>JAYESA010000004.1:268805580-269475580 GCA_036927795.1 Iris macrosiphon | reverse complement strand
ATTTAGGATTACTTTTAACTAATTAGAATTTCTGTAACTTTTTAAAAATTATTTTGTTTACATATCCTATTGATTGTGCACCTATACTTCACATAATTAATTAGAGCATTACACTAGCTGTAATTCCCAAACAAAAATCACATACCTGCCCTAGACTTGTTAAACTATTTTTCTGATTTTTGTGCAACTCCCAGATGCTTATTTTTGAGCCTCGTTTAAGACGCACAAATATCGTTACAAAAGTCTGTATTTAATTCCTATTTTATTTCTTGCTCTTTGCCCATCTTTGTACCCCTAGAGATTGAGGACCAACAGGCACCTGTTTTACCCAGACAAAAATACGATAATATTCTACTTTGAATATACTACAATTAGTATATTGACACCATAATAAAATTATGACCCTACCTGCCTCTAAAAATTTAGAGAACACCGTACGCAGTATTTATTAAATAATAAATACGATGACCCGTATCACCAGTAAACCAGGCCCTGCCCCTGCCCAGACTCACCCCCACCCCCTCAGGACCCTCCCACAGCTTTTCCCTCTCAATTCTGAGCATTTTAGTATTTTCTGGGAACAGGATAATTTATCAGACAAATTGCGTAATTACGCAAAATACCAATTTTGGGACCTATTTGCAATTTATAAAATTTCAGGGGTTTTTATGCAAATTTCCAGTGTGAGGTGGCATCACCTCATTGGCTGGTGAATGTGGACCGTCCACGTATCATGTGGGACCCACAAATGGCTGCATAAATATCCTAAAAAATCAAAATACCCAAAATACCCTTGGACTTCCCCCTATTTACACCCTATGCCATTGCCCTAACCCTATTTATACCCGACCCCCCCCCCTCTCATTTCCGACCTCACACCACCACCACCACAGCCATCCTCCGCCCAACGGACCACCGCCGAACTGTTCGCCTCTCCCCTGCCCTTTCCTCCGACCACCGCCACCCCCCTCCGGCCACCGCCTCCGCCGCCCTTAACCGCTACAGACCCACCCCGACCCTACACACAACAGCTACCACCGCCACCCGAACCACCCCCACCACCGTCTTCGGCCACCGTGCACCACCACCACCCCTACCGTTCGACTCGCCCCGACCCCCTCTACCCGACCACCATCCTCCCACCGCCCCACGACGTCTCCTCCGCCGCCTAGAGCCCCCGCAACCCCAAAACTCCCAACACTGCCCACAGCAACCACCACCACCCGAACCACTCCCACCACCGCCTCCGGCCACCGTACCCCACCGCCACCACCACCAAACTCACCGCCACCCTCCCCTCCGTCGATCCCTCATCCTGCACCGCCGCCTCCGCCACTGCTCTGCCGCCGGCAGCCCCCGCAAGCTGCTGCTGTTGCTGCTGCTGCTAGCAGCCACTGCTGCTGCTGCTGTTTCTCCGGCCACCTCCGGCCGCCTCCGCCGCCGTCCTCCCGTCGACGACAAGCCAAGGGGCCCACCTGTCAGTAAGGTATACCCCTAACCCTATATATACGTATATAAGTAGAAATACCTATATGTATGTATATATGTATATATATATATATGTATATATATGTAAATATTTATATATATATTAATATACATATTAATATATATATATATATATCATTCTATGTATTTAATTATATATTAATTATATATTAATAATATACTACTGTATATACAGTATATATATGTACTTATATATTCTGCATTTTTTTTATATATATATTATTATTTATATATATATATATATATATATGTATATATGTATATATATATATATATATCTATATATATATATATGTATTTATATATGTTATCTAAATACTATTATATATATAATATATATTAATATACTGTGTATATTATACAGTATAAATAGATATATATTATATATATTTGCATCTTTCTTTTTCTGTCTTTTCAATTTATTATATATATATATGTATTATAAATATATATGTATATATATTTATATATATATGCATTACTATATAATTATATATATATGTTATATATATATAATTATTATTATTATTATTTTTAATAAATAGTGCTGGATAATACAGCATATGTATTTATATATATGTATTTAAATTCCTGCACTGTCATTTCAATTTATTATATATATATATATATATATATATATATATATATATATATATATATATATATATATATATATATATATATATATATTATCTATATAATATATACTATATATTATAGTACTGGATAAATACAGTACATATGTATTTATATATATATTTATATTTCCTGCAATGTCTTTTCAATTTATTATATATATATATATACTATATAATATATTGCTGGATAATACAGCCTATATATATATATATATATATATATATATATATATATATATATATATATATATATATATATATATATATATATATATATATTTACATTACCTGCATTTTTCTTTTCTTTATTATATATATGCTATATATATATATATATACTACTATATATACTATATATGTATATATATATAATCTATATGTGTATCTTATATATTATAAATACATTGTCATATACTTTTATATTATACCATGTTATTCACGAACCCTGTATATTTTAACAGAACCCAACTCTAGCACAGCCAGTGACCCCCTGTCACAAGCAACCTCAAACTTGACTGTGAAATCAAGTTTCCAATACTATCAGGGAGTAGGCAAGTATACCTTGCCAAGTTTACTGTTTCATGTCAAATATTGTTATATGCTCCTGTTTTTAAATTTCATATAACTATGAGTACCTGAGACTGCCTCGGGTACAGTCAACTGATACGTTGACATTTAGCATAATTAACTTAGTCTTACAGACTCACCAACAGCTGTGAGGATATCCTGATATTCTCCTAGACCCTACCACGGGGACACGCAACATGGTTGCAATGCATATTGGGATGCGAGCTGCATATTTGATTAGCTACCAGTACGTGTGACACGCATCACGGCTAAGCTAAATCAGGAAAACTCAGGAAAAGTATGACTTGGCATTTAGCTACATTGGGCGGGAAAGATAACTAGTAGACGTATGGGACACCCCCTCCATGAGTCTTTTATCCTTCGTACCATGCTCCTCGGAGATGGTCGATTGCAGAGCTACCCGTGTGTCCGGGGGCATATGACACATATACTAGCCAGTCAACACGATTGGTAAATTAAGTCAGCATATGTCAAACCTACACATTCCCATGCGTACTACAAGGTCTTTACTTGCATTTCACTTAGATGGTTAGCACCCTGTATTTATTTTATTTATTCAGTATTTACATACATGGCATGTTATTTTCCTGTATCTTGTTATATCCCACTGAGGACCTGGTTCCCTTCCAGATTTAGACGAAGCTTTCTATCCCACGGTGTATGGCCCAGGACAGGAGACTAGACATGCCACCGAGAAAGAATTGGAAGAGACACCATCAGAATCTACCTGATTCTAGGAGATGCTCTCTTGGCGATGGAGATGTTTTGCTAGATAGACGATGCTCAGTCTATCTTGTTTTCTATGCTATTATTATATTTTGACAGTGGGTTTGTTCCCACAAGATGTGTAATATGACATTTTCAGACTCAGCATTATATATATTTAGCACTATTTCCTGACATTTTCTGTGGATGAGATAGACTTGCATGTATTAGACTTGTAGTATTTTAGGACAGCGTAGCACGTTCCTTTGGGTCCATCAAATATGGATTAAACCCTTAGTAACGTGTCAGCTGGCCAATGCCACGTGGCCTAGTTCCTTATATTTTTTGGGACTGGGGCGTGACATTGTTTTAGTGGTGGCCCATGCAGGTCCAGTCATTGCTAGTGGTATAATGACATGCCCAGCAAGCCTGCAATAGGATAGAAATACTAGGTCTCATCCACACTGACTTCATCAAATTTTTGCATTTTGCTTGATTATCAATCATTAATTCCTTATGCTTTTCTAATTATTCTATTTTCTTCAGAAATATGGACATACCCGGAGGACATACGATTGATGGGGCTGACCCAGCAACAGACCCCTCGCCCGATGTCCGAGGAACCCCATCCACCCCGAGAGACCCATCCCCGAGAAGGATGCTGGTCTACCCAACGACTCCATACCTTCCCCAGAATCCTGCCCAGACAGGAACACTAGCCCAGCATGAAGGGCAAACACCACAGGCAGCGACACCTTTGCCTCCCCCTCCAGCCCTTCCTGCCCTGATGCCCCAGCTTGAGGGCCAACCTCAGATGTTTCAGTTCCTCCAAGCTATGTTGCAAACTCAATGGCAACAGACTGAAGCCTTGAGACAATCTCAGTGGCAACAGACTGAGGCCTTGAGACAGACCTTGATGACGGCTTTGGAGAGAACCACTGCCCCAGCACCAGTACCTGTCCAACCGATGGGCACAGTCAAAGGTTTCCATCAGATGAACCCAAAAACCTTTAAAGGCAGCGAAACCCCAGAGGAGATCTCGGACTGGATCTCCAATACAGAAATGCAGCTAGAAGGCTCGCAACTTACCCCCGACCTGTGGATGACTGCCGTAAGAGCTCAATTCTTAGGCAATGCTCATCACTGGTGGGAATCTATCGAGCGTAGCGTCGACAAAGACCAAACTTGGGAGCAATTTTTGGAGCACTTTAACGCCAAATACTTCCCAGCAACAGTCCGAGATGTCCTATACTCCCAGTTCCTGTATTTGGAACAGGAAAACATGACTGTTGACGCCTACGACGCGGAGTTCAGCAGACTAAGTCGATTCGGTACCATCTTGATACCAAATGAGCTGGAGAAGGCCAAAAGATTCTACCACGGCCTCACCTACGAGCTCCAGAGGTATACGACAACTCAGGCGAGGATCTCCTACGAGGAGGTTCTTACAGAAGCGAGGGTGCAAGAAGTTATTGGCCGAGGAGCGAGACGCTCTAATCCAACCTTCCCGGCCAAAAACTAGCAAGGAGCAGGAGGCCCTATCCGTCGTCCACAAAATCAGACGCAGCAGACGACAGGGCCCTACCAGAAGAAGGAACTTCCGACTTGTCACTTTTGTGGCAAGAAGGGGCATTATATCAATGACTGCAGAAAGAAGAAAGGACTCTGCCTAGTATGTGGAGCTAGCCAACATATGGCTAGTGACTGTCCACAACGCAAAAATGGAGCCCCAGGCCAGAAGACGCAGACCTCAACAGGAGGTACACATCCTTCGACATCTGGAGGATATCAGAAGGGACCACCTCTGGCCACTCAGGAGAGCCAGTTCAAGGCCAGACAACAATCCGGAGGACAAAGGCATGGGCAAGCCTTTGCTTTAGCTGCAGTTGCCGAAGAACCCGAAGGAGAAACCATCGCAGGTACCATTTTAGTTGCATCATTACCTGCAACCGTATTATTTGATTCCGGCGCTACCCTGTCATTCATATCTAGTAGTTTCGTAACCATGCACAAACTAATCACTTCCCCGCTACCCAAGTGCTGGAAAATTCTTACTGGAGGAGGTATTGTTCCAGTTACCAACATTATTGAAACTTGTTCAATAGTTGTTTGTAGTAGAGAGCTAAGAGCGCAATTTTTGGTACTCCCAATGCCAAATTTTGACGTCGTCTTAGGCATGGACTGGTTAATCCAGAACAATGCTATCCTAGACTGCCGAAAAGGTAGTATCACCTTTAAACCACCAGGACACCCGGAGTTCGAATACGTGCGAGGTACCATCGAGCAAGGAGTAGGCCAGACTCCTAGAGCTTACATGGCAATGGAGATAGAACCCCCAGCACTCGTTGCAGAATTCGAAGACGTATTCCCGGAGGAATTGCCAGGCCTACCGCCTGACAGAGAAGTAGAGTTCACTATTGAGCTGATACCCGGAGCTGCACCGGTATCCTCAAATGTGTACCGACTGGCGAAGAAGGAACTTGACGAGCTGAAGCTGCAACTTGAAGAATTGCAAATCAAGGGATTTGTTCGTCCTAGTGCATCACCCTGGGGAGCACCAGTGTTGTTTGTACCTAAAAAGGACAGAACATATCGGATGTGTATTGATTACAGAGCCCTCAACGCTTTGACAATAAAAAATAAGTACCCCTTGTCGCGAATTGACGACCTGTTCGATCAACTGACGGGAGCTGTGGTATTCTCAAAGATAGACTTGAGATCAGGCTATCATCAAGTCAAGGTACGGCGAGAAGACATTCCAAAGACAACATTCAGGACTCGCTATGGTCATTATGAGTTCCTGGTGATGCCGTTTGGACTGACTAATGCACCCGCCGTATTCATGAACCTAATGAACAGAGTCTTCCACCAATATCTGGACCAGTTCGTAGTAGTCTTCATCGACGATATCTTGGTATATTCAAAGAGCCACGAGGAACACGAAGAGCACTTGAGACTAGTGCTAGAGACGCTGAGACGTGAAAGCCTTTATGCTAAACTAAGCAAGTGTGAGTTCTTCCTTGATCGTATCGCTTTTCTGGGACACGTGATCACAGAAAAAGGCATCTCGGTGGACCCAGCAAAAATCTCATCTGTGGAGACATGGCCAACCCCGACCAACGTCTCAGAGGTGAGAAGCTTTCTAGGACTTGCCGGATATTATCGGAGGTTCGTAGAAAACTTTGCAAGAATCGCGGAGCCAATTACCCGTCTTACCCGCAAGGATCAGGAGTTCATCTGGTCCGAGGAATGCCAGACAGCTTTCGATGAGTTGAAGAAGCGTCTGACTACTGCCCCCATCTTGACCATACCATCTGGATCCGGAGGTTTCGTAATCTATAGCGATGCATCCGGAAAAGGATTGGGTTGTGTCTTAATGCAACATGGGAAGGTTGTAGCTTATGCCTCAAGACAACTAAGGACTCATGAGAAGAATTACCCCACTCACGACTTAGAGCTTGTCGCAGTCATCTTCGCCCTGAAGCTATGGAGACATTACCTATACGACGAACGAGTGGAGATATTCACCGACCACAAAAGCCTGAAATATGTCTACACTCAGAAGGACCTGAACCTGAGACAAAGACGATAGCTCGAAGTGATGACGGATTTCGAGATAGATCTGCAGTACCATCCAGGAAAGGCTAATGTAGTAGCTGATGCACTAAGCAGAAGACCCTCGACATTCTTTATGATCACCCAACCATGTCTATTGAGAGATCTAGAAAAGTTGGGAATAACGGTCATTATGCCAGGAATTGACGGCCAATTGTCAAACTACCAACTATAATCAACATTGGTCGAAAGAATCAAGGCTACACTACCAACAGATGCAAGATTTCAGAGGCTTCGCCAAAGAACAGAGGCTGGAATCCAGACAGGATGCCGCATACACGAAGATGGGACTCTAAGATGTGGAGAACGTCTTTATGTTTCAAATGGAGAACTTCGAGAGGAGCTGATGTCAGAAGCTCACAGCTCAACATACTCTATACATCCTGGAGGCACAAAGATGTACAGAGATCTGTGACAATACTACTGGTGGCATGGAATGAAGCGAGAGATAGCACGCTTTGTGGCAAAATGCCTGGTGTGTCAGCAAGTCAAGGCTGAACATCAGAGATTAGCAGGTCTACTTCAACCCCTCCCAATACCCGAGTGGAAATGGGAACACATTACAATGGACTTTGTTACGGGCTTCCCAAGAAGTCCCAGTGGTCGTAATGCTGTATGGGTGATTGTAGATAGACTCACAAAAGCTGCTCATTTCCTACCTTTCAGAGTCGGACAATCTACAGAAGTCTTGGCGGACATGTACATGAAGGAGATAGTACGTCTGCATGGAGTACCAGTCAGCATAGTGTCTGACAGAGATACGAGGTTTACATCTTACTTTTGGCGTAGTATGCAAGAAAGTCTTGGTACCCGCCTCAAGTTCAGCACCTCGTACCACCCGCAGACAGATGGCCAATCAGAACGCACCATCCAGACACTTGAAGATATGCTGAGAGCCTGCATGCTTGATTTCAGCGGATCATGGGAAGATCATTTGCACCTGATGGAATTTTCCTACAATAATAGCTATCAAGCGAGCATTCAAATGGCTCCCTTTGAAGCATTGTATGGCAGGAAATGTCGTTCCCCGGTATGCTGGAGCGATGTTGGCGAAAGACAGATCTTGGGACCAGAATTAGTTATTCGTACGGTGGAAAAGGTAAAGAAGATACAAGGACACCTACGAGCTGCACAGGACAGGCAGAAGCACTGGGCCAATGTTCATCGACGACCTCTAGAGTTCCAAGTGGGAGAGCATGTGTTCTTAAAAATCTCACCCACCCGAGGTACGATCAGATTCGGAGGAAGAGGAAAGCTGAGTCCAAGGTACATTGGACCCTTCGATGTATTAGAACGCATCGGAGAAGTTGCCTATAAGCTAGCCCTGCCTCAGACCCTGGAAGGAGTGCATGACGTCTTCCACGTATCTCAGCTGAGGAGGTACATTCCAGACCCGAGTCATGTACTGGACCATTCAGAGATTACCGTCGGCCCGAGACTATCGTACCAGGAGGAGCCCGTAGAGATCCTAGATCGTAGCGAGAAGGTGTTGCGAGGCCAGACTATCCCTCTAGTTCGTGTTGTATGGAGACATCATGCACCAGGTGAATCAACCTGGAAACGAGAGGAGGATATTCGACAGCGTTTCCCCCATCTATTTCCAAACCAGGGTATGTCCTAATATTTTAAATCAATCTTTTATTTTATTATATGTCTGTTTTTATTTCGAGGACAAAATATTCTAAGGAGGGTAGATTGTAAACTCCCTCGACCAGATTTCAGTAATTTAGGATTACTTTTAACTAATTAGAATTTCTGTAACTTTTTAAAAATTATTTTGTTTACATATCCTATTGATTGTGCACCTATACTTCACATAATTAATTAGAGCATTACACTAGCTGTAATTCCCAAACAAAAATCACATACCTGCCCTAGACTTGTTAAACTATTTTTCTGATTTTTGTGCAACTCCCAGATGCTTATTTTTGAGCCTCGTTTAAGACGCACAAATATCGTTACAAAAGTCTGTATTTAATTCCTATTTTATTTCTTGCTCTTTGCCCATCTCTGTACCCCTAGAGATTGAGGACCAACAGGCACCTGTTTTACCCAGACAAAAATACGATAATATTCTACTTTGAATATACTACAATTAGTATATTGACACCATAATAAAATTATGACCCTACCTGCCTCTAAAAATTTAGAGAACACCGTGCGCAGTATTTATTAAATAATAAATACGATGACCCGTATCACCAGTAAACCAGGCCTTCCCCTGCCCAGACTCACCCCCACCCCCTCAGGACCCTCCCACAGCTTTTCCCTCTCAATTCTGAGCATTTTAGTATTTTCTGGGAACAGGGTAATTTATCAGACAAATTGCGTAATTACGCAAAATACCAATTTTGGGACCTATTTGCAATTTATGAAATTTCAGGGGTTTTTATGCAAATTTCCAGTGTGAGGTGGCATCACCTCATTGGCTGGTAAATGTGGACCGTCCAAGTATCATGTGGGACCCACAAATGGCTGCATAAATATCCTAAAAAATCAAAATACCCAAAATACCCTTGGACTTCCCCCTATTTACACCCTATGCCATTGCCCTAACCCTATTTATACCCAAACCCCCCCCTCTCATTTCCGACCTCACACCACCACCACCACAGCCATCCTCCGCCCACCGGACCACCGCCGAACTGTTCGCCTCTCCCCTGCCCTTTCCTCCAACCACCGCCACCCCCCTCCGGCCACCGCCTCTGAACCGCTGCAAACCCACCCCGACCCTACACACAGCAGCTACCACCGCCACCCGAACCACCCCCACCACCGTCTCCGGCCACCGTGCACCACCACCACCCCCACCGTTCGACTCGCCCCGACCCCCTCTACCCGACCACCATCCTCCCACCGCCCTACGACGTCTCCTCCGCCGCCTAGAGCCCCCGCAACCCCAAAACTCCCAACACTGCCCACAGCAACCACCACCACCCGAACCACTCCCACCACCGCCTCCGGCCACCGTACCCCACCGCCACCACCACCAAACTCACCGCCACCCTCCCCTCCGTCGATCCCTCACCCTGCACCGCCGCCTCCGCCACTGCTCCGCCGCCGGCAGCCCCCGCAAGCTGCTGTTGTTGCTGCTGCTGCTAGCAGCCACTGCTGCTGCTGCTGTTTCTCCGGCCACCTCCGGCCGCCTCCGCCGCCGTCCTCCCGTCGACGACAAGCCAAGGGGCCCACCTGTCTGTAGGGTATACCCCTAACCCTATATATACGTATATAAGTAAAAATACCTATATGTATGTATATAGGTATATATATATGTATATATATGTAAATATTTATATATATATTAATATACATATTAATATATATATATCATTCTATGTATTTAATTATATATTAATTATATATTAATAATATACTACTGTATATACAGTATATATATGTATTTATATTTTTTGCATTTTTATATATATATATTATTATTTATATATATATATGTATATATATATATATATATATATGTATTTATATATGTTATCTAAATACTATTATATATATAATATATATTAATATACTGTGTATATTATACAGTATAAATAGATATATATTATATATATTTGCATCTTTCTTTTTCTGTCTTTTCAATTTATTATATATATATATATGTATTATAAATATATATGTATATATATTTATATATATATGCATTACTATATAATTATATATATATATGTTATATATATATAATTATTATTATTATTATTAATAAATAGTGTTGGATAATACAGCATATGTATTTATATATATGTATTTAAATTCCTGCACTGTCATTTCAATTTATTATATATATATATATATATATATATATATATATATATATATATATATATATATATATAATATATACTATATAATATAGTACTGGATAAATACAGTACATATGTATTTATATATATATTTATATTTCCTGCAATGTCTTTTTAATTTATTATATATATATATATATATATATACTATATAATATATTGCTGGATAATACAGCCTATATATATATATATATATATATATATATATATATATATATATATATATATATATATATATATATATATATATATATATATATATATATATATATATATATATATATATATATATATTTACATTACCTGCATTTTTCTTTTTTTTATTATATATATGCTATATATATATATATATATATACTACTATATATACTATATATGTATATATATATATATATAATCTATATGTGTATCTTATATATTATAAATACATTGTCATATACTTTTATATTATACCATGTTATTCACGAACCCTGTATATTTTAACAGAACCCAACTCCAGCACAGCTAGTGACCCCCTGTCACAAGCAACCTCAAACTTGACTGTGAAATCAAGTTTCCAATACTATCAGGGAGTAGACAAGTATACCTTGCCAAGTTTACTGTTTCATGTCAAATATTGTTATATGCTCTTGTTTTTAAATTTCATATAACTATGAGTACCTGAGACTGCCTCGGGTACAGTCAACTGATACGTTGACATTTAGCATAATTAACTTAGTCTTACAGACTCACCAACAGCTGTGAGGATATCCTGATATTCTCCTAGACCCTACCACGGGGATACGCAATATGGTTGCAATGCATATTGGGATGCGAGCTGCGTATTTGATTAGCTACCAGTACGTGTGACACGCATCACGGCTTAGCTAAATCAGGAAAACTCAGGAAAAGTACGACTTGGCATTTAGCTACATTGGGCGGAAAAGATAACTAGTAGACGTATGGGACACCCCCTCCATGAATCTTTTATCTTTCTTACCATGCTCCTCGAAGATGGTCGATTGCAGAGCTACCCGTGTGTCCGGGGGCATATGGCATATATACTAGCCAGTCAACACGATTGGTGAATTAAGTTAGCATATGTCAAACCTACACATTCCCATGCGTACTACAAGGT
The DNA here is from genome assembly GCA_036927795.1 of Iris macrosiphon. NCBI lineage: Eukaryota > Viridiplantae > Streptophyta > Magnoliopsida > Asparagales > Iridaceae > Iris > Iris macrosiphon. The sequence goes on along the minus strand of JAYESA010000004.1, from coordinate 269,463,587 downwards.
CTTTACTTGCATTCTACTTAGATGGTTAGCACCATGTATTTATTTTATTTATTCAGTATTTACATACATGGCATATTATTTTCCTGTATCTTGTTATGTCCCACTGAGGACCTGGTTCCCTTCCAGATTTAGACGAAGCTTTCTATCCCACGGTGTATGGCCCAGGACAGGAGACTAGATATACCATCGAGGAAGAATTGGAAGAGACACCATCAGAATCTACCTGATTCTAGGAGATGCTCTCTTGGCGATGGAGATGTTTTGCTAGATAGACGATGCTCAGTCTATCTTGTTTTCTGTGCTATTATTATATTTTGACAGTGGGTTTGTTCCCACAAGATGTGTAATATGATATTTTCAGACTCAGCATTATATATATTCAGCACTATTTCCTGATATTTTCTGTGGATGAGATAGACTTGCCTGTATTAGACTTGTAGTATTTTAGGACAGCGTAGCACGTTCCTTTGGGTCCAGCAAATATGGATTAAACCCTTAGTAACGTGTCAGCTGGCCAATGCCACGTGGCCTAGTTCCTTACATTTTTGGGACTGGGGCATGACAATTTCTTTTATATGTATATGTGAATATAATTACACGTGTTAGCATAGGTGTTAGCGGGTATAGGCGGGGTGCATAGCTTAGGTCGAGGTATCGGATACCGAGAGTATCCCGGTATCTCAAGGAGGCGAGTTTGAGGGTTTACTAGCTTAATGAGCTAGTTTTGACCTAAAATTTTAGGGGCACCCTAGTTTGACCTAGCGTTGACCATAATTGCCCTCGTTGACCGTAAAAGTCAACGTTTGACCTAGTTTTGACCCAGATATTGACTTTTTAGACCTCGGGTTAACTTTTTGACCCAAATTTTATCGGTTTGACCCGTTCGACCTATAATAACCATAGAACCTTATTTTTAGTTATTTTATATCAGTTTAACTCTTTAGAATCATGTTTAACCTTGCTTTTCGCAATAGATTTTTGCGACGCCAGTCCGGATCTCGATCCTCATCAGTTGCTCAGGACGTCAGGCGAGTACCTACCTCTGATCGTTTCTATTTCATGATAGCGTTTATATCACCTGTTTTAGAACTGTAATACTTGATTCTGACACATTGTTATACGAGCTGGTACTAGTGGATCCCGTCATGAGATGTTATCCCCCTTACCATGTTCAGCGGGTACTCTATCATGTGTATTTCATCATGTGCTTCGGGTATTGATTCTCATGTGCTATCATGTGCTTCGTGTGCTCTCGCCTTCATGTGCACGAGTTATTTATCATGTACGTAGCGTGTTGTGGTTGGATCCAAGAGTATTAGTGGAGGAAGGGAGTAGGAGTTGGTTATATGATCAAAGCCAAACAGTATTCATGTGTATGTCGGTTATGCAACTCACGTATAACGGAGTTATCATAGATTATTCATGTGCAACCTAAGCCGATCACATAACGAACTTGTGCTCAAGGAACTTAGCTAGTATTCCTGTTTTCTCACATGTAATTACTTCTCTACTACTTGTATTGTTCTCCAGTTTTATATTGCAGCTACTTTATCTGCTCCACCATGTATTTATTTTCCAGTGCATCTTGTATACTTTTCTATTGCTAGTCATATACACCTTACCATGTATTTGGAGTTGCTTTCAGAGTTATGTACTTCGCTCCAGTCCTGACTGGGCATATTTTTTTCAGAGGATCTTGAGGATTTTTGCCCGATATTCTACGGGCCGGGCGTCGAGGAGTGTTGTGACCCAGAGATTGAGGAGGAGCCCGTCGAAGAGACGCCGTTAGCACCCTAGTTAGCTAGGTGGGTTTTCCTGGGTTGTTTCCAGTTGATATTTTGGATGACTGTACTGTATTTATTATTTTGTTGCTTATGTGATGTTGTAGCTTTAGACTTGGACTGTATATTGGATATTGTACTTGCTCTTTGTTTCTTATTTTGTTGTTGATATCTTATCATGCTTTTACTCTTCCCCTCGTTATTGTGATTGAGTATTCATATATATATTGCGTGGTTGTCCTCTTTTTGGAGAGGTTATATTGACAGGTTTTGTGAGTTATAGATTGTTGACCTAGAACGGACCTAGACAACGTTCTACCGCCGATTCTGTGGCGTAGGCTGGACGTACCCATGACTCATGCCCGATTTTTCGGGTGTGGGTCGTGACAGAGGGGGTGAGGCACGGAGAGGAAGGGGTCTCGGTGAGGAGAGTGGGGTGGCGGGTGGGGGCATGAGAAGGAGGGGGGCCGGGTGGGGGTGGGGGCGGGGGAGGAGAGGGCGAGGTGCAGGGAGAAGAGGGGGTGGCGAGTGGGGACGCGGGGAGGAGGGAGTGGCCCGGTGGGGGTGCGGGGAGGAGAGTGGTTAGGCACGGGGAGGAGGGGGAGGGGGTCGCTGGGAGGGTGTCGCGGAGAGGAGGAGGAGGAGTGGAGGAGGGAGAAGGAGGATGAGGGTTAGGGGGAGGGGGGAGGTTCTGTGATGGAGGGAGGGAGGATTAGGATTAGGGTTATAATTAGGATTAGGATTATGGAGGGGTATATTAGTCATTTCACGTCAAATTTGACGTCCGTTAACGACATCAAATTAAATTGGGTGCAAAATGCACTAAATATAAAAATAAGTTTTTTTAATCCAGGGTCTTTAATTGCAAATATACAAATCTAAGGAGAAATTTTTTGCACTTTAACCATAAAAGATGTGAAGCAACTTGAAGAAAAGTATTATGAGACTCGTCTCACTATTGCGTATTTTTCATGTTCATATCTTGTATATGTGTGTTATTGTTGTATATTGTTTCCAGTATATTTTTCTGAATTTCTCTAGCTGCTCTCATATAATTTCTAGATTTGTGCATAGTGTTAACCACCCTTGATATATAACCCCTCTCTTTCTCTCTCTTTCCCATTCTTTCACTTTCTCCTCTTTTCATTTTCTTCTCTATTCCTCTCCCCTCTCCCCTAGCCGAGAGTAGCCCTGGACCGCTCCCCCTCCCCTTTCCTTGGTAGTAGTGGTAGTAGTTAGTGGTGGTTTTAGACAAGTACATCTTGCTAATAATGGAGAACTTGTACTTTTACATTATTATGGATTTCTTGTATTTTATTAGTCTATATTGTGCACTAGGAACTCATATGCATGTTTACTTCTTGGTATTTTTGGTTTTGACAGCTTGGTTGGACTACATTTTTAGTTTAATGTGTTCTTGGCATTTTCATGATTTTGATCTCTTAAAACTTGTTATTCCAAAACTAGTTGTTCTATGTGAGAGAGCATCTGATTTCAAGTGGTTTAGAACTTTACTTCTTTGGATTTGAGTTGGAAATGAGGATTTCAGGGAGAATCACATTTTCAGGACTTTGAGCTTTTCCATGACTAAAACTTGTTGTTCTGGGATGAAGGAGCTCCATGCGGCTTACTTTGCATGCGGTCTGGACTTCTCGCTCCAAACTCATTATGCGCCATCTTTTGGATGCATGGTTGAATCTGCACATGTACCCCTTGACCAAATGCATGAAACTTGAACGAAAGAAAATTTTCTAAGTTCCTGATTCCATGCGGCCCAGAGGAGCATGCGGCCAAAATTGTCTATGTGACCAAAATTATCCATGCGGTCCGAGCTGTGTATTCCTTTTTTTCCAATGCATGACTCAACACCGCCTTGGTACGATTTCCCCTGAATTTGTCTTTTCTTCTCTGGTACAATTTATTGGCCAGTCATATCGGTCACTTCTCTGACGCTTTATTGGCTAGTCACTTCCTGGCCTTGTATTTATTCTGTATCACTCAACCCTTGTCCCGGGGAGTGGACCTTGCGATGATTCATGCGTCCAGTTTTGATTTATGCGGCCAGCTTCCTGCATGCGGCCAATTTTTTGTATGCGTATGTTTCTTGCATGCGGCCAACTCATCTCCTACACTTCTAGATCTTATAGTAGCAATTTTTTCTTTTGTTATATGTTCTCTTATGGGTTATTTACTCCTTGTGCTTTGCCTAATTAGTTAAATTCATTTGATGCATGCTATTTCTAATTACTTATAACCTGGATGCTACACTTACCAGAACATGGAATACCCGAAACATAGAATGTAATGGCACCGTTAAAGTGAAAACTCCCTACACTTGACTTATACTGAATAAACTTGATCCCTGACTCCAGATATCTGACATGTAATGATAAACCTGATAGTGGCTCGACGTAGCTCACTCCTGACATTCTAGAATCTCCAGAACTGAAATGCTTGTACTGATAAGATGAATTTTCATGGTTGACTGCTTGTCCATGTCCTGATTGTACTTTTCAAGCTATTGTCCAGTCTTGCATCATGTCTAAGGCAGATTCTTGAGCACCACGGTCAGGAATCCTTGATAACTTGCCTAAGTTAATAACTAGAATAATTATCTAGAAGCATCTAGAGAGATTTTCTGGCTACATGCAATCCCGATATCCCAGCGACACTTAATGGATTTGGAGCTCTCCGTCGAGAGGGACACACTTCTAGTAGACTGCCGAGTATTGCAATATACCAGAAAATACTATATACTTAATTAATCTATGCTATGTACTCTTACGTCTGGATAACCCGGATAGTCTGCAGGGCATGTGGCTGTATGGAATCTCAACTGCATTTGTTAGTAACCAGGATTATGATAACCCTAGTTAGTTAATGGTAGTAAGTCGTAGGTCATGTTTGGTCGTGATTGCATATTTTTTAGTCCTGTCTTGTCTTGGATCACCCAGCTACTAATCCTGAACTGTAATCATTACTGATTACATAACTGCTTAACTGCTTATTTACATATTGCTCTTATTTATATCTCTTTATGCCATTGAATGTTTGCATGCTAGTTTTAGTTTCTTAAGTTGTCTCCCTTAGGGTACTTTACTGTTTTGGGGTCTGACCCTATTGGTTTTGTATGTCCAGATTTTGGAGCAACACCGCAGGATCTTCCGTATATCCCGCCTCCAGATGGTGAACACGAGGAACACCCGAGGACTTGAGTGAGTTTCTTCTTCATCACCCACCTGATCTTCTACTTATACTTTTGAGGCTTTTAGCCACCGAGCACATATTTAGCTCGTGTTTTGATTCATGACATTATAGCCTACAGGCCCACATGTAAAGCATATTCTAGACTATAGTTAGAGCTGATCATGTAATATTGTACTCTGCTAGTTCTTCATTTTTGGTAATGTCACTCCATGTTCCCAATATACGTATTTGAAATTTATTTTATTTTAGCATGGTTGCATGTGCATGGAGACTAGACCCATTCTTTGGTTTAACCTGGTTCATAGTTTATTTTGTGGGTTGGTTCAACTCATGAGAACCTTTGGTTCAACCTTCAAACCCTACCATATATAACCTAATATTTCTCTCTCTCTCTCTCTCTCTCTCTTCACTTCTTTATTTCTTCCTCTTTCTTTAGCTTTCTCTCCCTATTTCATAGGCAAATACATATTACATGAGAAATAGAGAAATTCTCCAAATTATGGTTCTATTATGTTTATTATGTGTTTCTAGGCACTTTCAGTTCTGATAGTTTTCGATTTTAATTGATGGTTTAGTGTAGATCTATATTTCTAACTTAGGGTTTTATTGGTTTTATGAGTTTTTTTTTGTTTTGATCTATTTAACTTGTGTCTTTGAAAACCAATTTTTGCTATATGATACAGATTTCAATTTAGAGTAATTTGGCTTTTGGTTCATCAAATTTGGACTTAAAATGAGGTTTTTATGAACAAAACAAGATTTTAGTTTTTGGAGCTTTTTTGTCCTGGCCGAACCTGCTGTTGGAGAAGACGAAGTTTTCATGCGGGCAGTGAGCATATACGGCCGAGAGTGCCATGCGGACCGAGAGGGTTATGCGGCCTAAACTCTTGCCGCATACTGACATCATGCGTCCATCTTGTTGGACTCATGACTGTTGATTTGCACATTATCCTTGAACACCTTGTGGTTTCACTCACTGAACGAATAATTTTTTTGCTAAGTCCTAGAGAACTCCCTGCTGCAGAGAACCCCATGCGGCTCCGCACCGTTGGCACTTATTTCTATAGTTTTGTCTTTTCTTTCTGACATACTTTATGGCTTGTCACCTCAGTCACATCAGTCACTTTATGTCATATCACTAACATTTTATTTATTTGACTGTCACTTCAACACTTGTCCCAAGGAGTAGACTTAACCCTAGGCATACGGCCAAGTGGCCCCTGAGGCCTGACTTCATGCGGCCTGACTTCATATACGGCCATGATTGTCATGCAGCCTAATTTTCCCATGCGGCCTAGAGACCCATGCTGCCCTGCTTGTTGATTGAATGTTCTTGATTCATGTGACCGAATATATAATTGGTAATTGGACTCGAATATTGTATCCATGCTGATACCACTATTGCCTGATTATTATTCATGATTTAATGTGCACCGAGGAGCGACACATCATGTCACGTGTTAAGTGATTATATTTGGATTGTACATCGAGAATGCCTCCAAATTTTTGAACGCGTGATATTATAAATATATACATTGTTTCCCTAGCACATGCATAATAAGCGAGTCAACTACCAAAGCGTGGCGAGGATATTGATTGTATGAATATTGCATACATGCACGGGTGAATCCAGATTTGACTTTTATGGATTCGTATCTAGCGTGTCAGTACTTTGTACGACATCTTAAGCAAAATTCTCATATGACCGCGCATTGGGATTTCAAACACAACATAGGGCTAATTAAGTAACTAAAAGTGGTAGTAACATTTAGAGGGAACGGTATCCCAAGATCATGCCAACGAACATTTCCACAGATATTCATTCTAAGTGCGTTGTAGGCTGGCCACCACAGATACTGTATATCATCTGCCTTAGTGGAGTGCAGTATCTGACTTATTATTATGTCGAGCCACTGTTTCAATATAGGAATACTGGAATCGCAAATACCGTATTTTTAGCGCAGTGGTCCTACGGGGGACTGGTACATCCTGCAAGTGCCTGTTTTATTATATTGGTTCAGTTAGCTCATGTTCGGACTAGCGTGATCTGAGAATACTTATTATGCATTATTTCTGAGATAACCTCAGACTCCACAAAATAGCAAGCCGTACAAATGATTGGCCGATTTAGGAAGAAATAGATTTGGTTGTGATTGTATTATTTAACTAGTAGCCTAGGGAAGTGGACTGTCATTGTGTGATGGTTCAACCCCTTGTCCTTGTTTGGTTGTAGGGTTGGGCCTTTGCGCTAGGATATGCCATGGACCAAAGTTACGATACTGAACCTATGTATTATTATATATTTTTCTTGGATTTTTGTTTTTCCATTTCGTGCTTCCTTTGTGGTACTTGCTATTTGGGGTCTAACCCCACTAGTTTTGCATGACCAGGTTTCGAGCCAACACCCGAAGATCTAACATACTTTCCCCCAACTAATGGTGTTGTAAACTCCCTCGACCAGATTTCAGTAATTTAGGATTAGTTTAGACTAATTAGAATTATAGCAACTTTTTAAAATTTTATTTATTATATATTCTACTGATTGTGCACCTGTTTATTACACAATTAATTAGGGCATCCCACTAGCTATTAAACCCTAAACAAATTTCACATACCTGCCCTAGACTTGTTAGACTACTTTTCCTGTATTTTTAGCAACTCCCAGAAATCTCGTTTGGTGCTTCGTTTTAGTCACACAAATATCGTTACAAACGTACGTATTTATTTCCTATTTAAATTTCTGCTCTTTACCCATCTCTGTACCCCTAGAGATTTGAGGACCAGTAGACACCTGTTTGCCCAACCAAAAATACGATAATATTCTACTCTAATTATACTTCAATTATCGTTTTGACACCGTAGAAAAATTATGATCCTAACAGCCTCAAAATAATTAGTGAACCCCGTGCGCAGTATTTATTAAATAATAAATACGATGACCATATCATCTGAAAAATCAGTCCCTGTATCTGCCCAGACCCACCCCACACTGTTCAAAACATTTTTCCCAGCTATTTTTCTTATTTCTGTACAATTCAGAATTTGGGGAAATCAGTATTTGAAATTTGGTAAATTGCAAAATTACGCAAAATACAAATTTTATGCTTTTATGCAAATATTGAAAAGTTAGGGGTTTTTATGCAAAATTTCATGCTAGGTGGCCTAATCCTATTGGCTAGACCATAGGTGTGTGGAACCCACCCATAATTTCTAGAAAAATCTGCTGGAAATATCCCAAATATCAAATTACCAAATTACCCTCAAACTTCCCTATATTTACAGAATTGCCACTCATCCCCAAACCCTATATAAACCTGTCACTACCCAATTCTAGAAAATAGGGTATATTTTTTTTTTATTTGATAAATAGTGTATTGTATTTAATTATTTATATTTATATTTAATTAGTGCTTGTCTTATTTTTATTTTGATTGTTTTAGGGTTTTGGCTAGCCTGGACCCATGTCAGACCCTAGTGGACCCATGTCCGACCCAGCCCACACCCTTGTGAGAATTATTTTGGGGCTTAGAATTATTATTTTATTTTTAGGAGGTTAGTTGGTGAGATTTGGAACTAGTTTGAGTGCATTTGGAGACCCGGAACCCAAAACCGAGTGAATAGGGGCGTTTTGGGAATTTGGAAAGTTGTTAACCCCCATTTATTTCATGTGGCCGGCCTACCTACCCCCCCCAAACCGTGAGCACAGCAGCCTCACTTCCCCCTCTCTTCATTTACTTCTTCTTCTTCACTTCTTCTTCTTCTCCACTTCTTCTTCCTTCTTCCTTCTTCTCCAAGGTGAGTTCCCTCTTCCATTTTTCTTCTTTCTTCTTCATTCCTTCTTCCTTAAGCTAATCCTAACCTTCCATTTTCTCTAACCTAGGTGTGAGGAGCTTAGATCTAGTGTGAGAGCTAGAATTGGTGGCTTGGAGCTTGAGGGAGGTGATTTGGAGTAGATCGGAGACTTTGGCCTTGGGATTCCAACTCCCAAGAGGTAAAACCTAACTTTCCCCTTCCTAATTATTTTTGTGTAGTGTAATTAGTGTTGTAGAACCCTCCTAGACCCTAACCCTACCCGTAGGAGGAAGTTGGAACTAGTTTGGGTGAGTTTAGAGACTTTGACATTAGGTTTTGTGTCGAATTCGGGTGGAATCCGAATTTGGCCCAATTTTGGGTGATGCCCTAGGTTAGATGGACCTAGGTAGACGTTGTCGGGTGTCTAGAGGGTGAGTGCGTGTCTCCGTTCGGACACGGGAAGCCGTGTCGCGGAGAAACGGGCGTTTCGGGCGAAATTGGGGCTTTTCGTCGTCGCCGATTCTAAGTGCGTGTGCGTTTCCGCCACGGGCCTAGAATCGACGTGGGAGCGCATTTTCTAGGATCTAGACATCGTGTAGAGCCCGTGGGTAAATTTTGGGCCGATTCCGAGTTCGTTTGGTGTGCGTTTCAGGAGGTTTTCCGAGCCGCGCACCACGTGTTCGTCGAAATGACCGAACGGCCATTTCGACTTGGTTTCCTCGTTTCGGCTTTGTGCGCGCGTTGGGTTAGTATCGGGGAGTGTGTGCTAGAGTTTTCGGGCTATATTTTATATATTTTAGGGTATTGGTGAGTGTCGGGGTCGTTGGGCGTGAGTAGGGCGTGTGGTTTGAGTGTTGTGTGCGTGGTTGTGTTTGTTTTGATATGTGTATATATATATATATATTTATATATATATGTATGTTTGTTTATGTATATATATTTATATATATATGAGTGTATTTATATCTATGTGCTTATGTGTGTATATGTCTATGTGTATATATATATGTATATGTGTAAGTGTGCTCGTGTGTATATGTATATATATATTTGAATATGTGTGTGTGTGTATATATCTTAGAGTGTGTGTGTATTGATATATATATATATTAATATGTGTGTTTATATATATATTTGTAGCTATGTATATATATATTTATGTGTGTGTGTGTTTTAGTGTGTGAGTGTGCTAGTGTGTGTGTTAGAATGTGTAGTTAAGTGTGTGTATATATATATGTATCTAGTTATATATATATAGATATATATGTATGTATATATATATATAGATAGTGATATATATATGTATATATATGGGTGTGTGTGTGTGTGTATGTGTGAGGAAGGGGGAGGCAGCAGCCAGCGTGCGGGGGCAGAACCTGCACAGCAGCAGCAGCGTGCAGTGCGCTGCGCACTGCACTGTGCAGCAGCCCAGCTGCAGCAGCAAGCAGCAATGTAGCTGCAGCAGCAGCAGCTCCAGCAGCAACAAGAGCAGCAGTAACAGCAGCCAAGAGCAGTAGCAGCAGCATATAGAGCCAGCACAGCAGCAGCAATGCGAAGTATGGAGCAGCAGCAGCAGGAATAAGGAGCTCCAGCAGTAGCAGCGGGTAGTAGCTAGCGAGGGAGGAAGAGAGTTTGATATATAGATATATATATATGTTAGATAGATAAGTTAGATTGATAGATAGGTAGTTGGATAAATAGGTAAGATAAGTTATGGATATTGATAGATAGATAGATAGATATTGATAGATAGATAGCTAGGTATTTAGATAGATAGATAGATACTAGATAGGTAGATAACTAGATTCTTAGATATACCTATCTAAGAGATAAATATCTATATGCCTAAGTTATATACATATATAGGTGTATAGGTAAGATATGGGTAATCGGGTAAATGTGTGTGGATATCTAAATACATAGGTATATACATACTTAGATGTATATATATATGGTAGATATATATATTACCTAGCCTAGATTAATAACTAGGTATATAATTAGTAGCTAGATAGCTAGTTAGAGGGCCTTAGGGCGAAACTTCAATACCTTGAGATACCGAGGTATCTCGATACCTTGAGATATTCAAGGTATTGAGTTTCGAGCGGGGTATTTGAGCTTTAGCCTAGGAAATGCTTGGGAGTGATTTTTATATGTTTATATGTATATAATTACGCGTGCTAGCATAGGTTTTAGCGGGTTTAGGCGGGGTGCGTGGCCTAGGGCGAGGTATCGGATACCGAGGGTATCCCGGTATCTCGATTAGGCGAGTTTGTGAGTTTAGTAGCTTAATGAGCTCGGTTTGACCTAGAATTTCAGGGGCACCCTAGTTTGACCTAGCTTTGACCATAATTGTCCCCGTTGACCGTAAAAGTCAACGTTTGACCTAGTTTTGACCTAGAGTTGACTTTTTGGACCCCGGGTTGACTTTTTGACCCGAATTTCACCGGTTTGACCCGTTCGACCTAGAATAGCCCTAGAAGCCTGTTTTTAATTATTTTATATCAGTTTAAATGCTTAGAACCCTGTTTAATTCTGCTTTTCGCATTAGGTCCCTACGACACCGGTCCGGACCTCGATCCTCATCAGTTGCTCAGGACATCAGGCGAGTACCTACCTCTGATAGTTTCCATTTCATGATAGCGTTTATATCACCTGTTCTAGAACTGTAATACTTGATTCTGACACATTGTTACACGAGCTGGTACTAGTGGATCCCGTCATGAGGTGCTATCCCCCTTACCGTGTTCAGCGGGTACTCTATCACGTGTATTTCATCATGTGCTTCGGGTATTGATTATCATGTGCTATCATGTGCTTCTTGTGCTCTCGCCTTCATGTGCGCGAGCTATTATCATGTACGTAGCGTGTTGTGGTTGGATCCAATGGTATTAGTGGGGGAGGGGAGTAGTGAGTTGGTTATATGATCAAAGCCAAACAGTATTCATGTGTATGTCGGTTATGCAACTCACGCATAACGGAGTTATCGTAGTGTTCTTCATGTGCAACCTAAGCCGATCATATAACGAACTTGTGCTCAAGGCACTTAGCTAGTATTCATGTTTCTCACCTGCAGTTACTTTTCCACTACTTGTATTGTTCTCCAGTTTACATTGCAGCTACTTCTTGTGCTCCAGCATATATTTATTTCCTGTGCATCTTGATTACTTTTCTATTGCTCGTCATATACACCTTACCATGTATTTGGAGTTGCTTTCAGAGTTATGTACTTCGCTCCAGTCCTGACTGGGCATATTTTTTCCAGAGGATCCTGAGGACTATTGCCCTACGTTCTACGGGCCTGGTGTTGACGACTGTTGTGACCCCGAGGAGGAGTGCGCCGAGGAGACGCCGATAGCACCCTAGTTAGCTAGGTGGGTTTCCTGGGTTATTTTCAGTGGTTTGTATTTTGGATGACTGTACTTATTCTTTTGATGCTGTGATGTTGTAGCTTTTAGACCTGGACTGTATTATTTTAGATTGTCTTGCCCTCTTGGTTCTGGTTTTCTTTGTTTATATCATATCGTGCTTATTTCTTCCCCTAGATTTTGTGATTGAGATTCATATATATATTGCGTGGTTGCCCTTCTTCGGGAGAAGATTATTTGATATATATATTGCGTGGTTTTGCCCTCCTTTTGGAGAGGTCATGCCGGATTTTTCAGTGAGATATAGATAGATATGGTTGACCTAGAACGGACCTTTACAGCGTTCTACCGCCGATTCTGCGGCGTAGGCTGGACGTACCCACGGCTCATGCCCGATTTTCGGGTGCGGGTCGTGACACGTTTTTGTTGGTGGCCCATGCAGGTCAGCTTTTTAGTTTACCTGCAGTAGGATATAGGATATAGGCTGAGAGAGAGTGTGCTCAATCACAACTAGGACCCTTCCTACTTCCTTTTGCTATCTTTAATTTTTCTGAAATTATTTTTTTTTGCAATATTACTGTCCTTCTTTGATGTTATCGTTTCTTGCACTATATTGACTTCTTTTGGTCTGTGTTCAGGATGCCTCCGAAGACCAGATCTCAGCGCACCGTCCCAGCAGCTGCCACCGAGAGGTCTGCCACCTCTCGACCTGCTCGACTTCCGGCAGCAGCTACCGCTCCTCTCGTCACTCCTGCGGTTGAGGGAGCGTCAGTTTCTCTCGGAGATCCCCTTACTCCCATTGATCCGAGAGCCACCCCAGTTGTCCCGGTGGTACCTCCTCCACCACCGCCTGCGCCAGTAGATGCTACGCAGTTGTTCGCATTCTTTCGAGAGATGATGGATGCGCAGCACCGCCAGGCAGATGTTTTGAGGATGGGCATTGAGAATGCTCATCAGGTGGCTTTGACAGCGGTCGACAGAGTGGCTCAGATCCAGCCACAGCCAGAGCAGGCTCAGTATCCTAGGCCGGGTACTATCATCGATTTTCAGAGGATGCGGCCTAAGGAGTTCCGCGGCACAGAGGGGATCCTGTACGCCGACGACTGGATCGAGCATATAGAGGGCATTTTCAGGCTGGCGATGATCCCAGCCAGCATGCAGATAGAGGCAGCGGGCAGCCAGATGTTCGACCTTGCCCTTACTTGGTTCCGCACGGATACGCGGATAGCAGCTCCGGGGTTGACTTGGGAGGCTTTCAAGAAGCTTTTCAAGGAGAAGTTCTTCCCGGACGTGGCTCTCAGTGCCTTAGAGAGTCAGTTCGAGGCGCTCGTCCAGGGGAGTATGCTAGTGGATGAGTATGCAGCGGAGTTCTGCCGTCTGGGCAGATTTGTTGAGGGGTTGTCAGAGGCAGCGAAGGCGCGGAAGTTCCGCAAGGGCTTAGCCATGGCGGTCAAGTCCTTGACTAGGAGCGACCGCGAGGCGATCTTCGAGCAGATTGTCAGCGATGCTCAGAGGGCTGAGGATGATTTGGAGCTGAAGACGAAGAGGGGCAGAGACACTTCCGGAGCAGGCAGCAGTGCAGGCCCGGCCAAGAGGCCATTCCAGCAGACCCAGCAGCACCAGGGTCAGGGTCGGGCGCCCTTCCGGCAGGCGCCTCAGCAGCAGAGGCAGGGTCAGCAGCAAGGCCAGAGGCAGCCCATCGTTTGCCCTTTCTGTAAGAAGCCAGGGCACGGATGGGACATATGCAGAAAGAGGCTGGGCAGATGTTTATTGTGTGGTGCCGCAGACCACCAGCTGAAGGATTGTCCTTCAGCGCTTGCCCGTACAGCTCAGGGCGGAGGAGCCGCTCAGAGGGCACCAGCCAGAGCACCTGCAGCGCAGCAGAGAGGTCAGCCTTTGCAGACTCAGCAGCAGAGGTTCGCCCAGCACCAGCAGCAGCACCGAGGAGGACAGCAGGGGCGAGCTTTTGCCCTGACAGTGGACGAGGCCGAGCCAGTTGGTGATGTTATCTCAGGTTCTGTTCTCCTTGATTCCATTCCAGCACTTGCTTTATTTGATTCCGGTGCTTCCCATAGCTTTGTGTCTGTATCTTTTGCTGTTAGACACCATCTTGTTGCTGAACCTTTAGCTAGACTCTGCAAGATCACGACCGGGGGTGGTATCATCCTAGTCCGTGATGTTTGCAGAGACCGGAGAGTTACTTTGGGAGGCCGGGAGTTGAGTGTGTGCCTACTCGTAATGCCACTTCCGAGCTACGATATTGTACTCGGGATGGATTGGTTGAGTACGCATTGTGCTAGTATAGATTGTCGTGGAGGCAGAGTTTTGTTTAGTCCGCCGGGTGAGCCAGAGTTTCAGTTTGCCAGAGGAGCAGCGGAGCAGACAGAGGGAGTCTTCTGCGGAGCCCTGGTGGTAGAGCCGAGGTCGCTACATCCACTGATAGAGGAGTATATGGATGTCTTTCCGGAGGAGTTGCCAGGGCTACCTCCGGACAGAGACGTGGAGTTCTCTATAGACTTGGTGCCAGGGGCGGAGCCGATATCCCAGCACGTCTATAGAGTCAGCAACAGTGAGCTGATAGAGTTAAAGAAGCAGGTGGATGAGCTACAGGACAAGGGATTTATCAGATCTAGTTCTTCTCCGTGGGGTGCTCCGGTACTTTTTGTGCCGAAGAAGGATGGGTCGATACGGATGTGTATCGACTACAGGGCTCTGAATAACCTCACAATCAAGAACAAGTATCCGCTGCCGCGTATTGATGATCTATTTGACCAGTTGAGCGGAGCGAGGGTGTTTTCCAGGATTGATCTGAGGACAGGCTACCACCAGGTGAAAGTCAGGAAGGAGGATATTCCGAAGACAGCTTTTCGGACCAGATATGGACAGTATGAGTTCTTGGTGATGCCGTTTGGGTTGACTAATGCCCCGGCAGTGTTCATGAATCTGATGAACAAGGTGTTCCATCAGCATCTGGACAGGTTTGTGGTGGTGTTTATAGATGACATCTTGGTGTATTCGAAGACCCCAGAGGAGCACGAGGAGCATCTGAGGATAGTGCTGGAGACTCTCAGGAAGGAGGAGCTTTATGGAAAGCTCTCGAAGTGTGAGTTCTTCCTTGACAAGGTTGAATTCCTTGGTCATGTGGTGACTGGAGAGGGTATCTCGGTGGATCCGAGAAAGATCGTGGCAGTTGAGGCATGGAGTGCTCCGAGTTCAGTAGCCGAGGTCAGGAGTTTCTTGGGACTGGCAGGCTACTACAGGAGATTTGTTCAGGATTTTTCCCGGATTGCAGAGCCGTTGTCCAGGCTGACCCGGAAGGACGTGGAGTTTGTTTGGTCAGAGGAGTGCCAGATCGCCTTTGATGAGCTGAAGAGGAGGTTGACGACAGCTCCAGTGTTGACGTTGCCATCAGGTTCTGGAGGATTCACTATCTATAGTGATGCATCGGGGAAGGGACTGGGTTGTGTGTTGCAGCAGAATGGGAGGGTGATTGCCTATGCTTCCAGGCAATTACGTCCTCATGAGAAGAATTACCCTACCCACGATTTGGAGTTGGCAGCGGTCATCTTTGCTCTTAAGTTATGGAAACACTATTTATACGGAGAGCGTGTGGAGATCTTCACAGACCACAAGAGCTTGAAGTATGTGTTTACCCAAAAAGAGCTGAACATGAGGCAGAGGAGATGGTTGGAGTTGATGAAAGACTTCGACATATCATTGCAGTATCATCCAGGGAAGGCGAACGTAGTTGCGGATGCATTGAGCAGGTATCCGGTAGCTATGTGCCTGACTACAGATCGTTATCTTCTGGCAGATCTAGAGAGCTTGGGCATTAAGGTGATAGTGCCTGGAGTTGAGATGCAGATGTGGGGACTGCAGATTCAGTCAGAGTTGGTAGACCAGATCAGGGCTACACAGTTTGAGGATGAGTCCCTGAGGAGCATCAGGGAGCAGGTTCAGATGGGATTAGCAGATGACTTCACCATTGCTGATGATGGTTCATTGCGGCACGGTACCAGGTTGTGTGTGCCGAGTGGGTCGTTGCCCGAGGAGGTTCTCCAGGAGGCGCATCGATCCCAGTACTCTATGCATCCAGGTGCCAATAAGATGTATAGAGATCTGAGACAGCATGTATGGTGGTACGGGATGAAGCGGGAGGTAGCACGCTTCGTATCCCGATGCTTAGTGTGCCAGCAGGTGAAGGCGGAGAGGCAGAGGCCAGGAGGATTACTCCAGCCGTTACCCATTCCGGAGTGGAAATGGGAGCATGTGACCATGGATTTTGTTTCTGGACTTCCCCGTTCTCCAGGCGGGAAAGATGCGATTTGGGTCATCGTGGACAGGTTGACCAAATCGGCCCACTTTCTACCATTCAAAGTGGGTACGTCTACAGAGAGACTAGCAGAGATGTATGTGCGCCAGATAGTCAGACTGCATGGAGTTCCAGTGAGCATAGTATCAGATCGGGACAGTCGCTTCACTTCGCATTTCTGGAGGAGTCTGCAGGCTAGCTTGGGCACCCAGCTCAAGTTTAGTAGTGCGTATCACCCACAGACAGATGGTCAGTCAGAGAGGACCATTCAGACACTGGAGGACATGCTTCGGACCTGTGTTTTGGATTTCAGAGGCTCTTGGGAGGATCACTTGCACTTGGTAGAGTTTGCTTACAACAACAGCTACCAAGTCAGTATCGAGATGTCACCTTTTGAGGCGTTGTATGGACGGAGGTGTCGCACTCCGTTGTCATGGGATGATGTAGGTGAGAGAGCTTTGCTTGGCCCGGAGATGGTGGTTGATGCAGCGGAGAAGGTCAAGCTCATTAGAGATAGACTTCGGGTGGCGCAGGACAGGCAGCGGCATTGGGCCGATAGCCACCGGAGACCTTTGGAGTTCGAGGTATAGCTTAGAATCTAGATTTTGTTTTTGTGTTTGCTTGTGATTGCTTGTTTTAGACTAAGTGCAGAGACCTTGTTTGTGCTAGGTTGGAGATCTGGTGTTCCTGAGGATTTCTCCGACGCGGGGCACTATTCGCTTCGGTGGAGGCGGGAAGCTTAGCCCACGTTTCGTCGGACCCTTCCGTGTTCTTGAGAGGGTCGGCGCCGTGGCGTATAGGCTTGAGTTGCCGCCTACGCTGGAGGGAGTTCATGATGTGTTCCACGTGTCGCAGTTGAGACGGTACGTGGCGGATCCCAGTCACGTATTGGATCACTCGGAGATCGCAGTGGGCCCTACTCTTAGCTATCCAGAGCAGCCGGTGGAGATTCTGGATCGGCGGGAGAAGGTGTTGAGGAACCAGACTATTCCCTTGGTTCGCGTCGCGTGGAGGCATCACTCTCCAGGGGAGTCGACCTGGGAGAGGGAGGATGAAATGCGCGAGCGATACCCCTATCTCTTCGAGCCCTGAGGTATGGTTCTTTCTTTGCATTCCTGTCCTAGTTTCGTCTTTTAATTTCGAGGACGAAATTATTTTAAGGAGGGTAGACTTGTCACTACCCAATTCTAGAAAATAGGGTATATTTTTTTTTTATTTGATAAATAGTGTATTGTATTTAATTATTTATATTTATATTTAATTAGTGCTTGTCTTATTTTTATTTTGATTGTTTTAGGGTTTTGGCTAGCCTGGACCCATGTCAGACCCTAGTGGACCCATGTCCGACCCAGCCCACACCCTTGTGAGAATTATTTTGGGGCTTAGAATTATTATTTTATTTTTAGGAGGTTAGTTGGTGAGATTTGGAACTAGTTTGAGTGCATTTGGAGACCCGGAACCCAAAACCGAGTGAATAGGGGCGTTTTGGGAATTTGGAAAGTTGTTAACCCCCATTTATTTCATGTGGCCGGCCTACCTACCCCCCCCAAACCGTGAGCACAGCAGCCTCACTTCCCCCTCTCTTCATTTACTTCTTCTTCTTCACTTCTTCTTCTTCTCCACTTCTTCTTCCTTCTTCCTTCTTCTCCAAGGTGAGTTCCCTCTTCCATTTTTCTTCTTTCTTCTTCATTCCTTCTTCCTTAAGCTAATCCTAACCTTCCATTTTCTCTAACCTAGGTGTGAGGAGCTTAGATCTAGTGTGAGAGCTAGAATTGGTGGCTTGGAGCTTGAGGGAGGTGATTTGGAGTAGATCGGAGACTTTGGCCTTGGGATTCCAACTCCCAAGAGGTAAAACCTAACTTTCCCCTTCCTAATTATTTTTGTGTAGTGTAATTAGTGTTGTAGAACCCTCCTAGACCCTAACCCTACCCGTAGGAGGAAGTTGGAACTAGTTTGGGTGAGTTTAGAGACTTTGACATTAGGTTTTGTGTCGAATTCGGGTGGAATCCGAATTTGGCCCAATTTTGGGTGATGCCCTAGGTTAGATGGACCTAGGTAGACGTTGTCGGGTGTCTAGAGGGTGAGTGCGTGTCTCCGTTCGGACACGGGAAGCCGTGTCGCGGAGAAACGGGCGTTTCGGGCGAAATTGGGGCTTTTCGTCGTCGCCGATTCTAAGTGCGTGTGCGTTTCCGCCACGGGCCTAGAATCGACGTGGGAGCATATTTTCTAGGATCTAGACATCGTGTAGAGCCCGTGGGTAAATTTTGGGCCGATTCCGAGTTCGTTTGGTGTGCGTTTCAGGAGGTTTTCCGAGCCGCGCACCACGTGTTCGTCGAAATGACCGAACGGCCATTTCGACTTGGTTTCCTCGTTTCGGCTTTGTGCGCGCGTTGGGTTAGTATCGGGGAGTGTGTGCTAGAGTTTTCGGGCTATATTTTATATATTTTAGGGTATTGGTGAGTGTCGGGGTCGTTGGGCGTGAGTAGGGCGTGTGGTTTGAGTGTTGTGTGCGTGGTTGTGTTTGTTTTGATATGTGTATATATATATATATATTTATATATATATGTATGTTTGTTTATGTATATATATTTATATATATATGAGTGTATTTATATCTATGTGCTTATGTGTGTATATGTCTATGTGTATATATATATGTATATGTGTAAGTGTGCTCGTGTGTATATGTATATATATATTTGAATATGTGTGTGTGTGTATATATCTTAGAGTGTGTGTGTATTGATATATATATATATTAATATGTGTGTTTATATATATATTTGTAGCTATGTATATATATATTTATGTGTGTGTGTGTTTTAGTGTGTGAGTGTGCTAGTGTGTATGTTAGAATGTGTAGTTAAGTGTGTGTATATATATATGTATCTAGTTATATATATATAGATATATATGTATGTATATATATATATAGATAGTGATATATATATGTATATATATGGGTGTGTGTGTGTGTGTATGTGTGAGGAAGGGGGAGGCAGCAGCCAGCGTGCGGGGGCAGAACCTGCACAGCAGCAGCAGCGTGCAGTGCGCTGCGCACTGCACTGTGCAGCAGCCCAGCTGCAGCAGCAAGCAGCAATGTAGCTGCAGCAGCAGCAGCTCCAGCAGCAACAAGAGCAGCAGTAACAGCAGCCAAGAGCAGTAGCAGCAGCATATAGAGCCAGCACAGCAGCAGCAATGCGAAGTATGGAGCAGCAGCAGCAGGAATAAGGAGCTCCAGCAGTAGCAGCGGGTAGTAGCTAGCGAGGGAGGAAGAGAGTTTGATATATAGATATATATATATATGTTAGATAGATAAGTTAGATTGATAGATAGGTAGTTGGATAAATAGGTAAGATAAGTTATGGATATTGATAGATAGATAGATAGATATTGATAGATAGATAGCTAGGTATTTAGATAGATAGATAGATACTAGATAGGTAGATAACTAGATTCTTAGATATACCTATCTAAGAGATAAATATCTATATGCCTAAGTTATATACATATATAGGTGTATAGGTAAGATATGGGTAATCGGGTAAATGTGTGTGGATATCTAAATACATAGGTATATACATACTTAGATGTATATATATATGGTAGATATATATATTACCTAGCCTAGATTAATAACTAGGTATATAATTAGTAGCTAGATAGCTAGTTAGAGGGCCTTAGGGCGAAACTTCAATACCTTGAGATACCGAGGTATCTCGATACCTTGAGATATTCAAGGTATTGAGTTTCGAGCGGGGTATTTGAGCTTTAGCCTAGGAAATGCTTGGGAGTGATTTTTATATGTTTATATGTATATAATTACGCGTGCTAGCATAGGTTTTAGCGGGTTTAGGCGGGGTGCGTGGCCTAGGGCGAGGTATCGGATACCGAGGGTATCCCGGTATCTCGATTAGGCGAGTTTGTGAGTTTAGTAGCTTAATGAGCTCGGTTTGACCTAGAATTTCAGGGGCACCCTAGTTTGACCTAGCTTTGACCATAATTGTCCCCGTTGACCGTAAAAGTCAACGTTTGACCTAGTTTTGACCTAGAGTTGACTTTTTGGACCCCGGGTTGACTTTTTGACCCGAATTTCACCGGTTTGACCCGTTCGACCTAGAATAGCCCTAGAAGCCTGTTTTTAATTATTTTATATCAGTTTAAATGCTTAGAACCCTGTTTAATTCTGCTTTTCGCATTAGGTCCCTGCGACACCGGTCCGGACCTCGATCCTCATCAGTTGCTCAGGACATCAGGCGAGTACCTACCTCTGATAGTTTCCATTTCATGATAGCGTTTATATCACCTGTTCTAGAACTGTAATACTTGATTCTGACACATTGTTACACGAGCTGGTACTAGTGGATCCCGTCATGAGGTGCTATCCCCCTTACCGTGTTCAGCGGGTACTCTATCACGTGTATTTTATCATGTGCTTCGGGTATTGATTATCATGTGCTATCATGTGCTTCTTGTGCTCTCGCCTTCATGTGCGCGAGCTATTATCATGTACGTAGCGTGTTGTGGTTGGATCCAATGGTATTAGTGGGGGAGGGGAGTAGTGAGTTGGTTATATGATCAAAGCCAAACAGTATTCATGTGTATGTCGGTTATGCAACTCACGCATAACGGAGTTATCGTAGTGTTCTTCATGTGCAACCTAAGCCGATCATATAACGAACTTGTGCTCAA
Source organism: Iris macrosiphon (assembly GCA_036927795.1). NCBI lineage: Eukaryota > Viridiplantae > Streptophyta > Magnoliopsida > Asparagales > Iridaceae > Iris > Iris macrosiphon. Next base: position 269,442,435 of record JAYESA010000004.1, on the reverse strand, counting down.
GGCACTTAGCTAGTATTCATGTTTCTCACCTGCAGTTACTTTTCCACTACTTGTATTGTTCTCCAGTTTACATTGCAGCTACTTCTTGTGCTCCAGCATATATTTATTTCCTGTGCATCTTGATTACTTTTCTATTGCTCGTCATATACACCTTACCATGTATTTGGAGTTGCTTTCAGAGTTATGTACTTCGCTCCAGTCCTGACTGGGCATATTTTTTCCAGAGGATCCTGAGGACTATTGCCCTACGTTCTACGGGCCTGGTGTTGACGACTGTTGTGACCCCGAGGAGGAGTGCGCCGAGGAGACGCCGATAGCACCCTAGTTAGCTAGGTGGGTTTCCTGGGTTATTTTCAGTGGTTTGTATTTTGGATGACTGTACTTATTCTTTTGATGCTGTGATGTTGTAGCTTTTAGACCTGGACTGTATTATTTTAGATTGTCTTGCCCTCTTGGTTCTGGTTTTCTTTGTTTATATCATATCGTGCTTATTTCTTCCCCTAGATTTTGTGATTGAGATTCATATATATATTGCGTGGTTGCCCTCCTTCGGGAGAAGATTATTTGATATATATATTGCGTGGTTTTGCCCTCCTTTTGGAGAGGTCATGCCGGATTTTTCAGTGAGATATAGATAGATATGGTTGACCTAGAACGGACCTTTACAGCGTTCTACCGCCGATTCTGCGGCGTAGGCTGGACGTACCCACGGCTCATGCCCGATTTTCGGGTGCGGGTCGTGACAAAACCCCATACCCCTCCCATTCAAATCCCCACAACTCCTCCCTCCGACCACCGTCGGCCGCCCAACTCCGGCCAACCCTTCGCCTTGACCCCCTCTCCCCTCCGGCCAAGCCCCACCGCCGGCACCACCCTGCTCCGCCGGCCAGAGCCCCCACAAGCCCACTCCTCCCTCACTGCCACCCACAGCCATCACCACCCGAGCCACCCCCTGCGCCACCCTCCGCCACCGTGCTCCGCCACCACCCTCACCAATCGCCTCGCCGTCCTCCCCTCCACCGGGCCACCAACCCTCACCGCCCCACGACGACTCCTCCGCCGGCCAGAACCCCCGCAACACCCTCGGCCACCCCCAACCCTAACCTACCCTCTCTACTCCGGCCGCCCCTAGCCGCCACCACCACCGTCGAGGACCTCCGCCACCATCACCAACCTGACCGCCACCCTCCCCTCTGCCGAACCCACCACCTGCCCGGCCACCCCAGCCGCTCCTCCGCCGCCGGCAGCCCCCGCACTCCACTGCTGCTGCTGTTGCTGCTATCTGCTACTGCTGCTGTTTCCTCCCCTCCGGCCGCCTCCGGCCGACTCCGCCGCCGTCCACTCGCCGCCGACGACCCCTAGGGCCCACCTGTCAGAGGGTATATCCCTAAACCCTAATATATATATAAATATACATATATTCCTATATGTATATGTATATGTATATATATGTATATATATATGTATATATATATGTATATTACTATGTATTTATATGTATATCTAAATATATATTATATTATAATATATATATGTATTATATACTATTTTTATACAGTATATTATAATGTATATACTACTATTATATACTTACTATATATATGTATATATGTATATGTATATATATGTATATGTATATGTCTATTTGTATATATATATAAATATTATAATTACTAATATGTATATATGTATTTAATTCTGTTTTATATTATATATATGTGTATACATATATTTATATGATATATATACTTCTATGCATTTTAGTTTATTTATTTTTCTGCATTTATTTCCTGCACTTATATTATATAAAATATATATCTATATATATATATATATATATATATTATCTATATGTATATATATATTAATATTGCTGGATAATACAGCTTATATATTATATATATAATTTCAGATTCTTGAAATGTCATTTTAAATTATTACATAATATTATATATTACTGTGCTGGATATTACAGCCTACATATATATGTATACATTTATAATTCTCGCACTGTCTTCAATTTATTATATATAACAGTGGTCTCATATAGACCCTGATATTATTTATATATTATATATGTATTAAATTCTGTACTGTCAATTCAATTTACCTATATTATATACATCAGTGGATATACCCTGATTATTATATTATTATAAAAGGATACACCCTGATAATATCATATTATATATATAGCAGTGGATATACCCTGCTACTATTATTTATACCTACATTTGTCTGTTCTTATTATACTATATATACTGCTATATATATTATATCTATACATACTATATATATATCTATATTATATATGTGTTTTATTACAACCATGATATTCACGAACCCTGTCTATTTTAACAGAAACCAACTACAGCACAGCCAGTGACCCCTTGTCACCAGCAATCTCAAACCTGACTGTGAAATCAGGTTATCAACATTACCAGGGAGTAGGCAAGTATACCTTGCCAAGTTATTGTTTAAATTAAATTGTTAATATCTACTTTGTTCTGAAATTCATATACCTTGATCACCTGAGACTGTCTTGGGTACAGTCAACTGTTATGATTGACACGATATTATAGACTCACCAACAGCTGAGAGAATATCCTAATATTCTCCTAGACCCTATCACAGGAACACGCAACATGGTTGCATTACATATATGGATGTGAGCTGCGTATTTGATTAGCTACCAGTACGTGTGACCCGCATCACGGATTAGAATGACTCAGGAAATGTACGACTTGACATTTAGTTTCATTGGGATGGGAAAGATAACTAGTGGACGTATGGGACACCCCCTCCAATAATGTTTTATACCTTCGTACCAGTGATGGTCGATTGCAGAGTGCCCTTGAGTCAGGGGGCATACGACACATATACTAGTCAGTCGCCACGATTGGTGAATTACGTCAGCGTATGTCTAGCCATACATTCCCATGCGTACTACTGGATCTTTACTTGCATTTTCACTTAGTATGGTTATCACCCTGTATTTATTTTCTTTATTCAGTATTTACATTCATGGCATGTCATTTCCTGTATCTTGTTACGTCCCACTGAGGACCTGGTTCCCTGCCAGATCTAGACGAGGCTTTCTACCCCACTGTGTACGGCCCTGATCAGGAGGCCAGATATGCTACCGAGGAGGAGCTCGAGGAGACACCCTCAGAGTTAGCTTGACCCTGGAGGCCTGCCACCTGGAGATGGAGATGTTTTGCTCAGATAGACGCTACTTAGTCTATCTGATTTTTCTGCGCTATTATCAGTTTTTGTAGTAGGCTTGTATTCTCACCAGTTGTGTACTGTATCAGACTCAGTTTATATATATTCAGTACTTGCTTTTCTGACATTTTCCTGTGGATGAGATAGATTTGACTGTGTTATACTTGTAGTATTTTAGGACAGCGTAGCACGTTCCTTTGGGTCCATTCAAAATGGATTAAGCCCTTGGTGACGTGTCAGCTGGCCAGTGACACGTGGCCTAGTTTCTGACATTTTTGGAACTGGGGCGTGACAGGTGTGCACTAAGAATATGGTCGCAGGGGATAGCGAGTGAGTTTTCTTTTTCCCTGCTCGTCTTGCACATATACTTCTTTTTGGCATTTAGCCACCGACACCTGTTAGCCGGCTCGTCTGGATAATAGTTTTCTTACATGATTGTATGAAATCAGACTATAACTGATCACTGTCATGTACTTATGTTACTCTTCTAGCTTCTTATTTTGTACAGTTTGACTCCAAAATATTTTGAGAAAGCATTTGGGATGCCTTATTGCTTATCATATATGCTCTATGCTTACTATTTCTTGTTTGAATGATTGAGACATAGAAGTTCTTGACCATATGATACTTGATTATAGCATGCACCCCTTATCTTATACAGTCGTGATCGTCGTAGACGTATAACACCTTGTACGGGATAGCTGGCCATGTTCGTCTTCGTATTCCGGTACTGGAGCGTAACAAGGTTTTAGTGGTGGCCCATGCAGGTCTGTTCTTCAGACATGTGGAGTGCCATGGTTATAGGAGTCTCAATCAAAATATGATCCTTCTTGAAATTTTGAATTCGTCATCTTTGATACTCAGCTTGAATTCTTCCAGATTGCTTGCTTCCTTGTTCCATTTTGTTCTGTGTTTATTGTTTCTTGTGCTTTTCTTTAGGGATTCTCCTTCCCCCGATGCTGCAGCAACAAGAGAGGCAGAGTTGCCAATGGAATAAAATCCTGTGGGACCCCATCCAAGGATCCAAGTTGAACCAACGATGAATGCGACAGAGCAGCAGGCTCCAGGTGTCCCCGTACCTCCCGCAGTGCCGTCGGTACTGGATACCCCGACCTTGCTAGAGATTATCCGTGGATTGTTGGCTGCCTAACAACACCAGATGGTGGTGCAACAACAACAACAGCAATATCAGCAACAACATCTCCAGCAGCAGGAACATAATGTCCTGTTGAACCAAGGATTGCAAAAGGCCCTAGAACGAGACAAGAAAACAGATTTTGGGGCATCTGTTAGTTTTTGCAGACTGAACCCTAGATACTTCGATGGCACGGAGGACACAATCACGACATATGATTGGCTCCAGGATATTGAGACCATTCTGACATCGGTTAAAGTTTCGGTCGAGGAACAAGTTGACTTGGTTTGCCTACAACTCCAAGATCTGGCTGTTTGGATAAACAAAGTTTATATGAAACTTTTGCTTACAAACGAGAAAAGAGAAAAGTACAAATAATCCTATATGAGGATATTAAGTACAATAAAATGATTCTGGAGAAGTATTGCTATGGAAGTCTGATCTGCAGTCGATCACTTTGTTCCTTGGACTACACGATGATAAAGAAGTGCCATAGAAGAAGCTTCAAACTTTCTCTGAACTGAAGGCAAAAGCCGGCCAAAGAAAAATTGCAAGTATGATCGAATTCTTGTTGCCAAAGTTGTCAACCAAAACCAATTCCCCCTCCTTTTTTACCCTGTGACCAGGGGTCTCTATTTATGAAGATCAATAAAATAACTGCCTGGTTGCCCTAAAAGCCAAATAACTGTCTTGTTGGCGTAAAATGCCAAACTGTGAAGAAGATTGCCTCCTTTATGCTGCGGTTATGACAACTGCTACCCACGTTCAAATAATCTTCTGAATCTGCGTATGACACGTATCCCTTTATAAGGTAACGCGTATAACTACTTCTTGAAAATTATGGCATGCAAGCCACGTAGGTAACTGCCCCTGCATAAAACTTGATGATTCATGAATAATAGATAACCAACGTAAAATAGCCAATTATCCTTCACGACTGAGGTCTTGAGCGTATTCTGGGCTAAGTAGCCTTATCAACGTACCTTTGCAAATATAGCCGAGTTGGCATATTTCGAGGAGATAGCATACGGCGTACTCCTATAGTTGAAAATAGCCTGGTTAGCGTAAAATGCAAGGATGGTGATGTGAGCATATTAGTCACAGTCTTAGCTTTCCCAGTCATGACAAATTTTTAAAAATAGAATAAAATCTCGTGCATTAAATGCAGAGATATGCCTCAATCTCATGCATAAAATGCAGAGATATGCCTCGAGCTATGTACAAGAAACAGCTTTTGACGTGGCGTTTGATTTTGTCTTGTCTTGAGCGTAAAAACTCATTTATGTCAATGTAGAATAGGCAGCGTATTCAGAAGACTCCATTTTTCTTCCTTTGAATGCGTAAAAACGACTTGTATCAAAAATATGTCACAAAATAACAACCTGGGTCTCTGTGCAAAATCATCATCACAGCCGTTCTCTCGATCATCGTGCAGTACTTTTGTCAAATGTCAGGTTCACTGATTTGACTGACAAATTCATCCGAGGAATACGAAGAGTTCCTCGTACAACTTTACGCTGCATTAAAAACAACGTATTTTAAACTTTACGCAGGAAGGTATAGCAACCTTTTACGCAGAACAGCCTTGAAGCTCTGCTTTACGCGGACAGTTCTGAAGCCCTATTTTACGCCAAACAACCTTGAAGTTCTGTTTTACGCAGACAGCTCTGAAGCCCTATTTTATGCCAAACAACCTCGAAGCTCTGTTTTAGCAGACAGCTCTGAAGCCCTATTTTACGCCAAACAACCTTGAAGCTCTGTTTTACACAGACAGCTCTGAAGCCCTATTTTATGCCAAACAACCTTGAAGCTCTTTTTTACGCAGACAGCTCTGAAGCCCTATTTTATGCCAAACAACCTTAAAGCTTTATTTTACGCGGACAGCTCTGAAGTCCTATTTTACGCCAAACAACCTTGAAGTTCTGTTTTACGCAGACAGCTCTGAAGTCCTATTTTACGCCAAACAACTTTGAAGCTCTATTTTATGCATGGAGGGACTTCATGTATGTTGGGGGTTCTGACTGTAAAATATGCGAACAATTCTCCAGCATATTTCATGCTTCTACACTGGCAAGATATTGGTGGGCTACGATGGAGGTAGGACTGAGGCATCATATTTTATTGGAGGATTTCAGGACCCTGTTCAGGGCGAAGTACTCTATGATTGTAGCTCGGTGTGAGTTACAGCAAAGGTTCATTAACCTTAAGCCATCTGGAAGGACAGTAGACTGCTATGCGACAAAATTTTGTCGACTTAGCTTATTTGCTCCAACCATGGTGGCAACAGAGTTGGAAAGAGCAATAAGGTTCTAGTAGGGACTTTACTTGGAGATCTTGCATATAGCAGAGGTGCACGACTACCAGACCTTCAAGGCAGTATTAGTAGCAGCCAAGAGGGTTGAGCTTACTTCTCAAAGGATGGCATCAAAAAGAGTGAATCGGAAGCGGCCTCATGGACAGAATAATGAGGGAGTACCAGTACCCCTAATGTTAGCACCATCACCTAGCGTTCGTATACATGATTCAGCGTTGCAGAGGGCAGAAATTTTAATAGTGACAGTACCAACTCGGCAACAGCAGCCGAGAAAGCAACAACAACAACAGCAACAACGACAAGGAGCGTTGACAAGTTGTACCTACTATGGCAAAGAAGGTCATACCCGGGATATTTGTCAGGCAGCTAACAGACTATGTTTGAGATATGGGAGCCCCGATCACAAGTTTGCTATATGCCCATTAATGCAGAGGCCAGGAGGGCCCGTACAACAGTTTCCTGCATTGCCAGCTCCAAGGACAGTGCAGTAAGGAGGACCAGCAGTAGCAGCACGACCTTTGGCTCAGCGTTTATTGCCGATGCAGGCCCAGCTTTATAGGCAGCAATAGCCGAATCAGCAGGGGCTGCAGCCACAACAGCAAGAAAGATAGCAGCAGGGAGCTCAACAAGGCCAAGGATAGGCACCCACCCTGTCTTTGGAGGAAGTAATGGCGTCGGGCAACGTGGTGGTAGGTAACATTTTTATTACAACCTTTTCTGCCATAGCATTAATTGATTCTGGAGCTTCGCACTCATTTATATCTGCACAATATGCGACACATATTGGATTAAAGTTTGAGGCATTGCCAGCGAGGCTGAATATACTCACTGGCAATGGAATCGTAGAAGTTTGTAGGGTGTGCCTAGTATGTCCAGTCGTAGTATGTGGACATTTATTACCTGCAAAGTTGATTGAGTTCCCTATGGGTAACTTTGACGTTATCTTAGGCATGGACTGGTTGAGAGACAATCATGTAACGATAGATTATCGTGAGGGTAGAGTATTATTTAGAATTTCTGGTCTAGAAGAGTTTGTCCTTAGCAGAATAGCAAGAGACTAACAGAAAGGAGGAGTCGCATCAGTAGCAAAGAAAGCAAACCCGTTGTCCAAGATAGTTGAAGAGTTCATGGATGTCTTTCCCAACGATCTTTCCGGATTACCCCCCAGTTAGAGCAGTAAGAGTTCTGTATAGAGTTGATGCCAGAAGTAGAACCAGTATCCCAGAAGGTGTACCCAATGTCACCATCAGAACTTGATCAGTTATATAGACACGTGGAAGAACTGAAGGCGAAGAAGTTTATTTGGACCAGTGCATCACCGTGGGGTGCACCAACGATATTGGTGAAGAAAAAAAATAGATCAACACTGTTGTATATGGAATATAGGCAATTAAATACAGTAACAGTGAAGAACAAGTACCCATTACCAAGGATTGATGATTTGTTTGACCAGTTAAGTGGAGCAAGTCTTCTCCAAGATAGATTTACGGTCAGGATATCATCATTTGCGAGTCTGGGAGCAGGATATACCAAAGACAGCATTTAGGTCACGATATGGTGTAAGCCCCCTCATTTTGGAATATGGGTAATTTGATAATTTGTAATTATTTTTATTATTTTGTTTAATTAAATAGATTTAAAGAATTAATTTCTAAAATCCTTTTTTAATTTATATGACACTTTGCCATGGCTTTGATATTTTGAGCAATGCACGACCATTTTTTTTCAATAAAATTTATATTATTAATCTTGATTGAGTCTCATATAGTTGGAATATGGATATTGCATTTATTTGATCTCCCCCATGCTCAAAAAATATTGACGAACGTCAAGAATTACATTTACCGTAAAATTGTCTCATTTTGACTAGAACTTGACCCAAATCCAACCCAAACACATGTAGGCATGTAGTGCACCCAAATATCCTTATATATATATATATATATATATATATATATATATATATATATATATATATATATATATATATATATATTATATTTAAGTTAATTTGATTCTATTTATGGGAGTTCTATTTATAGAAAGTGGTATAAGTGTCATCCTAGTTGGCAAATAGCTATCTAACCAACTCCCTAACCAACTAACACCCAAACCTTATCAACACACAACCCAATAACCAACCAACCCCTACTATATTCGGCCAATAGCAGCCCCCCCCCTTTGTGCCGACCCTATAAGCATGGGAAAACCCACTTTTACATGCAACCCATTAAGGATGCCCATATATGCACAATATATACTTAAAACCCTAACCCTACAACCTAATATAATTATTTATCCCCCTCCTAGAAGCTGACTACCCTCTCTTCTCCCTTCTTCCAGTCGATCCTAGCAGCCCCTCTCCATCCTTTCACCCCCACACAACTTACTAAAACACTCCTTTTTCACCATCTCTCCATCCAAACATCATTAAACCTCCAAGAAGAACCCTATCTTCCCCAAATATATATCAAGAACCCATTGTCATAATCAACAACCCATCAAGAAGGGAGTAGCAAGCCAAGCATAAGCAAGAAGGAGTATTTCTTGGATAATAAGAAGCACAATCATCCAATCCTCCAAAGTTTTCGGTAAATCTTAAATCTTTCTTTCTCAATCCCATGGCATGATCCTTTTAGGTTATGTAAAATGATTGATTTAGAACCCATATTTTGCCATCTTGTTCTCATATTAGAATATATGAATTTTTCATGATAGGTTGGTGATAATTCGCTTGTCGGTAGGACTAGTTTTGAGACTTTTAATGCGATTACTTGAGGGAATCGTTATTAATTTTTAAAACTGAATTAATAGGTATTTATTTGCTAAAAATTAAGTATTTTAAAATTATTTTCTGTTATTTTAATGTCAAATCTGAACCCTATAATTAAGGATCACTAACCTATGTTTCGGGTGATTTTGTGGCATTGTTTGCTAGTAAATAGAGGATGTTTTGGATGGAATAAAGAGGTAAATATTTTCTGAGATTAAATTAGAATATAATATAATATAAATATTTTTTTCATAAATATAAACCCTACTAATGGACTGGCAATGTCCCGAACAAGTTTCAGACAAAACTAGTCAACCTAAAGTAGTCATAATCTTGAAATATATTATTTTATCAAATCTAAAAATTTATTGTTAAAATAAATATAAATTATATTTAAATCAAGATTATATAATTTATTATGATTTATGTTCATGTCTTTTAATTGGGGACTTAAACTTAATTTTTGGAAGTCAAAAACCAAGAAACTAGGTTCCGATACCCTGTAAAAGTAAGCAAAATTGTTAGAAATAATAACGAACTTGGTTATGCAAGGCATCAAATAAATTATATAATTAACTTACAATTACAAGAATTCTTGATTGGACCCTTAAGTGTATTAATTGATTGATAGGTCAATTGAATCCCGAAGGAGTGGACGCGGGGTCATCTTTACCACCACTGACTGCAAAACTAGGCAAGTGTACCTTGCCAAGATGTTTATAGTTCTAAATTATTTATTTGATATTATTTATGCATTAGACATTATATTTGTGTGGCTTGGTTGATGTACTTCTTGAGCCTAGGGCCTTTATACGATACTTTGTGTCCGAACAAGATTCGGGTACCGACATCCTCTGCGGAGTCGAGTAACGTAGTCAGAGAGTCATATTTATTGAACCCATGTTGGTGCAAACATTATTTGTACATCCAACCATAGGACACTGGACACGATATTCATGTGACGGAGTCTTTCTCGATTTGTTCGTGGTACTTGGACTATGGATAGGACTACATGATGCATAATATATGGATGATTATAGTGATACATAGTGACTAAGACTTGTGCTGATAGTTAGAGGTCATGAGCTTGCGTGTCTTGATTGAGACATGAGGTTACATTGGGTGGGGAGAGTCTTCATCTTACTCGGGGCATATTTTACTTATTACTATTTATTATGCATTAGGCTTTAGGTTCCCTCTACAGAATCTAAGGTATATATATATATATATATATATATATATATATATATATATATATATATATATATATATATATATATATATATATATATATATATATATATATACAACTTCCTCCTGGTTCCCCACACGGAGCCTTGAGTGTACAATTAGATTACGGAAGTATCCCTTGAGATCTTCCGTGAGTACCAGCCCGTACGATATCATACTCTTATTTGCATATCACATAGTTGGTCGTAGTAGCTTTTTCCATTTTCATAACATTACATTATTTACTTCTGGATTATTATTTTCTTGTACCTTGTTGCGTCCCTCTGAGGACCTGGTCCCCTGCCAGTTTTTGCAGCATAGACGGTTATGGAGCCTTTAGAGTTGTTGATGTGTGTTGCTTGTCATGCGGGCATTGGTGCCAGGTACTTATATCATTTATACCAGAGTTATGGTTATTTATTTATATTGTTTATTCATCTGCTGTTGTAGCCTAGTTTTTTATAGACTCATATTTCTTTCTCGAGTCTATTTGAGCTTATGTGTTACTGGGCGTCCGACTTTAGCACATGTAGTTCATTCTTGATATTTTGTTCTTTATGTGGATTGTGACATAGATATTTTTAGTATTCTTAGATAGTTATCCTTATTATACAGCTTATACGTATTCGGGTCGGACCAGAGACTGGTCGAATGCGTAGCTGGCATGTTACATATTTCTAGTCCTACGTATTTTGGGACTGGGGCGTGACATATGGGCATTATGAATTCTTAGTTATGTCATTCGGACTGACTAATGCAACAGTAGTATTCATGGACTTGATGAACCATATTTTTATGCCTTACTTAGACCAATTTATGGTAGTATTCATCGATGACATCCTGGTATATTTCCAAAATAAAGAGGAACATGAAGAATATCTCAGGATAGTTCTGCAAACTTTGAGGGAGCACCAGTTATATGGGAAGCTTAGTAAGTGTGAGTTCTGGTTGGATCACATATCCTTTCTTGGACACATTATTTCGGGAGTAGGAGTGTCAGTTGATCCCAAGAAGGTAGAGACAGTAGAGAACTGGCCAATTTCCAAGACAGTAACAGAAGTGCGTAGTTTCCTAGGCTTGGCAGGATACTAAAGAAGATTTGTGTCAAATTTTGCTAAAATCTTGGCACCATTGACTCGGTTGACGTGCAAGAAAGTTAAATTTGTGTGGTCAACGGAATACCAGATAGCCTTTGAAGAGTTGAAGAATAAGTTAATCTCTGCACCAATTATTACTCTTCCAGCAGGCTCCGGAGGATTCACAGTGTACTGTGATGCATCTGACAAAGGACTTGGATGTGTTTTGATGCAACAAGGGAGAGTGATAGCATATGCTTCTCGGCAGCTCAGAGATTACGAGAAGAACTATCCAACTCACGATTTGGAGCTAGCAGAAGTAGTGTTTGCACTTAAGCTATTGAGGCACTACTTATATGGCGATTAAGTAGAAATATTCACAGATCATAAGAGTTTGAAGTATGTGTTCATGCAAAAGGACCTGAACATGAGGCAGAGAAGGTGGCTAGAGTTGTTGAAAGACTATGACGTGGAACTTTAGTACCATCCAGGCAAGGCTAATGTAGTAGCTGATAAACTTAGCAGAAGAGGTGGAGAATTTATGTTAACTACTCAGAAGCACATTCTAGAAGAGTACTTAAGAGAGATGGGTATCAAGATAGTACTTACACAGAGTACATGAATTCATGCGAGCCTACAGATTCAGTCAACTTTGGTAGATAGAATCAAACTAGCTCAGGCAGAGGACCCAAAGATTCAAAAGCTACGAGAAGAATGTGAGTCAGGTCTTCGGAAGGAGTTGACAATACATGCAGATGGAACGCTAAGGTTTGGGAATCGTCTATGCGTACCAAGTGAGGATATTCGACAAGAAGTTATGACTGAAGCACACAGTTCCCAATATTCCATTCATCCGGGAGGCACGAAGATATACCAAGATATCAAACAACACTTTTGGTGGAACAAAATAAAGAGGTAAATATCACGCTTCGTATCACGATGTCTGATATGTCAGCAAGTACAGGCAGAACAACAGAGACCGACAGAATTATTGCAGCCACTTTCTATTCCAGAGTGAAAGTGGGAACACATCGCGATAGAATTTGTGACTAGTTTACCTAGATCACTGACAGGTCGAGATGCAGTTTGGGTGATAGTAGATCATCTCACAAAAGTAGCTCACTTTCTTCCTTTTCGAGTAGGACAGTCTACAAAATAATTGGCTGGAATGTATATGCGGCAGATAGTGAGACAACACGGTATCCCAGTAAGTATCGTGTCAGATCGAGACACACGGTTTACTTCTCATTTTTGGAAAAGTTTGCATCAGAGTTTGGGCACCAAGTTAAGATTCAGCATCGCTTACCACCCCCAGACAGACGGACAATCAGAGAGAACCATCCAGACCCTGGAAGATATGCTACGAGCATATACCTTAGACCTTGGTAAATCTTGGAAGAATCACCTTCACTTGGTAGAATTCTCGTACAACAATAGTTATCAGGCCAGTATTCAGATGGCACATTTTGAAGCACTATACGGCAGAAAGTATAGGTCACCATTGGCTTGGGACGACATTGGTGACCGAAAGATGTTAGGCCCTGAAATAATCACACAGACAGTAGAAGTTGTCAGACAGATCAGAGAGCGACTTCGGGTTGCACAAGATAGGCATCGTCATTGGGCAGATCAATATCGTAAACCTTTAGAGTTTTGTGTCGGCGACCACGTATTTTTACGAATTTTGCCTACCCGTGGAGTCATTAGATTCGGGGTTCGCGGGAAGCTTAGTCCACGATACGTAGATCCGTTCGATATTCTCGAACGGGTAGGCGATGTTGCTTATCGTCTTGCTCTTCCGCCTTTGTTACGTGAGTTACACGATATATTTCATATGTCTCAGTTGCGTAGGTATATTCCGAATCCGAGTCATATCCTCGATCACTCTGAATTAGTCGTTGGTACCGACTTATCTTACGAGGAGCAACCTGTATCCATATTGGACCAAAGGGAGAAAGTGGTCAAGAATCGGACTATTTTTCTTGTCCGGGTTGCTTGGGGACAAAATACTCTCGTAGAATCGACGTGGGAGCGCGAGGATGATATTCGGTCTCGGTACCCGCACATGTTCGATTCGAAAGGTATATTCTACCTTATGCCTTCGTATCTAGTTTCCGTGATCAATTTCGAGGACATAATTTTTCTAAGGTGGATAGAGATGTCACTCCCCGTTCCCGATATACGTATTTGAAATATATTTTATTTTAGCATTGTTGCATGTGCATGAAGACTAGACCCATTCTTTGGTTTAACACGGTTCATGATTTATTTTGTGGATTGGTTCAACTCATGAGAACCTTTGGTTCAACACTCAAACTCTACTATATATAACCCAATATTTTCTCTCTCTCTCACTCTCTCTCTCTTCACTTCTTCATTTCTTCCTCTTTCTTTAGCTTTCTCTCCCCATTTCATAGGCAAGTACACCTTGCATGAGAAATGGTGAAACCCTCCATATTATGGTTCTATTATGTTTATTATGTGTTTTTAAGCACTTTTAGTTCTTGTAGTTTTCTGTTTTGATGGATGGTTTAGTGTAGATCAATATTTCTAACTTAGGATTTTATGGGTTTTACGAGTTTTTCTTGGTCTTGATCTATTTAATTTGTGTCCTTGAAAACTAGTTTTTTCTAGATGATAGAGCTTTCAATTTAGAACATTTTGGCTTTTGGTTCACCCGATTTGGACTTAAAATGATATTTTTATGAACAAAATAAAATTTTAGTTTTTGGAGCTTTTCCGCCATGGCCGAACCTGCTGTTGGAGAAGACAAAGTTCCCATGCGGCTAGTGAGCATATGCGACCGAGAGTGCCATGCGGCCCGAGAGGGTTATGCGGCCTAAACTCTTGCCGCATACTGACATTATACGTCCATCTTGTTGGACGCATGACTGCTGATTTGCACAGTGTCCTTGAACACCTTGTGCTTTCACTCATTGAGCGAATAAATTTTTTGCTAAGTCCTAGAGAACTCCCTGCGGCAGAGAACGCCATGCAGCACTGACATCCATGCGACCTGGAGAGCATGCGGCCCCTATTTTCTTGGACGCATGGCTCCGCACCGTTGGCACTTATTTCTATAGTTTTGTCTTTTCTTCCTGACACACTTTATGGCTTGTCACCTCAGTCACACCAGTCACTTTATGTCACATAACTGATACTTTATTTATTTGACTGTCACTTTAATACTTGCCCCAAGGAGTAGACTTAACCCTGAGCATGCGGCTTGACTTCATATTTGGCCAGGATTGTCATGCGGCCTAGAGACCCTTGCGGCCCTGCTTGTTGATTGAATATTCTTAATTCATGTGACCCAATGTATAATTGGTAATTGGACTCAAATACTGTATTCGTGCTGATACCACTATTACCTGATTATTATTCATGATTTAATGTGCGCCGAGGAGCGACACATCATGTCACATGTTAAGTGATTATATTTGGATTGTGCATCGAGAATGTCTCCAAATTCCTGAACGTGTGATATTATAAATATATACATTATTTTCCCAGCACGGGCACAATAAGCGAGTCAACTACCAAAGCGTGGCTATGATATCGATTGTATGAATATTGCATATACGCTCGGGTGAATCCAGATTTGACTTCCATGGATTCGTATCTAGCATGCCCGTACGTTGTACGACATCTTAAGGAAAATTCTCATGTGACCACGCATTGGGATTTTAAACACAACATAGGGCTAATTAACTAAAAGTGGTAGTAACATTTGGAGGGAGCGGTATCCCGAGATCATGCCAACGAACCTTCCCACAGAGATTCATTCTAAGTGCGCTGCGGGCTGGCCACCATATATACTATATATCATCTGCCTTAGTAGAGTGCAGTATCTGGCTTATTATTATGCTGAACCACTGTTTCAATATAGGAATACTGGAACCGCTAATACCGTATTTTAGTGCAGTGGCCCTACCGGGGACTGGTGCATGCTGTAAGTGCCTGTTTTATTATATTGGTTCGGTTAGCTCATGTTCGGCACTGGCGTGATCTGAGGATACTTATTATGCATTATTTCTGAGATAACCTTAGACTCCACAAAATAGGAAGCCGTACAAATGATTGGCCGATTTAGGAAGAAATGGATTTGGTTGTGATTGTATTATTCAGTTAGTAGCCTAGGGAAGTGGACTGTCATAGTGTGATGGTTCAACCATTGTCCTTGTTTGGTTGTAGGGTTGGGTCTTTGCACTAGGATATGTCATGGACCTAAGTTACGACACTGAACCTATGTATTATTATATGTTTTCCTTGGGTTTTTGTTTCTCTATTTCGTGCTTCCTTTGTGGTACTTGCTATTTGGGGTCTAACCCCACTGGTTTTGCATGGCCAGGTTTCGAGCCAGCACCCGAGGATCCAGCATACTTTTCTCCAACTAATGGCGCGCGCCAGAAATATGGTCGCAGGGGATATCGAGTGGGTTTTCTTCTTCCCTACTCGTCTTGCACATTTACTTCTTTTTGGCGTTTAGCCACCGGCACCTGTTTTGCATGGCCAGGTTTCTAGACATTAGTTTTCTTACATGATTGTATTAAATCAGACTGCAGCTGATCACTGTCATGTACTTATGTTACTCTTTTAGCTTCTTATTTTGCACAGCTGGACTCCAGAATATTTTAAGAAAGCGTTTATGACGCCTTATTGCTTATCATATATGCTCAATGCTTACTGTTTCTTGTTTGAATGATTGAGACATATAAGTTCTTGACCATAGGAGACTTGATTGTAGCATGCACCCCCTAGTCTTATACAGCTGTGATCGCCGTACGATGTATATCACCTTGTAGGGGGTAACTGGCCATATTTGTCTCCGTATTTCGTTACTGGAGCGTGACAGGTAACTAGCTTCATGATCATCTGTGTATATATAGTTTGTGACGCCTTACTATTATATGTTTTGTGATTATACTTCTTGTAACTTATTGCTTGCTTGAGATTGAGACAACTAGGACTCTTGACCCAGGAATACCCATTGGATTGTAGAGTAAACCCTCACATGTCTAGACAACCGTGACCGTATCTCGGGGTATAGAGTACTCTGGTGTATGTAGCTGGCTTTGTCCGCCCCCGCTCTCCAGTATTCTGGTTCTGGACGTAACATGTATAAATGAATAAAAAGTTGAATTACTATACGAAAAAATATTGATGGTATTTTATAAAGGTAATTAGTGTTTAGACCCTTGATTTTATACCAATTTAGAGTTTAAGTCATGTCATGTTCAATTGAAAATTTTAGGTCCTAAATTTTGATTTTTTTTTTTTTTTCATTATACTCTCCTCCTATGATTGACAATAAATCTTCCCTATATAGACTAGGAAAAATAAATAATAAATAAAAATTTATGATATAAAATTTTCAATTAGATATATTAGGATTTAAACTCTAAATTGGTATAAAATACAGGATCTAAACGCTAATTAGCACATTTTATAAAGAGTTAGCAAAATAAATGGTATATTATCTTGGAGAGACCCAAATAAATTTGATACATTTTTTTTTTCTTCATAAACAACGACCTTATATATATATACATAGAGAGAGAGAGAGAGGGAGGAGAGAGAGAGAGATGAATTCTGCAGTGGCAAATCCCTCCTGTTGCGGCCACCAGCTTCTAGAAGCTCCCCCTTCCTCACCCTTCTCCTTCAAGGTCCGTCCTTTATTTAGTTTTCCATATAACCCCCCTTTTAATCTTTATAATTACACAAAATTTTCTATATTCCCTTTCCTCACAGTCACTTTGTGCTTATTTTATGCAAAAAACAGAATTGGGGATTCCGGGGACCTAGAATCCCTGTCAAACCATGGGGGTTCTCGGCGGCTAGGTTTTCCTCTCCTTCGCCTCTTCGGAAGAAAGGTGGGTTCTTGATGTCTATTTTTGCACTTTGAATTTTCTGTTATTGAAGTTTATGCGCTATTAGTGTATGATCTTGTTGTTCGGAGCGAAAGTTGGGATCTTGGACTCTTTGATGGAATAATGTTTAGATTTTTACATAAATTTTATTGAATTTCTTTATTTGAGGTGATGGATTGGGATTGAATTCGATGATTGTGCGTTCGACCGATTTGGGGATTTATTTTGTTTTGGGGGTAGAGCTTCTCTTAACATGCAAGGTGTGTGGGTTCTTGACTTTTATGTGCTATAGTTTGATTCTGACTATTCGTACTCCTTGCTTTTGTTTGTTATACGAATGTTATCGGCTCGTCGCTTGTTCTCTTGTTGTTTGGGATTCGAAAGTTGGGATCTTGGATCATGTTGGTGAAGAAAGTTTATATTTTTCATAAATTTCTTTTGAATTTCTAATTTGAGGTGATGGATTGGGGATTGGATTGGATTGAATTGTGCATGCGATTGGAGGAGGGATTAGGCATTGAAATGGAGCTAATCCTTAACATGCTAGGATTTTGGAATCAAAGTTGGGACTTTGGATTTTGTGCCGGAAGAAATTTCAGATTTTTAGGTTGAGCTTCATTGAATTTATTATTTAAGATGAATGAGGTGATGGGTTGGGATTTAATTGGATTGTTGATGTGACTTTTTGATGGTAGATTAGGTTTTGTAGGTGGAGCTGGTTCTTGATCACTAGGGTTTGAATCATAATCAGGGTTTGGAAGAGAGGGGGGATGGTTGGAGAACGAGGATGTACCATTTTTATGTCTTGTTGGCTATTATCGCGAGTCACTACACAATAGACACTGACATGGAAAGAACACATTTTGGCATGTCTTAGTTTTTTGTGTGTGTTTGTGTCATGTCCAATGTGTTGGACATGAGGCAACACAGAACCGATTTTGTCCCTGCTTCCTAGCTCATGTGATTAATGTTGTCGAGAGGATGGCAGGATGGGACTCTATGGTTTATATGGTCTTGATAATATCGGATGTCCATGGATCTGTATGGTGATTTGGAAACACCAATGATGTTTCCCGGGACCAACACATCAACAAAGCATTTGTCCAGAATATTTGGACTCTGCTACACGGAGGAAAGCTATATCCTTTTCCTCATCCTCAATCCAAGTTCTCATAGGCCTACACCTAGACCTAGTAGCTCTCTAGCTAATGGACTTTCTCTCCTCCTAACTTGTGCATCTGTTGCACACATCTGAACTATCTTAATTGCTTTCCTATTATCTTATCCTCAATCAATGCCATCTCCAATTTCCCCGAACCTTATTGACTAAAACCTTACCAATGTTTCCCAATCTAGTTGGCTATTTGGGCCCTAGGGTGTTTATAGCTTATACAGTGGTGGTATATATTGATTGCGTATGGATTTGCTGGTCGGAGAAATTGATGTTCCCAAAAATGCAATTGACAATCACACGATGTTTTATAATGCATATGGCAAGGCATGAGAATTGCCGAAGGGAGGGGTTTTGGATTATTTTCAACTCTATGTTGCACCAACATGAATACAACACAATAATACGGACATGGCACATAATTTGGGTTTTAGTAGTATATTTTGGAGTGTATGTGACGTGTATAATACATGTCCAACAAGATGCGACACGGTGTTGTTTTTGGAGTCTTTGTGCTTCCTAGTTCTATGTTACCTATTTTTATTGTAGCTTGCGTAGGAGATTAATCATATGAAAACCTACTATTTTATTTTGTTTAGATCCTTTGCACTTGATAGAGTTCATAAGCTATTTGGTAACATTAGTTTAAGTTCTGGTAAGTCAGCCTTCCTGGTATGTACATACCTTTCAGTATTAAATACTGTGTCTTTGTTGTCCAAAGTTTACTTGAACAGGAAATAAGAACAACCTCTTAGAAGGAGAGATGTTATATGACATTTGTAAGATCATCAACACTTCCCGGGTTTTTTGTTTTGGAGCTCTTTGTTAAGTGAGCATCTATGAGTTCTGGGAATGGTTCATGGGATCACAGTGCGGAATGTGCACCAGTAGTAATCTGAGGGAAATTATGGGAAGACAGCATATACATGTGATTTTGGTGGGAAGCAATTTATTTATGAGACGAAAGATCCATGTGCCAAGGACCTAATGTTTTGGCTACGTTGATTTAAGAAAAGTTGTATTATGCGACTTTCAAGTTTGAGTAGGCATTGGCCTCATAAATTACCCGCCTTTGTGGTCACATTTTTTTTCTTCCAGTTTTGACCAATACCTTGCTTTTGTTTGCAAAACACTGACAGACACACCAGTCAAGGTGTGTAAAAGGGCGGGCGGCCCGGAATCCGGTCCGGGTCCGGCCCGGTCAAACCCGGCCCGACCCTTACCCGGTTAATGGACCGGCCCACTCCCCCCCACGGGTCCGGGCTGGGTCGGAGGATCTGACCCGCAAGCCCGGCCCGGTCTCAGCATTGTTCTGGCCGGATCCAATTCGGTCGGTGCGGTTGGTCCGGTTCAGCCCGGTTCGGCTGATTTAATTTTTTTTTCTTTTTTGGATATATCCGCTGGGGGGTCTTTTTACCAAAATACTCTCATTTTAGTAGCTGTTTTTTGAATATTTTAGGGATATTTTGGTCATTTTGCTAAAAATGATCAAAATATCCATTATAACAACACTTTTTTGAGGGTATTTGGAGTCATTTGGCCCCAAAAAATTCTATAAATAGCCTATAATTCATGAAAAATAAACACAACACAATTTTTTTCCTCTTACAAAATTTCTTTCCTCTCTTTTACAAAATTTAGAAGCAATCTATTATAAAGAGACTATATACTATCATAAAAAATGAGCAACCACAACAGCAACTGGAAGATCAGCAACTTCAATCCACACCGCAACCTCAAGCAGTACCGCAACCTCAATCAACACTGCAACTAGAGTTTGAATCGAAAATTTGGCATCATTTTAGCGGAATTTATAATAAGCACGATACGGAAAGAAGATCTTCGAATAGAGTTCTTGTTGAATGTTTGCATTGTAGAAAACGATTCAAATGAGACCATCAATGTGGTACAAGGAAGCTACGCATACATTGGAAAATGTGTATGAATATCTAGTAATGTTGTATTTTTTTTTTAGGCGTATCGATTTTAATATATTTTATTATTGTTACATAAGTCATAGGTATATTTAAATTTTATTTGCAGTATAATTTGAACTTTATTTGCATAATTTGTTTTTTGTTACTAAGTTAATTTTGTATAATTTGAACTTTATTTGCAGTATTATAAATAAATTTTAAAGAGAGCCTGAGAAGCTAAGACACAAATACTTAATACTTATAAAAAATTATACTTATAAAGATTTATTTATAAAGATTTATATTTATAAAGATTTAAATTTTTTTATAAAGATTTATACTTATATTTATTTATACTTAAAAAGTTATATAAAAAAATTATATAAAGATTTATACTTATGAATATTTATACTTATAAAAAAAAGTTATAAATTTTTTAAAAAAAATTCAACTTATAAGTATTTAGATTTTAATTTATACTTAAAGTTATATAAATATTGACATAAAGAAATCAAATAAAATTATCTTACTTAATGTTTATATAAATTATACATCTTGAATTCAAATAAAGAAATCAACTTATAAATCTTTACAAGGAAGCAACACATAATCTTTAAGAAATCAAATAAAATTTTCTTACTTAATGTTTATATAAATGTTTACATAAATTATACCAATTTTTTTTTATAACAAATAACTTATAAATTTCAAATTATACAAAATTAACTTAGTAACAAAAAACCTATAAATTTTAACTTCGAATTTATTAACATATAATTTATATCATATAGATTATATATAAAATATATATAAATAAACGTAAAAATAAAATAAATCGGGCCGGACCGGCCCGACCGTGAACCGGCCCGAACCTAGATCGGTTCGGCCCGGTCCTCCCCTGACCGGGTCATGGGCCCGGGCTGGGTCGGGATAATTTATGAACGGGCTGGGCCGGTCCGGCCCGTCTCTCCTCTCGGGTTTGGCCCGGCCCGGAACGAACCGGTCAAACCCGGTTGACTCGGGCAGCGAGCCGGCCCGGCCCGGCCCAATACACACCATGACCCACCGGACCCACCATAGGCTGAGGGTGGACGTCTCCTCCCCTTGGTTCTTGGTTTCCTTCTATATGATCTTTGTTTGTTCTACTATTTCTTTTATCTTCTTTACAAGTTCACGAACCAAATGGTGACCCGGTTGACAAATTTGTGAGATTATAATCAAAAAGTTTTTACATTATAAATTTCATATGATGTCCCTTTACCTTAATGTGTTTATACCCATGCTATGACTGTCTTATATCAAGAATCAACATTAAGTTCATACCTTTTTATACTTGTTATGGATGAGATTATCAGGCATATCCAGGAGCATTTTACACTAGCTATGGATGAGATTATTAGGTATACCCAAGATGAGGTTGTATGATGTTTGTTGATGATATTGTGTTGGTCGATGAGAGTAGAGAAGGCTCAAATGCTAAAATAAAGGTGTGGAGATAAACTTCGGAGTCTAAGGGGTTTAAAATTAGTAGGACAAAAAGATAGTATACGAAATGCAACTTCTACCAAAAGACAAGGAGAAATGAGAGGGGAGTGCATATAAATGGACAAGTAATACCTAGAAGTGATAGTTTTCGATACTTAGGATGAATCATTCATCATGACAGAGAGATTGAGAATGATGTCACGAATAGAATGGTTCAAATGGAGGTATGCTTCTGGATTACTTTATGATCGGAAGATACATTTGAAGTCGAAAGGAGAATCTATAAACCATGCTTTATGGATCACAATGTTGGACAATTAAAAAACATGTCCAAAAAATTAGTGTAGTAAAAATGAGAATGATTAGAAGGATGAGTGATGATACATTGAAAGATAGAATAAAAAATGAACATATTTGAGGGAAGTTAGAGGTGGCGTCAACTGGGAACAAGATGAGAGAACTCGTCTTTAGATGGTTTGGACATATGTAACATAGACCAACATATGCTCCAGTAAGTAGGAGTGATAAGATGCTAGTTAAATTAGCTGCTAGGATTAGAGTTAGGCCTAACCTAACACGAATTGAGGTTTTAAAGAAGTATATGCTTTTTGTTAGTGTTGCAGTGGATATGGCCCTTAACTGAGCTGTGGAAGAAAATAATTCAATCAGCTTACCTAGAAAATTGGGACAAAGTCTTTGTTGTTGGTTTTTTTTCTCCCGCTTGAAAATTTGTGTCCGCCAGGATCGCCACTAGTTGCAAAGGTGATTCTATGAGCAAGTTGTATGATGTTTCTGTTGTTAAATGTAGTTCCATCTTAGCATACACAAGCTACATGGTGGGTTATTGTTCTATTCTAAGTTTCAAGAAACTAAGAAATTATGCTAGTAATTTTATACACAGAGTTCATGGAGGATGTGTTCTCTTTTGAGGCAGCATATTGTTTTCCCCGGAAGGCTTGCACGATATTGTTCTTTTAACTTTTGTTTCTTTATGATCTTGCCAGCTGTTAAAACCATTGCTACTCCTGATCCTGTGGTTACTCCAGATCCTGTGGTAGAGTTGCCACTAACTCCAGAAAATGTTGAGTCTGTTCTGGATGAAGTACGGCCGTACCTTATTGCAGATGGAGGAAATGTGGTATTACACGAGATTGATGGGTATGTTGTCAGATTGAAACTACAAGGAGCATGTGGGTCTTGTCCAAGTTCTGTGATGACGATGAAGATGGGCATTCAGAGTCGTTTGATGGAAAAAATTCCAGAAATAGTTGCAGTTGAACCTGTTACTGATGAGGAGACAGGCCTTGAATTGAATAAAGAAAATATTGAAAAGGTAATATTTTAAGTGTTAATTATCATTCCAATAGTTTGAGATAACTGCTTCATATGTTTCTTTAGCTAAACATCTTGGTAAGCATATTGTTTTTTGTCAAAACTGTTTTCTAAGAAGTGAACTAGTAGGTATCATAGTTGTTAAATCAAGTAGGTTTCCTTTATATTTATATATGGAATATGGATCTTTGCAATATATCAACTAATGGAATAGAAGGAAAGGTGATACAAATTCACCTTGCTTCAATCCTCTCCTCTTTTTTCCATTTGAATTGACAACTGATTAAATTCCTCGGAAAAAAAAGAGAGTTTCAATAATCTATCTTTGCCCAAAGCTCCTATCTTTGAGAAGCATTTAAAGAAAAGTCCAGTGAACATTATCAAAGGCCATAGAAAAATCCAACATGAGTTCAAGTCCTGCAGGCCCAATTTGGTTTTCCACTGTGATTTGAGCGTCTGATGAGCTCTTTAGCATTTGATCAGTGTCTGGAGGTTGTAAATTGTTGTGGTGCATTTTGTCCAAACATTCCATTAAAGCCACATCCTGCATAATCCTGTGAACGTGTTCCACAAGAGCACCAATCTGGAGCTTCCGCATTGGGATCAAAATCTTGTTGTGGTAAATGAAAAAAATGACATTGGAATTTAACCAAACAGGTTTCAGTAACATATGCCATTTATTTGTGCATAAAAAGCTGAATGCAAAACCATACTGGGCCCTTGGACTTCATATGAGGGGTAAATTTGTGGCAATTACCGCAAGGGAGAGAAAAAGTTCTATTTAATGTCTGTCTGTGAAGAAGCAAAGGGGTGAGCTTATTTCGTCTTATGTAGTATGTACATCCATAAACCTGAAGTCCCCTTGTGCAGACCTTCTGTCTTCGGGATGAGAACTACAGAGTAATAATCAAGTCTTGCGAGCAAATTTTGGTTACAGTTAGGTTTTTCTTTTCCTTTTTCTTTTTTACAGTTAGGTCATTGAAGATGCTCATTTTGTTCCAAATTTGATATTTTTCAAGCATCCTTGATAACAGAGAACAGGGATGTCATCAGGCCTGGTTGAACCATTGCATGGAAATTGGAAACTGATTTTTTCACCTCTTTGATAGTAAAAGGAGTTTCAAGATGATGCTAGTACTAGTCGTGCCAGGGGGAAGAGAGTTCCTTTCCACTTTAAACTCTCCCTGGGAGTTTGTTGGCCCATAATTTGTCTGAAATTGAGAATAGGTAGACAGCTGTATCATAAATTACTTTGTTCTCCAAAACTCAGCTTCTCCTATGGACTCTGAAATTAATTCCCATGACATTTTGCCTTGAACCTTCTTCTATTTGTTTCTGCAATGAACCAACCACCAATTGCCTGGTTATCCCATATTCTCCATTACTATGTTGGTGACAGTGAGTTTTCAATAGTTTCTTTTGTATAATCGTGTTAATCCTATTTCAGGTACTTGATGAGATAAGACCATACCTTGTGGGTACTGGCAGTGGTGAGCTTGAGTTTGTCAGCATCGAGGAGCCTATTGTGAAAGTGAGACTTTCTGGCCCAGCAGCGGGGGTCATGACGGTTCGAGTGGCACTGACACAGAAGCTCCGGGAGAAGATCCCTGCAATTGCAGCAGTTCAGCTTTTGTAAAATTCACCAGAAAGCTTAGTCTTGAATGTCAATGTCATATGCCTTGCGATGTTATTGTACAGTCACTAATATAGAGCAATATGAGAGATTAAACCTTATTCATATTCAGGTCGTCTGATGTATAATTTCACAGCTAGTATGTGTATAATTTCATTGCGAAACTGTTGCTAAAACAATATTAAAGATTTTATTTTGTGTTATTCAAAAGATTACACTGAGAATTGTGTGAACATGGTCTCCATGCGAGGGAAGAAGAAATGCATTTATGTGGTATTCCCATATTAATTTTCTTTTCTTTTTTTTGGTTTAATTATTCAAGAGTAATGTCCTTTACAAAATTATGAATGCTTTTCTAATGATTAACAAGAACACTGAAACCAAATGAAACTATTTGAACTACTGAGGTAAATATATTGTAAAAAGTAGCAAGGTCTAGATTAAGCACGAGAAAGAAAAAGAAAATAGAGGTTGGATGAATGGATGGTCTTTTAATTTATATTTTTTTATGACAAATGATAGATAATTGTGAAGTGGTTAAAGGTGAGTATTTAAGTGTCAATGTTAAAGCTTAGGATATCAATTTGATGCTTTAGGGTAACAAATGGATATCTAAAGATACTGTGCAAATTAATTCTCATGACTTTTGAGATTCTATATAAAAATATGATTTTTTTCGTTTAATTTGTGGAACAAACACTTCGATTGTTGAGCATTAAGTTCGATTGTTGAACATTATGTTGATCAATGAGAATAATTTATGGAACAAAGATTTCGATTGTTGAACATTATGTTGATCAATGAGAATAAATTTTAGATGCTAAAATAGAAGTGAGGAGAAAAACCTATCAATCTAAGTATTTAAAAAAAAAATTTGAGATAAGGTAAGCCAGGAATGACCGTTCTCTGTCCTGGAACACAAATACACCAAAACTTCTCTTATTTTAATATTAATTGGGTTGGAATTCGAATTCACGGCCCACTTCTTCCCTCCCTTGCTGATATTTTCACTAGACCACCTCTTGTTGGTATACAAAATTGTAAATTAGTATTAACTTTTTATTGCCGTATCTTGTCATTTACAGGAGAGGAGCTTCTCTAAGATAACGAGGACCATAACAACCCACTCTCCCCCAAACAAAAAAATTATAACCCAAGTTTCGCCATTGATAATTTAGCATATGACCATAATATCTTATTTTGTGAGAAATAGTGAGAAAAAGAAAAAGTATTCAAACAATATTCTAACTTTTGTCAATTCATAGGAGGAGTATATCTTCCAACTTTTCTCAATTCTACAAAACTTTTCAGTTAGCTCTATCTAGCTTGAAGACAAATTAAAATTTAATACAAACTACAAAAAATTTAGTGTAACTAAAACAATTTAACAAAATTAGAGAAAACGAAAGAAGTTTGAAAAAATTAGTGACAGAGAAACGTTTCGTCATCTCAATTGGAAGAAATTTGGCATGTGAAATTTTTGTCAACTGAGATGGCAGAAATTTGTCATGGTGCCGGAAGGAGCCCATGGTGCAGGGGGGAGGCAGGGGGTGGGTTTTCGAAATTTTCTATTATATCACATGGACTGTTCCCCTGCACCATGGCAACAAAATAATGAAATAATAAAATTTAATAATAAAATTCTGCCAACTGAGTTGGCGAAAATTAAATTTTTTTATTTTATTTTTTGCCAATTGAGTTGGCGGAACATGTCTCTGCCACTAATTTTCGCAAACTTTTTTTGTTTTGGTTAATTTTGTTAAAAATATTTTTCTTTGAACAAATTTTCTGTACAAACTATAAATTAAAGAAAATTGTAGATTTGTGGCGTGGGGGGGGGGGGGGTGGGGGGGTAGGGTAATTGTTTAGTTCTATACCTGTACGAAAAACCTCTGTATCACTTTTAAAGATAATACAGACTTAACAGTTTAAATTGTATATTGTTTTATGCTGTTTTAAAATAAACTATACTGATTATAGGCTTTGCATAGAGAATCATGCTAAAATATTGACTTTTACGACCAGTAATTTGTATACTAAAATCTTTACAAACAGTTTCAGACAATTGTCACATATTATATGCAATTTCTTGCTTGTTGTTGGTGACCCAATTTTTTTTTTTTTCCCTTTTGCTTCTCGTCTGTAAATATTCCGAATGTTCAAACTACCAGATCATATAGGTGCAAATTTTTTTTGAATTAATTATATTTACCTCCATTTTATGTTCATTTCACTACAACTTCCAATTTTTTTTTTATTAGTTTACCTTTTCCAATTAGTGTTAAAAAAGAGGAGAGAGAAATATAATTTTGTTTTGCTAAATACATAGAATGAAAAAATAACACTAATATATTTAAAAATGGAAGGGTTCTAGAATTAGCAATAAGAAATCAGAGGATTTATTTTTGGCTCTTGATAAAGGCACTAAAAAAATGATTCGGGACAGTCCAAATTTTCATCATTGATAATTATAAGTTTTTTACTCCCAAAAATTACTCAACGGGCTGCTCAATTCCAATTGATTTTTTTTTATAATCAGAATTTTGACAGTCCTACCAATTGTTAGGACTGTCAAAATTTTGACAGTCCTAACAATTGGTAGGACTGTCAAAATTTTGACAGTCATAAAAAAATATGTTGATTTTTTAGTACTGTCAAAATTTTGACAGTTCTAAAAAAATATGTTGATTTTTTAGTACTGTCTTAAATTTTGACAGTTCGGAAGAGAGGGCTACGCGAGTGACACGAGGGCTGGGCTGCGTGGAGACCGGAAGGGGGGACGAGGCGGAGGAGCGGGAGGGGGAGGGGGAGGAGGAGGCCGCGGCGGCGGCGGGAGGTAGGGTAGGAGGTGGAAGCGGAGGCGTGCCCGCGGTGGAGAACGGGACCGCTGCTGCTCTCGGTGGCGGCGATGAGCGGTGTGGGTGGCGACGAGCGGTGAAGGACGGAGCCGCTGTTGCGTGCGGGGACGACAGCGAGCAGTGGGAGCGGTAGCCAGCGGTGAAGGAGCCGGAGTAGGAGTAGGAGGAGGGAGGTGAAGATGGTGGATAGTCCTAATAAAATTTGGATTAGTCTAAGTAAATTATTTTCATAACTGGAGTAGCATCAATACTGAATTAACCTTGAGTCTACTTTGTAGTGTCTTTATCGTAAGCGTTTTTTTTTGTTTTTTTGTTTTTTGTTCCTTCTCTATTTCAATTTCAATAATTCAAGTACAAAGACTAGCTGTCTTCTTGGCGGGACCCACACCATTCATGTGTGCAGCAGACATAGGAATGGTAGGTTCTCTGTCTGGTCCAGTGGGCCCCACTCCCCACGACTCTTCTTCCTCCCTGAGTCCCTCCCTCCCTCCTCTTGTTTGGAACGGGTCATTTCACTTCGGGGCTCCATTCTCATTCTTCTTTGGAGGCTTCATCTACACAAGAAGAAGAAGACCATTGCTTCTCTTCATAATAAATTCTTTGATTGATTGGCACTTATGCTCTGGATTTCTCCAGGTTAGTAGTAGTTCTTTTTACAGCTGTAAACTCTCTTTTTATATATCATTTCTATTTTTTAAAAATATTTTGCTTTTGGGATGTTGGTTATTGATATGGAGTTGGTAGATGAGTTCTTCTCATGTAAAGATTTGATCTTTACTTTGTTTGATCATCTGGGTCATTTCTTATTTCAGTTTTTTCTCAGCAAAAATAGAGTTTGTTTTTGTTTGTTATTGAGCTGGGAACTTTGTTGGTTTATTTATGTATTTTTGATTTATGGGAACTTTTTTTGGTTTTTTTTTTGGGGTCTGGGTTTTTGATATGGAGGGGGTAGGTGGGTTACTGGCAAGTAAAAGATTGGATCTTTGCTGTCTTTGATCACCTGGGTCATCCTTCTCTGTGTGTACTTGAACATAGTTCTTTCTTCTTCTTATTGGGCATGCAATTATGTGATTTATGTTTTTTTTGATTTGGAGGTTGTAGATGTGCTGTTGGCATGCCAGAAGTTGTATCTTTTTCTTCGTTTGTTCATCTGGGTCCTTTGTTGGTCTAACCTGAAATTATATTTTGAGGTGTGTTTGTTGAATTGATTCTGGTTGATGAGATTTTTTATGTAATTATTATTTATAATTATTTATTGTTTGCTGAAATTATTATTTGGGTTACTGTTTATTTTTGTTCAACATGAGTCCTAATATTGGTTTTGGATCTGGTTAAGTTTAGCTTGTTGTTACTTATTTAATTTTGAGGGGGTTTATAAGGTTTTAATTTAACATGAATTATGAAGATGGTGGAAAACCCTGATTGATGATGAAGCTATATAAATACTTCGCCACCTGAAAAATTGGACATATTGTTATGTAGCTTATCTTGTTATCTATTCCATTATTCTCTTTGTATTTCCTGTCATTGTTCATCTTCTATTGCTGTGTCTTTGCACAGCCATTTCTTGATACATATTTGACTTTCATCTTATATCCTTTTGTCTACATAAACACTTGGGGCCGATTGGATTATAGTTAGTTTAGTTTGAGCTCCATTTGGAGCTCAAAAGTAGCGGAATAGTTATTTGGCTAGCCCTTCATGTCCATCCCAGATGCTCCCATTCATTTGGGGCCTCAAATGCCCATTTTGGGGTCTCAAAACTCCCATTCATTTGGCTAACACAACAAGCGTTTCGAAAATACGCGAGCAAAGACGCGAGCAAATGCTCACCCCTAAGCTGTAACCCGAACTGAGTCGACTGACCCTTAGTTGTCATATATACTAAAAGAAAGAATATTGACAAAGACTAGGAGAAAGCGAAACAAGATCTCCTTCAGTACTTAAGAGTAGCCAATGACTTGAGGTACTCCTAGGGTCCACGTTGGAGCAATAGTAAATCTGGTTCAACGTCTAGTCTTGTGTGCAATTGACTGGTGCAACAAATCCGGTCCTGGCCGGGACTCAAAAGTCGATGGCATTTGTTTGAGTCCACATTTAGGATTTACGATGATATTGTATTCGTTTTATTTGCACTTGGCAAGTATTATAAATAAAATTGTACTCCATCAACTATTATAAATTAGATGTGATTCCCCCAACAGTGAGTAGTGTTGGTATTCACTAGAAAAGTAGGTTTATCCACCATTCTTCTTCTCCTCCATCTCCCTTGCCTCCAACCGCATAGGAAACCACACTCCTATCTATTGCATCATTTGAAAATAATGAAAACTCTAGAATTCCTATTTGCTTGATACTTAATTTGTCTATCTGTCAGAGAAGAAAACATAAAATTATTTGCACAAGAGGTCAAGATAAAGGAATTCCTTCAAAATTCTTCTTCCAAAGTTACCAAATGTCCCATAGTTGTCAAAATATTTTGCAACTGAATGCTTTTTTGAAGCTATCACGAATTTAATGGTGTTCCATATTCTATACTTCTTTCGTTGGAAAGGTCTTTTGTGTTGATGATATTTGGACTCTCTCAAGTTGGTCTATGAGTTACTTCCTATGTCAAATTATTTAGTTGATGTCTGTAATGTTAACTTACCAATGTGTGTCTGTGTGTGGTGATGGCTCAAGAATGTTAGGATTAATTTCAAGTTTCATCTAGTGTGTTAATAGTAGGTTCTGAAGTGCCTGATTCTGCTGCCCTGAACTGTAGGATTTGTTAAATCATTTTAAGTTGTAGCCACGTCTTTTCTTTTACAAGGTTATTTTGAATATAGATATCATACTGTGTTGATCAATCAACCGTCTTTTCTACAGGGCCTTGTGTGGAGGGTTTTTTGAAATTGTTCTCTAGAAATGGTTCCACATCCATGTGGCAAATCCCGAGTCTGTATTTCAATATAAGTTTCTTCTCTTGTTGACTTGCACACATGAGAAATGGTAGCCCATGTGGTTGGTATGGTGTGGTATTTTATTAGAGGGTAAGGTTCAAATTCTCAAAGGAACATTTGTTTTCGTCACCCATATCTGGAAAAAAATCCTTAGGAGCTAGTCCCCTAAGGGACATAGCGACTCGGATTCGGAATCGGGCTCAGATGTGGGTGAAGGGCGCAAAGTGGCGCTTTGATGGCAAACTTTGCACTCCCGCGATACTTAGGTCCCAGCGTGGCTCATAGTTTGAAGTATCGGTCGATACCGATACAGTTTGGCATGCCCCGATCCGATACCAACTGATACCCGATACCGACCGATACCGACATTAGAGGTCTCTTTTCCGGTCAATTCGGCAAAGAAAATTGAATTAAAAAGACCAATTAGTAAGCTTGTAAAAGCATAGTAAGGTTGTAAAAGCATATAAAAGAGAAAAACTTATCTATCGCATATAAATCAATCGACAAGGGTGACTACTATTTCATTCAATTTAAAAAATACTAAGAAACAACACTAGAAATACTTTAAATTATGCATAAATGTATAATTTTTTTTTTAAATATTAATAATTTACTAATAGTTGTTTGTTTTTCGATACAAAAAAAAATTGATACTCCGATCCGAAACCGTCGATACTACCGATACCGTCGATCCCGATACTCATAGGAATGGTCTGATACCGTTTCCGATACCGATACTTTGAACCTTGGCGTGACTGTGCTCCCACGGGACTTGTGCTCCAGCGTGGCTGTTTGTGTGCTTCAACGTGGGGGTTTCATTTTCTGTAACTGTCCACTTAATGGGGGTTACTGCTGTAACCGTCCACTTAATGAGAAGTTACTCTCCGGATTAAGTGTCCATTTTAGGTAGTGGTGGCGGCTAGGAGGTTGGCTCCCTATATATTCTCTTGTTTTTCTCCTTTTTTGTAAGACTTAGAAAATATATGCTACAAGAGGAGAGTTAGCAGTAGTCAGAAGGCACAAAGTGCTGGCCGAGAGTCCAAATGTTGTCCGTCCATTCTGAGGGTGACAATCAGCGGTCCTAGAAGATCCCGTTCTCGTTCTTCTTATTCTCTTCTTCTTCGTCTTATTGTTGTTGTTGTTGTTGTAGCAACTGTGTTGCAAAGGTTTTATAACCTTCTTTCCAGAATCTTGTAATATTTCATTTACTAGTTGTAATCTTCTGTTTTATACGTACTTTGTACGATTTTTGTAACCGAGCAAAAACATTGTGTATATAGTGGGATTAGCAACTGGAATTTACTATTTTTGACTGGGCCTGCTACCTTCAAGTCACTTAGTTTTGTTGGAATTGGATGAGTGCATTGTGTCATGCGTGTTGTTTTGGACAGAAAATTTTGCTGCTGTTACTTCTGCCTAGATCTTGACAAGAAAAGGGTCACATCTGGTTTCGATGCAAGGTTTCTGATCTGCTCCTGTAATTCGTGTCGAGAAGCATGCGGAAGGGTCTTCAACACCGGGCATTTCAATTAGTTGCTCTGGTCTTCAGAATAGTCCGGTACATCCTCTGTCAAGCTTAAGAAGTTGCATTCTAGCTGTTGTATCTTACTGTCTTCTTTGGCTCTTTCTGCGATTTGTATCTTTCTGAATAATTTGCTTTGATATTTCAAGAGTCACCATTTCTGTATGAAAACTGAAATCTAATTCTTCCCCTCATTTTATGGCTCTTTCCAGGTGATTTCCTAGTGGAAATGAATTCAGAAATCGGGTATACAACATCTTACAACTTCTGATTGTACTTTCTAGCTTTTTATGCTCTTCCATCCACTAAAAGTTCTCCAGATTTTGTTACTTCATTCTGTTTAGCAGCCTTTGTAGCACATATTTGGTAGCAAGTTCCAAAGTCTTAATCTAGTTTTTTATTTGAATTACAATGTTACCATATTCCTGTCAATTGCCAAATCCCAAGCAGGAAATGGGAATTTATGCACCATTTTGCACATAAGATGATTTCAATTTAATGCAGAAATGTTTTTTATTGCACATCCAGCTCATAGTTGACTAATAGTTTTTTCTCTTTTTGGTCCATATGTAGTCATACCAACAAACTCCATGTTTAATGAATTATCATTAATGCAGAGATAAGGAAGATAAACCTTTAGATACCAGTGAGGAACAGTCATCCCATTCTAGAAGTATCAAAATCGAGAGTTTTCATGATAACACCAAGTTAGTTGGAAGAGGGGAAGCTACTTCAACAGAAGAAATTTATACATCCACATCCTTAACTCTGGAAAGGTGTGAAGAAAATAACAATGATAAAGTTGGATATCTCAACAGCACCTTGGAAGATGTGAGGTCCATAAGAGATGGAGATGAATCAGAGGTTGCTGAGAATGCCATTGAAGTTGATGGTGCCTCATTTTTATCTACTGCAGAGACAGATCCTCTCATCTGGATGCCACCTGCACCACTGGACATTGAGGATGACATGGACAGTGTAGCTAATAATGATGATGATGATGAGTACAGTGATGGCACAAAATGGAATCAGTCAAGTTCTTTGAATGGTTTTGATATAGAGCATGGAAGCAATTCTAAAGAAGAACACCAAAAAGCAATTATGGAGACGATGCATGGGCAATTCAAGATACTCGTAAGCCGATTTTTAGCGTCAGAGGACATCAGTTCTTTTGAGGGAGGA
This sequence comes from Iris macrosiphon, assembly GCA_036927795.1. Lineage (NCBI taxonomy): Eukaryota > Viridiplantae > Streptophyta > Magnoliopsida > Asparagales > Iridaceae > Iris > Iris macrosiphon. Next base: position 269,408,771 of record JAYESA010000004.1, on the reverse strand, counting down.
CATGAGAGCTGGCATGATATTGTTGCTTCTTTATCGTGGGAAGCTGCTTCACTTATCAAGCCTGAAGCTAACGAGGGAAGAGCAATGGATCCTGGGTCATATATTAAAGTGAAATGTATTGCAACTGGAGCTCGTAGTCAAAGGTAATAAATATATAAGAACTCTAGAAGGCTGTAAGATATTCTATAAGCTGAATTTGTGTCATGTTACCTCCTGTATATGTGATTCACTTTTGTTTTGAGAATATGTCATCCACTTCTTTTTTTTCCCTTAATATGGATTTACATTTTTTAATGAGCATCTTTTTACAGTGAAGTGATCAAAGGTTTAGTGTTTAAGAAAAACACCGCGCATAAGCACATGCCTACCAAGTGCAAAAATCCGAGACTTCTACTCCTTCAAGGGATTCTTGGGCGACGTGATGTTGGGCTGTCGTCATTTAATTCAATGGGCCAGGTAGGCCTCCCTAGAACTTGAAGGCTAATAACCTTGGTACGATTTGCTAGACATGATTTTTTGTTGTTTGAGCAGGAAAATGACTATTTAAAATCCATCAAAGATATGATAAAAGTGTGCCATCCCAATGTGGTTCTGGTAGAAAAATCTGTTTCACGTGACATGCAAGAGTTTCTCCTGGCAGAAGCAATGACTTTGGTTTTTGACATGAATCTCACACGATTAAACAGAATTTCCCGTTGTATTGGTTCTCCTATTATTTCCTGTGCTGACATTCTGGCCAGTCCAAAGGTGAAGCAGTGTGACATGTTTCATATTGAAAAGTTTGTCGAGGAACATAATAGCTCTGGTGAGGGTGGAAGGAGGTCAACTAAAACTTTAATGTTTTTGGAAGGTTTTCCTAAACCTTTGGGCTGTACGGTGAGTCAATGTTTTTTTTTAATGTTTCACTAGTTTGAACATTTTCCGGCATCTGCATTCATTTTTCACAGGTACATTTGTTGGCTGAACTTATTTAAGAGCAAACATTATTAGGAACCTCTACCCCTAATAACTATGTATCTCTGAGGGCTTCACAACTTGTTTTTTCCCCCTTCCACTTGGTTTATAGTGTAGGCTGCACCCTTATCTTTATCTTCATGGACTTTTTTGTTTGCACTCATAGGTTAAACTTTAAGAAATTTTTTAGACCACAAGTATTCATCATTAAGTGAACACAATTATGATGCCAGTTAATGCAACATTGCTTTGATGGTAATGTAAAAGATAAATATTCGGCTGTTCACTCATGAGTTAAGTTTTACCTAGGTATATATTATAACTATATGTACAATTAGTGAGCTCGCTATGGGTGTTAAGGTGGAGTCCACGAGTCAAAATCCAAGTAGTCCATCATATCCTCCTATAACTACCATTACTTCATATATTTAGTTGGGATCTTTTGTAATGCACGTGGGCATTGGTATCCACTTGGATTTTGACACGTGGACTACCCTTAGGAAACTTCCTACAATAGGAGCTTGGGAACCTTTTTCCTCGTGTGTGGCCTACAACCCGGCCTGCCTGGCCATCTCCTTGGCCCGCACCCGGCCTGCTCCCTGGCCTGCACCCAGATCGCAACCCAACCTGGCTGCACCACATTAATTCCCCACACATGGGAATTAATATGCTTCCCCCAAGGCTTGAACCCTAGACCTATGGGGGATGCCTCCCACTCCTACCACTGGACTAGGAATGCTTGACACACACAGATTATATATATATATATATATATATATATATATATATATATATAGGGAGCGGATCCGGAGCCCCGCCGCTCCCAACAGTTGGATCGCGGGGGCCCTACGCGTGGCCACCACGCGCACCCCCCCCCCCCCCCGATCCGATGGTGCAGGGGGGCGGGGCTTCGGGAGCGGGTCTTTTGATCCGCTCCCATATATATATATATATATATATATATTCCTTGACAGATCTTAACTTACCCTCTTTCAGCGGATATATATATAATGGGCCTAGTATTTCTAATAATTGTAAATGGCTTCTTTAATTCTTCATGTCCAAAAAAAGACCGACAAGACAAAATTGCATCATTTTTTTTTCAAACTTTAGATCATAATAAACTATTATTTAGTGTAATATGGTACGGCTATTGCTTGCTTTCTTTTTTTGCATATGCACTTCAAGTTATACTCAAATGTCGCTATGTGAGTGATAAATTCTCTTTTTTAGACCATGTGATATCGCTACGCCCTCTCCTACTTTGATTATATTATATTGTTGGTATGAAACCGTCTCTTTCAGCGGATATAGATAACCCGTGTCGCTAAACAACACATTAGGGTGTTCGAGTCCACGGACTATCCCGAATCCACAGGGGTCTTGGTGTCTACCAAAGATGATCTCTTTATAGAGGAGAAACATTTGTTACAAAATTGTCTCTCTCTACTGACTACAAATATGTGACTATATATAGGGGTAAAATACACATTTGGTCACCCAATGTTTGAATCTTTTAACTTTTAATCACTTAGGGAGTGATTAAAAGTTAAAAGATTCAAACATTGGGTGACCAAAAGTGTAGTTTACCCCTATATATAGCCTTACAAAAGGACCAAACTTAATCCTAAAGATAAATAAATTATCCTAATCTAAACTAAAAAAGATAAAACAATTTTCTTAAAAGCCAGTTATGGCTAGCCTTATAAACAAATATAATAAAAGGAAGATCCTAATATTCTAATCGAATTTGTTGTTGACTCTTCACGTGATTTTCAGTTGTTGTACCAAACTGGGAAGAGAGGGGGGGGGGGGGGGGGGGGTTGTCCCTACATAAGACTCTCCTGCCTGAGTAGTGCTCGTCCACGACTTCCTCTTCAAAAATTGGACTCTGCCTCGCCACCCAAATAGGTACTTAGAGTATATGGTGATCTTTGGTCTCTTGCTGTCAGTTTTCATCTTGTCAAGTGCACTGATCAATCTCACGGGCTAATCGAACTTTGTTAATCATCACTTATAGGAGTTGCAACAGTGGATCAAAATCACCCTTAAGAAAAGGGTCCTATGTGATCGGATTGTGGAGAGCAATTGTACACGCACGGGACATTGTATCAACTGTACAATAGGCTAGGGATAACTACAAAGATAGCACCGGTGAGATGATATCCTTGCTCACCCTCCTGGAAGATAGTGAAATCGTCAAGGGTAATGGAAGGCGACTAAAAAATTTCTTCTGTGTCCAAGGGTAATGGAAGGCGACTCAAGAATTTCTTCTGTGTCCACAAGAGTTCCTCTTCGCTAATCTTCAAATCGAACTTGTTGGACTCATCTTTGTCTATGTCTAGAATCGTCTCTCCCTCAACGTTAGAAGCTTTGGGTATGTCATAAGGGAGAGAGAGATTCAGGTCTCGACATAATGTTCGTGCTCTGATTGGACAATAGATGGGTCACTTGTGTTGTTCCTCGTTTTTTTTTTTTTGGAGACAAATCGATCTTCTTGGGTGCCCCTCCGCGAGTATGCAAACATATTGATCTTCTTGGGTGCACCTCCGCGAGTGATGGAAGGGAACTTGCCCATAAGAAAACAAGACGAACCATGCCCAAATCTGCATTTTCTTCCACAACTCTATGGAAATTTCTTGGGATACATCAGAATTCTGCACTTTATTCCACCATGACAATGATATTCCTTGGAGTTAGGACTTAACAAACTTGGTGCCTTATACAAAATTTTAAACATTCTAAGGCATGCTACATCCCAAGGATCCAATTGAGAGTCTTCTCCACTCACTTAGTCCTATCAACGATCGGAATAACCATCCTCATGTTCCTTGTAGCCGGATGTGTTCCTTGTAGCCGGATGAGATGTCCTTTAGTATTTGGCTTTGGACGCGGGGTGGGGTGGGGTGGGGGGGGGGGTGGTGTTGTTGGTTGGGGGAGGGGGGGGGGGGGTGGGGGAAGTGGGTTGTGGGTTTGGATAAGGTGTTTTTAAGTTAAACAACTAGTGGGTCAAGTTTGAGGTGGAATGTATTTGTTTTGGTGGTGGGCTGAATTGGAAGTGAAATGGGTACAAGACTTTAAATCAGATGGATTTGGGCTGGAAATATGTTTAAGTTAAAGGGGTATTGGGTAGGAAAATGAAAGAAATTGGGTTTGATAACTTAAATCAATTGGGTTTTGGATATTGGGTTTGAATGATTTAAGATTCTAAGAAACGGGCTTGGAGTGAAGTGGATATGGAGTTAAATCAAGTGGGTACGGTTCTGTGAAGTTAAGGGGATTAAGCTTAGTATTTTGTTTGATGGGGTATCAGAGAAGTCAATGATTGGAGATGTAGTAGCGGTTGACCCGACTAGAAGGAAGGTCGAGGAGGAGGTCAGGGTGATCCAGAGTGGAGTCCAAGAGGTGGTGGCGATTAGCTGGATCAAGAACGAGCGGTGTGAACTTGTGACAGTGGGCTAGATAGAGTTGCTGGCTATGTAGCACAATCACTCACATCTTAGTAATGTGTCCCTTGTCGGACATGTAATGGACACCGACACTCTCAACACTCCCTGAACATCGTGTCAGACACTAAGTTTTACGTGTCCTTGTATTTTTATTGAAATGTGGCACAAACACTATCCAAATAAGGGCACATGTCGTTACATGTCCTCATATTTTTATTTGAAATCGGACACAAACACTCTCCAAATAAGAACACGTGTAGAAAACATTTTAATAGTGTTTTCGCTTAAAATAAAGATAAAAATCAAATATCAAAATTAAACATAAAGCATTTTTGTTATTGGCATTTTAAGTTCAAATAAATCAAATACCTACTCCCCAAAGATCCAGATATTCACTTATATATATATATATATATATATATATATATATATATATATATTTGGAAAAATGCATGTTACCGTGTTCGTGTCCCGTATCCAATGTCATGTTCATGCAACATAGATTGCTGGTAGTAAGGAGTGGTTCTCGTGGTGATCGAGATGGCCACTATGGTGGATGTTCGAAGAAGATGATCGGGAAGGGAAGTCGAGGTGCTGGAGCTGTGTGGACGGACGGCGATAACGAGCGATCAAAAGAATTCGAGGCTGAGATGATGATGGCCGAATATGGTGAGAGCAACGGTTAAGGTTAAATCAGAATAGAGACAATGGCTCACGTCTGTTGTAGTGAGGTCGAGGGAGGGATAGAAGTGGAGGTGGTGAGGTCAAGGGAAGGATGGGATTGGAGACGAAGGGAAAATGTTTTTCTTTGTGATGACAGAGATGATGGTGGTTGAGCGATTGGTGGTGGCGAGGGCAAGCAGAAGCAATGTTGTCCACTGTTGTGTGGACCGTGAAGATTAGGAACGAATTTGGTGGTGGACATTAATGAACGTGATGATGGTGGGTTTTGATGGCGATGTCGGTGTTTGCTATGTAGAGATCGTCCGTGGATGCAGTCAATGCTCTGATACCACCTTATTTAGTGTGAGAATCCAACTCCATTGTTGAAGCAAAATGAAAGTGGATTCGTTGAAGTCGACGTGTTGACAATTGAAATGTCGCCGGATGGAGGTAATTAGTGTCCGACGAAACATCATCTTGGGGTGCCCAGGTCCACAAGTGTGTTCAAGTCCGTGGACTATCACGAAACCACGTGGGCCTTAGAAAAGGATCTCTTGTAGAGAAAAAATGTTTATTATTAAATTGTTTATCTCTAAGTGACTAAAACTATGGTTATATATAGCCCCCCTTACAAAAGGATCAAATTTCTTACAAAAGATGAAATTATTGTAATCTAAACTGAAAAAGATAAAACAACTATCCTAAAGTCCAGGTATGGTAGCCTTATTAATAAATAAGATAAAAGAAATATCATAATATTCTCATCGAATTTGTTGTTTGCATTTCACATGATTTTCGATTGTGTCCCTACATCAAAGATGGAATAATAATTAAATAGGGCAATCGACTTGCTTGGGATTGTTGGAAAGAATATGAATATTTAATCCTCAACCCTTTTTCAAGGAATTCAATTGTGGTAAAATGTTGTTATATTGTATTCATGGGATCCCTTGTATATACAATCGAATGAATCGCTTGAGGCTAAAGAATGGGAGAATACATGGAAAGATTGTCCTAGACTTAAAGGCTAAAGAAAAGGAGAAATAAGGAAAAAATATATAATATGTTTTCTAATGAGTATATTCTCTAATACTTTCCTTAAAAGTGGAGCATAGACCTTAGTGAAGCCTAGCTTGTCCAGGAAAGAGGTGTCATGTCCCAATCTCAAAATATGTAGGACCATGCTGCGTGACAATGACCATCTATGCATCAAGTGGATTCCAGCCCAACTCGAATATGTATATGCTGTCCAGAATAGGGTATTCTAACTTTCTACAAGTCTCCATCATCACAAGCATATCTCAATCCACATCACGAATAAAAATCAAGAATGAACAATATGATTCATGGTCTGCAGCCTAATAATATATATGTTCGAATAGACCCGAAAGAACAATATATATCTATAAAATTAGGCTATACAACAAAGAGTATCATGCTAAAAAATATAAAATACGGGAGAATGACAAGAGTACTACTAGGATATCTGAATCCTGCAGAAATACACATAAATGACAGTCCTACAGTGGAGCTCAACAAATACCTTAAAGGAAAACCAGGTCCTCAGAGGGACGTAGCAAGATGCATAATATAAATACCGAAAGTAACACTAAATAACATATAATAACAAGACAAGGAAATAAACACAATGAAATAACTACAACTAAGCTAGAGGCATACCAATAAGAATAGTTTTACTAGTCGTGGCTAACAGAAAATAGTGGATAACCATAGCTCGCTACATGCTTACGGTCCTATAGAGAGTAGCACGATGCGTGCTCCCAATCTATAGAGGCATAATTGTCACGTCCAGATCCTGCAATGGCCATTCGTCCTCGCTTGGGGCCTTGTGGAATCGACCGTCCTTGCTTGGGCGTGATGCCGTGGAAGCGTAAGTTGCGCTTGCACAAGACCAGGGCTTGAACAAGGGCAAAATAAGCTATTCAGAGTAAGAAGCAGCGGCACAACATAGCAGATAAGTAAAGAACACAATGACATAAGAAAACAAGCTATTTATTGATATTCAAGAAGTGTTACAAGTGGTGCTTGGCCGAGATTACAAATCGCTCAAACGCTCTCTCAATTACAATGACGTCGTTCCATACATTACATTCCTTTATACAAAAATAACTCAAAACATCTTGATACATCACAAGGCATCGACTCCAGATTTTCGGCTCTTGAGGATGAGGCTCGGCTATCGCTTCTTCGGACAATCCAATACCTGCGAACAGAACTGGTGGGGGTCAGCACTTTGGGGAAAGTACTGGTGAGTATAAAAGCAACGAACATAAGCAATACCCTCTAAAACCAACACTAAGTAATCATGTTATAAAATATTTAATTTCTAGTGATTTGCTACTTTTATCTTGGTTCATTTTATGCAGTTCAGGATCAAGTCAGATTACTTCTTTTTGAAAACATCTTTGAAAATAGTTTGCATATTCTATACATTCAAACATACAGTAGGTGTTCTATCGTGAAGTGCGCAACATGTATCGTGCACCATATTTACTAACTCTTTAGGAACACAAGTTATCTCTAATGGATTGTTCATCTCAGTTCAAGACAAAGTGCATCTAGTGGACTATTTATTTCAGTTCAATGGACAACAACATATTCAAGTTAAACATGCAAGTCTAGGAGCAGTACAAGATAGTAAGCTAAATCAATATATCACTTAAATAGTGATTCTTACCCGTCGAACGATTATTGTCACATCCCAGTCCCAAAATACACGGAACCAGGCCACGTGGCAATGACCAGCTAATACGACTTCGAAGGATTTTCCAATTTAATAGACCCGACGAAGCGTACTACGCTGTCCTAAAATACTATCAAGACCAATATGCTATCATACAACAAGTAAATGTCTAATCTCATCCACATAATACAATATAATAAAGGTTGAAGCAAGTGCTGGTAAATGAAATACAAAGAGTCTGAATATCCATAATGAAATAGTCTGAATGGGGACAAACCCACTGAAATACAACAATGAAATAAAAGTACGGAAATAAGTAAGATAACTAGACTAGAGTATCAACTAGCTAGATAAAGATACCCTAGCCCAAAACAGCAGTATACCCAAAATCACGGAAACTCCTCTGGAAATGTCTTAAAGTCCTCAGCCACGAATCCGGTCTCTACTCCTGCTCCGTAGATGGTCGGGTACAAGTGCTCGTCCGGATCTGGAAGGGAACCAAGTCCTCAGAAGGACGTAACAAGATACAAAAAGTACATGCCATAAAGTAAATACTGTGTAAACTCGAGGATGATCTAACCAGCTAAGTGAAATGCACTTGAAGACAACGTTGGTACGTATGGGTAGGTAAAAGGTATAAAGCGTAGCGTCAAGCCAGATGCTAAGTATCTGGCATTAGCTGTAAATTGGATGCCAGAAGTATATGCTGACTACATCACCGATCATGATAGCGCGCAGCTAGTAACCTCTGTCGGATGTATCGACAAGCATATACGCCCATAACCGGGTAACACTGAGGCTCACGACCCCGTAGTTTACTCTGAAACTCATACGTCTACTAATTGTCTTTTCCGTCCAATGCCAATGTACAATTCGCGAATACGACGTGGACATCTCGTACTATAATGCAAATCACTAAAGAAATATACAACTATGCTAAATACCGTCACACGTGCTGCTCACACCGATGGCTAGTCAAGTATGAAGCACGCGTCCCTACATGAACTCACTCTGTGACGTGCAATGATACGTGTCAAGGCCTGGGGAGTCATATTGATAACTCCACAACTTTAAGTGCGTCCACTAGACACTAGGTCAAACACAAGCCCTAACGTCAACGCCTTTGTTGACTGCACCCGAGTCATTCTCGGACGCGCACAGTTCTATAATATTAAAACAATAAAACATGCAAACTAATAATAACTGAATTTAAACAGTACAACAAGGCAAGGTATACTTGCCTGGAACTCCGATGTGAACAAGTAAGGATCCAGAACCCGTAACCAAGGTAGCACCGTCTTGGGTGCCTATGAATATATAACAATAAATATCAATCACTACATTACACTATGCTAATCATGCACAAGAGTACAACATACGCAACGTCACGAGTCACGTAGAGTCTAAACCAATAAACGTTCTACTAAGTAGGTTGGCCAAGGTTGACTAGTCAAGGATCAAGGAAGTAGGTGTATACTTAGTCTACTAGTCCCACAGCATATACAAGTCATCCTAAGGTATAATTTCTCATATGTTACAATCGCGGTCACGACTAGAATTCGTGTAGGTGCTAAGTTGCTTTCCAACACAAGTTGGTAGTGTTAACCATATAGGTCTCCATGTATGAGCACGTCATGTCCTCAAATACTGTGCACAACAAGACAGTTAGCTACCAATATATTTACATCTCCAAATATCGTGTAACACTAAACACGTGTCCTAGCTAATAGGTTAGGGTGCACATATGATAATTTAGTCTAAGCACCTAGGGACTACAAAAATATGTGACATACTAACAACCTAATCCCATGTAATATTTAATAACACTAACTACTATTCCAACACATGTATATATATACTAGATAATAGGGTTCACTAACAACATTGGTTCATGCAACAAGGAGTGGATATGCAAACCTAGGATTAGCTCTAAACATGGGGTTAGTGGTGGTGTCGGGATGGTCGTGGAGAGGAAGGAGGAAGGAGGAAGGTGGTGGCTGTGGTGTTTGGTCGGAGGAGAGGGAGGAGTTCGGCAGTGATTGCTGTGGTGGTTGGTCGGAGAAGAGGGAGGTGGAAGAAGACTGTGGTGGTGTTGATGGCGGGAGGAGAAGGTGGTGGTTGTGGTGTTGGCTATGGTGGTGATGGCTGGGGGGAATGGCTGTGGTGGTGATGGCCGGAGGAGGAAGAAGGAGGAGGAGGAAGGAGGTGATGTTAGGGTTTCGGGCACATGGAGATGGTGGTGATGGCTGAATTTTGGAGAGAGGGAGGGAGAGTTAATGTGAGAGAGAGAGAGAGAAGGAAGGCATGGGGATTAGGGTCGGCCACATGGCTATTTCTAAGGATGGGGGAGATTCCTCATGAAGAAATGGGTGGTTGGGATGGGATAAATTTGAATGGAGGGTGGTGATGAGGTAGGTGTAAAGTGGTGTTGTACACACAAAATGGAGGGAAAATTATGGTGACCGGTCAAAGAATGGAGGGAGAATTTCTTCATGGTTTTGCTCCAATGGGAGGTGGACACCTAATTGCTTATTTGCACAAAAGTCCCTAACAATTTGAAAATTGCACAAACAATGGAGATTGGGATTGGATGAGGAAAAATACCATGTTTGGTGTGATATAGTGGATTAAAATGGTGTATGGTGTTTAGTATGAACCTTGAGGGTGTGAGTGGGGGTTTGGGTTGGTGTTGGGTCTAGTTTTGGGTTATGTTGAGTCATTACACCAATTTAATTAAAATTAGTGTCAATGGTGTTCTTTAATTAATTGGAAGTGCATAGGATTAAAATTGGGTGGGACACAAGTATCTTGGACGTAGTAGACTCAGAATAGATTATTGTCATAAATTGGGTTGCACAAAACGGGTCGAGGTTGTGTCTCCAATTTCGATTGGAACGGACAAAGATGCAAAGTTAGATTTATTTAGATTTAAAAATAGATATTTGTAACGAATATTGTGCGACTAAAATGAAGCACAAGAAATGGTATTTATGAGTTACACAAAGGTCAGAATGGAAGGCTGACACGTCTAGGTCAAGTGTGTGAAATTTGTTTGAAGGCAGAAGCTAGAGTAGCGCTCCAAACATCGAAGCAACGGTAAGGTACACCAAGAAAATTTAATTAAAAGAGGCAAATTAATAACTCCATTAATTAAATAAAATAAATAAATAACCCTAAATGAATCCTAATCCTAGCTTTGGGTCAGGGGGTTTACAATTATTCCTGCACCAGACATACAAGTTAGTAACAATTTACATAGATATATGGGTACTCTGGCCTGTTCGTCTCTGCATCAAACAGTTAGGTATTCAAAAATGCTATCCTAGCATGCGCCCTAACTACATGATGGTCCCCGAGTGTTGAATCATTGGGATCAGCAAGTGGAACTTCATGTCCAAGCTTGCTAAAGACTTATTACCCTTCTCGTAATTCAAGGACTTCATGCCTCAGGGTATCCAGCCAGGCCGAACGATCCCTAATGTCCCAGGAACCGCTCTAGAGATAAACCTTGTGCACAAGTTGTCATACCAATGCATGAATGCACTTCTATCAGATAAAAACTATATGATGCAAGCAGACAATGAACAAGCAATTCTTCTATACTATCTATTCTTCGATTTGATCGCGGCGTTCGTAACCATCGATGTACGGGGCACGTAACCATCGATGTACGGGGTTCGTAACCATCAATACTCTAGACGAGTTCAAATGATAAATTCTATGTTCAAGCAGTCTAGTTCTTTTAACAAGTAACAAGCAAGAACAGTTCTATAAATCTAGCATGTAATTTCTATCTCTTTCAGTACGATATGGAACATGTAAGAAATATCTATTTAAGCAAGCATGGTAGTAGTTCTTCTATCTCTTTTAACTAAAGCATGCAGTTCTACTCTTGTTTAGCATACCATATATTGACATGTTCAAATATTCTTTTACTCTTCTTATTAGCATGGCAATGTTCGTTCGATAACCGTGTCGGTGTAACCTAGCATGCAACATTCTATTCTTTTACTTAACATGGCAATGTTCTTTTTCAATGACAAGCATTACAAGTTCTCTAGTTAAGCAATACATGTTCTCGTTCTATCATTCTCATGCGAACATTATCTACTTAGCAACAAGCATTATAAAACTCAGATTCATTATTAAGGCGTGCAAGAATCAGAGAATGAAGTTTTGCCTACTCATCTAGATCAATCGTCTTGTGTTTTGATCGAAAAACTCTTCGAGAAGGCTTCCGCTCGAGCAAGCAAAGCGATTTCTCATGTACATAGTGCCAACGCGGAATGGAATACTACAATAACTCGGTGCGAGTTCCCATCTATCTAAATCTCTATCACAACTCGGTGTGAGATCACGATCGAGAGGTTACAACAGCCAACGCATAATAACGATATCCTTCCCTAAGTAACTACAAGGGTCAAAGTAAGTCGAGACGAATTATACACTTGTAGTACTAAAATCTAGGACCAAGCAAGCTATATCACAAATTAAGTGCAAGACGAGTGGAAATATGACTGACAACCAAATATATGAAATAAAGGACGTGAGACATGAAACGTGTATAAGGAACGTATAAGGAACATGTAATAGCAAGTCCGTGCAACTGGTGCGACGAAACATGACCCTCTAATATAGAGGGTCCTTCCTTTTTCCTATTTAAGCCTAGATATTTAAGTCTATAGTAGTTAACCGTATAATAATACATGTAATATTTATTAGACAATAACAAAACTTAGCTCAATTGGTAGAGTGGATGATTGTAGTTTGTTGATTGGATAAGGATTATCCATAGGTCCCTCGTCTGAGTCTTGTGTAGGTTGGATATTTATTTATTGTTTTTTCAAATTTTTTGATAATTTTTTGTTTTAAAAATGATTATTAAAGAAGCACTATTTTAGTGTAGAATAAAATGTGTTACTAAATCTAACACTTTTGTTTTAATAGTTGATTATTGATATGATTACTTCTTATGCTTGCACTTTACTCTCCCTTTTTGTAAATCGTTAATAATAAACTTAAAGAAGCTATGCTTTAGTACGAGAATAAAATATTATTAGAAATTAACAATTGTATTTTTTATTCATTGTTTATTGATATAATTACTTCTCATTTCGTATTTTTACTTCTGTTTAGACTTATTTGTTCACTACATTCATTCATTCTTTATATTTTTTATGGATTGTTTTGTACGAGCTTTTTTATGTAATGTTTCTTATATATTAAGATTATTATTTTTATGGATTATTATTTTTTGAATTAGCTTTGTTATATATTGAGAATAATTTTTTTGATAAAGTTGATATTCAAACCCTAATCAATGATTTTACGTCTAAAATTGCAAGGATGACAGTTTTTCGGTGATTTGTTCCTTTATTGTTGGTGTTCGTTACTTTTGCTAGTCAATGCTTAATTCTTTTATTTTAATAGTACGTACATTTTTAATTATATACTAGATTTGTTTGATATTTTGCTTTTGACGTCTGTATTTTTTGTTCGCATAGATTATATTTTGATTTTGCTGATTTATCTCTTTTTATTTATTTTTTCATGTTTGCACTCATATAATTGCTAGAAGATGGTGGTTTTGGAGACGCCAAAGAGATGGCCAGAGATTTTACAAATTTAAGTAGTAAATTTTTTAATATTTGGAATTTATAGATGTTCGATAAATGCAATTTTATCATACATGAAAGTTAATCGATATTCTCTTATTAAATTTTACTTATATACATGCATCATTTGTCTTTAAAAAAATTAAATTAAACTTTGAGTCATTAATATATGACATGGAAAAAAAAATAACGTTCAAGGAAAATAGGGTCTTATCTTTGGTTTTTGAACATGACCCTCTAAATCTTAGGACCGGCCTTGTGTAATAGCAAATAGCAGAACATAACAAGCAAATAACATGTAAGAATAGAAGCAACATGAAAATAAACATGCATAAAATTATTGTACAAGTCAGACAAGTAGAGCTCATTCCGATAGTGCGTTAAGGTCGCATTTACCAAAAGATTCCTTAGCATAGATAATCAAAGAAATAGATTGTGAATCATAATTATCATATATATTTTTATTCTAAAATTCTAAACCTTTGATTTATTTACTAATCTATTATTGGCTATATATTTATATCCTTATTTAAAGTTCATATTTTATTCAATTACATTACTATTTATTCTAAATCCTTTATATATATATATATATATGTTTTAATCTATTAGGGTTATTCACCATAATTGTTCTTTAAATTAGGTTACATAGTAAAATTAAGGTGTTCTTAACCCTAATTACCTGGTAGCATAGATTATAGGTTATAACATTTCTCCTAAATTTGCATATAATTTATTTACTATCTATTATTGTTATATCCTATTATATGTTTAGTGTATAACACTATAACTATATGATTATGAAATAAAGCCAAAGGGGGGGGGGGTATATATGAAACATTACATATATGATAATTTTGCTTTAGAGCTTAAACTTAAGTAGGAGCAGGGTTCTGCGATATAGGTATTCTTTTGAGGTGATGGGTCCTCTGGAACGGTCGTGAAGACCTGGTACAGGGATACTGGGGTCGCATTGGCCCGCAGCGCTGCTCGAGGTTGGTGCGACTGTGACGATCAGGTTCGGGACAAGGTGAAGCCAACGACAGTGGAACGCCTGGGGCACGAGGGATTAGAGGAAATGGAGGAGCAACGAGCTTCGACGGTCGGAGGGTGTCAGCATGAGCGGGGGTGCCACGATGGGTTGGGCAAGTCACAACGAGTGCGTGGACCTCCGGTAGGGTCGGTGTAGTTGTGCGACGTCGGTTGCTAGAGTTAGTCGGAACTCGCCCGTGGAGGCAAAGATCCACGAAGGTCGGGACGGCTGGCCTAGGTTCGCGAGCATGGGTGTGTTAGGGCTGCCTGATCTTGGGCGAGGCAACTGGAAGCTCGACAATGGCAGGGTCCGCGGCTACTGGCGTCTATTGGCGTCTACAACGGAGAACGGATGCACAGTCGCATGACAATTCGTCTACTGCAGGAGAGGCGCTCGGTAGGGAGGAGATGAGGAGGAGGTCAGGCGGTTGGGTGAGAAGTAGAGCAGTGATGGTTCAACGTGGCCGGCACTCGCATGACTCGAATTTCGGCGAGGCGCTGGCTTGGGTCTTGCCAGGAAGGAAACAAGAGAGATTATTTGATGAAGATGAAAAACATTTAGAGAGAGAGATATGGTTTACTATATATACATTTCGAGAGAGTGCTCGGCCTTCTTCTTCGAACTCCACTTCCACATTTTTTTTTTCTTTTCCTTTTTGCTTCCAATCCCAACTTTACATCTCTTTTATTTATGGCTTTGTTTGAAATTGGATTATCAAGCTTGTAGGCTTTCATCTGCTCGTTGTAGCCAAGTAAAACGCACTTTGTACCTTTCTCATCTAGCTTCTTCCTTCCTTGCTGCGTGTGTGCATATGCAATTGATCCAAAGATGCGACGATGTCCTAGTGTAGGCTTCCATCCGCTCTATGCTTCTTCTGGAGTCTTCTTTGACAAACTTTTCATTGGGCACATATTCAACACATGGGTAGCACAAGATATTGTTTCGGTCCTGAACATCTTCTGCATGTTCTTCTTGGCAAGCATGCTTCAGACCATCTACATGATTGTTTTCTTCTTCCTTTCTGGAACTGCATTTTGCCGTGGCGAGTAGCTGGTTGTGTTTGTGCTCGATTCCATGATCCTTGCAAAATTGGTTGAACTCGCTCGATAATATTCACCTCCTCCATCAGATCTCAAACACTTTAACTAGTAACTATTTTGTTTCTCCACAAAATTGTAAATACATGGAAAGATTTAAAAACATCTGATTTGTTCTTTAAGAAAATATACTCATAATTTTCTAGTGTAATCATCAATGAAAATAATAAAGTACATGCTACCTTCGATAGATTGACAACTCATCTCACATAAGTCCGTGTGTACTAGCTGCAATGGCTTCCTTGCTCTTTGAGATTTTTTGCAGGGGAAGGGTTCTCTATCTTGCTTTCCATATATGCATCCTTCACAAGCTTGGTTCGGGTGGTCAATCATCAGCAAGCCTCTCACCATGTTCTAACTCGCAAGCTTCTTCAAACCATTGAAATTCAAATGTCCAAGCTTCTTCAAGCTATCGAAATTCAAATGTCCAAAGCGAAGATGCCATAACAAAGAATTGCCATGCACTATCGCTTTAAAACACGACAATACCGAAATGTTCAACTTCAACGGGAACATCCTATTTTCATCATTCAGATTGTTGCTATCAACCAGTTTTCTTTATCTTTGAGATCACAAACCATGTTCTCTACATGGAAGATATGCCTTCTTTCTTGAAATTGACCAACACTCAATAGGTTTGATTCTAATCCGGGCACATAGAAAACGTCGGAGAAAATTATGCGACCACCGTTGCGTGGTTGAGTTAAAATCATAGTTTGAAGTATCGGCCGATACCGTTCTGATACGGCCGATACCGATACAGTTTGACATGTCCCGATCCGATACCGACCGATACCAGATACTGACCGATACCGACATTAGAGGTATCTTTTTCGAACAATTCAGCAAAGAAAATTGAATTAAAAAGACCAATTAGCAAGGGTGTGAAAGCATATTAAGGTTGTAAAAGCATATAAAAGAGAAAATATTATCTATCGCATATATATCAACCGACAAGGGTGACTACTATTTCATTCAATTTCAAAAATACTAAGAAACAACACCGAAAATACTTTACATTATGCATAAATGTATAAAATATATTTTCTAAAATGTTAATAATGTACTAATAGTTGTTTGCTTTCCGATACCAAAAAATTCGATACTCCGATCCGAAACCGCCGATACTACCGATCCCGCCGATCCCGATACTCATATGAATGGTCCGATTCCGATACCGATACTTTGAACCTTGGTTAAAATTTTGCCTTTTCTCTTTGCCGCCATTTTCCTATCATCTCCAAATTTTGCTATGCTTGCAAAACTTTCATCTAATTCCGTAATCTCTCCTTATTTTCACACATGATTACTACACACAATGTCCAAATACCAATTGTTAGCCTTACTAGTATGTCCAATCTTGCAAACTAGCAACATCGGGGATTTCTCCTTTTTACTATTTTCTACCTAATTGGCATTATTTTCTTCATCACCTTGTTTCTTCCAACAATCATATTAATGATTACCAAACATTTTGCAATAATCATCGCAAAAAAAACATTTTGCAGTAATGAGATTGAACTTGAGATTGATCATACCTTTGGGTGTTTCCATCGTAATTGAATCTTCCTCCATGGCACCTTCCTCTTCCTTTGTAGGAATTTTGGGCAACTTTTCTTTCATCTTTATGGGTGGTAGGTGCTCCTCGGCCACGTGCATGACCTCGATCGCGGCCTCGACCACGATCAAATCGGTCTTCTCTATGTCCTCCTTTGCTTCTATCACCCATCGTCAACTGGGTATTTAAGGCTTTCTCGGTCGATGGTGTAGATCTCTGGTTCAAACGTTGTTCGTAAGCTTGAAATGAACCCATTCACAGTTAGGTCTTCTACGTTCCTTGCTTCTTCATTTGCGTAACAAGCATGATTATACTTCTGATCTAGTGTCCACATGATCTTCTAGACGATCACATCAGGGATGTCTTCTGCGTTTAAACGGATTTGGTTACAAACAGAGATCATCCAATGAAAATAGTCAGAGATATTTTCGTCTTCTTTCATCATCAGTTTCTCGAACTCGCCCCACAGGGTATGTAGCCGAACCTTCTTTACTTTCTGTGGTCTGTGTAGATTTTCTCCAATATTATCCACGCTTTGTTTATCGTATTTGCTAAATAAATCTCTTCTTTAACTTTCACTACTGCTTGAAGGATGAAGTACAATGCCTACAGATCCTTCTTGCTTGTCTCTTGAAGTGCTTCATTCTTCTCTTTAGGAAGCACATCGAACTCCTTCTCGTTGGCCACCTCCGTGTAGCAGTTCTCCACCAAATTCCATAAATCTTGGGATTGGAACAAGCATTTCATCTGGATGCTCCATAAATCAAAGTTCTTTCCGGTGTACTTCGGAAGTTGCAGCTAAAGGAAACTGTTGTTTAACGACATCTTCGACTCGAACAACGATCACAAAGACGGCGACACGGATCTCCTGAGCTCCTATGCTCTGATACCTATATAAGAGTAGTTTTACTTCTCTTTATAAATTCTAAATGTACTATCCACTACAAGACAAAAGACAGAGAAACTCGGCTACAAGCAAATCTCTCTTAATTCTCTATTGTTCCCATTGAAAAGTTACAGACCTATCAACCCATATAAAATAAATACATAGGCCAAACCAACCTTTACTACCAATTTGAGACATGTCCAAAACCGACCTTGACCTTCCATACATATAACCAGTTTTGACCTTCATCTTTGATCAAATTCCAATAATTAGACACCCTACTAATTTACATATTTGACTATGACCCCAACTCCTAAATAAATACTAAATATATTCCTTAATTAATTAGGATTTGGATTATGTTGAATTTTGTGTATGGAGATAGAAGAACTAGATGCATTTATTCCAAGCAAAACAAATCAAAGTTTGTGCTGGCAAAAAAAAAAACAATTTAGTATAAACTAAAAAACACAACTATGACTTAGCTCTCCTGGAGCTTCACAACACCTCCTAATATCTCTATCAACCCACTTGTTTATACAATCAGATCCATGTTTCTTTTATAAGCTAACATAACCGACCTTTTGGCAATTCTAAGTCGAACGACCTTTAGTGTTTGACCTCTCTACATATGGAACTTAGCTGTGTTGATTCATATAGGAATCCTACTTTACTAAGACCAGGACCTACCAATTCCTAAATTAATTAGGATTTGGATTATATTTCCAATAATGAACAACTGTTAAATGATATCTACCTGTTACGAATTGATGCCAAATACTAAGCAAGGTAGGTATAAGCAATGTTCTAAAAATCGCTAGGCGGAATTGGTGCGGTGGAGGGCCTAATAGCACCTAGGCCGCCTAGGCGGTCGCACAGATTTTTTTTTTATTTTTTTTATTTTTAAATTTATTCAAAATTTGAATATATTTTTTAAATTTCTTGATTTTTTTTCGAAAATCTGTTTTTTTTATTTGAAATTTGTATGAAATTTGAAATTTGGAAATTTGGAAATTGGAAATTTGAAAATTCAAAAAAAAAAAAAAAATTCAATTCCCACCTAGCCGCCTAGGCTCGAACAGGCCCGCCTAGCCGTCTAGGACTGCCGATTTGGGGGTTTCCGGTACGGCGGACGGGCGCCTAATCCGATTTTTAGAACATTGGGTATAAGCAAGAAGGGGCGTTGCCCTAGAAGCTCAAGGTCAGCTGGCAATTAGGTGACTACCTTTTGTTGGTCATGCAGTTTACAACCTAGTAGAGTTTTCTTCATAATGAATGTGAAGTGCAACTTCATACATGAACTATAAGTGTCAACCACTTATACTGGTTGAGTAATTGGATAACATGGTAGGAACCGGGTCATCAGTTCAACCCCTGACTTACACTGGTTAACTTGTCTGAATCAACAACTTAGTTTCCTTAATTACTTCAGAGGCCTCATAACTATCCTTTTTGCTTACTTCATTTTCAAATATTTCATGTTGCAGATATTGCTCAAAGGAGCTCATATCGATGAATTGAAGAAAGTAAAGCGTGTGGTGCAGTACACTGTATTTGCCGCATACCATTTGATACTTGAGACTTCATTTTTTGCAGACCAAAGAGCATCATTCTCTTGCATGGACGATGTTATAGAAGGAAATGGTTCTTTAGACGATAGAGCAATGGACTCAAAAAGCTGTGTTGATGCACCTGATATAAGTACTTCTCATATTGAAGGTTATACAGCTGATATTGCTCAAGCATATAGTTCAGATATTAGTTCTGATGAATCCTTAGAAGATTCAACTCATGAATCTATATATTTTAGCACTTCTGTTAGTTTCAATGAATTCTCACGGTTACCAAGCTTTAGCCCCGAAAGTGGATCTAAAGAAAATAATCTTATGGATGGTGATTCATTTTTCGAAACATCAGATAGAAATATAGCCGTCCATTCAGATTCATCGGCAATGCCTCATCTTCCATGGAAGTTAGTGACATCACTCTCGGCTTCTCTTAAGAAACTTTTATCAGACAGCTTCACACCTGACATCTCTGAGTCCTTTTCATCGAACTTTAGCTACGATGAGGAGGAGGTTGATGTAAAGAGTGTTGTAGATGTTTTGCCTGTTACTACATCTCTGACAACTCTTGAGCATGACACAGAAGCGAATAATGGCTTCATTGAGGAGAAGCTACATGATGAAACCTGTAACAATGAAAAGTTTCAGTCCTCGTCTAGTTTTAAAGAATCTATCGAGCAATGCAGTGCTGATGTGAGCAGCAAGCTTGAAACACAAAACATAGATAAAAGTGAAACAGTAATGAATTCTGATAGCATACTGGTTTTGCTTTCAAGTCAGTGTATAGAAAAAAGGGTTGCTTGTGAGCAGAGCCATCTTTCTCGCATAAAGTACTATGGAAATTTTGATGTGTCGCTTGGGCGTTATCTTCAAGAGGTTCTACTCAATAAGGTACTTTTTATTCTTGTTTCTGTTCAAAAGTATGGATATTTTGTTGTTGTTTGTTGTAAATCAATAGTTTTTCCTTTATTACTGATCAAGAAAATCCAAATTTTTGGGATAAATGCTTTCAAAAATAAAAGATTTGGATCATTGATCGAGAAGCTTATTAGAGTTAGTCTGCCTATACAGAAACATAGTTGCCCATCGTGTGGTGAACCTCCAAAGGCTCATGTTTATTCCTACACCCATCAAAATGGAAATTTAGCTGTTATGGTTGCACAGCTTCCTCCAGAATCAACTTTATCAGGTGAAGCAGAGGGGAAAATTTGGATGTGGACTCGTTGTTTAAAATGTGAACACCAAAGTGGGATCCTGAGATCCACTCATAGGGTTGTGATGTCTACAGCAGCACGGGGCCTCTCATTTGGTAAGTTTTTGGAGCTCAACTTTTCAAGCCACTCTGTGGCTAGTAGGTTATCTTCAAAATGTGGACACTCGCTGCATAGGGACTGCCTTCGCTTTTTTGGGTATGTATAGTATTTTGGCTCTCTTGTGACTAATATCTTTTTTCCATACTCTTGGTTTTCAAACTCACTTTATACATTATAACCATGTACAGATTGGGCTCCAGAGTTGCAATGTTCAGATACTCTCCAGTTGAAATATATGCTGCATGTAAACCACCAACTGTCCTGGAGTTCCATAATCCAAATGGACAAGAATGGATTAAGAGAGAAGCAAAATCTGTAAGCAATCTGAAAGTAATGTGTAGTTTATGTTACATATGGTGAATTCCTCAAGTCTGAGCTTAGTATGTCTCTTGAAGGTGCTTCAAAGAGGAGACCTGTTTTTCTTGGAGGTTGCGAGCTCACTACAAAAGTTGAAGAATGGAGACACTTCCATGCCTCCGAGGAAATCTTTGAACTTACCGGGTTCAATAAAAGATCTTTCCGAGGTCGAAAATATGTTGATTCAAGAAAAATCAGAGTTTGAGGTTAGTTATGTTATTCCAAAGTTAGATCTTCCCCTAGGAGGCAGTTTTTTATTTATTATTTTTTTGTTAATGAATTAATGACACATCAATGCATTTCTTTTCTTGCCGCTTGATCGGTTAGGCTTCTCTGATGAAGGCTATAAATTTCAGCGGTCAACTGGGAAAAGGGGTGAATGAAATTCTCAGTTTGAGTTGGTTAACTCAGGAGCTGTTTCTTGAACTATATATTTGGGACAGTCGTTTGCATTCCCTTCTGCAGTGTAGAAAAGATACCGATGCTCCTCGTGATCAAATTCATGATCCGGGCTTACAGGGCAATGTTATGCCACATAATGAAATTGTTGAAACTAACAAGGGTCATTGTTCTACATCTTTGGAAAGTTCTATTCAGATTCCTATCGATCTTGAGGACTCATCGTCTTGCAACCACAGTCCCTGTGCTCGAAACAATAGCAGTATGGGATCTGAGCCGGAAATGGAGTCCGCCAAAGTTACTGAAAATAGCATCAGCCATAGTTTATTGGAGTCTGAAATTGCTGGTTTGCATAGTTCAATTAGTGAATACTTTCCTGGGCCCATCGACGAGCACACATCCTCTTTCCTGGACCAAGATCCTTCTACTGGAGAGTTTAAACTCTCTTCTCAATCACTGACAACTACTGAATATCAGCAAGAATCAATCTCTACTTCCGATCACATGCAAGTGAACAACATTACTCCAATTGCTGTTGAACAAATCCAATCAACTGAAAAGATGACCGAACCAGAGCTGAAAGCTGAGAGTACAACTAGTGGGAGTGAAGATCCTACATTTAAGGAACATCATCAACAGAGTAATATATCTAACCATTCTTCTAATCCCATATTGACAGACTCGAAAGACTGGGTATGGACTCCAACCAAGGAGCTGCGAAGGGCATATAGGAAGGATCTTCATGGTGGTTCCTTGCAGAAGTTTGACTTTGTCCATTCCTACACTCCATCATATCTTTCCTCAATGCATCAAATGATTTCCCAAGAAAAGGATACATTACACTTCCCCGTAGGAGTGGATGACAATGTCATCTCTGTACATGAGGATGAAATATCAAGCATCATTGCTTGTGCACTGGCCCTCTCTGAGGATCAGAATAGTCTGATGGTAAATATAGATGAGAAGGATATAGCGGAAGGCAAAGGAGAGGCTGATAAAGTAATCGATAACTCATATAATCTCTCATCGGAAGGTTCTGTGGCTTCTAACTGGTCATCTATTGGATCTGTATATTCTGAAGGAATGAACCCATCACGGAGTGTATCGTCACTTTCTTCTGATGAGCTTCCCACTTCTACTTCTGAAGGTTCATTATTCGTGGATCGCTTGATAGTTTCAGAAAATCTGCATCCCGAAATTTCCATAGGGGTAGGGGAAGGAGATGGAAAGCATAAAAATACAGTTGTATGTGGTCATGCAAAACAATTTTATGCTCTTCGAAGGATGTGCTGTCCGTCTGAATTGGCCTACATATCTTCGCTAAGCCATTGCAAGAAGTGGGATGCACAAGGTGGTAAGAGCAAAGCTTTCTTTGCAAAGACATTGGATGACAGATTCATTCTGAAACAAGTCAGTAAGACAGAGATTGACTCATTTCTTGAGTTTGCTCCCGATTATTTCAGGCATATTTCTGACTCTATAAAATCGGGAAGCCAAACATGCCTTGCAAAGATCTTGGGAATGTATCAGGTATGCTCGTGTATATTCTAGATGCTACCTGCAGTTGTTTTTGACATCTAATGTTGTCTAACCAGGTTTCCTAACTACAGGTTAGACGGAACAGGGCTGGGAAGGAGATGAAAATCTATCTGATGGTGATGGAAAATCTTCTCTTTGGACGTAATGTAGTGCGTACATACGATCTCAAAGGTGCTCTCTTTTCCCGATACATTACAGATGCTGATGAGAAGGTTCTTCTAGATGAGAACTTTGTTGAAGACATGCGTAGATCTCCCATGTACATTGGCGGGAGAAATAAGCACCTCTTTCAACGAGCAATCTGGAATGATACCTCTTTTCTCACTGTAAGTATGCAATCTTCCGTTGTTTCTTGAAATTGATTTCTGTTGTTGGTATTTACTCTACGGTTCTGATTTTGGCAGTCAATCAACGTCATGGATTACTCTTTGCTTGTGGGAGTGGATAAACAGCGGCGCGAGTTTGTTTTTGGTATTATTGATTACTTGAGGCAGTATACCTGGGACAAGCAGCTTGAGACTTGGGTGAAAGCTAATCTTGTAGTTCCCAAAAATTCATTGCCAACTGTTATATCCCCCAAGGAATATAAGAAAAGGTTTAGAAAGTTCATGGGTAGATACTTCTTGACCGTTCCAGATACATGGAGCTCTGAGCAATGCACAGGCCACTGCAAATTCTGTAACGAGGGACTAGGGAGTTCATCTGTGGATAGCTGCCAGAGTAGCCAAATTACTGCAAACTCCAATACCTAAAGTTTGATATCACAAATGTTATACTTGTACTACTATAGCAGTTGAACCAATGTTTGTTCCTCAAATTTCTGTGCCGTGCAAGGGCCGTAAATAGTCATTCTTCTATGTGAAACCCAATTTTTTGCGATTTTTTGTAGCAATTTTGGGAGTTGTGTTTGATGTAATGGTGCTCATTGGCATGTGCATATTAGCACGATTTAATTGTACCGCAGTGATTGTAAAGATCAAAATCATGATCAATCATATACCTTATTTTGGAAATAAACCAGTCAGTTGTGTTCTGGTGCTTCTAGTGAAAGAATTGGTTGGCAACTCTAAGAGTGTTACAAAGCTGAATGTGATGGTCAAGGAGTGTCCATTTCTAACTGGAAATGTCCATCAGATCTTTACATTCTGGACAGTGTTTGCAAGTGTTATTGTTGATTATCTGGTGAAATATCCTTATTATCACCCATCTGATGTGTAAACTATGACATTTCCACTTGTAATTTTTTTTGATGTTGCATTCCTTCTGGCAAAACTGCAGACAAGAAATAGCCAGGTTCCTTCTGACTTAGATGAAGGTATTGGCCAGGTTCCTTGAGGAAATCTAGCTGCAAGTAAAATCTACTGCTGTTTACTTGTGAGGTTGTTTGGGTGGTCGACCTATTTAGTCACAACCACAGCCAAACCGAAAATATAGAATAAAGCCAACCAACTGATCAGTTCGGTAAACCGATTGACTTGGTTTGGTTTGGTTCGACTCGGCCGATTTTATATTTGAACACAACATATTTAAAATCAACAAAAAATTAAATACTTTGATCAATCCTTTGTCACATGTTTGTTATTAACTCATTTTCATCATTTTATAATTTCACTATTCCATGATTCCATCTCAACATATACAGTAGCTCACTTTCATCATCATTCTATTTCCGATAAAGAAAAAGAAAAAGTCTAAAAATAACAAATAACAAAGCAAAACAATCATAATACATAAGGTCCATCGGTTGATCAGTTTGGTTCGGTTTTATTAATTTTTAATATTATCAGCCGAATCACACCGTTCGGTTACTAAGAACACCCAACCAACCCAACCCGAACAGTTTCAGTTCCGTTAAAAATCGATCGGTTTGGTCGGTTCGGCCCAAATTTGAGTCCTAATTGTAACTCCATTAACAAAGAACTTAGCGACTCACTTTCCCTAAGAGGCAGCAAGCGAAGAATGCTGTGACCAGTTCTTTTTTGCAGGCAAATCAACAATCTCTTAGACACCCTCTGCTCAAATATTGAGGGAACATGTAACCATCTGAATTTTCTTTTTAAAAGCGAAGTGGATATAGTTCGCTCTGATTTGGACGTAGATATCCCGTTGTCCAAATATGACTTCATTGGTTTGCGCGAGGAAATGGAAAAATCATCTGAAATTCCAAACCAAAAGACTGGAATCCCTATACAACCTTTTATAGTATAGGGATACTCGAGGATGCATCTTGGTTACATGAGCTTATTGAATAATCAAAAGATAGGTATACATATCAGCCAACTGGTCATGTAGATTTTGTGGCATAACTCTTTCATGCTCATAGTCATCTTAGCTAGGAATTGGCATCAATTAGGAATTGCTATTGCTGGATAAAAAAAGAATAAATGTTAAGGGCACTACGGAGTTTACTAGAGGGCGACACAAATGTTAAAAATTTTCAATACCCAAAATGCCCTTAAAAGATTGTTAGGTAGGCAACACAAACTAAAGTATAAAATATTTTTTTTTTGTCTAACTCTTTCTTTCCAAATCCCTAAGTTTTAATTCATGTTTTTTTTGGATAGTTTCTTACTACATGGTCTCATTTTGACTTATTTCTGAAGTTTCAAACTCTATTAATAGAGTTTCGATGCTTCGAAATAGAAACAGTTTCGTTTGAGACGACGAATGATCGCCAAAATTTTGGCAGTTTTAGATAAGCACATGACTGCCAAAATGTTTTTAGGATTGTCAAAATTTTGACTTGTTTGAACTGTCAAAATTTTGGTAGCCGAATTTATTCAGAGAAGCATCTTTTCAGAAAACTCATCTCATGTTGACCTTGGCTTACCAAAGAATTCACATAACTATTTAACAAGTAGTAGAAAAGAAGAAACTGGCAAAGGTTACAAGAAACTGTAAGTGTCCGGAACACACGAGGATTCAGCTTCCGTAGCCTTTCTTGCTAGTTTTTCTAGTCAAACAAACCATTAAATCACACTTTATTACTATCAACAGTTTCCAACAACAACACGAAAAAAGTTGCTTCTTCCTTAACAATGAAATGGACATTGGATGAGAATATGCCAAATTGACAAAGAAAGATGGGAGATGAAAGCAATTTCCTTGCTCTGACTGAGAAGAAATGATAAAAAATTGTTGGACAAACTGGTGGCCTTGAGATAAAGTGGGATTGCCAAAATTTTGGCAGTCCTACAAGAATTTTTGGCAGTACGCAATGTAGTCTAAACTGTCAAATTTTAACATTCTTCCGTTGTTCCCATCGAGTCTGTATAGAAATCTGAATTCAAAACTTCCTAAAATTGAGTTTGTAACTTCATAAAAACACACATTGACGATGAAGTGGAAAAGAAAGAGGAAAACACAAATTTTGATGTGTGTTGCCTCCTATCAAAATTTTTAATAGCTCCTAACAAAAATATAACTTAAATGTGTTGTCCTCCATCCTGTGTCGCCCCCTAGTAAACTCACTTAGTGCCCTTAACATTTGCCGGAAAAAAACTGCCAGTTTCTTATTGGAACTTTCTTATATTCCATAGCTGACGCATTCTGATGGGAGAAAGATTGGATGACGACGACGATGATTATATTCATTTTCTCCATAATCAGCATATTCAGTTAGAGTTCAAGCAAAGGAAAGTAAGAAAAGCAAACAAAATTCACTGGTTCGGCTGAAAATGGTCAATTAGAGTTCTATTGATCACTTATGTTACTGCGAAAGGTTGGATACTAATCAGGGCTACAGGAAATGGAACAGTCACATGTCCATTAATCTCTGCTCAAAGTATAAATGTCACGTCATGTGCAACTTAAAATTTTTTTTTTATTTCCTGCGTATGTTATTGTACATTCTATATATTTCTCCTTTTTCTCAACCAACTTATCTATATGTTCGGACACAACAAATAATTGCCCAATCTTTCATTTTTTTTTTTCCTGTTTTCATTTGAAATATTTCATTAGCGACCTTATCATCATCTCTAGCATTGTAAGAATTGGGTTTTTATCTCTTGGTAATAAAATATCTCTGTTGAAAGCTAGTTAACTGATCACATTTCAAGTACTCAATATAGTATGCCATACACCATTGCTCTTTGTACTTAACAAAGTATGTCCTACACGATCTCCTTTAAATATGTTGCACTGTCTTGATTCTGCTTGTAAACTTTGTGTGGCGACGTATCCATGAAGCTGTTCAATTAGAGTTGGGTCTATCATTTCAAGGAGTTCCTTGTTCTGATCGACCATCAAGATGTTCAACAAATAAGTCTCAGAATCTCTGAGCTTTTCTTACAGTGTTCCTAGTGACTGCAGACAACACCCACACAGTCATTTAATTACACAAGTATCCCAACTACTGTTCCAACAGGAAGACGCGAAAAATTCAACTAGAAGGCAAATGCAGTTCAAACTCATCGAAGGGGAAGACATGAAAACTTCAACTAAAGGCAAATGCAGTTCGATTAACCTAAAGTTCCATTATTAGCATACAATAGACCACTATGATGAACTGATGAAGAAAGAGTCCTACTCCAGGCTGCACAAACACGAGGAACACGGACATGAAAACTATATTTTGCCATGTCCTGATGAATTTAGAGTGTTTGCATAGTATCTGATACGTGTCTGACACGACACTCGAAACAGATTTTCGTAGTGCCTGTGCTTCGAAAGTCCTAGTTGGGCTCACAATCACGGCAAATGCAATATAAAATTCCAACAGCAAACAAGGAACATGTACAGATATCTTCATAAAAAAATGAAGACAACCAACAATCTTAACAAATATATATACTGAAACACACCTATTTGCTAAAAGCAAACAAGTCGAAGACACTAGAATAAAGATGTTAATATAGACCAAATCCGGATATTATTGGTAAGCATCGACTTTTGAGTTCAGCTAATGTTGGAGAGATATGGATGGAATTGGAAGATGAGGATTCATGCAGCAGACACAGGAGTTCCATATAATGTTCAACCCCCAATGATTTGTGTTCCACAAATTTTGCCCGGGTCATTAATCATTTCCTTTCCTTAAAGCTAAATATAGCATTCCGAAATTCCAAAACCAAGCCAATTGAATTGAATCCTAGTCGCACAAGTCTCATTGTTTGATCAGAAAAGGGACATTAGTCAATACCATCTATGGAGGAAACTAAAATTCAAACCTGAGTTGCAGCAATAAAGAGGCTCACCACCCACCACCAACACACACACACACAACCCCCATCCCCCACTACACACACCACCCACAGGAAGTCGAGAAAAATTACGCCTAGTTGCACACTTTGTTCCACCTAAGCGTCCCTTACGAAGTAAGGTACCGCATTTCCTGTTTTCGTTTCTCTCGGTCCATAACATTCTACATGTAGGTAACCTTTAGGCTCTGCTTGGATTGAGGAAAAAAATAAACAGGGTTAAGTAGGATTAAGTGAAGAAAGTTAAGTGAGGGAGAAGGGAGTCATTAGATATAACCTTGTTTGGATTGGAGGAAGAATTACTGGGTCGTGTTTAATTACTCTTAGTTGGATTGAAAGTTTTGAGTGAGGAGGATTAATAAAAATTCAAATACTTATCAAAACACCCTTATTTCATGTGGCATAAAATTATATTTAGTGAATTTTTAATTAAAACTTGCCAAAACAAGGAGTATCTACTGCTTTTCAAACAACAAGTACTCACTTTCCCTTATTAATCATCCGATTTGGGAGTTGAAAAAAATGGACAAAATAAGGTCCTAAACCCTCACTCTCAAACCAAGCAGATTTTTTTTTCTCCCCACTTAGGGGTTGTTTGGTTCGGCGAAGTGGAATGAAGTGGTAAATCTAGAAATCGATATTTTGCGAACGCATTACAGTGAAGTGGAGCGAAATAAAAAAAAATCTTCATTTGGTTGCTTTGAAGAAATAGAGGTTTGAAGTGAAAATTCCTATATTAAAAAAAATGAAAAATCCTAAAATTTGGTATTTTGTTGGTTTTTGAAGTAAGTGAAAAAATGTAACTTTTTTTGAAGTTACATAAATTGTAAATATTCTTTTTGTTAAAGTATAGAGTAAGTCGTCCTCCAACCAAATGCGCGAAGTGGAAATGAAGATTTTTTACTTTCGCGCTCTACTTCAGAGATAAAGAACTATGATGTCAAAACTCTGATTTCGTAACAGAAAAGATTTCATGTCAAATCACAATAAATCTTTTCTGTAAATCCTCCATACGCGAAATAGTTCAAAGTCCAAATTTTGACCACTTACGCGTTCAAAATCCAAAATTTGGCCACATGTTCCAAATCCACGAACCAAACAGCCACTTTACTCTCTTCACCCTCAAATAATGTATACAATGTATGTGTCAATCTAATCGCGTTATCCAAGAGTAAAAAATGGAAGCTTTATCTAATTTTTCTATAATTAACACGAAGCGAATCACCTATTTTAGATCACGTAGCAACATAAACATGAAATTAAAGGGTACCCATGTGATTAATCATCAGCACAACCAATGGGTCTCGCTCACATTAGAAGAATATCAATCAAAAATCAAACCTTTACTTGTCCTAATTCAAAAAGAACAAAACTTTCACACAGTTTTGATCATTTAGCTACACAAAAAAAGAAAAGAAAAAGAAATTAAATGATGCCAATGTCAGCAACCATCGACGTAACAAATGAGTCGGGCTCGGAACTGACAGAATCAATCAAAAATCAAAACTTTTTCGATTAGGAACATTAAGAAATCGAGAAATTGAACCGGATCGCGATCATGTCGACAAGGGTTGTTGTCGGTGCGGCTATATCGAGGGCAGAGTGGATCCGGCGGGGAGGATCTTGAGGAGGAAGTAGCCGAGGAAGCAGAAGAAAATGAGGAGGAAGAAGTAGTCCACCATTACGAAGAACGTCGTTGACCCATGCCTGCGGTTAGGGTTTCGTTGCTTTTGCTGCACCTTCTTCTCCTCCTTCTTCACGTCCATGTCGTCGTCTCTCTCTTTCCCAACGTTCGAATAGATCTGGAACAAATTTGGGTGCGAGCTCCAAATAAGGATGCCAAGCGCAACGGTTCGGGTTCGGGTTCGGGTGCTGGTCTCACTTTATATAGATGCTAAACCCAAATGGGCCAAATCCAATATGGTTTATTACAATTGATCCCTTCAAGTAAAAAACACAAATTGGACATATTGAAAATGTTGGATTTAGGTAAAGAATTGATATTCTTGTTGTAGTGTAAACGGTGGATGGGTTATTCAGAAACTCTAGTTGAGAAGAGAAGTAATCAAGAAAAAAGAGTCTTTGTTATTGAGAACAACAAGCCACCCTAAAATGGGTGAGTCGCTATACTAATATACAAAAAGTCAGTTACAAAGGATAACAAACATATTTCTAAGGGAACGTTTGGTATACTGAATTTTTTTTTATTCCAGGACATTTTTTTTATTTTTTTTTATTTTTGTGTTTTTTTATGTTTTGTGCTTTTTTGTTTTTTCAGTTTTTTTATCCTTTTCACTATTTTAAGAATGATTTTGTTTTAATTTTGTTTTCTAAAGATATTTTTTTTGTTTTATTTATCATTTTTATTTTTAGTTTTTGATCCTTTTTTTTCAGGAATATTTATATACTCACCAAACATTGGAATATAATTTTTCAAGAAATTTAGTTACAACAAATTTAATTTTTGAAAATACAGAATTCATGGCTATACGTTGGTTGGCACAATCATTATCTAGTAGCTAAATATAACTAACTACAACACTCCCCCTTAAGTGTGCACAAATTATAAAATGTACCAGTCTTTAGGAATAATCAGCATATGTCTTCAAGGCTGATTCTTTAGGTAGCAAGTCAACGCGAGTTTATATATATATATATATATATATATATATATATATATATATATATATATATATATCGGATTTTTTCGTATAAAGTAATAAATTTATATAAAATTATAAAAAAAGGAAAAAGTTAGGAGTAATTGTAGGGAGGAGGAGGACCCGCCAACTGAGTTGGCGGGGTGCAGTGGATGAGAGTAACTCGCCAACTGAGTTGGCGGGGCGCACTCCTCGAGAGGCCGCTCGCCAACTCAGTTGGCGAGTGATGTTGAGTTGGATTATCATCCCGCCAACTCAGTTGGCGAGTGATGGTTTAGGTTGGGTTAAGTGACCGTTGCACTCTCCTCGCCAACTCGGTTGGCGAGTAAGGATCCGTTCACCCAATTAGCCGTTGCACAACGGCTATTACATTCAACACTCTCCCTCTATATATTTCCTATCTCAACCAAATCATCTCACACTCTCTCGATTTCCTCTCTTCCCTCTAAATTATCTCGCACTCACTCTATTTTCTCTCTTCCCTCTAAATCATCTCACACTCACTATATTTCCTCTCTCTTCCCTCTAACAAACTCTCCAACACTCTCTCTGTCTCTCTGCCGCTAGTAAAGCTTCAGTCAAAGTTTTGCCTGCAGCTAAAGTTTATCTGAGTTTCCTGTAGCAAAAGTTCTCAACCGTCATGGATCGTAGCGTAAGAATTGTATGCTCGCACTGCGGTAAAGTAAATGGGTTAAATTACGAAGGAGAAGAAAGTATAATTTTTTCAACTTATCCAAATATTAGTTTTGAAAATATACGTAATCATATTATTGAACGTTGTTCTATTCATTATGATTTTATTCTGAAGTCTATTTTTGTTCTAATTATTTTTTGATAGATCGTGAAGATGCATGGAATTATATTCTTGAGATTAATTCACAATCACGGTATATAAAAATATATGTTATTAAAGTAGCATCAACCTTAGATAGTAGAAATAATGAATATTTTTCTGAATATCAGCATGTTAGTTCGGGTGCTAGTTCTTCTCAACAAATAGTTTCATTTATCCAAGAAGGTCATTCATCAGATGAATCTAACCATGATGATGATAGTGACAACGACGATGGAAATAGTGATGATTTAGTTGAAAATGTAGATTATACGGTAGATGATGATGTTGTAAAAGCTATCACTGATGAAGTATTTAAGGGACAATCATTTCCTAGTCGTTCTCACTTTAGAAGCTTTATAAGTAATTTAGCAATTAAATATAATTTTAGTTGTTCAGCTAGTGTTATGAATAATGCTCGTGGAATTATATATAGTTGTGATCAACCGAATTATAATTGGAGAGTATATGTCAAATCTATTGGAAATGGCGATATAGTTAAAGTTAGTACATTAGAAAATCGTCATTCTTGTTTAGGAAGACTTAGTACAGGACGTCATCGACTAGCTACCGCTGCATGGATTAAGACCATGATAATTGACATTATTAGAGATAACCAGTCATACAGTCCATCACAAATTGTTAAAGATATATATAGGGAGCACCGTATACAAGTTAGTTATTCCAAAGCCTGGAGAGCCCGAGAGACAACATTAGCTGAAATTAATGGTAGTTATGATGAGGCATACGCTAGTCTTGAGGAGTATTGTTATAGAATTATGGAGACAAATCCAGATAGTACATGTTTTATTAAAACTGCCGAAAATAATAGCTTCCAACGAATTTTTATTTGTTTTAAGTCATGTATTGATGGATTTTTAAGGGGATGTTTACCAATTATTAGTATTGATGCTACATTTCTTTCGTCTAAATATCAAGGTATCTTATTTATTGCTTGTGCTCACGATCCTAACTATCAATTATATCCTATAGCTTATGCTGTTGCTGAAGGTGAGAATAGTGATTCTTGGTCTTGGTTTTAAATTCTCTTAAAATATCTTTTGAAAGTTGTTTTAATGATTGGAGTACAATTTCATTTATATATGACAAGCAAAAGGGATTAATAAATGCTGTTCGTGCTATTTTTCCTGCATCTCCTCATTTTTTTTGTATTCAACATTTTAAACAAAACATGAAAAAAGTTACCAAAGAACCAGTATTTCAACACTTGTTAGACTCGCTTGCTAGATCATATAATAAAACGAATGCAGAGAGTATATTTGATATAATTAAAGCCGAGAACATAAATTTGTACGATTGGCTTATTGGTGCAAACGATAAAAGTCGTCGATTTGAACATTGGATAACAACGTATGCTACTTGTCCTAGATTAGATATTAATACTTCTAATCTTGCTGAATATTTCAATAGCTGGATTAAGAAATTACGAGATAAGCCAATAATAATACTTCTCGATGGTATTAGAGCCAAGATTATTACACTTCATGACAATCGTAGAAAGAATGCTGAAAATATAGACATAGAGTATTGTCCGAAGATGTTAAAAAACATGGCTTCTATTATCAAAGAGAAAAATCACCTAGAAATATTAGCTATTGATAGTTATAAGTTTGAAATAATAGACCGGGCAACAAGTAGAACCTATATTGTTAATATAACTGACAGATCTTGTACATATTTTAGATGGTACCATACTTATATACCATGTATACATGCATATTTTGTTTGTAGATATTGCAATATTAGTATTGATAATTTTTATCCTGCAGTATTTCCGACGGAGACCTTGAAAAGTGTATACGCACAAAAAATGGAGCCAATTACAGTTCCCTACAAGATCCAAGCTCCTTTGGTTAGAGGACAAATTGGGGTGCCAGATGTAAGACGCAAAGCCGGAAGACCAAAGAAGAACTGCATCAAACCCCGGGATGCATCGACGAGAGATCTACGTTGCAGTAATTATGGTGCTATGGGACACAACCGAAGAAGATGTACTAGTCAACCGAGAGAGTAAAATAGAATTGTTTAATACAAACTTAAAAATATTGTAATAGTGGGTCTGATAATGAGAGAGTAAAATAGAATTGTTCAATACCCAAATATTGCAATAAAAAACCTTTACAAATCATACAAATATTGCAATCATACTTTGTTACAAATTATCTACTCATCATCTTCCTCGTCTTGTTGAGTTTGGGTAGGCAGCGGTGCTGATGGAGTCAAAAAAAATTGTGTGAATATCTGGTAGCTTTCATCTCCAGCAGTCTGGTAACTCGGGCCTGCTCCAGCATACTGGTAACTCGGACCCGCTCCAGCATACTGGTAACTCGGGCCCGCTCCAGCATACTGGTCACTCGGGCCCGCTCCAGCATACTGGTAACTCGGGCCCGCTCCAGCATACTGGTAACTCGGGCTCCCTCCAGCATACTGGTCACTCGGGCCCGCTCCAGCATAATGGTCCTCTGCAGTATCCCTCCGACGACGACGACGAGAGTGTCTCTGTCGTACTAAGCCGGTCGGATAGTCCGGTGGAAGACGTGATTGTACTGGAGGCATTTTCGGTTCCCGTCCAATACCTAGATGCTCAACACGAGTCACAAGTTCCTCCATAAGACGCCGACTGTCTGGGGAAAGGTTTCTATGAGGTCGTTGTAAATATTGCCGGTGTACACCACTCTGAAATTTTAAACTTGTAAATTAATATATTTATCATATCTATGTATATGTATTTTTGAAAGTATAATGAAGTCATACCAAATCATGCATTCCATCGGCAGAAGCACGCAGAGTAGAATCATCTACGGATCTACTCTTGAACCTTTGCTCCTCATATTGGTATACTCGGTTGCTCATAAGAGGGCATCCCCACCATTGCCTATAGTCCAGGTTACCGATGTCTGCATAATGTAAACAAAATTTTAGCAAACTATTTACACTAAATCAATACGAATAATGAGTAACTTATAACTTACATTCCTCAGCAGAATTTAGTCTGGGAGACATGTCCCTCACACTATAATTCTCGAACCGATTATTCCAGTCAGCAACGAGACCAAGGATTCGTTGTAGTGCTTTTGCTGCCTCATAACCGACTGTCGGTGGATCATCGGGAATTATTGGGTTTATTTCGAATTGCCGAAGAATACGGTCTGCCGGATGGTACATGGTGAACCGATCATATATAATATGAGATCTGTGTAAAGTAAATGCATATGATGTCCTCTTGATTTCTGGAGCATTAGGTTCACATGAGTAAGGTAACCAGGTAACCTATTTAAAGATATTGTATTAATTAGATATGATGTTTATCTACGATCAAAACTTAAATAATTTAAAGATATTTATTGCATATTTAAAAATTACCTCATTATACTGCAGTGTATCAAATTGGCTACGATAAAGTGATACACTCCTGTATTGGTAGTGTTGATAATCCACTACATCTGTAGGCCAGCGCATAGCAACTGAAAATACTCCAACATCACTGAGAATGCTAGTAACAGGCCTACCAATATAGAAGTACTCGTAGGACCAGAACTATAAAACAAAAATATGACATTAGTACAAACAAAATTTGCGTATAAAATTACTCTAACTTTTTAAGGTCTTTCATTCATACCTGAATCAGTGAAATACATCCACAAATACTCTTGCGATTGGATCTCACAAATTCTGTCAGATTGACGTATAAAAAGGCAAGAGTAGCAGCTCCCCACGCATGCTCAGTAGGTTTTGTCAAATCATCCAAGAATGGTAGAAGCTGCACATTTACCATATTTTTCGATGCATCGGGAAATAGAATTGCACCACATAAACAGAGCAGATACGCTCTAGTGCAACGAATGACCTGGATATATTAAGTATTATATGGACACTAAATTAAGTCATAAACAAATTTACTAATAAAAATACATACCCGCATTTCATCTACATCAACCACCCCGTCAATAGTGTGATGTAGGTCCATGAAGTTGCCACGAAGCCATGTAAACTTCATAAAATTGTCGTCTTTTATACCTGATGGAGGGCTAACACCGAGATACCTCCTGATCAGATCAGATCCCTTTAAGTGCGGATCAAAATATATAGCGTTACCTTTAATAGGTAATCCTAGTATATTTGCCACATCAAAAAGGGTGATCGTCATCTCGCCGAATGGGAGTTGGAAAGTGTTGCGTTCGTGCCACCAACGCTTCGCAAGACTTACAACTAAATGAAGATCGTGGATTAAATATCTAACACGATATATATAGTAGAATCCAAAGGATTCCACCAAAGCCTTTTGGACCAAATTTAGCGCCCACGTACGATAATTCCTTTCGGTCCGCCAATGTACATGGATCCGGGTTCGTAAACCAAGATCATGGTCATATAACTATAAAAAACATATGCATTATATTTTGTGTGTAAATTACTAAGTTGGAAACTTGTAATTTCAAAAATTACCTCGCCAGTAAATATCTGACTAAAAATGTGGTCTTTACGTTGCTTAATAATAAGCTGGGTAGTCGGTCCGCCAGGAATACGACCGTCATTGTGGATAGACATCTCCTAAAATGTTGATTATAATATGTGAGTAAGGAGAAGGAGGAGGAAGATATCTGCTGTGAGTAAGGAGGAGGAGGAGGAGAAGAATGTGTGAGGAGGAGGCTTCGGACTATGGGGGTAGTTATAGGGAGGCAAGGGGAGGGGAGGGGAGGGGGGGGGGAGTTCAGGGGATGGGTGGGGGGTCTCCGAGAGAAGGGGAGAGGTCGTCGTAGGTGGTCTCCGAGGAAGGGGAGGCGTCAGGAATCCAAAGGGAGGGTAGAGAGTGGCCCGCCAACTGAGTTGGCGAGCGGTCTCTCGTGGACTGCGCCCCGCCAACTCAGTTGGCGAGCGGCCTCTCGAGGACTGCGCCCGCCAACTCAGTTGGCGAGTCCTCCTCCTCTCTGCAATTTATTCGAACTTTCTCCTTTTTTATAAATTTATATAAATATATTACTTTAAACGAAAAAACTGTATATATATATATATATATATATATATATATATATATATATATATATATATATATATATATATATATATATATTACCAAAATTTTAATTTGAAAAATCCAATAAAAAAATTATAATGGGAAGGGGGAGGGGAGGGGTGGGGGGTGGAGGGGATGTATTAAAGGCAATACGTCTTAACTACTTGAAACTATTAAAGGTATGGACACCACATGTTGGTGACCTAATGGAAGGGGGGGGGATGTGTTAAAGGCAATACGTCTTAAGTACTTGAAACTATTTAGGGTATGAACACCACATGTTGGTGACCTAATGGAAAAAAATGTAAACCTCCGTCCTAATATTTAGGTTTTCCAAAAAAATTGGTTTAGTAACAAACACATATCTCTTAATAGGTAATAAATCGATAGTAAGTCTTAACTATAAATCAATAATAAACACATTGTAAGGCAATCACTTTAGTTAAATATAAATTTGTGAAAGAATGCAAACAAAATGTTTCATTAATTTAAAGGCTAAATTATCCTAATGATATCTCAACTATAGCGTTCTAGTATTTTTAGCACATTAACTTCATTGTTCGTTTTTAGCATCAAAATTTCATAAATTGCTCTTTTGAAGCACATTTCGTCAATTTTGAAACAAATTAAAAATGTTGCAATACAAATGCGCAATTGTGAGACTCGTCTCACTGTTCTATTATCCGTACCCGGTATACGCGTATTATACATGTATAACTTGCTTATTGTTTAATTACTTATATCTTGTCTTATGCCATTCATGCATTGTTTAGGTTATTTTTGTAAGTGTTCATTAGTTGCATGCTTTGGACCGTTGGTCCCTTGGTTTTTTTGGTGGGTAGCTATGATAAACCCGGGTGAGAGGCATGGATTATGATCCAATGGCCTACAATAATCCCTTGGCTATATAAGCAATCACATTCTCTTTCCTTCACTTTCTTTCTTTTTATTTCTCTTTCCTTCTTCATTTCTTCCCCAGCAGAGAGCAGCAGCCGAGCTTGGCCTTGGCCATGGATGATATTGGTAGTGTTGGTATTAGGCTAGAACTTGACCGTAGGAAAGTACATCTTGCCAACCGAAGGAACAACCTTGGATCTTGCTTTGATTCTTAGTATAACTTGTATTTATCATTTGATCGATTTTATTTTTGGGTAACACTTAGAACTTGCCTCATTGATGATTTTATTTTC
The DNA here is from genome assembly GCA_036927795.1 of Iris macrosiphon. NCBI lineage: Eukaryota > Viridiplantae > Streptophyta > Magnoliopsida > Asparagales > Iridaceae > Iris > Iris macrosiphon. Next base: position 269,370,721 of record JAYESA010000004.1, on the reverse strand, counting down.
ATTGAATTGGATTTCTCTTGGAGCCCGAGAACAGCAAGTCCGAGATGGCCTAAGAATGTATACAAAAAGTACGCAGAAAATTCTTGTCGCATAAGCGAAGTTCCAGTGAGCGCACTTGTGTGTGTTTCATAAATTTCTTAAAAAAATGCGTCAAGATATGTTAATTACTCTGGACGTACTTCGCTACTCCTACGTACATTTTGTACTATGGTAATTCTTTCAAAAGTACGCCAATCCTACTTGGCGTACTTTTGAATGGGTCTGCAAGTCATCAAGAATGTACGCCACTACTTAAAAGCCAAGTTGGCGCACTTTGCAGATATTGTAGAGTTGGCGCACTTTGGTAAAAAAATTTTACCAGCGCACTTTGTCCCTTCTGGAGAATGACACACTTCATTATGTGGCGCACTATGTGCATTATCCAAAGACAGCGCACTTTGTAGCCCTTCGTAATTACTTAATGACTAAGCAAAGACTTCTGACCATTCTCGATATTGTGTTCTCGACTGCAGGGTCATCTCGATTGTTGTGCCATGTCTTGGAACTTGTGTTTGTCTTTTATTAGACCTTCATATGCTCATTTGTGCGCCAACATCACTACTGGCATACTTGATGAAAGTATGCCAAAGTCGCTTACTTAGGTACTTTTATTTGTGCTCCAATGATAGATTTATGTGCCAAGCTCCTGGCTTACGCACTTCTATCATTGTGCGCCAAGATCCTAGAAGTGCGCTTTAGTATGATTGTGCGCCATCTTTGCTCGGAGCACTTTTATATGAAAGTGTGCCAGAACTGCATGAACTAGAGATTTGTGCGCCAAAACTGTTTTTGGCCAATTGTGCGCCAATATAAATTTCTGCCATTTGTGCGCCAATCAATAGTTATTTTTGACCCATTGTGCGCAAATATTATTTTCTTGCCTGATTTTATGCGCTAATCCTGAATTAATGATTTATGCACATGTATACCAGTATTCTCTTTAATATGCTTAACTCTTGATGATTCTCTGGTTCTCTTTTGTCCCGTTATTTTAGTTAATCCTGATTATTTCCTGAATATGACATTCTTGATATTGATCCTGGTTTTTTGATATGATCTATTGATTGATACATTATAAATGAACTCCTGAATCTTGACATAAAATTAATAATACTGATAATCCTGACCCTGTACTGATAATCCTGATACTGTACTGATAACCCTAATACTCCTGATCCTGATATCCTGATAGTGGCTCAACGTAGCGCACTCCTGACTTGAGAATTCTTGTAACTGTCATGATCAAGGCTATTAGTAGCACCTGCATTGCATGGCATGTATCCCCGTGGTTAATTTTGATTGTACTCATCAAGTTACTGTCTTGTCTTGCATCATGTCTAAGGCAGATTCCTGAGTACCAAGGTCGGGAATCCTTGATAATTGTCCAGGCTAATAACTAGAATAATAATCTAAAAAGTATCTAGAGAGATTTTTTGGCTACATGTAATCCCGGTATTCCAGCGACACCTGATAGATTTGGAGCTCTCTGTCGTGAAGGGCACACTTCCAGCACGCCGTCGAGTGTTGCACTTCCATAAAAGATAAGAAATAATTAGACCTAATAAATCTATACTATGTACCTGTTCGTCTGGATAATCCGGATAGTTTGTAGGGCATATGGTTGTAAGAAATCTCAAACTGTATGTGTTAGTAACTAGGACTGTGATAACCCTAGTTAGCTAATAATAGAAAGTCGTAGGGCATGATTAGCCGTAATCGCTTGATTTCCAGTCTAGTCTAGTCATGTCCTGATTTTATTAACAGCTGATCCGAAAATGGTAACCGGGGTACTGATTCCAGTTGTCTAATCACTCATGAACTGTCATTTTATCCATTGCACTTATTAACCGATCCTTATGCTATTTCTTACTGATTTGTATGCATGTTGGTTTTAGTTCATAAGTTTGGCTCCCTTGTGGTACTTGCTATTTTGGGGTCTGACCCCACTGATTTTGTATGGCCGGATTGTCACCCTCATATTTCCAATTAAGGGTAGTTTAGTAATTGACACGGGTATTTTATTTTAGGATGTGTTGTATTTAAATATTGTGCATGAGTAATTAATTATTTGTTATATTATTTATTGTTTGTTTAGATGTAGTATTTATTTTAGACTTGTGTAGTGGACCTAATTAGTTCAGTTAGATGCATGAACCCAACATTTATATGTTAGTTTAGATTGGACCCAAGTTTAGACCCGTTCATTAGGAGGATGAATTAATTAGTTAAACCATTAGACTAGAACCTTCCCTCCTTAATTATTTCTTCATGAGAGGCCCCAAGGGGTGTTTTGAATATTTTATATTGCTTGGGAGAGGGTTTATAACCAGCCATTAGAGGAGGAGAGAGAGTGTCTCTTATTTCATTTTGTTCATTCCATTTAGATTTACATTTTTTTCCCTTTTTAATTTCTTCATTCACTCACCATTCCTCACCAAATTTCTACCTAAATTCAGTTCCTATTCTTCAATAGAGGCTACTACAACAAGGATCTACATGAAGGAAGCACGAATCAAGAAGGAGGAGGCCAAGATCTACAAGGAAGAGCTACTTTCCAATTTTGGAGATTTTTTATTGGGAATCCATCTCCCAATAGGTATATTTTAGTTTTTTCCCCTTTTATTAGGTTCTAAATCTGAGATTTAACCATGAGAAACCAACCCACATGCATAGGCTACCCATAGGAATTGGTTTTAGGTTCATAGGAGACCTATGGTGGAAGTTATGTGCAGTTTGGTACCAATTTTGGGAGAATTCTGATATTGGCACATGTAGTATTTGTCATATGGTCTAATAGATCAAATTAATATATGATTGCTTGTTTGTGACTAGTGTCATGTCCATAATTGGGTACGTGTAGGCCGTATCTAGTCAATTTGACGAAACAAGTTGATTTTGGGGGTTACCTCCGACACGGGGAGTTGTGCACATCAATTCTTGACACGGATACGTAGTGGATCTAATTATGGTTCGTATATTTCATAATTAGTGTATTAGACTTGCTCGTGTCCTCCGGGATGCGTTTGGTTGTGTGGTAGAGCCGTATCGCAAGCGTATCATAGACTTAGTGTGATACGGGTGCGGTACACTCCACGTGTTTGGTTTATTGTTCTCTTTCCTATACGTGTATGTGAATTTATATATATATATATATATATATATGCTATCTATGTAATATATGGTGTATATAATAGTGTATATTGTGTTTGGGTATATGTGTGTGTCTATGAGTGTATGTATTAGTGTTTATAGTTATGTTTAGATCTATATCTATATGTATATATATATGTACTTGTATATATTTATGTGTTTGTATTTATGTGTGAGGGTATATACATAAATATATCTATCTATAGATATATGAGATTGTGTAGGTGTATATATATCTAGCTATAGGTAGTTGTGTTTATATATATATATATATATATATATATATATATATATATATATATATATATATATATATATATATATATATATATATATATAACTAGTTATTATATGTGGGTGAATATATACATATCTATAAATGTAGGTATGTTTGTGTGTATATATAAATATGTATAGAGGAGTGTGTATATGCAAGTTGATATCTATATGTATATATATGTAGTGTGTGTATCTATGTGTTGTGAGTGTATTATATATGTATAGTTGAGCGTATATATATAAAGGTTGATATATATATATATATATATATATATATATATATATATATATATATATATATATATATATATATATATATATATATATATATATATATATATATATATATATATATATGCGTGTGTGAGCATATGTGTTTGTATATATGTAGTGTGTGTATCTATGTGTTGTGAGTGTATATATATGTATAGTTGAGCGTATATATGTAGAGGTTGATATATATATATATATATATATATATATATATATATATATATATATATATATATATATATATATAGGAGTATATATGTGTATATGTGTGTGTGAGCATAGATGTTTGTATATATGTATGTGTGTGTATCTATATGTTGTGTGTGTGTGCACGAGTGGTTGTGTGTGCGCGTGTGCAGCAAGCAGTCGCGGTACATCGCGGTGCAGGTGCAGTCGCGGCGCAGCGCTGCGCAGCGCGCATGCAATCTCGGCAGCAGGCTGCAACAGCAGCAGCAGTCGCGGTGCAGTCGCGGTGCAGCGCGCGTGCAGTCGCGGCAGCAGGCTGCAACAGCAGCAGCAGACTGCAACAGCAGGCGCAGGCGCGGTACAGTCGCGGCGCAGCGTGCGTGCATGCAGCAGCAGCAGACTGCAGCAGTCATGTTGCAGTCGCGGCGCAGTGCGGTGCAGGCGCAGTGCAGTCGTGGCACATCGCGCGTGCAATAGCAGCAGGCTGCAACAGCAGCAGCAAATATCAGGTTTCAGGGTATCCAATCAGCTTCAGTGTGTCAGCTAGGTTTCAGTAGAGATTTCATTTATTGAGTATTCAAGGTATTAGAAGATGGTTAGTTAGTATTCAAGGTTTTGGTTTCAGTTAGTTTTCAATGAGTTAGTAACAATTAGCAATTAGTTAGTTGAGATTTTGGTTAAGTTTGGTATTGTTAGTGAGATAGGTATATTAGTGTTAGTTAATATTAAGGTGTGGGTATATAGTTAGTGAGTTATATATATATATATACTTGTTATACAATAAATAGTTATTGAGATACTTAATATATATATAGTTAGCTATATGAGTATGTATGTATATATGTAGTTGTGGTATTGTATAGTTAGTAGGTAGATAGGTATACTAGTTGTGATATTTGTTATTAGTTAGAATGTGAATAGTTAGTATCTATGTACATTAGTATAAGTATATATGTTAGTAAATTAGATATGTTAATATAGTTAGTACTTGAGATATTGTATATATATATATATAGCTATAAGTTAAGTGTTTTGGGTTACCTTGGGATACCAAGGTTACCAAGGTAATACCAAGGTATTGGGTCGATACCCAAGGTATTGAGTTTGGGTATCGAGATATGTGTGATACGCATTGGTGCAAGGCCAAGGTATCATATTATATTTGTTTTGATATAGTGTTATAATATTTGACTTGTATATATATCTAAAATTACTATTTTCATATAAATGAACTTGCGTATCTTAGGATACGGTATCTTGTTGGTTTTCTAGTATCTTAGAATAGCTAGTGTGGCCTAGATACGTAGTGTATAGACCCAATATCCTAGAGATAGACTCATACAACCTAGAAATGGCTAGTTTGACCAACTTTGACTAGTTTGACCGATAGTTGACCTAGTTTGACTATTTTGACTTAGAAATTGCTTTATGACATAGAATTTGACTAGTTTTACTTATTTTTATTCCAGAATATTGTATTAATGTAATATTCCATATATAGGTTTGTGTGACACCAGTTGGTACACAGTTGGGCATTTATTTCTTGGATGTCAAGCGAGTACATTCTCTGATAGTTTTTATTATTTGATAATTTATATGATTCTGGTTTATAGTATTGTTTTACCTGGTCTTTCGACACTTGGATACACGAATTAGTATTGCATTGATTCATTTTCTTGCTACACGTACATTATACTTGTCTGGCCTCTACTTCAGGACTCATTACTGGCATCACATCAGGACTCACCTACTGGAATCACCTATTTTATCTGGCTGGACTCATATTTGATTTGCATGTCGGGATTGGATTCATTTATACTAGTCGGGCGGGAAAATACTCGAGTAAACATGTAAACATTCCCAAAATCTGGAATCACCCCCTCTGGTCTAATCAGGAATGATAGCAGTCGCACACCAAGTGTGCGATGAGCCGTATTACCCCCTAGCCGTTTACATGTCGAAAGCGGTATTTCAAAATACACTAGTTAGTGATTTCTTACTGGATTCACATGATACTTGCTGGACACACATCTTATTTATCTAGTTCATTTCTCATCCATTCACAGTTTTATTTATAGTATTTCTTGATTCACCATGCATATCTTGTCTTGCTTCTTAAATTAACTGTGACAGTATTTTATTCTCTGATTCATTTATTCTCCTTGCTCACCATGTATTACTTACTATAACTGTTCATAGTCTTTGTCAATTAATTGGAACTGCTATTGGATTTTACTTTGCTCCAATCCTGACTGGGTATATTTTTCTAAATGATTGGCTTATAAGGCAGTGTCCCACATTCTACGGCCGCATGACGGCGTACCTTTAGAGGATACTCTTGTAGACCAGGAGGACTTAGTTGCAGAGCCTGAGGAGGTCTAGTTTATTTGTGTTGGATTGTATTAGGCTATTATATTATTGAGATTCATAGTTTGTATTATTATTTTAGATTATGGATTGCATCTTATTTCTTTCATTCGCTTTTTTATTTGTGCTTTATCTTCCTTAGTTTATTTTGTGATTGAGATTAGTTATACTTGTGAGATACCATATTGCTCCTCCGTTTGGAGTTGAGATGATTGACAGGTACCATATTATATTATTGAGATGTTAGATAGTTAGAAATGACCCAGACAACGTTCTACCGTCGATGCTGTGCCGTAGGCTGGACGTACCCACGTACTCGTGCCCGAATATCCGGGTGCGGGTTGTGACACAAATTTTGGAGCAGGACCGCAGGATCTCCCGTACTTCCCGCCTCAAGATGGTGAACACGAAGTGCACCCGAGGACATGAGTGTGTTTTCTTCTTCATCACCCACTTGATCTTGTACATTATTCTTTTGAGACGTTTAACCATCGAGCACGTATTTAGCTCATATTTTGGGACTTGACATTCTAGCCTATGGGCCTACATGTAAAGCATATTCTAGACTATAGCTAGAGCTGACCATGTAATATTGTACTCTTCTAGTTCTTTATTTTGGTACTAGCTTCATGATCATCTGTGTATGTATAGTTTGGAACGCCTTACTATTATATGTTGGTGATCATACATCTTGTAAACTTGTTGCTTGCTTGAGATTGAGATACCTAGGATTCTTGACCCATGAATGACTGCTGGATTGTAAAGTAAAACCCTCACATGTCTAGATAGTCGTGATCGTATATCGGAGTATTGAGTACTCTGGTATACATAACTGGCTTTGTCCGTCTCTGCACTCTAGTATTCTGGTTCTGGGGCGTGACAGCAATTAAAATACTTGTATTACCAATTTTTTTTTTGAAGATGTCTCGATGTACTTCAAATTTGACAAAATATGCTTCAAAAGATTAATTTATAAAATTGGGGTGCCAAAATCGAGCAGTAAAAATTTAAAGTGCGAAAAAGAACCCAATAGTTGGGATACCGTTAAGATAGTTTAGCCTTATTTTAGATGGTAAGGACCTCATTTTTTCAGGCTTTGTTGAGCAGTACGAGCTAGGACTAGACGCATGATCGCCTTCTGCAGACAATTTAGATATTAATCCACTGGAATTCTTGTGAGATGGACTCTCTTTTTCTTTATTTTATTTAGTTCTTTATTTCGGTGTACTAGTATTAGATTTTTCTCCACCGGACCGCGTTGTTATACTTCCTTGCTGAACTTTTGATACTTCGTAGTTACTTTCTGTATTTATTCAGTTTCTTAATTAGTTTTATATTCTTTATTCTGTGGATGAAATTAGCTAGATATATTTTTGACCTATTAGTATGACTAATGTACTGTAATTCATATTTAGTATATACATCATATCAGTACCGATTCATGGGTTCCATAGATTAGGGTAGCCTTCGATTATGTACCAGTTAGAAAATAGAGTACTTATGGATACTCCCCCTTATTTCGACATTATTCCAAACTACGAGCGTTGCAATTAAGAGAGCCTCCGCAATCAGATGCCATAAACGATCTTCTAGAAAGTGGAATTTTGAAGGGACTTTGTAAACAGTTTGGCCAAGTTGTCTTGGGATATAATTTTCTTAACTTCATTCTTTTGTTATTATTGTTTCAGATGCGAGAAGAATAAAATTCGGCACAATGTGCAGTTTAGAGCATTTTAAGTTTGGTCAATGCATTTGAAGTTTTCTTCACATATAGTCTCCCTTGATATAGCTCTTCTTCGTTTGGTCAATGCATTTGAAGTTTTCTTCATATATGGTCATTGGGAGATCATCGATGGAAAAGAATTCGGTTGCAGTTCGAATATGCTTAATTACGACTAGCACCTATATGTACTCCCTGGTGACATCATGGAGGGCGATGAGCTCGACATGATTTGACGAAGTGGAGACCAGGGTATGCTTTGTAGACTTCCAAGATATAAATATATCTCAAATAGTAAAGACATAACCACTTTTGGATCCCGCCTTGTGCGGATCAGATAAGTAACCGACATTGGCATTGCCGACAAGGCGGACATCATTTCTAGGATCAAGGGATTTGATATATTCTTAGATGCATAGGAATATAATAAGATAGCCTATGTTCGTAGTATCCTTAGGGGGCGTTTGGTTCAAGTTTTGGAGGCTTGGAAATGGGCTTTAGATTTTTTATCCTTGTTTGGTATGTCTTGTCACGCCCCAGTCCCAAAATACCGAGGGACCGGACATGTGGCAATGGCCAGCAGCACACACTGATGGACAAACCCAATTTAATGGATCCATCGGGGCGCACTTAAGTTGTAATACAACAATAAATAGGTCCAATGATACAAGTCACAGTCTATACTAACCTCATCCATAACAGATAATCACAGATCAAATGCCAGAATACTGTAAATAAAATAAACTAACAAATCTCAATAAAAGTGTCTCGGAGAACAATCCGAGAACAAGTCTGATACATCAATAATAGACTGGAAATAAAATAACTAGAAACAGAAATAAATGAGTATCTCAAGCCAATACTCAGGAGAAGTCCTCTGGTACGATCTCGTCCTCAGATCCTGGTTCTGCCCCAATGTAGGCACCTGCTTCTGCTAATGCTAATGCTCCGGTCCCGTATACCTCGGGATAGATCTCGTCAGCTAATCCTGGGGACATAATCCGGATCCAGGTTCTCAGGGGACATAGCAAGGTACAGATAATACAAGCCAAAATAAGTAATACAGTGCAGCAATAAATGAAACAATAGGGTAAATATGTAACCAGCTAAGTGATATGCAAGTCGAGAGTTTTAGTCATACTCGGGCTGAGACTACTACAGGATCAGTGTCGGAGAAATCCATAGCAGTATTCTCTCGAAGGGCCAGTACGGTACCCCAGCTCTGTTGCCAGAGTCTAAGTCACTTCTATTAAATTATTATATATATATAATCAGCCTTTTATATGGTAAATCTCTCCCCACCCAATGAACTCTCACGTCTCATGTCCATGACATGCAGGATCATATCTAATGCAACAAGTCTGGATAAAATCTAAGCATGTAAACTGTGTATGTCATAAATATGTAGCCTATACAGAATCACCATGAATATCTCAGGAAGATCATGTCTTATGAATAGTGTCAAGTGTCCTGGGTCTATGTACCTGATAAGACAGGTATGAGAATGTATCGGGTCTCGATATCCATCTCTAGATGACAATACACAACACCACGTACGATGTTGGCACCCGACTATTATTCGGACGCTAAGTAAGTCACACGGTCCTAGGTCAAGCATGCACAACAATCACAGGAATAAAACAAGAGAATAATATGAATCAATATACTGCAAGTTTGGCAAGGTACACTTGCCTGGGGTCCTGGCTCCAACTGTAGCTCTGGTCTCAGTGTGATCTGCAGGTACTACTCCGGTTGCTGAAATAAACATCACCATCAGATTCAGAAAATATCAAATATCTAGAAACGCCTGTCCTTAAGCCAATTTGGACCCAGGGGCAAAAATCATAGTTTTGGGCCAAAGCGGGGTCCACATGTGGGCCGCTTTGCACCGAAAAGCGTGTCAGGGTCAAAGGTCTCCAAATTCATCAAACTTAGTGTCAATAAGTCAGGAACGATGATACGAACCCAACGGAACGTCCAGAATTGGATTCTGATGAGCCGATCACAAAATCGTCCGTCAAGTGGAGCCTGTGGGGCCCACGATACGCAATTTTGTCAAAGTTCTCAGAATCGAACCAAACTTGGGTCACATGACCAGCGTATCGTTACGAGTCCGATGGCACAAGTTTCGTTTCGATTCGACGTGTGTACACAAAGTTACGACGCATTCCAGAACTGACGGATACGGGACGGTGTCCGCGGATACGCGTTGATTTCGGTGTGCACGCACATCCAAATCAACTTCTGCGAAATTTTGCATGTTCGTATCGACGGCGCGCACATATCGGTAAAGATCGCACGCGACAAAGTCGTCCCGTTTGGCGGGACGTACTCGGTTCCGGGGTAAAACGGGGCGTTATTTTTTTTGTTTTTGGATCGCGGTTCACGATCGCCACAGGACGCGATGCACCGAGCGGGTTGCACGGGCACCGAGAGGGTCACGCAGGGTTCGCGATACAACAGACGAAATCGAAAACGGGACAGCGAGGAGAGAAAAACGGGTACCTGAACAGGACTCGGGAAATCAAATTTTTTCGTGTCCGCGTCGTGTCCGGGTCGGTTCACCCTAGGGTTAGGGTTTGGGTCTGGGCGCTGTTGGCCGGAGCTTGGCGGCCGGAGGCGGGCCGAAGGGAGGCTGGGGGCGGCACTGGCGGCCGAGGTCGTCGGCGACGGCGCGCGGGAGGCGGCGGCGCTCGGCTAGGGCGGCCGGAGCTGCTGTCGAGGCGCTGGAGGGCCTCGCTGGGTTGGAGGAAGGAGGAGGAAAGTGAGGGCACGGCGAGGGGCTGGGAGAGGCGAGCAGAGGATAGGGAGACGATGGCGGAGGGAGAGAGGAGATAGGGGCTCGGGGAAGGAAGTACAGCAGCGGGGGCGGGAGGCTAGGGCACGGCGAGGGGCTGGGAGAGGCGAGCAGAGGAGAGGGTGCTGGAGGCGCTGCTCGGGGACGGCGGAGGAGGAGATGCTGGAGGCGCTGCTCGGGGACGGCGGAGGAGAAGATCGATTGGGACGAGGAGGGGAGATGGGGAAGAAAGCTAGGGTTCCGGCGGGCCGAGGGGGATATATAGGGTGGTCGGAACAGTAGTCCGACTAGGGTTCATATTAGAATTAGGTTTCAGGTTTTTAGGTCGGGTCGGGTGGTAGGGATCCGACCCGATCCGTTAATAATTAAGTGCGGGTCGGGCTAGCGGGTCGGGTCTGGATTTTGGGCCCGGATCCAACCCAATAAAGAATTGGGTTTGGGTTTACTAGACCGGTCGGTCCGGTTTGGTTTAGTTCAGTTTATTTGGAATAAACCCGGTTTATTTCTAGGTTTAAATTGGTTTATTTATTTAATAGTTTTTAGGACTTTAAACGCATTTTCGGAGTCCAATAAATTCCCGAAAAATTATCCTATGTCCGATTTTCCATTTTACACCATAAAATATTATTTCCATAATATTTTAATATTATTTAACAGCAATTAAAAATCATTTAATTACCAATTACCTAGGTTTTAATTACAGAAAATCCAAAAAAATTCAGAAAATTTGTGAAAAATCCATGTTAAAAATTCTTGAAAAATCAGGGGAATTACAATCTACCCCCCTTAAGAGGATTGCGTTCTTGCAATCAAAGAATAACCGGTCAACAGAGATGACACGGTTGCAAACATTGTTCGAAGCACAGCACGATCAAGGGGAATCAAGGTTGAGGGTGTAAGAATAATACAAAGGGAGAAATTATTTCCCTAAGCATTAAATGTTAAGCAATTTCCCGAATGAAAGAAATCTAGAAGACTACAGTTTTAGAAAAACTAGGTTATCACTTATCATACTAGGTTATCAATTATAAACATTCTAGGTTATCGATTATTAGCAAGTTCAATTTACTAGGTTAAGGCTGAGGTCACGAACCAACGGGCACGAACTAAAATAATACTAGAAACAAAAAAACTACGAAAACTTACGCGCATTAGCTACTCCATGATTCTGTGCGTCTTCCAAGGTCATCGCGAAGGCTTGTCCGCGTCCTTGAGGTGGTGCCCTCTGCTATTGTCACGCCCCGGTCCCGCCCGGGCCGCCGCTCCGCCCTGTCCCGCCCCGTACGGTCGGGATTTAACGAACCGGGCACGAATCACCGTACCTCAACGCGCCGGACACGAATTACCGCACCCGTCCCGCGGGTGCGAGGAAGGAAGGAGAGCTAATCGAATGGACCGAGTCGAGCTTTCGGGGGACGTGATGCCGCACGGGCCTGGGGTTGCGCCCGTGCAAGGCCAATCGTTTTAAGTTGATAGTTGGCTATCATCGCATCAATCGAGTAAGCAGCGGAAAGGGACTTGTTGCAATGCAATGCATTTAGCCAACTGAGTGTTCGGGACAATCGAGGCAACTTGGATTTCCTTTAGCAAAGGCACACGTTCGTTCCATACATTATGCCCCCTTATACGATAGCATTCTCGGGGCAACAATCGAAACCAGGATTCCGGGTCTTCGGGACTGTGGCACGCCTATCGCTCCCTCGGACGATCCAGTACCTGCGAGCAAGTAAACTGTTGGTGGGTCAGCACTTTATACAAGTACTGGTGAGATAAAACAACTGAACAGAAACAAGCATTCACTCAAACAAGCACTAAGTAATCATGTTATAAAATATTACATTACTAGTGATCTTTCTAGTTTTACCTAGGTTCATTTCATGCAGTACTAGCAGAGTCATATTACATTGCTTTTGGAAACATGTTTGGAAACAGAGTTTCATATTGAATATGCAAGCAAGCAAGCCGTTCATGTTCCAGGGTGTGCGCGGCGTGTCTCGTGCGACTCCAGGGTCAGATGCAAAGCTAGACACACAATGCACAATCTTAGGGGCAGTCATCTATCCAAGCCAACACAATGACTTAGCTATATGCAGGACGGTCCCCGAGTATCTCAGGATCGGCAGCTGGTGGAACAGCATACCAATGACTCATTTCTCTGAAGCTAATGGCAGCTGTGACCCATGGTGGCTATGACGCATGCAGTTCATCTCTCCACCAAAAGCCATTGTCCGACCGCGTGCGAATGCATGGAACACTATCAAATAAACTCTAGTATGCAGACGAGATGAACCATCAGAATACAATCTTGTTGTGGGGCAATCCGACTTATCACTTGAACACGTTCAGGCACAGTATGGTTCTCTCGAAGCATAGACGATAGTGAACATGTTCATGCACTCTAAGCAAGCGATTCAGGATTCTCATTTAGCAGACATTGATTCAAAGACAAGCTAGGTGAGTTCGTTCATTAACATGCAAGGCAGGTTCTATCATTCTCTTAAGAAAACATTGCAAGCAAAAACACAGGTTATTATTAAGGCGTGCAAGAATCAGAGAAAGAAGTTCTGCCCACTCACCTTGATATATAACGCCGGCGCGGAGCGGGGCGTTACAGCTGTTGCTGGGCCTGCTGGAAGAGTGCTGGTCGAGGTGCCAAAGGTGGCCTTGGTTGATATCCTCCTGGTGCTGGTAGAGCTTGTTGGTTTGCTCTTGGTGCTCCTTCTCTACGCTCAGGGCAGTCTCTCACTGCATGCTGTCTAGATCCGCAACCCAAGCATAGTCCGAATTTACGTTTACATTCCTTCTCAATATGGCCTATCTTGCCGCAGTAGTGACACGTAGGAAGAGTTAGTGATTTGGATACAGCTCCCTGTGGTGCTTGATGCAGATGAGATTTCTTTGCAGCTTCTCCATGCGGTGCTCGGGCTGGTGCTGATGTGGAAGGTCGCTTCAGACCGATCTCTCTCCTGGTGACGCGCTCCATGCGTCGGGCTGCAGCAAGGACGTCTGAGTAGGATATAGGTACAACGGATCCAATTAGTTTCTGTAGCTCAATGTTTAGTCCGTCGAAGAACTTCTCGGCCTTCTCTTCTTCTGTCGGAATCAAGGTAGGGGCGAAGCGACTCAGACGAATGAATTCTACGTTGTACTCTTCCACCGTCATAGTATCCTGAATGAGACGGTTGAACTTGTCCTGCAGTTATGATCGAGCGATAGCTGGAATGTACATCTCCTGAAAGAGTCTGGAGAACTCCTCCCAGGTGACTCGGTCTGGTCTGAGCCGGGTCTCCTCGGATAGCCACCAGTGATGTGCGTTGCCCGTCAATTGCATTCTGACGACAGTCATCCAACGTTCCCTTGGAAGCTCAGCTGCTTCTAATTGATGTTGTATGTTGGTGAGCCACTCATGAACTTTTGTGGGCTCCTCCTTGCCTGAGAAGGTACGGGGCTTCAGCTGGCGAAAATCGGTGATAGAGCCCGTCGGTTACCATCGAGTTGGTAGGTTGGCCTGCTCCAGTGCATTTACTAGGCTGTTCCTCAAGTAATCTGCCTCGCGACGCTGAGCTTCTTGATAAATATGTTGTTGGGCTGGCATCATTGCATAGATCATTTGGAACATCTATTGCCCATCCAGGACTTGTCCTAGTGGGAAAACAGGCATTGGTGGAACAAACTACGGAGGCGGTGGGATGTCATCTCGCCGAAATCTAGGAGCATGCTGATCTGCTTGGCTGCCTTGTTGAGTAGAGGGATCTCCGCTTATTGGCGTCACTTCATCTTCTTCGTAGGTGGCTACAGCACCTATTGGTGTGTTTGCTGGAGTTTCGTCGTTTGCTCTTGAATCCATTACTCTACATCCAAAATAAACTATAAGAGGCGCACAGGAATCAAGGCAAGATGCAAGTCGAGAATTTAATTTGAATCCGATATAGATATCAAGAACGTTTCAAGCAAGTGGATGAGATCCTAAAAACTTATCCTATTCTTATTGCAGGCTTGCTCGGTCCCTAAGTTGAAACCGAACAATTTAGTCGTAGACCTGCATGGGCCACCACAAAAACCATGTCACGCCCCAGTCCCAAAATACCGAGGGACCGGACACGTGGCAATGGCCAGCAGCACACACCGATGGACAAACCCAATTTAATGGATCCATCGGGACACACTTAAGCTGTAATACAACAATAAATAGGTCCAATGATACAAGTCACAGTCTATACTAATATGAATGTATCGGGTCTCGGTATCCATCTCTAGATGACAATACACAACACCGTGTACGATGTTGGCACCCGACTATTAATCGAATGCTAAGTAAGTCACACGGTCCTAGGTCAAGCATTCACAACAATCACAGGAATAAAATAAGAGAATAATATAAATCAATATACTGCAAGTTTGACAAGGTACACTTGCCTGGGGTCCTGGCTCCAACTGTAGCTCTGGTCTCAGTGTGATATGCAGGTACTACTCCGGTTGCTGAAATAAACATATATCAGATTCAAAAAATATCAAATAGCTAGAAACGTCTGTCCTTAAGTCCAATTTGGACACAGGGGCAAAAAATACAGTTTTGGGCCAAAGCGGGGTCCACATGTGGGCCGCTTTGCACCGAAAAGCGTGTCAAGGTCAAAGGTCTCCAAATTCGTCAAACTTAGTGTCAACAAGTCAGAAACGATGATACGAACCCAACGGAACGTCCAGAATTGGATTCCGATGAGCCGATCACAAAATCGCCCGTCAAGTGGAGCCTATGGGGCCCACGATACACGATTTTGTCAACGTTCTCAGAATCGAACTAAACTTGGGTCACAGGACCAGCGTATCGCTACGAGTCCGATGACGCAAGTTTTGTTTCAATCCGACGTGTGTACACAAAGTTACGAAACGTTCTAGAACTGACGGATACGGGACGGTGTCCGCGGATACGCGTTGATTTCGGTGTGCACGCACATCCAAATCAACTTCTGCAAAATCCCGCACATCCGTATCGACGGCGCGCACGTATCGGTGAAGACCGCATCTGACCAAGTCGTCCCGTTTGGCGGGGCGTACTCGGTTCAGGGGTGAAACGGGGCATTATTTTTCCTGTTTTTGGATCTCGGTTCACGATCGCCACAGGACGCGATACACCGAGCAGGTTGTACGGGCACCGAGAGGGTCACGCAGGGTTCGCGATGCAACAGACGGAATCGAAAACGGGGCAGCGAGGAGAGAGAAACGGGTACCTGAACAGGACTCCGAAAACCAAATTTCTTCGTGTCCGCGTCGTGTCCGGGTCGGTTCACCCTAGGGTTAGGGTTTGGGTCTGGGCGCTGTTGGCCGGAGCTTGGCGGCCGGAGGCGGGCCGGAGGGAGGCTGGGGGCGGCACTGGCGGCCGAGGTCGTCGGCGGCGGCGCGCGGGAGGCGGCGGCGCTCGGCTAGGGCGGCCGGAGCTGCTGTCGAGGCGCTGGAGGGCCTCGCTGGGGTGGAGGAAGGAGGAGGAAGGAGGAGGAAAGTGAGGGCACGGCGAGGGGCTGGGAGAGGCGAGCAGAGGAGAGGGAGACGATGGCGGAGGGAGAGAGGAGATAGGGGCTCGGGGAAGGAAGTACAACAGCGGGGGCGGGAGGCTAGGGCACGGCGAGGGGCTGGGAGAGGCGAGCAGAGGAGAGGGTGCTGGAGGCTCTGCTCGGGGACGGCGGAGGAGGAGATGCTGGAGGCGCTGCTCGAGGACGGCGGAGGAGGAGATCGATTGGGACGAGGAGGGGAGATGGGGAAAAAAGCTAGGGTTCCGGCGGGCCGAGGGGGATATATAAGGTGGTCGGAACAGTAGTCCGACTAGGGTTCAAATTAGAATTAGGTTTCGGGTTTTTGGGTCGGGTCGGGTCGGGTTGTAGGGATCCGACCCGATCCGTTAATAATTAAGTGCGGGTCGGGCTAGCGGGCCGGGTCTGGGTTTTGGGCTCGGATCCGACCCAATAAAGAATTGGGTTTGGGTTTACTAGACCGGTCGGTCCGATTTGGTTTAGTTCGGTTTATTTGGAATAAACCCGGTTTATTTCTAGGTTTAAATTGGTTTATTTATTTAATAGTTTTTAGGACTTTAAACGCGTTTCCGGAGTCCAATAAATTCCCAAAAAAATTACCCTATGTCCGGTTTTCCATTTTACACCATAAAATATTATTTTCAAATATTTTAATATTATTTAACAGCAATTAAAAATTATTTAATTACCAATTACCTAGGTTTTAATTACAGAAAAATCCCCAAAAATTCCAGAAAATTTGTGGAAAATCCAAGTTAAAAATTCTTGAAAAATCTGGGGGATTACATGTCTAGTACTGGAAATTAGGGAAGAATGGGAGGGGCTTCATATTCCCATTGTTGTGCGAAAGTAATTTTCAAGTCCCCCTTGGGAATAGTTTTGTTTCCTAGGAATTTTGTTTGAATATTTTGTTTGGACAATAACACCCTCATTTTACTTTTAAAACTTCAACTTCTATCCCAAACATGTAACTTTAGGTAATAGAAATATGAAAGGGTATTTATGGAAAACTAAATAAATTAAGATTTATTTTTCATATTCCAAATCTAGTCTAACCAAACATGGGTATGAGAATGTCAAATTTCTTTTCCATAGAAAAGGAATAGAAAATGAATTTCTAGGAATACAAAACATTCATCCAAACGACCCCTTAAGGTAACGAAATGTGTCTTTAATGCCATTCCACTAACAACGTGTTGCCGCAACGCTAAATCTAGCCAAGTGATTCACAGTAAGTGATATGTCCGGTATAGTGCATTGATCTAAATACAATAATGTGCCTATTGTACTTAGATATGTAACTTTGGGTTCCAATACCTCTTTATCATCTTCCGTGAAATTGGTCTCGTTTAACAACTGGGGAACAAACAATCATGGGTGTACTCGAGGGCTTGGCTTTGTCCATGTTAAGCCGTCGTAATACCTTTCATGTGTTATCGATTTGTGAAATAAAATACCATCGGTTCAATGCTCATGCTACAGGCCTAAGTAGAATCGAGTACTTTTTTCCAGATCTTTTATCTCAAATTTTGACTTCATGTGCGAGACAATTATCTCACGCTATTCAGGAGTTCCAATAAGATTTTATGTCATCGATATATATATATTGCTATGATCACAAATATGGAATATGATTTCTTGATAAACACATAAGGGCATACTTCGTTATTCACATATCCCTGACCGATCAAACACTCATTTAGTCAGTTATACCACATCCGATCAGATTGTTTCAATCCGTAAAATGAATACTTCAACCTAATTGATAGCGTGTTCTGGGATCTAGAACCTTTTGCATCAGTCATATGAAGTCCTTTAGAGACATTCATATAAATTTCAGTATTCAACTTCCCCATATAGATACGCTATCACTATATCCATTAATTGCATATTTAGTTTTACAGAAACCACCAAACTAACAAGATAGATAATGTAATGACATCCATTAAGGGAGAATATGTCTCATTGTAATCAATCTCAAGGCGTTGAGAAAAAATATTGCGCCACAAGGCATGCTTCATATCGTACTATTTTATATTCATTTCATTACACTTTCTTACAAAAATTCACTTGTATCTGACATGTTTATATTTGGTGGTATTGGAAGTACAAGACTTATTTTTGCTAAGAAAATCTAACTCAACCTCGATTGTTTCTTTCTATTTTGGCCAATCAGTTCTAAGTTGACATTCTTCAAACAAATGCGGTTCAATATCGTCGCATTTTATTATATCATTTGTATATGCAATAATATGATCGATGATTATCTCATTTTTGTTACACAACTCGTTTAAGCATGCATGTTGGACAAAGATTTCATGATTCTCAGATATGAAATTTTGTGCACTCGTCTCTTCCAGGACGCTTCCATAATCCAGAGTAATCTTGTGAGTTGAATAGTTTGAGATATGTATATGATTTGTCACGTCCGAGTTTCAAAATTCACGGGACAAACATGTGACTTAAATATTAAGGGGTTGTTTGGTTGCACGTAAATAGAATTTTCATGCAACATATGTCGTATGTAATATTTGT
This sequence comes from Iris macrosiphon, assembly GCA_036927795.1. NCBI lineage: Eukaryota > Viridiplantae > Streptophyta > Magnoliopsida > Asparagales > Iridaceae > Iris > Iris macrosiphon. Next base: position 269,351,850 of record JAYESA010000004.1, on the reverse strand, counting down.
TGTTGTAACTGATGTTATAAATCCATTGTTTAAAATGATATAATTGGCATGCATGGTTGCAACTTATGTCGCGATAAATGAAAATTCGTTGTTTACTTGTTTGTTTATGACATTGAATGGAAAGAATTATTGGAAATGATGTTCCTTATATTTCTGTAAGTGGAGTTGCGACTATTTTAGTCAAAATATTTGTTGCGTTGGTTGAAAAAAATGATGCAATATTTATATCACTAATTTTACTGTTTATATCAAACTAAACAATAAAATTGATAAAAAATAGTACAACAAATATTGTATGTATTTTTATGCATCCAACTAACACCCACTTTAAATTCAAATGAGAAAGTAGTATTAGAGTATTTGTTCATATGAATTAAAAATAAAAACAAATTGGATTTGTTCTATTAGGGTGTTTGGGGCTGTTTCGTAAACATTAAGTGGAGGAGGATTTGGATTTGACTTTAAATGATGTAATGTGTATGAAAAATCTATGGACCTTTTTGTCCCCCAAATTACACGACTTGTTTGGCTAGTTAAGAAAATGAGTAAGTCGGTGAGCTGGAGAGTACATTATAATTGCAATAATCGTAAATATGAATTACCTTGACAAATTAACATCACTATTAATGTTAAATAATTAATATTAAATAAGAACTAGGTAGTTATGTAAATATTATTTAATTAGTCAGTAAATATAATTAATTCTCTTAAATATTGACTATTGTTTATTAATTAGTTACACTAATTACAGAAATATTAGATAAGTATTAGTTAATTAATACTTATCCATAATAAAATGCAATACTTTACCATAAATATTAGTTGATTAATTATTCATTTCATTAACTAAATATTAGACAAAAAAAATCTGAGTATATAAAATATTTAATAATTATCTTGTTTAGTAACTAAAATATTAATATAAAATATTTAATAATTATCATGTTTAGTAACTAAAATATTATAACTAATTGAGTATATTAAATATTTAATAGTTTTGTTGTTTAGTAATTGGATATCTTATTATATTTGGATTTGTTATTAATGACATAATCTTAATTACTTAAAAAAAATTTAAATTTCAAAACTTCCTTCCACATCAAAAGAAAAAAGAGGACGTAGAGAGCTAAACAATACACCCTATACAATCATTATCCTAAGTTTTCATACGAAATACCAAGTGAACTAAACAAAAAATTTGTCAAAATCCAACCAAAAATTAGGTATTTTCTACTTTTAACCATCACTTATTCTTACCAAATAGCCATGTATCATGGTGTATCATGGGCAGGGCGATCCGGAATTTGGTACGGGATCGGTTCGGTCAACGTCGGTCTGGGCCGACTCGGCCCATGAGTTTAGCGGGTCCGGACTGGGTCCAAATTTTTGACCTGACAGTCCGGCCGGGCCACCGACCCGGTCCAACAAGTCCGATCCAGCTTCGATCTGACCTAAATTTTTTTATTCCTTATATCCGTGGGGATCAAAATACTCCCGTTTTGGTGGTCGTTTTAGGAATATTTTGATCATTTTGCTAAAAATGACCAAAATATCCTTATAACAACTATATTTTAGGGGTATATGGGTCATTTTGCACCAATTTTTTTATTTATAAATAGACCATAATTTAATGAAAATTAACCACAACAAAATTTCTTCCCTCTTACAAAATTTAGATGCAAATCAAATTCTGAATATTGAAGTAACAATTTTATGGATATTGGAGTACAACTTTCTGGAGTCCAAACTACAGTGTTCTTGAGGCTTCAACTTGTGCGAAATTTTTTCGAGGCTTCAAGTTGACGTTTCAACTCATTTAACTTTTTCATTCTCAAATTTTAACTTTATCCAACTTTTCCCTTCTCAAAATTCTATCTCAATTATGTGTTTTGTTAATTAATGTTGTTTACATTTAATATTTTTGGTTATGGAAATAATATTTTTCTATTTAAATTTATATAACAAAAATTTATAAAATTGACAAATCTTAACTTTTATATAATTTTTTCTATATTAATTTACTAACAAATAACTTATATATAAAAATCTTAACAAAAAAATATATAAAACATATAAAAATCTTAACAAATGATATATATATATATATATATATATATATATATATATATATATATATATATAATCTGAATTTTTATTTTTTCTATTTAAATTTATTAACTTATATATATAATACTTAAAAAAAAAATTGTGGGCTAGCCCGGCCCAACCGTGAACTGGTCCAGACCAAGACCGGTTCGGTTCGGTCCGATCCGTCCCTGACCGGATCATGGGTTTGTACCGGGTCCAACTATTTTTCTTCCGGACCGGTTTTGTCCGCTACGTCTCCCGGATAAGTCCAGTCCGGCTTGAACTCGGTCAAATTCAGTCAGCGCGAACCGCGGGCCGATACGGACCGACCCATTAAACACAGTGAGCCATGTAGTACATAAATAATAATAGAGCTATTTGATATTACCCCCCTCTTAGATTATGTATATTGATATTATCTCCTGTTAGATTAAAGTTGAGAATACCCCCCTGAAAGTGTCGTTAAAAATCTGAAAGTGTCGTTAATGAGTTTTGAAAGTGTCGTTAAAGAGTTTTTAACGACACTTTCAGGAGGAATATTTTTAACTTTTAATCTAACAAGAAGATAATATCAATATACCTAATCTAAGAGGGGGATAATATCATAGTCCATAATAATAATAACAGAAAATTTGCTGTACAGAAAATATTTTTAAACAAATTAACTAAAACGAAGCAATTTGTCAAAAATTTGAAATCACGAAAGCTTTCGCCATCTCTGATGGCGAAAATATGAAATAATATTTTTTTTATATTTGTCAAATTTTTGCGAACTGGGTTGGCGAAAATTTGGGTTTGCCAAATTTTCGCCAACCGAATTGGCAAAAATCTGACAATGATTTTTTTTTGGGTTTGTTTTGGTTTGTTTTTTAGGCTTTTTTTGTTAGTTCTTTTAAAACAAACAAACGGGGGAGCCAACTAGTTTTTTTTTTTTCCTTTTGTTTAGTTTTATTTAGGTTTAGTTCTTTTTAAAAAAAAATTGTTGTAACAATAATTTTTTAAATAAATTAGAAAAAATAAAATTGAATATCAAAAATAAAATATGCTATCATTGAACAACCAAAAAAAAATCTGCCGTAAGAATATTACGTCTGCCGTCGAGCAAACTTCGAGCGGACATAACTATTTATTTTGAAATCGTTTTTTGTCAAACAATAGGTTGATTTGTATGTTTTCGACGAGAGTAACACAATTTGTGTAGAAAGAATTTTCATCCGAAGCAAGACGCACATGTTACAGACAAAAATATAAAATTAAAAACTTTAAAGTATCATAACTTTTGACTGAGGGATCGAAACAAAGTCCAGTTTGTGCCAAATGACCGTATCAAAAAGTACTACGGGATAAACATTTCATCGTTTGACGGACTTGGAAAATTTTTAGAATCGCAAAAAAAGATATTTCGACCTCCAAATTTTACTTTCGGTAATTTTATTTTTGAAATTTTTTATTATCTATACTAATTTGTTATTATCTATACTAATATGAATGATAATTAGTTTGTTATTTGTTTTAGTTATCTATACTAATTTTTTGAGGTCGAAAATTTAAAAAAACCAAATTAGTATTGTGATTTTAATTTTTTGACAAATTGTTTCGTTTTAGTTAATTTGTTTAAAAATATTTTCTGTACAACAAATTTTCTGATTAGTATTATCCTACAAATTTTATGACAACATATTTTCCGTACAGAAAATTAAAAAAAACCAAATTAGTATTGTCAAAAATTTAAAACAACCAACACAAAACAACCTAAAAAAAACAAACCAAAATAAACCCAAAAAAAAAATATTATCAGATTTTCGCCAATCCAGTTGGCAAAAATTTGACAAATATAATTTTTTTTTATTATTTTATATTTTTGCCATCAGAGATGGCGAAAGCTTTCATAATTTTAAATTTTTGACAAATTATTTCGTTTTAGTTAATTTATTTAAAATTATTTTCTGTACATCAAATTTTTTGTAATAATAATGCTGATATAATATACTAGTATTTAATAAGAAAATTTTGCTTTATCGTGCACTCACAAAACAACGACTTACTCCCCACAACCTGAAACTGAGGCTCCCCAAATTCCCCTTACCCCTCGTACATTTCTACCGTCAGGGTTAGGGTTTTGGAAGCTCCTCATCAATCGTTAATGGAAGCTGAACGCACCTCCTCTCCCCGCCAATTCCACTGTCGCTGCTTCCGCCGTTTTTGTCGCTGCTGCCGCTGTTACTGCTGCTGTTACTACTCCTCCTCCTCCTCAAATTAGGGTTAGGGTTTCTTCCTATTTGGATCCATGGATTCTCCCGTCCCTAATCGAGCCTCTCCCTAGGCTTCCACTCTGCTGCCGCCGACTCCGTTCCCCGCCCTGCCCCGCCCCAGCTCCCGATCCCTCCCCTTCCAGTTGCTCAAAAACCAGCTGCCATCGGAGGACCACGAAGAGTCCGTCGATAGACACCGGGAGGAGAGGGAGTTCAACGTGCTCGGCCTCCCCATCTACCCCAAGAAGCGCCAGCGGCCGGGACTGACTTCTCCTCCCCCTCCCCCTCCCACTCCGCCGTACGCTCCTGGGGAACGAGCCTCTCTCCTCTGCCAACCCGACCTCTTCGAGATCATGGAGAAAGAGAGGCGGCGGCAGGTCGGAGGGATCGAGCTGATCGCATCGGAGAACCACGTGTGCCGAGCCGAGCTCGAGGCTCTCGGGAGCCAATTGACCAATGATACATTTCCTTCATATTAGTAAATATAGACAATGTAATAATACCTCTGTTCACCTATACATAGTGAAGAGTAGTAGTAGGAACATAGCAGAATGAGTGTAATGTTTTCCCTTTCAGTTTTTCCTTTGTAACTGTTTTCTTTCCCACCATCTCAAGAAATCAATAAAATTGTACTTTTATCTCCAATTTGTGTTCTTTCCTTGTCTCCCTTGCAAAATTACTTTGATTCTATTCGATGGCACAAGGTGTTTAATCTCCAGCAATTCCTGGTCGGAATGGAAGAGTAACATCATCCAGGTGATAGTTTAAAATAAGAGTCTTCCTAGCTCATTAGGAGGAGGACGACAACAACTTACAGGTGCACCAAATGTGACCCTCTCTCCTAATGAGATTATGAGAAGGAAAAACTTGGGGCTTTACTTTTTATGTGATGGAAAATGGTCTAAGGGCTACAGATGTCAGGAAAAGAAATTGTATATGCTACTATGCTAGTGTCAGATTAGGACAATGAGCTCAGTGCACTGTCTGATACAGTAGGGGGTAAAAACAGAAACTTCATCAGATGCTGATTAGAGCTCCTTTTCTATATCTTTGCAAGCATTATCAGGGACAATGCATCACTCCACTATGAGAATGAGAGGAACCATACACCACAAACCATTAATGATATTGGTTGATTCAGGGTTTACCCATATTTTCATTGATACTCAGTTCAGTGAGAGGATAGATCTACCTCTATCTGACAACAAGTCCTTTGAGGTCATGGTGGCCAATGGTGAAAAAATGGCCAGTCAAGGGCTATGTAAAGGGGTAGTGATAAGAGTGCCAAGGAAAAAAAGATCACAACAGATCTACTGTAGTTACCCATTACAAGGTGTCACATTGTGTTAGGGCCTGTTGGCTCAGTACTCTGGGAGATTTTGTTTGGAACTTCCAGGGGCCAACCATGAAGTATGAAGAACAAGGAGTTACTCACTTATTCGGAGGAATTAGACCCAATAATAACCAACTGCTTGAACCAGTGAGACATAAATCTCAAAATTTCATCATTCAGCTATGTCAAATGCATACTTAAAGTGAAGAGGTAGGCAGGGATGCCACTGAAGTCAAATTGTTGCAATTCTCTTAGCAGTCAAGAAATGGAGCCAATATCTGTGGGGAAGGCTATTCCTTATAAGGACAGATCATAAGTCCTTGAAGTATATGCTTGAACAATAGGTTTATACTGATGCTCAGTATAAGTGGGTGTTGAAGTTACATGGGTACAATTAGAGTAGAGTATAAAAAGGCAGGAAAAGTCGAGCAGCACACAGTCTATCCAGGAGGGGAGATGCCATCATAAATACAATCACTTTAGTTAATTCAGACTTGTTACGACAATATAGAGCTCAAATGGAACTTTCAGAGTATTACCTAGTACAGAAAGATAAAGTGAGAGCAGGGTCAAGTAGACAACACTAAGTTCACTATGAGAAAAGGATTGTTATAGTACAAAAATAGATTGTCGATCCTCAATTCTGAATTTGTCAAGGTCATGCTAAGGGAACATCATGATATGCCAGGAGCAGGACATTCAGGTTCACTTAAGACCTTGCATAGACCGAAAAAGGTATGCTACTGGAAGGATATGAAAAGGGGTGTTCAAGCTTATATTCGAGCATGTGAAGTCTGCCAGAGAAATAAAAATGAAAATATTTCTCATGCAGGATTTTTACCTCTACCAATACCTGAGAGGGTTTGGGAAGATATTTCTATGGATTTTATAGAAGGACTACCAAAGTAGCTGTCATAAATCTACAATTTTGGTAGTGGTGGATTGGTTGACTAAGTACATCCACTTGTGTCCCTCGAGCCATCCTTACACAACAGCTACTGTAGCTCATGTTTTTATGGATGGAGTATTCAAGCTCCATGGTATGCCCAAGTCCTATGTTTCTGACAAGGATCCTATCTTCACTAGTCAGTTTTGGAAGGAGTTTTTTAAGCTTCAAGGTGCACAACTTAAGTATAGCATTGCCTATCACCCTGCCAAACTGTAGTGATTAACCATATCCTATAAGCAGTTTCTGATTTCAAAAGAGCTATCAATGAGTGGTTATGATTTCCTTCGAGGAATCTATGAACTAGGATGATTCTAAACATATATTTAATTCCACTAGATGTTGGGCATGAATAATATCTCAAGAATAAACGGAGAAGAGAATCTATAACTATTTGTATACTTCTCTTTTCGCATCTAATAAGCCACTGGACCTAGTTGAAAGGCACTTCATAGAACTTAATTTCATCCCAATTGTGTACTTTTATTGTGCAAACACTAGAGCTTATTAGCTAGTCATAAGCATAGTAACCACGGTCCCTCGTACCTCCTGGAACCATGATCTGGATCTTCTGATCCTGATCGCAGTTCTTTTCCGACCCGGGAGTCGTATGGTCCGTCATCTACATCCCTACATCAACGGTCCGTCATCTAGATCCCTACATCAACGATTCAAAATATTAAGGTAGATAAATTCTAGATGGACTGTATTCACTTGACATTTTATTCTTTTGTTACGTTTCATGATTTTCATATGTAATCAATTATAGATGTCTTGTATTAAAAGTTTGATTGTTCTCATCATGTTTGTGTGATCAATTAGCATTGTAGTGAATTGTAAAATTGAAGTAATTTATTAGGGAGTCATGTTCTTAATTGTAAGGTTTTGCCTTAAATTTTTCTTCACTCGAGTCAACAATCAAAGTTACTAATTTATTTATGAAACATTATTACCGAACCAAGTAAAACATTAAAACAAACCACGATCCGATATGGCGATTCAGCTAAACTTACTCCAATCGAAGTATCATATTACATGAATAACGTTCCCCGTATCCGATCTCGTATGGTGAACCAAGACGTACAACATTCCTGGTAACAATGGTCATTAGTTTATTATCTGTGTGTTCCTATGTGATCAGAAATTAGAGCTTAACCATTCACTAAGAAGCACAAACACACCCAAAAATGTGTCCCGTATCGTGTCAGACACGTATCCGACATGGATAAGACACAACCCAGACAGTCCAAAATACAATAGGGCATATCAAAATAGGTGCCGTGTCCATGTCACCATGTCCTTACCGTGTCATATCCTGTCCTTGCAACATAGCCATCCAATCAGTCTTTAAATTGTGCAAATAAACATAGTTAAAATTTTGCATTACTAGAAAACTCTACAATCATGTTGACGGCTGGATATCCGTGTCCGATGGACACAAACCAGTATATTGTTAATAACCAAGGGCAAATCAGACTAGAATCTATTATCATCCACTTGCGTTTTTATTGATCAGATATTTTTTATTTAGTACATTGGCATTAAATTATTGACTATGTTTTTCTTGATTTTTGACATCGATTTTGATACACAACAAATCATAGGAGAACCTCTTTCATTCTCTCTCATCTTTCTCCACTCTCTCAATCAGACTCTAGATTGTGGAAATAAACCTATTCCCTTGATATAATATAAAGTTTAGGGTTGTTTATATTAACCTCCCTATGTTTTCGGTCTATTAAACGAACATCCCTTTGAAAAAAATTACACGGACCCCCTTCTATTTTATGTTGTAAGGGTGGCTACTGTAATAACCCTTTACGTAAAACATAAAACATAAAACATAGAGAAGGTTCGTGTAATAAACATAAAACATAGGGGAGGTTAGTGTAAATAAGGTTAGTTTGGTATTTGGAAGTCGAAACCATTTTTTTCTTTTGAGAAAATGTGAAACCTTGACAACAATGTTTCTTCAATAGAAAGAGTTAAGTTTTTGGATATCATTTTGGAACTCCTAGGACATTTCAATAAAACCTTGGTTCTGAAACGAAGCTCTACTGTCTCGCCATCCTTTTTCTCATCTAGATCCTCTTTGATGATTTGCGTCTTCAGATAATTTTACCACCTCCTTCTCTTCTCCAAGCAAGTTCATTACAGTGTCTTCTTCTCCGAATTCCATTGCAAACTTGTATTGAACGCCAGGTAACGAGTTCAGGTTTTGAGCTAGAGTTTCAGAACCACGATGCTCCATTTAACTTAACCGGAGTTCTTATTTGCTACTTTGTTAACAAACTAGGTCTAAATTGTTTCACCAAGGTTTCAATTGCTTTTTCCCCCCTTGTGAAGGAGCACTTGTTACATTAAATTGGTCAACATGTCTATTGAACCCAATTTCATCAGGTCTTAGTTTCCAAGCAACTGCAAGTCTGCAACCTCATGAAACATGGTTTTATGATTGTAGGTTGGGTTTCCCTTTGCAGATTATGCCTAAATGGGAAGTCATCTCAGTTGGATAAAAACTAGTCTATCACATTGATGGCTTAGTGTTTATTCATATTAACTAAGTTCTACAACTAGTTTGGGGTTCATGTGCTGGTGATTCCCTTTCCCTAAAAACTTTTAGGCTTGGGTATAGATATTAGTCGGATATGAAATTTGATAACCATTTCTTTCTATTCCTGTTCATCTTATGAATTGAGTAACTGATAAAAAAAAAAAAAATGAACTTGCTGAAGGATAAGTTACATTTTTTAATACTTGGGTTGGTGTAAGCAAGTAAGTTGAAAACAAACCACCCATGGCTTGTGTGGCCGAGGTCTCCATTTATAAAGTAAAATTGTTATGTCCCTAACCAGGGCATAGGAAATAGTGCAAATAGCCACAATTTCGTTAAATAGGAAGTCACAAGGCCTGAAATATCATAATGCACAAAGCTATTTGTAAATTCTCAAGAAGCCACCATAAGTTTTTGATCGTTTACTGTTGGGGAACTAATCCTAAGAACAACATTCTTCCTTAGCTATGAAATTTAACCTGTAATCTTTGTACTTCTGTTGATCTATGTAACTGTTCTTCATATAGTTACTAAACATTTTCTTACATATATCGACCAGAAAAGCTTGAATATCATTGTTTGTCAGTACTAACTGTTTTGGCTTTTTCATTCTCAGGAATGAAAAAGAGAGCAGTTGCTTATTGTAGAGTTGGAGCTTCAAAAATTGAGCACTAAAGCTTGTAACGATGAATCCCTATGTATTAACATTTAACACACATGGATGCTTGTTTCATGTTCTAGATAATAAAAACAAATGTAGTAGAAAGTGTACAATATATTTCTCCTAGTGCATTCTTTCTCTTTCCGGGATTGCCATGCTTCCATTTTGTGCATCTAGTCCAAATCTGCATTCATGCTTCGAGATGCTTGTTCTACACAGCATACCTTGCAACTCGATAACATCACCCCTTGAACACAAAAAACTACTCTTCATAGTGTTAGGTACAGCTATTGTGGTGCTTAGCAAAAACCAACTTCCTCTTTATTGTGACCGTTTTTCCATACTTAATTCCTTAAAGTTAGAATTTATTCTCCAATGGACAAATTGTCCAACCCATTTTTTCTTGAACACCTTCAATATTGCTACCAATTGAAATTATTGTCTCCAACCGTTACTTTATGCACATCAATGAGTATTAAATTCATTTATTCACATTTATCCTCTTCATTCCTATAAGCTATGTGCTTACACTATATATATATATATATATATATATATATATATATATATATATATATATATATATAGTCCTTTTGGTCGTGACATGGAAAAAAGGAAATAAAATCCCTCTCTCCATTTCGTATATCATTCCTCTTACAAACTTTTTTGTCTTCGTCATTTTCTTCCTCTAGGCAAGCTAAGTTCGGGTCATTCTTCCGAAGCCGTGTGCGGTGACGGGAAGCCGGTAGGAAGGGGGTTTTACCACTAGGAGAATTTGAGAGGATGTCTGCACATAGACCTCAAATAAACTCTTATGACAGTGCTTCGTGCGCGACTTCCCCGTAGACCGGTAAATCTAATCAATTGCTATTTTTGTTTACATGAATCGAAGGTAATAATTTCCAACAATCTAAGAGTTTAGCCGAGTTATTATTTTCATGATTTTGTTCTTCGCCGGAAACATTTGATACAAGTTTTATTTTTATTTTTTTATTTTTATTTTTTGCTTTCCCTTCCTCACATGCTAAGAAAAGATAATTTTCTAACACCAAGTATAAGAGCTATGACAACGGATGTATTAGTATCTGAGACATTTGATACATTCTATCTTTTGATATTTTTCTAACATTTGAAACATTTGATTTATTCTGTTTTCCTTCTTTTTTTTTACATGCTGTTGATTATTGTACTACGAGGATTTGTTATATGCATTTCTTGTGCTTATTCTTAAAGACTTCAAATAGAACATAAGCTGGAAAAATTAGCAATTAGTTTCTGGTTTGTGCGAGTTATTAGCAATTTATTAGGCAAGATATGGGAAATGTTCATTAAAGATAATACATACTCGTAGTTTGAACTCATTGAGGGGTAACCATGAAAAATTTGAGCTTGACATTTGACAATGTTATTTAGGAAGTACTTCTGACTTCTTCTTCTTGTTATTTTGATTTCATGGGTGAAGAATTGTATTACAACTTCTTTTATGTCTGGGTCCCTCTGAGGTCTTTATAGCAGACGTTTTCGAGTTAAGTCATTAGATAATCAATCTATAAAGTACCATCAATATCCCTGTTGCTATATGAACACTTGAAGTGTATATTTGCACCAATTGTTCTTGAAAATCTACTAGTCTTTTCATCAAGGTCTTTCTTTAGAATTTTTATCTAGTTCCTGCTTTGGATATTAATCATTTGTTATGAAAATAGTACTTATATGGTATAAAACTTGCTATGGTCTTTAGTTTCTCTCCATCGATTAAGGAGAAAAAAATGAAGGTTCTGTATTCTCAATCTAGATACCATCTTTTGATCTAGCTGCTACTAATCTCTTCTACATCGATGTTCTCTCTCTCTCTCTCTCTCTCTCTATATATATATATATATATATATATATATATATATATATATATGCTCATCTTACCATTAGGTCATAGTTCAACATTTCTGTCATCAGATGATTCAGGTAGTAGCGCTCTTACACACAAGTGCAAAGAGTAGTAGTATGCACTATCGACTTATGTAAACTTGATCACATACATTTTATGAGTTTAAGTCGAGATATTTTACACTCTCCAAATACATAAAATAAGTGGAAACTGATTGTTCACTTGGAAACCACTGTAGTTTAGCATTTTATTGTGAAGTTCATTTAGTATTACTGCATTTATAGCAATATTAATGCTTTTGTAACCGTTTATTTTTCAATGAGCCACGGATTTGATTGTGATATTCTTTATATGGTAACTGGAGTAAATTGTTAACGAGACTTATTTAGTATTTTTGGATTCTTCAAATGGGCCAATTGTCCATCAAATGAATGCTTTCAATTCTCCACATGTTTGAGCATTCAATGGTTCAAATTTAATTACCATGAATACTCTTCATGTCAGAATATCAAGCACTAAATTGATTATCAAATAAAAAAAAAAAATAGAAGAAGGTAAAAAACCTTTCTTTCTTGGTCTACTAGTTTAACATGATATATATTGTTGTCAAATATAAGTATATAGATATATTGTCTTAAAAATCTTGCATCATTGAAACCTTTTTCAGTTTTCAACATGATGGGTTTCATGGTTGATGCCCTTACTATTTAATTCCTCTGTTGAGCTTACTTAGTAGAATAACAGTTTAGTAATTCTTTTTCATTATTTAGGCTATATATTCAAATATGTATTGTTTTAGTGCCGCACTTCAGTAAATGTTTGTATAATGTTTCTTGCCTAGATAATGAGCTTGTGGTGTTTTGTTAAAACTATTTGATTTCCATACTCTTTTGTAGAAAGTGCAACAGAAGCATGTCAAACAATTACCACATTGGTTCATACTTTGTTATATTTGATAATTTGACATGTATTTTAAGATATAAGCTGTGAAGAAATTGGCCCAACTTGGAAAGAACGGCTCCACCGTTCCAGTCTCTTTCAGTTGTTATTGAAATTAGGATCAGACACACGTACTTAGGAATTTACATATAGTAGGAACTTGCTCATTCAGTCATTTGGGCCTTGGTACAATTCTAATGCTTGCAAACAATTCTAAGTAGATGCTCCACATAGTTCAAGTCACCCAATATTTAGCAAGGTATTTGTATATCACTTGCAAGGGTCTCAAGTTTTCAGCCCACATTTTTTTTCCTAGTGTTATGTAAATTAGATCCATTGACCACTGAATAGCTAACTTCTCGCCATATACACTCTTCAAAGTAAGTGAAATACATTGAGTATTACTATGAACCACAATAACTTCCCATTGTCTTGTATTCCATCAAGCCCAAATTCTGCACTTTCCATCTTTATTGTAAGCTAAAACATATTTTCAAATATCTAAAATTTTATGTGAGAAATACTCTTCCTTATCTCTATCATCTTAATTTTAGCCAGACCCATAATACAGATTTGGTATAATTTTTTTGGAAATGATTGCTCTTTAAGCTACTAACAGTTTGATGTTCTCTGAGACAGTGATATTTTATTATGGTCTTTATGCACCTGATTTAATATAGATTTATGACAGAGGTCATGATGATTTATGTCCTATTGATTTTTCTATATAGGATATTAACGTGCAAATTTTATACAACAGTTATAAGTTTAAGAACATCTACAACTGGCTCAGGCCCCAAGGGTGGCTCTAGGTTGTGGTAAGAGTACTAGAATTCTTAAACATTGAACAACGTTTGCTTTCACTCAAATGTTGGAATGTAGTCTTTTGTTCCTTGTAAAAGAAGGTCAAGCATGTAAGACTACAATCCAATAATAATAAACAGGAATGTATTCGAGCAAACGTAGCTAAGTATGAGATAGTATACATCTCTTCTTACAAGTTTATTTATCGAAGTCTAATTTTTGTTTCCCATGTATTCTACCTGTGACACAAATGTGCACCTCAGTAATAAAATCTGAAAGCATGTGCAATGTATAGCTGGTATCATACATAGATTTCAGCTTAGCTATGTTCACACCAATTCCTAATGTACCAAGTTATCATGTTTGCCTAATCTTACTATAGTCCTGGCCCCCTGGTTTTGTTGTTGCATTATTTTATTATTATTATAATACTCCAACTTTCTTTGATTTGTTGGAGTGTCCTAGTATTTGATGTGAATATGGATTTAGCACCTCATTGTTATATTATGTTAAGATATTCACTACTAACCTCTGTTTTCTTGAAGACAGAATGATTAGAGATATTTTAATTTTAGAAAAGAAGCAATACGTTAGCAGTGATGACGGTAATACAAATTTATGTTTTTACTCTCTTATTCCTAACATGATCTTTATAATGTTCTCTCTCTAAGTCAGAAATATTAGAGATTGTGACTTGTTAGGAAAGTCTCAAACATGCTAAGGGTGAAGGTAAGTAATACAAAAAAAATTCACTCTTATTCTAATTGAATCTTAGCTGACCTTATTGTCTCAATATTTGAATTTCTATTCAGACAGAGAAATCACAATTTTTTGTGTCATAATATTTAGATTATGTTAGGCAAACATTGGTTTGTATATAATATGTGACATTATAATTCATTTTTTGACACATCCAAACAATTTAGTCAAAAGAAAATAGTTTAATGATAATGCAAATCCCTTTAAATCTAAGTTTTAAAGTAGAGATTAATTTGGGTACAAGCCGAAAGGGTCCTTCTATCAAAAATGGTATAAAGAGCCCTAAGCAACACGGTACTTAAACATCTTCGAGACCACCGCTAGCTGGGAACCAGCCCCTACAGCTAACACAAGTTGATCAAAAACTTGATAGACTAAAGATTTGTTAAGGTTAATTAGCAAAAATTATTTAAACTATTATTCTTGCTATATTGGTTGTCATATATATTGATTCAGTACACTAATTCTTGAAGAATTTTAGACTGTCACAATTATTAATATGACTGGTAAAGATGGATCTTCTAGTGCCAACCCTAAAAGGTTCACTAGTTCATACTTTAAAATGTGGCAGAGTCAGAAGAGTTTTGGCTCAATACCCTAGAGATTAAATCAGTTATTTATGGAATTATACCTATGTTAAATGATTCCGATGATACTAAAGTCTAATCATCTAACTCGGTCAACCCAAATCCCTAAAGAAATAGAATACCATTATTTTCACAGAATTCTAAGTGATTTATCTGAATCATTATATATTCTTTGAATATATAAAGCACTAAGAACATTAAGATGCAGTGAAAGGATAATGAGGGTTCACCTATGGAACAACTTAGATACTCATAAGATGATAGATCCATGTGACAAAACTATCATAACTAGGAGTATCATAGACTCTGAAACGGTAAGTTTAAACGTAGCTTGTGCTGAAGCTGAATAGCTCAGACATTTTATTATACAAATTTATGTACCTATTATTTATTTAAATTGTGATAATCAATTTGCTTTAAAAACTACTAAAGCATGTTTCTTTGAGTTCTAAGATGAACAGGTACCTGCAGCTGCACATCAAGTCGTAAAGAGCCTAAAAGGCAAAAATGTGGTTCTTGACTATAAAAAGTCATAAAAGAACTTTACAGATCTCTTGACGAAGAGTTTGTCTAGGAAATTAATCCTAGAATCATCGAGGGGGATGGGGTTAAGCCCATAAGTAAGTCATCAGTAATGATAACCCAACCGAGTCTGACTAGAGATCCCAAGAAGCCGGTTCAATGGGTAGAAACAAGCTGGACTCAGGTGACTATTATGGAACACTGACCCGAGATTAAAATATCATTAAAATAATGCCCAAGTGGCTATACATGTGTATAATGATTCTCCATCCCTATGGTGACAGTGTTCCGGTGTGATTTGGTTAGGTTGAGTTTTAAAACTCTTAATAGGTCAAGCATTGTTATGCATGGTTGACTCCAATCACCAACCCTTTGAGGATTTAGCTATATGAGAGGTCGTGAAGGCCGCGACTATGGGACATGGCGATCCCAGACAACTCTCATGAATATGGAAAAATGCGCATGGCCAATCAAAAGCGTCGTCCCGATAGATCCAAGAACCTCTAGCGTACTATGTGTACTTTTTTTTTTGAATATGCTTAAAGAAGTCTGATTCAAGGCATAGTCCATCAAACACTTCTTCAGACAAAGACAATAGTCACTAAGTGAGATTCAATGCTGTAATCCATCTCATCTATGCATAGTATATAATTGTCCAAAAATTCTTCATCTATGCATAGTATATAATTGTCCAAAAATTCTTTGTTCTTATTCTTCTCTCCTTTTTCAGAACTTGTTTTTTGGGAGGGGATTGTTAGGTACAGCTATTGTTGTGCTTAGCAAAAACCAACTTCCTCTTTATTGTGACCGTTTTCCCATACTTAATTCCTTAACGTTAGAATTTATTCTTCAATGGACAAATTGTCCAGTCCATTTCTTCTTGAACACCTTCAATATTGCTATCGTTGGGAATTCTATTCCAATTGAAATTATTGTCTCCATCCGTTACTTTATGCACATCAATGAGTATTAAATTCATTTATTCACATTTATCCTCTTCATTCCTATAAGCTATGTGCTTACACTATATATATATATTCCATAGTCCTTTTGGTCGTGACATGGAAAAAAGGAAATAAAATCTCTCTCTCCATTTCATATATCATTCCTCTTACAAACTTTTTTGTCTTCGTCATTTTCTTTCTTTGGGCAAGCTAAGTTCGAGTCATTCTTCCGAAGCCGTGTGCGGTGACGGGAAGCCGGTATGAAGGAGATTTTACCACTCGGAGAATTTGAGAGGATGTCTGCACATAGACCTCGAATAAACTCTTAGGGCAGTGCTTCGTGCGCGACTTTCCCGTAGACCGGTAAATCTAATCAATTGCTATTTTTGTTTACAGGAATCGAAGGTAATAATTTCCAACACATAGGCTATCTCTTAGTTTTATTGTCTTACACGCTGAATTTGCTTTGGATGCTTGGGAATTGGATATTTTATAAGGTTCAAAGTATCGGTATCGAACCCTTCCCATGAGTATCAGGATCGGCGTTATCGGCGGTTTTGGATTGGAGTATCGGAATTTTTTTTTTATCGAAAAACAAATAATTATTAAAATTTTAGAAGAAAAAATATTGTATACATTTAGTTATAATTTTAAGTATTTCCTATGTTGTTTCTTAGTTGTTTTGAAATTGTTACATGTTTTACCTTATTACTATACTTTTACACCATTGTTGATTGGTCTTTTTCGTAATTTTTTTTTTGTTGAGAAAATAGCTGAATTCCTTTTCAGGGCTGTTCAGATTGCAAGTTCTGTACAAAAAGAACATGGGAAGTATCAGAAGGAATTTCTCGAGAACAGTAGGGAAGTTGCTGAGCTAATAAGAAATCTTGTCGAAACATTTTCTTTGCAGTTTGCCATGACGGGTTGGAATGAAGTTTCTGAAGATGAAGATCACCTTGTTGTATTTACTCGACAACATTGGTAATACCTTAATATTTAACACATTCTATTACCTGCTCGCTTCCAATGTAATTTTGAGGCCCTTCAATATTAAATGATTATGTACACAGATTACATCACATGTAAAATTTGATCCCCAGGTTTCTTTTTATGACAGTAAGAGAATCAGATTCAGCTTTAGCCTCCTTAGTTGATATTCCTGATTTTTTGTAGAATATAGATGATGACTGTACCCGAGCTTAATACCATATGTAAAGTGTATTTTCACATTCTACAAGCCTCGTGCTGTCAAGTTTTTTGAACTGATACTATTTTGATATCCTATTGATGTACTTTTCCATTTTACATGTGATCATTGATGGCAAATCATGTATTTTACACTTGATTGTGATAGCAGATAAACCCAAATGCTTCAGTGTATATACTTGAGGGAAATTTGATGGAATTATATTTTAAATTTAAGGATTTTGTAGACTTTGGGTTCGAATAAGTTGTGAAATTTATATTTGGGTCTTATTGATCTAATTAGTGTTTGGATCTTGGACCAACGGTTGACTCAACTGACTGGATTGTGTTATTGTAAGAATCTTTGTATCTACCTCATAGTAGATGTTCGTACCTAGTATAATTTTATTTCTTCTGTGTACTCTGAGTGACTCTTTCATCATCTGTGTATATGAACGACGTTTCAATCGTTGGTCCAAGATCAAAATACTAATTAGGTCGCTTATGGAGTTCTAAATGTAAATTTCACAATTTTTTCAAGACTCAGTCTAAAACCCCCCCTAGATTCAACAATCAGTATGTATGGAATGTTCTTGTGCTTGTCCAGGATTTACGTCGAGGATCTAATGATGTTTCAAGGATTTAACTACTGTGTGCTGTTATAGTGCAAGCTTTTTAGGAATTCCTGATTTAACTCTAAAGCTGTAAATGAAAATTGACTTTTATGATTTAACACTGAGCACAACAAAAACCTGTGTGCTGTTAGTGCAAGCTTTTAGGAAATCCTGATCTAGCTAAATAGCTGTACATGAAATTTGACTTTTATGATTTAACACGGGTCTGCTTGGATTGAGAAAAAAAAAAGTGGGATTAACTGAGGTAGAGTTAAGTGAGGGAGAGGAGAGTCAATACATTTAACCTTGCTGGATTGAAGGAAGAGTTAAGTGGGGTTTGTTTAATAACTCTTGCTTGGATTGGAGGTTTTGAGTGGAGGAAAGAGTTAAGTGGGATATAATTATGACTTTTTAAACAAAACTTCTTACTTTTTTCTCATTAACCCTCCAATTTTGGGGTTAAAAAAATGGACAAAAGAGGGTTAAAAAATTCTCACTTAACCCTCTATTACTCTCCCTCCTAAACCTCCACCCTCAAACCAAGCATGGTTCTTTTTTTCCCTCACTTAACTTTTTTTCACTTAACTATCTTAACCCTCAATCCAAGCAGACCCTGAGCACAATTTGATATCCTCAACTATTCAAGATTTTCAACTTGATATCCTAAACTTTAAAATAGACAACTTGATACATCAACTATCATTGTACAACTTAATACCCTACCCGCGTAACAGAAAATGATAAATGACCACAATATTCCCATTCTCTCCCTGGCCCTCTCTCCTCGGCAGCAAAAGTGACAGAATCAGCAGCGGGTGGAGAAGAGAGGGAGGGTACCAAATTAAAAATATTTGATGTCTTCAAATATTTTCTAAAAGTTAAAAATATTTAATAATTGATGGTATCAAGTTGTCTAATTTAAAGTTTAGAATATTAAGTTAAAATTTAGCCAGAAACTTAAGTACCTTGCTCTAATACTCTTGTTTGGATCTTCCTCTGCAGCTCTGCTACCCAAATAAAACATTGATAACTTCTCCTTGTGCATGGACAACCGATGAACCTGTTCCCATCAGTAAAAGCATTGGCATGGCAGCAAGCAGCCGGAAGATTGGGGAAAGTCTCCTACAACAGTACAAGTGGAGGAAAAAAAAATCAACTTGGTCCTTAAAAGAACAAAGCAAGAGTCTGTAACCATGTCTCCCCAGGTCAAGATGTATGCATCCCTATCCTCGTTCTGCTAACTGAATTCGATTCTCCGGGATAATGATATCAAGCTTTACCAGCTTTACCGTCGACTAACATTTGTTACTGCAAATGGTGTAAAATATTTTGAAATAATTATTATATTTTTTGTTGATAATCTATTGGCTATTTATAACCTCACAACCATTCATCTTACATTAATACCCCATTAAAACTCCTGTAGAATATTCTAATATCCCAACAAATATACCAAAAATATTCTAATATACCAACAAATATACCAAAAATATTCTAATATACTAACACTCCTCCTCAAGATGGACGAAAGATATTCACTAAGACCATATTGTCACATCCTCTAATCATATCTGCAGAACTAAGTCCCTTGGTCATACTGTCTGCTACCTGCTCCTTGGTTGGAACATGACCTAGATCCAGTAGTCCACGGTTCAACTTCTCCTTGATGAAGAACCTATCGATCTCGATGTGTTTGGTCCTGTCATGCTGTACTGGATTGTTGGCGATACTGATGGCTGATTGGTTGTCACACCACAGCTTCATCTTGGCTCCTTGATCTAGCTTCAGTTCCACCAGCATACTCTTCAGCCATAGCAGCTCTGCAACTCCCAAGGCCATAGCTCTGTACTCCGCTTCAGCTGTCGATCTGGCCACCACCGACTGCTTCTTACTCCTCCAAGAGACCAAGTTGCCTCCTACAAATATGCAATAGCCCGAGGTAGATCTCCTGTCATCAGTACAACTAGCCCAGTCCGAGTCACCGTAGCCATCGATGCTCAAGTGATCATTCTTCCTGAATATCAATCCCTTTCCGGGGGCACCCTTCAAGTATCTCAAAATCTGGTACACTGCGTCCATATGACCCTTCTTTGGATCATGCATGTAGCGGCCCACCACACTCACTGCAAAGCAGATATCAGGACGTGTGTGGCTCAAATAGATCAACTTGCACACCAGTCTCTGGTATCTGTCTCGGTCAACTGGTTCTCCAGCCTCAGTACACAGCTTGAACCCCTGGTTGATCGGCGTCGTTGCAGGTCTGCATCCCAACATCCCTGTCTCTGTGAGAAGGTCTAGCGCATACTTTCTCTGAAAAAGAACAATCTCCTCTGCTTCTTGAGCAATCTCAATCCCAAGGAAGTACCGAAGAAGGCCAATGTCCTTCACCTCGAACTCCTTGCCAAGCTTTTCCTTGAGTCGGACAATCTCTTGCTCATCATCTTCTGTGATAATCATATCGTCCACATACACCGCAAGCATGGTGATGTGGCCTCCACTCCAAAGGAAGAACACAGTATGATCAACATTGATTTGCTGATATCCTATCCCTATCATCGTCCTCCTGAATCTGTTAAACCACGCTCGAGGAGACTGCTTCAGTCCATAGAGCGACTTCTTCAACTTGCAGATATTGACCACTGTCTTATCAGTGCAGAATCCTGGTGGTATCTCCATGTACACTTCCTCCACTAGATTCTCATGAAGAAACGCATTCTTCACATTCAGTTGGTGTAGCTTCCATCCACCATTCGTTGCCAAAGAAATCAGGGTCCTGACGGTGCTCATTTTCGCCACTGGTGCAAAGGTCTCATCATAGTCAATGTCGTACGTCTGACTGTATTCTTTTGCCACCAGTCGAGCCTTGTAGCGCTCTACTTTTCCATCTGGGTTCTGCTTCACAGTAAAGACTCACTTGCATCCAACTGCCCTTTTTTCCTCTGGCAGTTTTACTAGTTCCCAAGTGTGGTTCTTCTCAAGAACGCCTAACTCCTCGTGCATCGCCTCTTTCTACTTTGGATCGTTCTTGGCAACCTGCCAATTGTTAGGTACAGTAATACTATCCAAAGATGCAATGAATGCTCCATGAGAAGAAGAGATGTTATTATATGAAACAAACTTAGTAAGGTCCTGTAAACTCCTGTCACGCCCCAGTCCCAAATACGTAGGACTAGGAACACGTAAGCATGCCAGCCGCATGGATATGGCAACTCCAATATATGGAAACCATAACCCTTACGTACGCTGTAATATGAATATAAACTCACATGTTGTATATATAATGTCACAAGTCACAGATATGCTAATCTCATCCACACAACAAGTCATAGAAAGGAAATACTAAAATAGAATAGGGAGTCTGAAATATCCAAAATAATAGTCGGGTGGAGACAAATCCACTACCAAAGACTATATCCAAAACTAAAATGAGAGAGGAGTATAAAATCTCCAATATAAAATAATGTGAAGACAGAAGTGTATCAGCTAAAAGAATTCATCGCTAGATAATCAACGATGCTCAGGAGGTAAGACCTCCTCGACAGAAAATAATGCGTCAGGTCCAGACCCGTACTCCTGCGGATACTCCTGGTCGTCTATACCTGGCAAGGAACCAGGTCCTCAGAGGGACATAACAAGATACAGAAAAGCGAGCCAACTTGAATACAGTAAACATGCATATAATTTGAAAATAAATAAGTACGCTGTACAAGACAATCTATATGAATGCAAATGATGACAACTTTTCGACGTATGGGCAAGGGTAGGCTACTCGATCTAATCCTCACAACTCACACACCCGTCTAGAACATCATCAGCCGACATACCGCGGGGGTAGCGACCCTCGGGACTCCATCAATCGACATACCGCGGGGTAGCGACCATCGGACACGACCACCATAGTGCGTGCTAGTGACTACGGTGTTACCAGAGTGGTTAAAAGCCCATACGCCTAATGATTGTCCTCTATGATACTAAGTGTCAAGTGTGTGTCAACATATCTAATATATAATAATGACTGGAGGAAAACTACACATGCAAGAACTATACAAAATTGAAATAAATAAATAAATATAAATAGCATGCAAAGTACTGTAAACAATTTGGCAAGGTATCTTGTCCGGCAAGAAAGCTGAAAAATATAGTGTCCCGCTGTCAACACCAAGAGTCAGAAGCTACGGCCTCAGAATAAACGTCTCCGGATGCTGAAATAAACATCACCAACGTTCCCAGAATAAGCAAAATAGCTAAAAAGTACATCCCTTTCGTCCAATTTGGACACAGGGACAAAACGATAATTTTGGATAAAAGTAGGGTCCACATGTGGTCCACTTTGCACCGAAAAACGTGCCAAGGGTAACAGTCTCTAAATGGGACAAATGATAGGTCAAACAACTCTAAATGTCAATACGAACCCAACGGTATGTCCAAATGTGGATTCCGATGGGCCGAACACAATTTTGTCTAAAAAGTCAACTGTGGGGCCCGCCAATTGGCAATTTGGTCAACCATCTTAGAATTGCGTAAAAATTGGGTAACAGGACCAGCGCATTACCACGAGTCCAGTGGCCCAAGTTTCGTCGCAATATGATAAGCGTGCACAAAATACGCGCGAGTTCCACAAAAGTTACGACACGGGGTGTGTCCGCGGATACGGCCTGATTCCGGCGCGCACACGCGTCCGTATCAGTTTTTACGAATTTTTACGTGTCCGATTACGCTGTGTGCACCGTTCGGTACACTTGGTACACGGCGGGGCGGTCCCGTTTGGCGGGGCGTGCTCCGTTTCAAAACTTTTAAAATTCTGAAAAAAGTGGGTTCGCGGGGTTTTGTGACGAATTTAATTCTGTCCACAGCAGCTAATAATCTAGGATTATTTAACAAAAAATAAACTAGGTCAAGTGTTCTACACATATCAAAAAGAATCACCGAATTCGGATATCTATGGTGGGAGATACGAACTCGGCAACATGGGTGGTCACCGTAGTTTTCTGCGATCCCAGAATTCGGTCTGCTCGCGCCAACTTGGACGCTGTTTTCGCCTATGGGTACACGTTGTTCCAGGTCTGCTATTATACAAATATGGAAGAGGGTTAAGGGGTGAGCATACCGGTTAAGACGGAACGGCGTTTGGTTGAGCGAGTCAACGGGAAGCAACTCCGGAACGAAGGTACCTCGAGTGGAATCTGCAGTGCGCGAGATCGGGGTCGTCGGGATGGTTCGGACGGCCTGACGGGGTTCTCTGGCTGCGGTGGCGGCTCTAGATGAGAAGAGGGGTCTGGAGATTTTAGGTTAGGGTTTTATGAAATTATATATATATATATATATATATATATATATATATATATATATATATATATATATATATATATATATATATATATATATATATATATATATATAATAGGGAGAGAGAATAGGATGGAGGCGGGTCCGCAAGGGTGGGGGGGGGGGGGGGGCGCTGTGCTTTGGACGTGGGAATGGAATGACTGCTAGTTTTGTTGGTATGGATTCTAAGTAGTTTGCTTTAAGAATGCTAGCAAATTTGCTAGCTTTTGCTAGTTGGAATTGCTAAGTGGAATAATAAAGTTAGTATTATTATTATTATTATTATATTATTAATTATTTCTTTATACTTTCTTTTCTTTTCTTTTCTTTTCTTCTTCTTCTTCTTCTTCTTCTTCTTCTTATATATATATATATATATATATATATATATATACTCACAAGAAATTTATAGATTAGAATAATGCACACCGTTAGGCTAGCAACTGCTCAAGGGGCCTCCTACATGAAATAAATTCCGAAAAATTCCTGATGGTCCCATAAATCCTCTAAGTGCCCCAACACCTAAAATAAAAATTAATAAAAATCTATTTATCCTATTTAGCACATAATTACCATAATTAAATTATTAATTAATAAAAAAAATACGGATTTTAGAAATAGAGGTTTTACAACCCCCTCACCAAAAATAGGTATTTTGTGTATATTTTATATTATTATATTTATTATAGATGTTGAATTTATTCAGAGTATTCTCTTAGTTAATTAGAAAATAAATTTTTTTAGTATATTTACTTATATAAATATTTATCTAGAATTATTTTTAGGCTATTTTAGATTATTGAAATTTTTCCATAATTTTTAGTTAATTAAAAACTAGTAACACTAATTTTCTAGGGCTTTGAAAAATTTATTTTATATTCAAACTTAATTAAAAATATCCTAAAATTTTATTTTAGGTTCTAAATAGTTAAATATATTTTCTAGAATTTTCTGGGAATTTTCTGAATATTTTAGTATTTATTGGGAGTTATTTAGGCTAATAACTAATTTTTAGGACTTGTAGAAATTATTGTGCAATCCCAGGAATATAAAATGGACCCACGTTATTTTTTAGAGTTTATAATATTATTATATATTTTTTGAAATTATTTCAGAATTTTTGGAATAATTTTAGTATTTATTTTTAGTTATATAGGTAAAACTAATGTTTAGAGCTTCTCCTAATTATAGTAGGAAATATATGAATATAAAATTATCCCAAATATTTTTTTAGAGTTTTTAAATTCAAAATATATTTTTTGTAATTTTTCCAGATTTTTATGATTATTTTTAATATTTATTTTGAGTTATTTAGATTTAAAATGACTTAAATAATGTTTTGATAAAGGCAAATAAAAAATAAATAATATAAAAAAAACCATCCATTCAGATTCTGACATGTGTCAGCCTATAAATATCCTTTCAACCGTAGGTACATCCCTATATATATATTATTATAACCCTAATTATCCCATTATTTTAGAGAGAGAGGTTTTGGAGAATTGCCATCTAGGGTTCCTTCATCTTCCACAAGCCATTGCGCATAGCTCCAGACTCCAAACGAGGCCTACTTTCTTGCGTTAAAAAGATATTGAGGTTAGATTTCTGATTATATAAATTTTTTTACGAAATTATGAGTATTAAATTCTAAAAAATTCGTAGAGCACAGCATGTCCGAAAATAAACGTGTTTAATGTTTTCGCGATTCCGGGAGAACCAGGAATCAGAATCATGAACCGTTTAAAGTTTCGAAAAACTAATGTCTAGATAATTGACATATATTTTTCTAGAATTTAACTCAAAGTATTTATATACTGTTAATTCTGTAGAACTTCTAGGTTAGAATTTAACCATCGGTGCACAATACTGTATGTGTCATAATTCCCAAACGAATTTGAATTCGGACGAGCCATAAGTTCCAGTATATTTTTGACGCTAAAATCTATAGGAAATCATGCATAAAAGTTGAGTTTGTGTCGGTTGACTTTTCGGTCAACATATCGCCTCGATTTGCGTGCCATGAGTCTCGAGTTGATAAAATTCAGTTTCTTTGGACAAAATTTAGGAATTAACATAAAAATCAGAATAATAAGATTAAAATAAGATTTTAGAGTAATTATTCCAGAATTAAATAAATTAAAATAAATTATCTTTTGACGTGATAAATTTGTAATACATAGGCTATTTGGACTGTGACTTGGACTCTGATTCATACCAGCAGCAGGACCCCAGATGAGTACATTCTCTGACAGTGTTCCAGTAGGACATTAGTATTTAGCCACCACGGTTAGTTTACATCAGACCCTGAGTCGGAGAACCCAACGCACGTTCGTACATTTACATGTACGCAAATATTATTCAGTTTGGTATATATATTTATATACATAATTACTATATGTATTCCAATAGTTATGAAAATAAATTGATGGTTATATTATTATATAGTTATATGAATATATATGTAAGTAAATGCTAATTGATAATTATGACTAAATATTCAGACTGTACGACCCTAGGACACCGTGGACTATCCCATACTTACCTTGACCATGTTGACCCTAAGAACTTGTGAATTTGTCTGCCTTGCATACATTAACGTACTGGCATAGACACCTGTCAGTTGACTGACTGATTTCGTACAGTACTTGAAGACGCGACACCCGCGTAATTCAATGCGTAATTGACCGTGTTAGATGACTAGTGTTATCCCTAGTATACCCCCTGAGTCCAGTGTAAATATGGTTGTGTATTTGCTAGTGTAATGACTAATGATTTTATTGCATTATATTAAGTGTACATAGGATATTGGATTTGTTCTGCGTGATTTCTGGAGCACGTTATTGGTACATTGCAGCTTCCTTGACAGACAAGTATACATTGCCATTATACCGTTATTTATATTCCATATGTTACATGCATCTTTATTTTCTGTCTTTAGTTCATCTATTTTAACTGTTATATAAAATGCACGCGACGGTGTCGTCGTGATATGTTTTTATTTATGTATTTGCATTGACCTGTTTATGAGACTACCCCATTATCATGTAGCATCATTAGGTTCATTGGCCGTGACACACAGTTGTTACACGAGTTGTGAGTCTCATGTAGATCACGGACTTGCGTGCAGGTTGGCCTCCTGTACGCGTGGGCCGTGCGTTAGGAATAACTGCTGTTAGAAACTTTGCATGCTAGTAGACTTGGCAGTTATTAGAGGTATTATCGTGTCATGGATGTGACATATTTAGAGCATGGGGTGGGGAGAACAACAAGTAAGGCGTGTGGGCTCCGTTGCACTTTCCTTGTGTAACCCGTACGCTCCGCCGGAGATGCGCGGTCATGATGACCCCTATATATATTATCAGGCGGGCCTCCGGTGTTCGAAAGGCGCCGTGCCTTTGTAGGCCCCTGGATCTCCAAGAGAACTATGCCAATTCCATTTTAGCCAGATAGCCCACGCGTTGGGAAAGTTGTTCTTAAACTGCATTCACTTTAGACGGTTAGGCGACCCATTGGATATTTATTTCAGTACTTTATTGGCATGTGTTTAAGTATCTTGTTATGTCCCTCTGAGGACCTGGTCCCCTGCCAGGTGTACCTGTTCTTGAGTATTTGCAGGAGCGCAGATTTGGATGGTTATAAAGTTTCGAGGATGTCTTCTCTTCGAGCCGTGGTTGATAGCTGGTATTCTTATATTATGTTGTGTAAAACCCCTATTTCTAAAAATCGTATTTATTATTTTATTTGTTTATTAATAATTTAATTATGGTAATTATGTACTAAATAGGAGAAATAGATTTTTATTAATTTTTATTTTAGGTATTCGGGCACTTAGAGGATTTATGGGACCATCAGAAATTTTTTGGAATTTATTTCATGTAGGAGACCCTTTGGACAGTTGCTAGCTTATTGGTGTGCACAAATATATATTTTAGAATTTTTTTCTATGTATTTATATATATGTGTGCATTTAGGGAATTTATGGAGCAATTATGAATTTTTCCAATTTATTTTATGTAGGAGACCCCTTGAGCAGTTGCTAGCTTAACGGTGTGCATTAATATAATCTATAATAATTTCTTATGAGTATATATATATATATTTAAGAAGAAGAAAAGAAAAGAAAAGAAAAGAAAGTATAAAGAAATTAATAATATAATAATAACTAATACTAATAATAATACTATACTAATAACTTATTAAAAAGCACAGCCAACCATCCACTTTAGCAAAAGTTAGCAAAACTAGCAAACTTGCTAGCATTCTTAAAGCAAAACTAGCAATGCAACCCTTTAGCAAATTCATTCCCATTCCATTCCCACGACCAAACACAGCGCCCCCTTGCGGACCCGCTAACTTTATCTCCTCTCTCCCTATCCTATATATATATATATATATATATATATATATTATTTCATAAAACCCTAACCTAAAATCTCCAGACCCCCTCTTCTCATCTAGAGCCGCCACCGCAGCCAGAGAACCCCGCCAGGCCGTCCAAACCATCCCGACGACCCTGACCTCGCGCACTGCAGATTCCCACATGAGGTACCTTCGCTCCGGAGTTGTTTTCCGTCGACTCGCTCAACCAAACGTCGTTCCGTCTTCATCGGTATGCTCACCCCTTAACCCTCTTCCATATTTGTATAATAGCAGACCTCGAACAACGTGTACCCATAGGCAAAAACAGAGTCCAAGTTGGCGTGAGCAGACCGAATTCTGGAATCGCAGAAAACTGCGGTGACCACCCATGTTGAACCCACTTTTTTCAGATTTCCAAAAGTTGGAAAACGGAGCGCGCCCCACCAAACGGGACCGTTCCGCCGTGTACCAAGTGTACCGAACAGTGCACGCAGCGTAACTGGACACGTAAAAATTCATGGGAACTGATTCGGACGCGTGTGCGTGCCGGAATCAGGCCGTATCCGCGGACACACCCCGTGTCGCAACTTTTGTGGAACTCGCATATATTTTGTGCACGCTTGTCAGATTGAGACGAAACTTGCGCCACTGGACTCGTGGTAACGCGCTGGTCCTGTGACCCAATTTTTACGCAATTCTGAGACGGTTGACCAAATCGCCAATTGGCGGGCCCTACAGTTGACTTTTTGGACAAAATTGTGTTTGGCCCATCGGAATCCATATTTGGACATAACGTTGGGTTCGTATTGACATTTAGAGTTGTTTGACCTATAGTTTGCCCCATTTAGAGATTGTTACCCTCGGCACATTTTCGGTACAAAGTGGGCCACATGTGGACCCCACTTTTATCCAAAATTATCGTTTTGCCTCTGTGTCCAAATTGGACGAAAGGGAAGTACTTTTTAGCTATTTTGCTTATTTCGGGAACGTTGGTGATATTTATTTCATCATTCGGAGACATTTGTTCTGCGGCCATAGCTTTTGATCCTGTGTGTTGGACTTCTAGACAGTACACCTTGCAGCTTTCTTACCAGGCAAGATACCTTGCCAAATTATTTACAGTATTTTGCATGCTTAGTATATTTTTGTATATTTATTGTATTTCTGTTTATTTATTGCAGGTGTAGTTTCTTTCAGTCATTACTATATATTAGATATGTTGACACACACTTGACACTTAGTATCATAGAGGACAATCATTAGGCGTATGGGCTTTTAACCACTTTGGTGAACCGTAGTAACTAGCACGCACTATGGTAGTCGTGTCCGATGGTCGCTACCCCCGCGGTATGTCGATTGATGGAGCCCGAGGGTCGCTACCCCCGCGGTATGTCTGTTGATGATGTCCACTGACGAGCGTGAGGTTGTTAGGATTAGATCGAGTAGCCTACCCTTGCCCATACGTCAAAAAGTTGTCCTCATTTGCATTCATATAGATTTTCCTGTACAGCGTACTTATCTATTTTCAAATATGATGCATGTTTACTGTATTCAAATTGGCTCGTATTTTCTGTATCTTGTTACGTCCCTCTGAGGACCTGGTCCTCTACCAGGTGTATCTGTTCTTGAGTATTTGCAGGAGCACATATTTGGATGGTGATATGTGATCCGAGGATGTCTTCTCTTCGAGTCCGTGATTGATAGCTGGTATTCTTATATTGTGTTTATTGTGTTGTACTCATATTGTATTTACTCTTATATTCGAGTTGGTAGTGGATTTGTTTCCATCCAACTATCATCCTTAGATACTTCTTATTGAGATCTAGTTTCATAGATACTGGTTATTTATTTTTATATAATTTTGGTGGATGAGATTTAGATTTTACCCTGTGACTTGTATTACATTTTATACCACTTGTGGATTTGATATTCATATTACAGCGTACGTATGGATTTTGTTTCCATATATTGGAGTTGCCATATCCATGCGGCTGGCATGCTTACGTGTCCTAGTCCTACGTATTTTTGGGACTGGGGCGTGACATGTTTTTGTGGTGGCCCATGCAGGTCGAGTTAGCCATTTCGGTTACGTAACTATACCGAGCGGGCCTGCACCTAGGATTAGAATTTTAGATCTCATCCACACTTGACGATAACTTACCTTCCTTCCAACATGTCCTACTTAAGTGCTTGCATCCTGCTTGATTCATGTACTCTTCTTAATTCTTCATCCATCTCTTGTAGAGAGATGAATTTGCATAACGGGCATGCCGCCACCGGTGACAACACGTCTCCAGGGGACGACGACCAATCACCAGGAGTGACCTCAACGACTCCTCTTCTTTCCGGATCGGATGGACTGACTAGCAATCCAATCCTATCAACCCCTTCCACGATACCTAATGGAACTTTTCCAGCTCCACCAGTACCGCAAGATGGCCAAGCGCAGCTTTTCCAATTCTTTCAGATGATAATCCAGGAGGCCATCAGCAAAGGCAACAGAATTCAACAGAGAATTTATCAGGGACCAGTAAGGACACAGCAAGGAGGACCCATTAGACACCCTTTGACATGCCAGCAACCAGATAGTGCTGCACCATATCCAACCAAGGAGCTTCGTACTTGTCACTATTGTGGTAGGACATGTCATATTCTAAGAGACTGTCATCGTCGATTGGGACTGTGCATGATATGTGGATCAAGTCACCATCAAGCCCAAGAATGTCCTAAACAGAACCAGAGGCCTATGGCATTAGAATCAGGAACACCGCATACACCCTCAAGTATAGAAGACCAAAGGGACCCACCACTGCTTCTACAGTCTGCACAAATGGAGGAGACTAGACCCCAGTTGAACAACCAAGGACAAGGCCAAGCACTCATTATGACAAGTATGGGAGAGCAGACACAGGAAATCGTAGATACAGGTACGACCTTTTAGTTATAATTGACTTTGCATACTCATAACCCCATTGTGACACAAGATCTTAGATGTACAAATAGATGTAGAATTATATATATGGTAGTCTAGCAGTTATGAGGATGTATGTATATTTTACCCAGGTAGAATACATGCGATGCTAATGGATGACGTGAGTAGCAGTAGTAGTATTCTTCCCCTATCCTTATCTCGTCCTCTTGGGTGACTCATTTTCTCCTTTTATATTCGTTTCTTATCTCGTGCTTAACTCTTCCTATCATAGTCGTATCTTTCGTGCCATTATGAATTGTTAATTTATATCAACCTTATCCTTATTTTGTTAGTTAAAACATAAATGTGTAGTAATGCTTGATAACTAAGGATAAGTTCTTAATATGTATATGCACTATAGCAATATTTGTATTCTTTATTAGTCTAACCCTTAAGTAGCACCATATAGCCTAATAGAACTTGTTAGATCACTTGAGCTAGATCATAGCCCTAATAGTTAGTCAAGACCTTAAGCGTTTCCCTAAAAACTTAGACTATGCCTAGGAAAGAGTTGAAGGTACTTGTTACGAACTGATGACTATGATAAATCGCTGGCGAGGTAGCGACAGTTGCAGCCAGACGATTATGGTAGAGTAGTCGAATTACTTGCAGCCATACTGGCCAGGTGGCGTGGCAGTATTAGACTATGATACTTGACGGTTATGGAAAAAAGTCATAGTTATGAGATTCGAGACAGGTATCCCAAGATTCTCGACCCAATAAATATAATTGCCTTACAATCTAGACAATAGCTTCAAAGAAGTTGACCACTAGTAGAATTCTTGTAAGTTAGGTAGTGTAGACGAGTTAGAGGACGATAGAATAGTGTATGGAAAATAGATGATGAAGTGTTAGAATGGCAGACCATGAGTTTAGGAGTCCTGCTAGACACCAATATAGTGTAATAGCTATAGTGATCACTATGAATATGGGTTAGTGTCAATTTCGAGGACGAAATTTTTGTAAGTTGGGTAGAATATAAAACCCCTAATTCTAAAAATCATATTTATTATTATTTTTATTTATTAATAATTTAATTATGGTAATTATGTGCTAAATAGGAGAAATAGATTTTTTTTAAATTTTATTTTAGGTATTCAGGCACTTAGAGGATTTATGGGACCATCCAAAATTTTTTGGAATTTATTTCATGTAGGAGACCCTTTGGACAGTTGCTAGCTTAATGGTGTGCACAAATATATATTTTAGAATTTTTTTCTATGTATTTATATATATATGTGCATTTAGGGAATTTATGGAGCAATTATGAATTTTTTCTAATTTATTTTATGTATGAGACCCCTTGAATAGTTGCTAACTTAACGGTGTGCATTAATATAATCTGTAATAATTTCTTATGAGTATATATATATATATATATATATACACACACACAAATATATATATGTATATATATATATTTAAGAAGAAGAAAAGAAAAGAAAGTATAAAGAAATTAATAATATAATAATAACTAATACTAATAATAATAATAATACTATACTAATAACTTATTAAAAAGCACATCCAACCATCCACTTTAGCAAAAGTTAGCAAAACTAGCAAACTTGCTAGCATTCTTAAAGCAAAACTAGCAATGCAACCCTTTAGCAAATTCCTTCCCATCCCATTCCCACGACCAAACACAGCGCCCCCTTACGGACCCGCTAACTTTATCTCCTCTCTCCCTATCATATATATATATATATATATATATATATATATATATATATATATATATATATATTATTTCATAAAACCCTAACCTAAAATCTCCAGACCCCCTCTTCTCATCTAGAGCCGCCACCGCAGCTAGAGAACCCCGCCAGGCCGTCCAAACCATCCCGACGACCCTGACCTCGCGCACTGCAGATTCCCACACGAGGTACCTTCGCTCCGGAGTTATTTTCCGTCGACTCGCTCAACCAAACGCCGTTCCGTCTTCACCGGTATGCTCACCCCTTAACCCTCTTCCATATTTGTATGATAGCAGACCTCGAACAACGTGTACCTATAGGCAAAAACAGCGTCCAAGTTGGCGCGAGTAGACCGAATTCTGGAATCGCAGAAAACTGCGGTGACCACCCATGTTGCCGAGTTCGTATCTCCCACCACAGAGATCCGAATTTGGTAATTCATTTTGATATGTGTAGAACACTTGACCTAGTTTATTTTTTGTTAAATAACCCTACACTATTAGTTGTTGTGGACAGAATTAAATTCGTCACAAAACCCCACAAACCCACTTTTTCCAGATTTTTAAAAGTTATAAAACGGAGCGCGCCCCGCCAAACGGGACAGCCCCGCCGTATAACAAGTGTACCGAATGGTGCACGCAGCGTTACCGGACACGTAAAAATTCGTAGAAACTGATTCGGACGCGTGTGCGCGCCGGAATCAGGCCGTATCCGCGGACACATCCCGTGTCGCAACTTTTGTGGAACTCGCGCGTATTTGTGCACGCTTGTCAGATTGCGATGAAACTTGCGCCACTGGACTCGTGGTAACGCGCTGGTCCTGTGACCCAATTTTTACGTAATTCTGAGACGGTTGACCAAATCGCCAATTGGCGGGCCCTACAGTTGACTTTTTGAAAAAATTGTGTTCGGCCCATCGGAATCCATATTTGTACATACTGTTGGGTTCGTATTGACATTTAGAGTTGTTTGACCTATAGTTTGCCCCATTTAGAGACTGTTACCCTCGGCACGTTTTTGTGCAAAGTGGGCCACATGTGGACCCCACTTTTATCCGAAATTACCGTTTTGCCCCTGTGTCCAAATTGGACGAAAGGGAAGTACATTTTAGCTATTTTGCTTATTCTGGGAACGTTGGTGATGTTTATTTCAGCATCCGGAGATATTTGTTCTGCGGCCATAGCTTTTGATCCTGTGTGTTTGACTTCTGGACAGTACACCTTGTAACTTTCTTATCAGGCAAGATACCTTGCCAAATTGCTTACAGTATTTTGCATGCTTAGTATATTTTTGTATATTTATTGTATTTCTGTTTATTTATTGTAGGTGTAGTTCCTTTCAGTCATTACTATATATTAGATATGTTGACACACACTTGACACTTACTATCATAGAGGACAATCATTAGGCGTATGGGCTTTTAACCACTCTGGTGAACCGTAGTAACTAGCACGCACTATGGTAGTCATGTACGATGGTCGCTACCCCCGCGGTATGTCGATTGATGGAGTCCGAGGGTCGCTACCCCCGCGGTATGTCGGCTGATGATGTCCACTAACGAGCATAAGGTTGTGAGGATTAGATCGAGTAGCCTACCCTTGCCCATACGTCGAAAAGTTGTCCTCATTTGCATTCATATAGATTGTCCTGTACAGCGTACTTATCTATTTTCAAATATGATGCATGTTTACTGTATTCAAATTGGCTCATATTTTCTGTATCTTGTTACGTCCCTCTGAGGACCTGGTCCTCTGCCAGGTGTATCTGTTCTTGAGTATTTGTAGGAGCACAAATTTGGATGGTGACATGTGATCCGAGGATGTCTTCTCTTCGAGTCCGTGATTGATAGCTGGTATTCTTATATTGTGTTTATTGTGTTGTACTCATATTGTATTTACTCTTATATTCGAGTTGGTAGTGGATTTGTTTCCATCCAACTATCATCCTTAGATACTTCTTATTGAGATCTAGTTTCATAGATACTGGTTATTTATTTCTATATGATTTTGGTGGATGAGATTTAGATTTTACCCTGTGACTTGTATTACATTTTATACCACTTGTGGATTTGATATTCATATTACAGCGTACGTATGGATTTTGTTTCCATATATTGGAGTTGCCATATCCATGCGGCTGGCATGCTTACGTGTCCTAGTCCTACGTATTTTTGGGATTGGGGCATGACATGTTGTACTCATATTGTAATTGCTCTTATATTCGAGTTGGTAGTGGATTTGTTTTCATCCAACTATCATCCTTAGATACTTCTTATTGAGATCTAGTTTCATAGATACTGATTATTTATTTCTATATGATTTTGGTGGATGAGATTTAGATTTTACCCTGTGACTTGTATTATATTTTATACCACTTGTGGATTTGATATTCATATTACAGCGTACGTATGGATTTTGGTTTCCATATATTGGAGTTGCCATAACCATGCGGCTGGCATGCTTACGTGTCCTAGTCGTACGTATTTTTGGGACTGGGGTGTGACATATTTTGTGGTGGCCCATGCAGGTCGAAAGCATATTGTCTCGGTTACGTTACTGTACCGAACAAGTCTGCACCTAGGACTAGAGTATAGGATCTCATCCACAATTGACTATGACTCATCTTTCTTCTAATCTGTTCTATTTGAATAATTGCATCCTGCTTGATTCCTGTACTCCCATAATAGTTCCTTTAGTATAGTCTCTCCTAGAATATAGAAGTTCCTGTTGTTAGATACTAAGTAGGGTAACCTTCCTATTAAGAGTACAACTAGAGTGCTGACACACCACTAAGTTTAGGATGTCTAGTGAACCCTAGAATTCCTTATCTCTAGAATTGGTTTACCATTACCCCCTGATGTGTTATGAGGACTTGAGAGTAGTATAGACACTACTAGAGTTAGTTAGAAGTTTACCATTATGGTTGCCCCTAGCATTGAGAAACCAATAGAAACCAAAGTGAATATTAGGACGGAACCTAACCCACGCCGTTAGATGAGTATTGGAGAACCATAAATTTAGATTCTTGTCTTGAGATAAGCAGACATTACCTTAGAAAGCCAAGAGCAATGCATAGAATATTTTCCTAATCATACCTCAAACACAGAGACTAGCATACCCCTTTCCCTTGGAAAGCCATGATGCTAACTAGAGTTCTCCATTTAATTTCATATATTTGTTCCTCTGAAACCCTAGCGCTCGTTATTTGTGCGACGCCTAATCATGTTTTCTCTCCTTCATCTTTTAACTCGTGCCACCTGCCACCTCTGATCATAGACCAAGTGATTATACTCTACAATAGGATATATAGTTTGCTATAGTCATAGTTGTAATCTTGAATTTTGAATTGTGTACCTTGTAGTTAGAACCTGATGGTTGAGTTATTCAATTAGATTGTGATGATTACCCCTAGTTGTAGACCATGTAATTTGTACCCTCACCTCGATACAGGTTAGATCTCTTTCCCCTAACGGCTAGTAACTCTTCTATTCTCGCTATTGACATATGTTCTATGAGCACTATGATTAAGACTTAAGGTGACCCTTACCTATATAATGCAATATGAGACCCTAATAAGTACCAAGATCTTTCCTCATATACCCTAATAAAGAGTTTCTATTTTATTTACATGTGCAAGATTATTTTGTAGGAACTTCTTAAGACTGTCACCGTATTAGTTTAATTCTTTTAAGTTGGGTAGTATGCCTCACAACCTAGTATCGCATAGTCTACTTGACCCATCGAGGTAGTGTAACTGAATGACATTAATTGTATGCTAGCATAAGACGACAACGTTTATTCAGACGTTAGAATTTAGAGGTCCTTGCCCCTATTTGGTCGACTAGCGACTTAGACAAGGAGGTTGTATGATAACTGTAGAGATTGTAGAGTCTTTTATTATTGTTGCTTAGTTGTTTTGGTTTTGTGAACTTGAATTGTTATGTACCTTCTTTTATCATAATCCAGCATATTTATATTTGCTGTACTACCTTGACTTATGCTGCTATTATAGCCTAGCTTTTGCAAGCTTATTCTTTATCGAGCTTGTTCATGATATGTATTATTAGAGCGCTACAATAATACATTTCAGAATCAGAGTACTACGGTCTGATCAACCATAGTGCACTTGATTCACCCTTCGCAATACTACCTTACGTGGATTGAGATATATAGTTGACTAGTAAACACCTGTACTTACCTCTAGATATGTCTGAGCGGATCGTATCAGTTACATAACTGTACTAATATGAGCATACGAACAAAGAATTACCAAAATAGGATTTTAATCCACAACTGCTTTGACAATTTCCACTTGAATTCCTTAAACTCCTTGATCCCGATACTTCTATTATATTACCTCACCCTTGAACTCTTTATTGTTGGTCTCCGTCTTCCCTTATTTCGGAAAGACGAAACCTCGTGCTTGGTATAAGTTTAATACACAGAGAGTACTAGATATACCCCGTAGGCCGATCACATACTTGAGGATTATTTTTTTGTAATTAAGGACATATCATATATGATATAATCGGTGTTGAAGTTTTGAGGATTAAATGACATGAGTAAATAAATTAAGGAATATTTTTCTTAAAGTATATAGCCTTCTGTGATAGATGGGTAAATTCTAAGTTGGATAGCAGTGCATTGTCAACTTGAGAGAAATTTCTTTTAGATTGTGATCAAGTAAGATTAGATTGGGAGATTTAAGTCATTTTAATTTTGAGAAATTTTAAAAGAAGGATTAAGATAATGAGGATTTAACGAATTTTAAAATCTTGATATTATGGACCAAATATTTATACTTCGAGCACATAATTTAAATTTTGAATATTGAAGGATGAATCATCGATTTAAATTTTGAGGATAAATATAGAATTTTAGACTTGAACAATTGGTGAATTAGATTTAAATTTTACAATTTGATGATTTGAATTAAAATTTTAATTTTGATTGTTGGGTCACCTATTTGAAATATTGAGGATGTAAATTGAGTTTAAATATTTGAAGAGTACAAAATTCTTAAGTTGAGAATAGGAATAAGATTTGATTAGAATTGTTTATTGTTCAAAGTCTAGAGGAGATTATGATAGTTAGAAATTATGATATAAATTTTGATGTGGGATGTCATATAGACTTGAGTTAGATTTGGATGTTGATTATTTAAAAATCGAGAAGAGATTACGACAGGTTGAATTTTAATTTAAACAGTAGTTATCTTAATTTTGAAGTGATCGCGATAGATTTGAATAGATTTTGTTATTTAAATTTTTGGAAGAGATTGCGATTGACGTACCTTATGTACGAATGTGAAGGATTTAACAAATTATGTCTTATTTTAATTTCGAGGACGAAATTGTTTTAAGTTGGGTAGATTGTAAACTCCCTCACCCAAAATATGTATTTTGTGTATATTTTATATTATTATATTTATTATAGATGTTGAATTTATTTAGAGTATTCTCTTAGTTAATTAGAAAATAATTTTTTTAGTATATTTACTTATATAAATATTTATTTAGAATTATTTTTAGGCTATTTTAGATTATTAAATTTTTTCCATAATTTTTAGTTAATTAAAAACTAGTAACACTAATTTTCTAGGACTTTGAAGAATTTATTTTATGTTCAAACTTAATTAAAAATATCCCAAAATTTTATTTTAGGTTCTAAATACTCAAATATATTTTCTAGAATTTTTTGGGAATTTTTTGAATATTTTAATATTTATTGGGAGTTATTTAGGCTAATAACTAATTTTTAGGACTTGTAGAAATTATTTTGCAATCCCAGGAATATAGAATGGACCCACGTTATTTTCTAGAGTTTATAATATTATTATATATTTTTTGGAATTATTTCAGAATTTTTGGAATAATTTTAGTATTTTAGTTATATGGGTAAAACTAATGTTTAGAGCTTCTCCTAATTATAGTAGGAAATATATGAATATAAAATTATCCCAAATATTTTTCTAGAGTTTTTAAATTCAAAAAATATTTTTTATAATTTTCCAGATTTTTATGATTATTTTTAATATTTATTTTGAGTTATTTAGATTTAAAATGACTTAAATAATGTTTTGATAAAGGCAAATAAAAAATAAATAATATAACAAAAACCATCCAATCAGATTCTGACACGTGTCAGCCTATAAATATCCTTTCAGCCGTAGGTACATCCCTATATATATATATTATTATAACCCTAATTATCCCATTATTTTAGAGAGAGAGATTTTGGAGAATTGCCATCTAGGGTTCCTTCATCTTCCACAAGCCATTGCGCATAGTTCCGGACTCGAAACGAGACGTAGTTTCTTGCGTTAGAAAGAT
Organism: Iris macrosiphon; assembly: GCA_036927795.1. NCBI lineage: Eukaryota > Viridiplantae > Streptophyta > Magnoliopsida > Asparagales > Iridaceae > Iris > Iris macrosiphon. The sequence goes on along the minus strand of JAYESA010000004.1, from coordinate 269,313,094 downwards.
ATCGAGGTTAGATTTCTGATTATATAAATTTTTTTATGAAATTATGAGTATTAAATTCTGAAAAATTCGTAGAGCACAGCATGTCCGAAAATAGACGTGTTTCAATATTTTCGCGATTTCGGGAGAATCAGGAATCAAAATCATGAACCGTTTAAAGTTTCGGAAAGCTAATGTCTAGATAATTGAAATATGTTTTTTCCCAGAATTTAATTCAAAGTATTTATATACTGTTAATTCTGTAGAACTTCTAGGTTAGAATTTAACCATCGGTGCACAATACAAATTTTGTATGTGCCATAATTCCCAAACGAATTTAAATTCGGACGAGCCGTAAATTCTAGCATATTTTTGACGCTGAAATATATAGGAAATAATGCATGAAAGTTGAGTTTGTGTCGGTTGACTTTTCGGTCAACAGATCGCCTCGATTTGCGTGTCATGAGTCTCGAGTTGATAAAATTCAGTTTCTTTGGACAAAATTTAGGAATTAACATAAAAATTAGAATAATAAGATTAAAATAGGATTTTAGAGTAATTATTCCAGAATTAAATAAATTAAATTAAATTATCTTTTGACGTGATAAATTTGTAATACATAGGCTATTTGGATTGTGACTTGGACTCTGATTCATACCAGCAGCAGGACCCCAGACGAGTACATTCTCTGACAGTGTTACAGTAGGACGTTAGTATTAACTACCACGGTTAGTTACATCAGACCCTGAGTCGGAGAACCCAACGCGAGTTCGCACATTTACATGTACGCAAATATTATTCAGTTTGGTATATATATTTATGTACGTAATTACTATATGTATTCCAATAGTTATGAAAATAAATTGATGGTTATATTATTATATAGTTATATGAATATATATGTAAGTAAATACTAATTGATAATTATGACTAAATATTCAGACTGTACGACCCTAGGACACCGTGGACTATCCCATACTTAACTTGACCATGTTGACCCTAAGAACTTGTGAATTTGTCTGCCTTGCGTACATTAACGTACTGGCATAGACACCTGTCAGTTGACTGACTGATTTCGTACAGTACTTGAAGATGCGACACCCGCGTAATTCAACGCGTAATTGACCGTGTTAGATGACTAGTGTTACCCCTAGTATACCCCCTGAGTCCAGTATAAATATGGTTGTGTATGTGCTAGTGTAATGACTAATGATTTTATTGCATTATATTATGTATACATAGGATATTGGATTTGTTCTGCGTGATTTCTGGAGCACGTTATTGGTACATTGCAGCTTCCTTGTCAGGCAAGTATACCTTGCCATTGTACTGTTATTTATATTCCATATGTTGCATGCATCTTTATTTTCTTTCTTTAGTTCATCTATTTTAACTGTTATATAAAATGCGCGCGACGGTGTCGTCCCGATATATTTTTATTTATGTATTTGCATTGACTTGTTTATGAGACTACCCCATTATCATGTAGCATCATTAGGTTCATTGGCCGTGACACAGTTGTTACACGAGTTGTGAGTCTCATGTAGATCACGGACTTACGTACAGGTTGGCCTCCTGTACGTGTGGACCGTGCGTTAGGAATAACTGCTGTTAGAAACTTTGCATGCGAGTAGACTTGGCAGTTATTAGAGGTATTATCGTGTCATGGATGTGACATGCTTAGAGCATGGGGTGGGAAGAACAACAAGTAAGGCGTGTGGGCTCCGTTGCACTTTCCTTGTGTAACCCGTATGCTCCGCCGGAGATGTACGGTCATGATGACCCCTATATATATTATCAGACGGGCCTCCGGTGTTCGAAAGGCGCCGTGCCTTTGTAGGCCCCTGGATCTCCAAAAGAACTATGCCAATCCCATTTTAGCCAGATAGCCCACGCGTTGGGAAAGTTGTTCTTAAACTGCATTCACTTTAGACGGTTAGGCGACGCATTGGATATTTATTTCAGTACTTTATTGGCATGTGTTTAAGTATCTTGTTATATCTTTCTGAGGACCTGGTCCCCTGCCAGGTGTACCTGTTCTTGAGTATTTGCAGGAGCACAGATTCGGATGGTTATGAAGTTTCGAGGATGTCTTCTCTTCGAGCCGTGGTTGATAGCTGGTATTCTTATATTGTGTTGTACTCATATTGTAATTGCTCTTATATTCGAGTTGTTAGTGGATTTGTTTCCATCCAACTATTATCCTTAGATACTTCTTATTGAGATCTAGTTTCATAGATACTGGTTATTTATTTCTGTATAATTTTGGTGGATGAGATTTAGATTTTACCCTGTGACTTGTATTATATTTTATACCACTTGTGGATTTGATATTCATATTACAGCGTACGTATGGATTTGGTTTCCATATATTGGAGTTGCCATAACCATGCGGCTGGCATGCTTACGTGTCCTAGTCCTACGTATTTTTGGGACTGGGGCGTGATAGGTCCCAACCATATTTATTAGAAGGATTTCCCGTATTGCTGCGAATAGTCCTTCGTACTGATAATGGTGTGGGAGTTGCAGGAAGAATGGTATCACCTGAAGGAAAATCTGGTGGTGGTGGTGTAGGTGTCTCAGGAGTTGAGACGGACGCAGGCAAAGGGCTTGGCACTGGCACTATAGGTACTGGTCCTGCAGTTTGCTTCCCTTTTCTGCTGTAGGTAAGTAACTCCCCGTGAGCCATGGGCCTAACACCTCTCATCGCCTCCCCATGTTCCTCTTCACTCTCCTCCTCCTCCTCAAAGGTTCATCCATGCCATACTCCTAAATCGGTCACCACACTCTCACCAATCTCCCTCTCTCGTCTCATACTCTTAGTATCAGGTGAGTTGCTCATGGACGAGGTTCCCTCCTGACGGTAGTATGACTCAAACTCTCTGAAGTGAACATCCATGCTCACAAACTTCTTCTTCTTTATTGGGCTCCAGCACACGTATCCCTTATGAGTCGCTGAATAGTCCATGAATACACACTTGACTACTCTGGGGTCAAGTTTTCCAACAGACGGTCTGTTGTCCTTCACAAAACATACGCAGCCAAACACCTTTAGTGAGAGTATCGAACTATTATTTTTTTGCAATATTTTACATGGAGACTTCTATCCCAGTACCTTCGAGGGCATCATGTTGATCAATCGAGCTGCTGTCAACACTGCATGCCCCCACATACTCTGTGGGACATTTACGACAATCATCATGCTCCTTGCCACCTCCAGAAGGTATATATTCTTTCTTTCTGCCACTCTATTCTGTGCTGGTGTGTATGCACAGATGGTCTGATAGGCTGATAGGTATTCCTCAAGTGCTTTGTTGGTATACTCTGTTTTATTGTCAGACTTAGTACCTTCATCACTGCTCTGTACTGAGTCTGGACATGTTTATAAAAGTTTCGAAAATAGGTAAATACCTCACTCTTATTCTTCATCAAATACAACCAGGTGACACGAGAGGAACAATCAATAAAATAGACAAAATACTTGTAACCATTCATAGTAGTTGTGACGCACGACCCCCAAACATCATAATATATAGTATCAAAAACAGAAGAGCTCCTATGGCCCGCACCAACATATGAGCTCCTAGTAAGTTTGCCTAAATCACATGCATCACATATTAGTTTCTCCTTATTTGCCTTCTCATAAATAGATGGATACAACCTACTCAAAATACCAAAAGAGGAGTACCTCAACCGTCTCTGATGGAGTATCAGTGTATCCTCGACACTCATCTTTGGTCCTTCCATTCCTGGCCTTTCTGCCACAGACATCAATGTCGAATCCAGTCCTTCCCAATCCAGGTACCACAGTCCATCATTCCAAGTGCCAGTCCCAAGTCTTTCTCTCGTCTCCTTCTCCTGGAAGATCACATTAGGAATATCAAAAGAGACAATGCATTTTAGTTGGAGGATTATAGAACTAATGGACAAAAGACTGATTGAAAAATAAGGAGCATGTAAAATATTGGATAATCTTACTGAACCTGTACAATCGATAATATCCTTACCGACTACTAGCTGGAAAGGATCATCGGCTGTTTGAATGCTGTCTGCAGATGCTAGGTGAGTATAGGAAGAGAACTCACTAGCATTCCTTGTCATGTATCGAGACTCACCCGAATCGACAATCCAGTCCGACGATCTAAGAGAATACATAGATGTAAGGGCGAGTGAGTCATCGGTACCTTCCGATGGATGGCATACATGGCATGGTTTTCTCTGGCGAAGACTGAGGTTGACGCCTCCTCAGTCCCACTCCTCCTGTCTCCATCGCTTGACGCTCTCTGCTTTCTGTTGAGTAATTCCAGCATGCCCAATAATGTTTGATCCTCCTCAGTATAGGCACCATTAGCTCCCTTCTCGCCTTCTGCTACCAGCAGGTTCGCCCAATAACCTCCTCGACCACCCCGTCGACCTCTATGACCACGACCATGTCCTCCAAACTTTTCACGTCTGCAACCTGAATCTCCCTCCATGGGTGGTTTGGTGCAAGCATACCTCAGATGGCCCACCTTCCCGCAGTTGTAACACTGTCGGGGCTCTCCCTTAGGTCATGTGCCGCCTGAATTGGCAACCGTCAGTGCTGTCTCCATTTCAGGAGGATCACATGTCCCTGCCTGTAGCTTGATACGAGTCTCCTCATGGATCATGGCCGAGATAGCCTCCTCAAGTGTGGGAATCTTCGGTTGGGCTAAAGTAGTGTTGTCCTCTGAACAAACACTGCGGCCAGCCCATTAAGAAACTCTATCGTCCTCTCCTATAGATATACATGTCTCTCCTTACACTTCAGGTCCTCGCAGCTCGTCCGATCTGAGAAGTGATCATAATCTAACCACAGACGCTCCAACTCCGTGATATACTCATGTACCGTCTTCTCTCCCTGTACGGTGTTGTCGATCTCCCCCTTGATTTGGAAAACCCTTAAGTTATTTTTCACACCATCGTATGTTCTCCTCAACTTCTCCCACACGTCTTTCACCATCTCAAAGTCATCCACTATGCCAGCGATCGACTGAACTAAAGAATTGAGGAGCCAAATGTATACCACCACATGAGTGAACTTTCACTTGTCGCGTCCTGCCGAGCCCTCATCCGGCTCTGTCTTATCTCCTGACAAGAAATCCTCCAGGTTCTTCCCTGTGAGTGTTCTTCTCACCCATCGTGACCAACTTAGGTAGGTGGACGGTCCATCAAGCTTCAGATCGATGGATGAAAGCTCCAACTTCGCCAATGTTCGTGTCGCGCTCTCACCAACCGACAGTTTCATCAGCTTCATCAACGTTGCGACCTCTGCAGAGTCCAACTTCTTGATGATCTCCTCCATCGATCCTTTTCTTCTTCGATCATCTTACACCCGTCCCATGATTCACGTTCGCCCTCTTCGTTCTCTGCTAGACCCGATCATGTCTCTACACCATCAGATCTAGGCCTTCGATGTCAACGTCTGGAACAACCCGCGGGAGATGCCAAGAACCGCGACAGAAGGCTCCGCGGGAGTCGCGGCTTCGCGGTGGTGGTGGTATACATTTCAATCTCTTTTAGACACCATATCAAAATTCATAACCTTTTGACTTGATTAGTGTAACCACAGGGCTTGTAATTCTCTGCAACTAACTCTAGGTTGCAATTTGATTTAAAATCATTAACTTAACAACTAATAATGACTAATTAATCTCTCATCTTTATTTTGGTTTACAAACTCATATCTTTGGTTTTAGAAAACACTTAAAACCAATAAAGTATATATCTCTGTTTTTTTTTTTGCTTGCAACCCATGTCCAACTACCAAGAAAGAGGGTAAGCAATAGGTTCTCTTAATGTTACCTCTCCTAACAAAACAGATCAACTACATAAACTAAAATAAGAACTCAAATAAAAGCTTAGAACATGGATATTACATCTTGATTTCAATAACATTAACATTGAAAGTGTACGTACTCATCTTTTCTGTTTAGATCCTTAAAAAAATTAAGAGATAAGATGCATGTAATTTAATGACTTTTCTTAACCAAGTTTTAAAAATTAAGGAATATAAGCTCCTCAAGAATTTTTGGTTACCAAAAGTGGTCAAAATTAGTTTGTGTTTCAAGTAGATGCAGAAATATCCGTATCAAAACTATATTCATGAAACATAAGTGTGGTATCTCGAATATTCCACCTATTCCTAATTAGAGAGTTCAATATATATGTACATGACATATGTTTGGTTTTTTTGTTTAAAAAAACTATACTTTTTGTCACTGAATGTTTGTCCGACTAAAATTTTAGTCACTACAAAATATTTTTCAATTGTGGAGAACTTTTTTTATAATTTTTCTATCATTTTTTGATAATTTTTATAGTTTTCTAAGTTTTGTTTTTCATTTCAAAAACGACGTCGTTTGTTGGATTGAAAATTTTGAAAAAAAAAAATTAAAAAAATAGTCCACGTGGATGTTCCACGTCATACTTAACGACTGACATGGCACGTGCAATGTCAGTAAAAAATCGTTAATAGAACAAACAACAGTTTAACAAAGTGACCAATTTTTTTGACGATTCAATATTAAGTGAATAAAAGTTTAAAAAAAATATCTTTGAGTGGCTAAAATTTTGATTAGACAAACATTCGGTGACCAAAAGTATAATTTTTTTAATTTTTTTCCTCGTACATTTGTCAGGTAGTAGTGGAAGCTCTGGTGCTAATAACGGAACCTCACTCCGCTCGCCTATTTACTCTTTTTTTTCCAGAGCTCAATCAGAACTTATAGTACAATAATGCTAATCCCTCTTTTTGTGCTACTTCTACGGGAAGAAGATAAGAAAACGCGAAGCGTTCTCTTGGTTTCCTAACAGTTTCTAAAGGCTGCCCTCTCTCGACTGGATTTTGGTCCAGCCTACTATGAGGCTTTTGTAGCAAATTCTATTTGTTCTTCGTCGCTTTGGGTTGTGGGACTTACTTCCTAGCAAGGACCCAAGCAAGCTGTCCATTGTACTCAGCCAAGTGAAAAAGCTGGTTGGAGGTCTTAGCTCAGTCCTGGTGCTGAGCCAGCCAGAGAGCAAGCCCAACAAACCACTCAATTCACTTGTAGTAACCAGCTAGTAGAGAACTACTCTTCCTCCAACAGTAATTAAATTATTATACCATACTCATTGGTGGTGCTTTGTGTCAGTGTCAATAAAGAACAAGTACTGACCAAGTAGCATGCAGTGTTCCTCTCTCTCTCTCTCTCTCTCTCTGTCTATTGATATGATATGATCCAGTCCAGTCTGTTCAAAAGCAGCAATGAGAGGCATTTGTGGAGGAGTGAGAGTGCTTGGCCATGGCAGTGAGTGAAAGGGGTCACTACCAAGTTGCAGAAGAATATCTGGCTCAGCCTGACCCTCGCCTGCAAAAGTCACTGTTTCCTCAAGAAAAAACTTCTCCTCTGTCATGATAGAAATAATAATTCCTCATCTAAAATCACCAGAATTGTTGATAACAGATCAGAATTATCTTGTGCTTAGAATACTGTGATCAACAAGTCGATGCTGGGTTCGACGGTTCGAGTCAGGATGGAAGCTTATTATTCTTTCTGGGCTTAATTGTAATTTGATACCCTCAATTATTGACAATATTAAATTTGATAGATTTAATATTGATAGGTACTAACTTAATATTCTATCTCAACCAATATTTTCAATCTGATACACAAAATTAATTTTATTCCTAAACTGCCTGCGTCCGTCCTACCCGTAGCCGGAGAGAGAAGGGGCAGCCGGAGAGAGAAGCGAGGGGGGGGGGGGGGAGTGAAGGGACATTTTGGTCCAAATTATTTTCAGGATATCAAATTTGTATCAATAAAAGTTGAGGGAATCAAGTTGAACATTGTCAATAATTGAGGGTATCAAGTAACAATTTAGCCTTCTTTGTATTTAAAAAATGACAGAAAAGAAAACATTTGGCCCATGAGATTGTAATGCAGCATGAAAGTTCCGACCATAAAAGTCCTTACCGAGTACGTCGTACAATTATATATATATATATATATATATATATATATATATATATATGTATTTTGGTCTTTGGACTAGTAAAGATAGTCCCATATTGGCTATATCACCAAGTGAGTATCTCAATATAATACTTTGTATGAGTTGAGGTGTGCACATGGGATTTAGTGGGACGAGATGTGCACATGGGGTTTGGTGGGGCACATGGGTGCCATATAGGGGTATTTTCCTAGAAAAAAAATGATTAACTCTCCATGAAAGCATTTATGCTTTTTGTCATGCTCTTGGAATTATTTTCATATGAGCTAAGCTCAAAGGGGCTTAGCGACCTAGACTCGGGCTCAAGGGCGCAAAGTGGTGCTTTGTTGGCGCACTTTGTGTCACGCCCCGATCTCCCGCAGGACTCGGTCGTCCCCGCTAGGTGCGAATCACCGCGCCAGCGCTCCCGCGAGACGATCGTTTCTATCGGGGCGTGATGCTGCGTGAGCCTGGAGTTGCGCCCGCGTAAGGCAAATACTGAAACGGTTGTTGATAATTAGTTCGCAGAGTCATCATAGTGGAAACATAGAATAAACACAAGTATTGAATCCAAAATAAGCTCTTTATTGATATGAAGTAAAGATTACAAGCGGTGTTAGGCCGAGATTACAAGTCACTTGTGCTCTCTCTCTCTTTACAATGAATATGCCTTTAGTCTTACAACTGAATCAACAATCTGGATGATGATCTTCCCATACATTATGTCTCATATATGTGAGCTCCAGGTCCGCGCACCACGCTCCAAGACGCAAGTGCGGTCCGGCGCCTCAATACATTTAGCGATCTCCGAATTCGTACGAGTTCTTCCTGCACCCTGCATGCAATTTGGTTGGGTATCAGTACATTGAATGCACTAGTGGGGAAGCCTCTCGTCCACGCCACAAAACAAGCACGTTCATTAGTTATGTGCACCGACTGATTATGTTATCTTTCTAGTCTTTGCCTTAGGATCAGTTACATGGCAATATAATAAAAGTAATATCCGTGTCTGCACATGAATGTCGTACTATAAACAACTGAGTTCGTCTTACCCTTTCTTATCATTCGGCCTTCCCTGTCATATGCAGCAATATAATCAATAATCTACGAAATAGTGAAGAGCATCTATGCAATCCAAGCGCTACGTTTGTGTCTCTACCGTAGACATGTTCTACTTGAACTATGTTATATACTGTGCATCCATTCTAAACATGCAAAGTACCGTGCAAATGTACTCCATGTTACTCATTTTTTGAATGCAGATAGCCGCTATGCATGCATGACTTATCTATATGAAGGTCACTGGCCCTGTTAGCCATATTGGACATGATCTGGGATGGAGCGGCTTGCTTCCCAACTCGGTTGTGAGCTTTACTGGACATCCCGAACCATCCGACGAGTCGACTGTCTTTCTAGGTCGGTATAAAGCCTTACTGAACGTCCCACACTCGCCCTCTAGTACTTCAGCTAGCATATTACCAGGACTGCACTGGCATTGTCCTCCCGGGCCAACACGATTCGGATGCCTCAGTAATCATGTCAAGGAGTCTTCTCTACCTGGTGCGCAACTAGTTGTCCGTGACCATGCAACTACTCCCCCACTTCCAATCCTAGTCGAGAACTTCATGCTCGGTTTCTCTTATCCAAGGACATCAGCTCGGTTAAATCTTGCCGAGGACTACACTCGAATCTTTCTTCTTTGTGCAACTCCCTAATTAGACACTGCCTCGGTGATCTGGATATCCTGAGTACTTTTTTTTCTTTTCTTCTCCTAACTCGGAACGACTACTTGATAGTTTTCCTCGTCTTTGTATGTAATATGATTGTACTCTATCCTGTGTCACATTTCGTGCAGTGCGATGCCTCGATGTGAACTCAAAACTACTTTCGCGGCACATATAATAAACTACTATATTTTAACTTAATAGCCCGATTATGCAAATAGAAAGTAAAATCTCCATGTTCTATACAATGATAAGACGGGGTTATCCCCTTAGCTATGTGCATTCATCTCTCTTTTTATTAGCATGCAAAGATTATCGCTTGAAACTAGCATGTATCATTCCTTTTCTTAAGTGTGCAGCTAAGCAGGGACAGGTTCACCGGGGCTACCCAGCTTAGCGATGAATCACATCGGCCGAGCGAGACTCCGAGCGTGCCTCTGAAAAGTCTAAGTCTGAATGCTTTTGCATCGAACGAGTCATCTCGCTGAGTAAAGCAGGTAGGTTCGCTACACTTGTACCATTTTAATCAGCCCTCCGGGTTGAGCGGAGAGGGTCGTTACATTATACAACACCCAGAACAAGTCTCGTCCTCGAGACTTTCTGAGCGAAACTCGTATTATCGCACAACTTCTAGACCAAACTCTATACTTCTTGTCTAACTTCCAAAGACTGTTTCAACACTTCATTCATTTATTTTCTCACCACGCGTTACGCACGTGCTTAGCCATTCTCATCGAACAACTCTATCGTTCAATGCTATTGAACTATACTTAACGTAATCGTTGCACTCCCCGACTCAAACTCTACTGCGCCTGGCGCAGGGCTGTATTAATCAAACACAGGGTATTCTATAACTCAATGCACACTAGAAAACTCAGGCTTTGGGTGAACTTGCCCAATTTTTATATTCTATCCATGCAAACCCAACACATCTGACCGATTACTCGACGTCGCCTATCGAAATCCATTGTTATGCCTAAACCCAAAAGCTCTAATCTCAGCTAATCTTCCAATCCCGTCTTGCATCAATATCTATCTGAGTCACCGTCCATTCTCGCTAAGTAAGTTTACTACCACCTAAAATTATCGTATCAAATTGCCTACATTTTCTGACTCTGTCTTTATTGCGCCTTAGTGCTAAATTGTCCAACACGAGGTACATTATAATCATTCACGTCTTAGGTCTGATCGAACCTAATTTCTTATTTGTTTTCTCGTTCCATTTAGCATGCGTGCTTAACCACTTTATTGAATGACTTTACCATTCAATCATTGCGTTCTTGGCTCAGTCTCTTACTGTGCACTAGCACAGAACTATCTCGTTCGTATGGGAAATGTTACAATCTTCCATTTACAAAGTCTAGGCTGAGGCTAACTTACTTCAATTGTCACTCTCATCCATGCGAATCTAATATTTTTACTTGCAGCTGCATTCGAGTTATGCATATCGCTAAGCCTAGATCGTACCCATATTCAAGGCGTCCCCGAAATATGTGTATTACAACTAAGCATAGTGACAGCTAAGTCGGACAAGCTACTCATGAAAATCATTCGAATCGCCGATTGTTTTGCTACTCGACTAACCGAACTCTGGTTCGTTTAGTTATCGTCTATTCCAATCTTACTCAAATCCAAGTATTTCATTACTAGCAACGCACATCTTTCAAGCAATAATTTAACTCGTTATGCCAACTTATCTTGAATATCACCAATTCCAATCATAAGAGTTATATACGACAATTCCCTAATACTGTTTTATTCCTCACCGTCGCATAACCTATCCAATCAATCAATTATCACCCAAGTCCTATCTCCCATTGTGTTTGTTTCAACGTGTCACGCCCCAGTTCCAAATATAAAGAACTGAGTCACGTGGCAATGGCCAGCGGGTATACTTCGACGGACATCCCAATCTAATGGACCCGACGGAGTACACCTAAGCTGTAAAGTACAATAATAAAATCCAATATATCACACACAGATAGTGAAACTAAATCTCATCCACAAACAACAGATATATAGAGCACATAGAGAAGAACATAACTACTAATGTGCAGAAGAAAAGTAACACGGGAAATGTATCATCGTACAAATACGAGAAGAGTCACACGGAAATAAACCCGCTAATACAAATACTAAAATGAAGAAAAGCAGTAAGATAACTAGGAACGGTATCTGAAAGCTAGATAGTAATACCGTCCCAGGGTGAAGTCACTACCAGAGATCAAACGAAGTCCTCGGGAAGGATCTCATCCTCTGCAACAGGTCCCGTTCCTGGATATACACCCGGTCCGTTTTCCTCCGGGTAGTCCTCCTCGCCTAAGCCTGGAAGGGAACCAGGTCCTCAGAGGGACGTAATAAGGTACAAAAACAGCATGCCATAGTATAACAGAAAGAAGCAAGTGCAACGCTAGTGTAATCTAGCATAACCAACTAAGTGAGACACAACTTTGAAGACAATGTTCGACGCGTGGGCTGTCCAAAATAAAACCGTAGCTCCGGACACAGAGACACACGGGATGTACCGTAGCTCCGAGCAAAGGGTCACACGGGTGATACTACTACTCCGGATACATGAACTACATAAATAATACATATACATATATATAGCACGTACAGAAGAGCCCAAACGTCTAGTAACTGTCTTCCTCTCCCAAAGCGGTCAACGAGTGTTCGGTGAACCTGAACCTCTATCTAACAGTCTCGTCATACTGAAGTAACTATCAACAATCACGACCCTAAAGTAGTCCCATTTTTCGGTCATGCTGACAGTATCAGGATACAAGAAATCTGGCACGATAATGGTGTCTGAATGTGTCCTAGGGTTATGATGTGACCAAGTGTGTACATCAAGGTATTGCGAACATCTATCAATCGTTACCAGATGTTACCGACGAACGTCTGCACCCGGTTATGACCCGGACGCGAAGTAACGATTCTGATCCAAAGCGTGCATAATGCATATAATAAATAAATAGAATTCTGGTAACTGAAATATAGGGTATCAATGTACACTTGCCTGATCCGGATGCTGAAGATGGGGCTCCGGTACAAAGTCCAAGTCCGCGGATCCCGTAGTACCTAGAGACGAGATACAAGCTCAATCAATAAACTATCACGATACTATTCTAAAATAAGAGGTGACACACGTCTAGCATAGGCTTCAGTTTTAATTACATAGCTTACATAGACACTAAGCTAGAGGGTTGACCAATGTTGACTAGAGGTACGTTGCATCTAATACGATCAATCATCCGTATAACATCATCAAGCCAAATCCTCAATCCTACTATTTATTACGGTGTTTTCAGTAGTTCGAGCTATGCTCATCCTCAGATTTTACCCTTGTATTCACCGACGTTATCATGCACATTAAAATATACTATCCTCAAACAAAAATAATTTTTAATTATCCAACTTTCTGTTATATAACCATCATTTTGTTATTCTTTCACCATTTCACAATAAATAGCTACTCCTCAAATAAATTCAATATTAATTATCAGCTCTCAATAAATGATCGACGTTTTGATATCACAACACCATTTCACAACAAATAAACCTGCTCCTCAATACCCATCAAAATGCATGGAAAAATATAACATAAAATCCTAAAATCTCATATGTATCATTCATAACCCTAACCCTAACTAGGTTATATTTAACAAGAAATAATACTACACTAAAACAAGGAGATGGGTGAGGGGTTACTCCTGTGGCTGCGGTTGGTGGCAGCGTCGATGCTGCAGCTCCGGTCAGGGTTGGCGTCGACCGTAGGGGTGGCGTGCGTGTCAACTGAGGTGGCGGGGTGCTCGACGGTTGTGAAGTAGATGTTGCTTGAGGTGGTGGTCGAGGTGCTGGAGGTGATGATGGATCACGGTGGTCGTACGGGGGACGACAGCAACAAGGTGGAGTGGGGATGGCAGTAGCTGCTGCGGGTGGAGGCGAGTGAGGGTGGTCATAGTCGAGGGTGGTTCTGCAGGTGGAGGAAGGATGCTGGAGGTCATGGTTGATGGCATGATGGAGGTGGTCAGCCGAAGTTGATGGAGCAGGGTTGGTCGACGGTTGGAAGTGTAGTTGTAGCAGTGGTGGTTGACTGCAGCAGTGTGGAGGTAGAGGGTGGCAGTTGGCGAGCCTGGCCAGAGGAGGCTACGGCTCCGATGCTCGTGGAGGTGGTGGTGGTGGAGTAGCAGCGGGATGGGCCGGAGTGAGCGGGGGTCGACAACAATGATTGCACGCCGGAGTTGCAGAGGTGGTGGGGGAGGTGGCAGCATGGAGTGGAGGAGAAGGAGAAGTGAAGATGTGGGTGGCGGTTAATGGAGGTGGCAGGGTCGAGTGGCAGTGCCGGGTTCTCGTCGGAGAAGAAGAGCGAGGTGAGGGTGGTGATTGCAGCTCATGGAGATTGAGGAGAAATAAAGCGAAAGAAGAATAAGAAAAAGAAAATAGGAATGGTGTTCGGCTGTTGAAGGGAAGAGGAAGGAGAGAGAGAGAGAGTGGGGTTTCCTAGGTTCATAGGGATTAGGGCCGGCACATTGGGAAAGGGAGTGAGGATGAGTGGTTATATAGAATAATGTGTGGTGAGGATGATGCTACATTTGAATGGAGGGCCAAGATTTTACATGAAGGAAAGTGTACAAACAAAGGGGGAGAGAGAGAGAGGGTTGATTGGACCGGTCAAAGAGAGAGAGAGAGAGAGAGAGAGAGAGAGAGAGAGGGGGGGGTTCTTCATTGGCCTTGACCAATAGGGTGGTGACACCTATCACCATTTTTGTAAATATGCCCCTTAAATTTTGGATATTTGCACATGTATAAAAAATGATGGAGATTTGGTGTGAAAAATGGTGTTTGGTGTTATGTAGGGTGAGGGAGTGTTGTATTTTTGCATGGGCTTAATGAATGGGGTATTGGGTTAAATTGGGGTTAAGTTAGTCAAAGTTGGTATCCCCAATCAAATTAAAATAAAATGTCATGTGCTCTTAATTTAAATGAGAGCACATAGGGTCCAATTAGGAGTGACACAAAGGTCATGAACGGTGTAGGCTTGGTGTCAGTCTTGGACCCCTTAATTGGTTCGGCTAAACGGGTTGAGTTTGTGTCCCAGAATGGATGGCCACGACAAAGGTACGTGACATAGGATTAAAGAACTAATTTCGGGACTGGGAAGTTGTGCAATTAAATTAGAGCACAAGGGATTGTGTTTGTGAGTGACGAAAAAGTCCAGCGCCTAGGTTGGCTTGTCAAGTCAAGAGTGCAATAATTTGTTTGAAATTATGGACTATTATTGGGCTCCGAATATTGCAACAACGGTATGGTGCACCAAGGATTTAAAATAAAGAATCAGGCAACTGCAACATAAATTCTAAACCTCAAATACCCTGACGCTACAACAAAATTTCTAACCCTATTTAGTCTACCTAAAATAATAATTGAGGGGGTTTACACAACTCCAATGTCGCTAGCGTACACTCCCAGTTCCAAATCCTAAATCTAAGTCTCGTTGCCCCAGTTCTATCATTTTCCTGAGCGATACTCTGAAGTCAGCTACTCCAGTTCAACCCAAGGCATAGGGTCGTCTGCCTAGCCACTAGGTCAGCTCACAAGGTGATAGGTACAGTTCAAGTTTGTGACTCTTCGCGTAATCGTGTTGCATGACGCTCGCCCCAATACCCTAAGGTCAAACCATTGTTCTTTCGCACGGGGTATTCTACCCAAGCTTGTTTCACTCAGATTTCTAAATATCGAGCACATATCATCCTATTACATCAACACGTTCATTCAACTAAATCGACGATATGTCCACGTCGCATGTCCAACCTGACGATTTGCATAGTCTATCTCCTCAAACACGTGATAGGATCCATATATCCAATCTTTTCTAAGTCTAGACCCCTAAGTCACGATTCAATTTCTACCTCTTCGATCTCGATCACAAATTCAAAGTCGTATAATATAATTCACATATCGGTTCACTAAACCCTCGAGCGTCTTGCTTCATGTTCTAGACTAACATATCCCCAAAATACCTTTGATTCACTTGTATCCTGAAACTCATCTTATCATGTCGAACCACAAGTCAAAATGATCTTTCAATTGTTACGCTCCGGTCTCCCGTAAGTTTAATCATCCTCGTTGGACGTGAGATCACCACATCAACGCTTCCATAGGATAATTATCCTAATTCGGACGTGACGCATATGCGAGTAAGGAGTTGCACTCGCACAAGACAATAAGTTCAAACATTATGGTTATCATCGAACGAACGGACACCTTATCGTCACACTTTATTTCATCCAAGTTGTACATTGATCTATCAAGTCATATTCATCTAACAACCGTTCTTGTTGTAATCATAATTAACTAGCCAAATTGTCCAACATTTAATGTTACCGTTTGATCATTTCATAGTCTACTTCTAGCATTCCTCAAACAACTAAGTTCAAATCCCAAGCCAAAGTCTATTCACTTTCGATACGTTCTATTTTATCGAGAGTTCCTTTGTAAAATCTTCGAACATGTTCCCGCGAGTTCAATCATCCCGATGGATCTAAAATTACCATGTCAGCGCTCCCGCGGGATAATTGATCTCATCTAGGCCTGATGTCGAGTGTTATCCTTCAAACTCGATTCAAAATCGTTCTTTCAAATTAAAGATTAAGTCCATTATCGACTTTCTCAATCATCAACTCACAAATTTGCTAACTTGCATCATTCTATGCTATCTTCCAACTATCGATATTATATAAAGTCTTTCCAAATTTGAAATCATAGCATCCGTACTCAAGCTAAATTCTATCAAGCGATATTCTACCTGATCTTGATTTTCTATACGCATTTTCATTCGTTCGCGCCATTATTTCAATTGCACTAACTCCGATCGCATCCCCGATTATTCCATCTCAACTCAAATTTCAATTTGTTTGATTCTGTTCAAAATCACTCATACGACCCACTAAGTTTTTTTCGACCATGAATTTAATTCCAATACTCTGAATTCCTATCCGATGTAAGCCTTATCCCTTGTTCAACTCATTCTAACTCGTTTGAATTAAATCTTGCATGATTCCTTTCGAGTTCGCTTATTTTTTAGGCATTATTTATACTAAGGCTTTACACAATCCCGTCGCTTGCTGCTAGACTCGTTTAATACATCAAAATCCATGATTCGTTCGAACATTTCTAAGACGACCAATACACCACTCAAGGTTTGAGCTATACTCTATAAATCTTTATAACTTATTTTATTCTCAATTTTCTTATTCAATCCTGAGACTATCGCATACACTACTCAGGAATCGTGTCATCCTATTAACTCCTGAATCGTGTTTGCAT
Organism: Iris macrosiphon; assembly: GCA_036927795.1. Lineage (NCBI taxonomy): Eukaryota > Viridiplantae > Streptophyta > Magnoliopsida > Asparagales > Iridaceae > Iris > Iris macrosiphon. The sequence continues at coordinate 269,296,076 of JAYESA010000004.1, read as the reverse complement.
CGTTCACTCGTATATCTAATTCGTTCCTTAGAACTCCAGTATGATCCTTATTCGCTTCCATGACGATCTTAGTCTCGTATATTATAGCACCCCGTTCCCCCGGTGAGGGGGGCACGGCTAAGAAACACAAGACGGTATCGTTCGATCGGGATATATTGAAACAAGAACCCGTCCTCGTTATGGATTTGTTTCTTCGGAATCGATTCCCATATTCAGTGGACCGTGCCCCCGGGATCGACTTAGCGGCAGAGTCAGGAGGGACCTCTCCGCTGCTATCTTTTATTGCCTCAGTTTTCGATGTTGTTTGTTGCTTTCGTGCTTTGAGTTAGTTTTGGGATTTGCTTGTTTTCCTTGAACGATTTCGATGGTTTTCATTATTTTCGTTCATTGAACTACACTTCAATTCCGAGATTAAAAAAGTGGAAGAGGTATTAATCGAGCTGTTCGTAATGCAGGTGAACGAGCAGTAGGCGGCTTGCGAGCGGAGTCGTGAAGCGCCTATTTCCTTCTCCCTTCCAACAAATCTAAGTGAGTGGCTACCATCCTGATTAGCTAGCCCTGCTTCCAAGTCTTCACACCAAAAACTCTTGCATTCTTGTTGCCCCGATCAAACGATACCAAGAAATAACTAAAAGAAACCAAGATAAAAGAGAATAGACTTGGTGCTTTATGCTTGTCAATCAAACTTGTGAACTGTTATCTTATCGTATGCTAGTTCGTTGCAAATGTTCTATAAATCGTGCTAAGTTTAGAACACACCTTGTATGCGAATAACTGTTCAAGGAGGCTATGGAACTGAATCATGAAATACTGCTTGTCCTGTACTCGTGTTGCCTCAACTGTACAAACTGTTAACTGTCATGTACTCATGATTGCCTTAACTGCATGAACTGTTAACTTAGTAAACATACCGTTCGATCATGGATAACTTGTGCATAAGGTAACTGGTTCCTGCGGACGGTCGCTGGGGCACTGGCACCGATCCGGTCCAGACGGAACTCTACTGTATAGTCTACTGTACTGGACGAGATGGCTTGTAGCGTCCACCGTACTTTCGCTGCAAACCATTTCCGTCTAAGACTAGTGTCCATTGTGGCACCACGCTAGTGATCTCTTGTATATTTAAACCTGTTGCAAACTAACTTGTGTCTTCGTGGCAGGGAAGGCATGGTAAGTATTGTGCAGGTGGTTCAGACGGGAAGGTAAAATCTACCGAACGGTGGCAAGTTCATTTCAGTATCATACATATATACTGTTGCTTGTAAATGAACTAAGGCAAAATAGAAACCCACAAAATATGCATGCTTTATTAAAACAACGTGTTGATTGGTATAGTTTGGTTAGCTCGCCTTCACCAGTATGTTTCGACATACTGACCCTCGTTGAAACAGGTTCTCCGCACTAAGGCGAACCGAGCGAGGAGCCAAAGTCGTCTTCCCGATCCAGTCCAGCTGTTGGCGCATCCTGATCGCACCACATTTTGAAGTACTTGAAAAGAAGAAGCTTGCAACTTTCCATACACAATGCAGCTTCGTGGCAAAGCCGTCCTCCAGCCTGGAGGTCTTTATCATTTTGAAGTTTATAAAGGGATGTAATGTACAAGGCTGCTATCTCATTTTGAGTCAACACTTTTGTAAGCCCGTGCGACATATTAGCTGACTCGTTCAAGAGTTTGTAATAGATGTTCGTTATCAATAAAGAGAACTTTTCCATGTTTCAAACTTGTGTTCAATTTGTCTGCGTACTCTGAATATGTGCCTGTTATACAAATCATTAAAGCCTTGTGCGGGCGTAACCCCAGGCCTGCACGGCGGTCACAATTCGGGGGACGCCCCAGCGATTCTACGGAATCAGGTAGTGACATAGTGGTATCAGAGTATAGATTCAAGTTCCTTAGACTCTCGTACTGGAAAAGTTTCTTTAACGATCAAATTCCTGTGCGAACTCTTGAACTCGCTAGGCCAAAATAAGATACGTTCATGCAATAAGTCCATAATACATTATGATCCTAATGTAATTTACCTTCTTTTGAAGGAATGGCTCCAGCGCAATTTACAGCGCTAACGCTGGACGAAACGCAAGGCCAAGAAAGTAATTCGGGCACTTCAGGAAGTTCTAGGAGCCAGCGAGCCGTGCCAAGCATCGATCCCATCCAGCAAATGTTACGGATGTTGGAGGCAAACCAACAAAGGGACGAGGCTCGCTACGAACGGGCCGAGAAGCGGGCGGAGGAGAGTCAGCTTAAGTTTCAAGACAATATAGAAGCTCGATTCTCAGTCCAGTAGAAGCAGGTGGATGCCCTACAACAGATTGTTCAGACTTTGGCTTCCAACCATTCCGCGGCAACGCCAACGACTCCGGTGGAACAGCCCGCGCTTGAAGTAGAGACGCCACAAATTCCAAGGTCGAGGGACGTGACTGCCTTCGACTTTGGCCACTTCAAGAAAGTCTGCAACACTCCATTCAACGGGACTGAGGACCCAATCATTGCTCTAGATTGGTTGGCCGAACTTGAAGACCACTTCGCTTTGCTAGAGGTCCCCGAAGAAAAGCGCGTCGCCTGCACGCAACTACAACTCCGCCTCAACGCGCACGATTGGTGGAACGTGCATCGACGATCTCTCCAACTTGACCATGGAGAGGAGGCGATCTCGTGGACGACTTTTCGTGCCGCGTTCGAAGAGGAGTTTATACCCCCTCCAGTACAACGTCAAATGGAGAACGAGTTCGTGCAGCTGCGACAGGACAGTATGACAGTTAAACAGTACTCCGCCGAATTCAACCGACTCTCCAAATTCGCTAGGGCCTATTTACCTGATGTAGCGAGTCGAGCTAGAAGGTTTGGAGGTGGACTACACCCTGCCATCCATTCACACGTAGCCGTTTAACAGTATCGTACAATGCGTGAAGTCATGAATCATGCCCTATCGCTTGAACCACACTATCCTCACGTTCCTGCCGGCGCTGTGCATACCTACAATCACAAACGCCAAAGCAACGAGAGAGGAAACAATACTGCAAAGCGTCACAACGATGGTGGAAGGCAGAAAGCAAACCAGCCTTGTCACTTCTGCAGGCGGCCGGGGCACGCATTTGATAAGTGTCGCCTGAGACTTGGGTTATGTTTAGTTTGCGGTGAATCAAACCATATTGTTCGTGACTGTCCATTGAGCCACCTCAAAAACCGTCGCCCACAACAGAATAATCCCTAACGGTAGGTTCTATTCCTAAGTTTCGTGGATGAAACTTCCAATTGGTTGGGTAGGATGTAGCGCCCCGTTCCTCCGGTGCGGGGAGCGCGGCAAAGAAACACAAGACGGCATCGTTCGATCGGGATAGATTGAAACAAGAACTCGTCCTTGTTATGGATTTTTTTCTTCGGAATCGATTCCCATATTCAGTGGACCGTGCCCCCGGTATCGACTTAGCGGCAGAGTCAGGAGGGACCTCTCCGCTGCTATCTTTTATTGCCTCAGTTTTCGATGTCGCTTGTTGCTTTCGTGCTTTGAGTTAGTTTTGGGATTTACTTGTTTTCCTTGAACGGTTTTGATAGTTTTCATTGTTTTTGTTCATTGAACTGTACTTCAATTCTGAGATTGGAAAAGTGGAAGAGGTATTGATCAAGCTGTTCGTAATGCAGGTGAACGAGCAGTAGGCAGCTTGCGAGCGGAGTCGTGAAGCGCCTTTTTCCTTCTCCCTTCCAACAAATCTAAGTGAGTGGCTACCATCCCGATTAGTTAGCCCTGCTTCCAAGTCTTCACACCAAAAACTCTTGCATTCTTGTTGCCCCGATCAAACAATACCAAGAAATAACTAAAAGAAACCAAGATAAAAGAGAATAGACTTGGTGCTTTATGCTTGTCAATCAAACTTGTGAACTGTTATCTTATCGTATGCTAGTTCGTTGCAAATGTTCTATAAATCGTGCTAAGTTTAGAACACACCTTGTATGCGAATAACTGTTTATGGAGGCTATGCAACTGAATCATGAAATACTGCTTGTTCTGTACTCGTGTTGCCTCAACTGTACAAACTGTTAACTGTCCTGTACTCATGATTGCCTTAACTGCATGAACTGTTAACTTAGTAAACATACCGTTCGATCACGGACAACTTGTGCATAAGGTAACTGGTTCCTGCGGACGGTCGCTGGGGCACTGGCACCGATCCGGTCTGGACGGAACTCTACTGTATAGTCTACTGTACTGGACGAGATGGCTTGTAGCGCCCACCGTACTTTCGCTGCAAACCATTTTCGTCTAAGACTAGTGTCCATTGTGGCACCACGCCAGTGATCTCTTGTATATTTAAACCTGTTGCAAACTAACTTGTGTCTTCGTGGCAGGGAAGGCATGGTAAGTATTGTGCAGGTGGTTCAGACGGGCAGGTAAAATCTACCGAACGGTGGCAAGTTCATTTCAGTATCATACATATATACTGTTGCTTGTAAATGAACTAAGGCAAGATAAAAACCCACAAAACATGCATGCTTCATTAAAACAACGTGTTGATTGGTATAGTTCGGTTAGCTCGCCTTCACCAGTATGTTTCGACATACTGACCCTCGTTGAAACAGGTTCTCCGCACTAAGGCGAACCGAGCGAGGAGCCAAAGTCGTCTTCCCGATCCAGTCCAGCTGTTGGCGTATCCTGATCGCACCATATTTTGAAGTACTTGAAAAGAAGAAACTTGCAACTTTCCATACACAATGCAGCTTCGTGGCAAAGCCGTCCTCCAGCCTGGAGGTCTTTATCATTTTGAAGTTTATAAAGGGATGTAATGTACATGACTGCTATCTCATTTTGAGTCAACACTTTTGTAAGCCCGTGCGACATATTAGCTGACTCGTTCAAGAGTTTGTAATAGATGTTCGTTATCAATAAAGAGAACTTTTCCATGTTTCAAACTTGTGTTCAATTTAGCTGCTTACTCTGAATATGTGCCTGTTATGCAAATCATTAAAGCCTTGTGCGGGCGCAACCCCAGGCCCGCACGACGGTCACGATTTAGGGGACGCCCCAGCGATTCTACGGAATCGGATCGTGACATATATACCTCTATCGATAGTCCTCCATACAAACTATGTTTTGGATCGTAACTTATCGTTACGAATAATCTTCTAAACTATATCTCAAAATCCAAACACGATTCTCATTATTCGCCTTAGCGGCACTCTGATAACGTATATATCGATTTCCATTCTAAGTTCGACTTTATTCTTATTCGAATAATCCCCAAATCTCGCTCGCAACCTGCTCGCACCAAAAGTTCTAGGTGCACGATACTCAACAAAACTTAGTCGAAAGACTGTGTGTATTTCTAACTGTCCGAACGATATTCTATCTCGCACACTAACCCTTTTGGTGTTCACATATAGGTATTCAGGTCCACATATAACTTACAGATTCTAACATGAGTCTATTCCTATGAAGTCTGACACAGGTTGGCACAAAGGCCTTCGCATCATAATTTCGTTCAAGCAATCATATCATTCACATGTACTTTCAAAAATATTTAGACTCATTATATAGAACATTCATCGAAACATCGAGAGAGAGCGTCTATCACATCATCAATGCAATAGTTCAAAAACTGAGAGAATCGATACGAATTCCAAGGATGTAAAGCCATCCTCTGATACCAAAATGTTACACCTTGATCTCCCGTAGGACTCGGTCGTCCCCGCTAGGCATGAATTATCGTACCAGCACTCCCGCGGGACGATCGTTTCCATCGGGACGTGATGCCGAGTGAGCCTGGAGTTGCGCCCGTGCAAGGCAAATACCAACACGGCCGTTGATAACTAGTTCGCAGAGTCGTCATAACGGAAACATTGAATAAACACAAGTATTGAATCCAAAATAAGCTCTTTATTGATATGAAGTAAAGATTATAAGCGGCGCTTGTCACGACCCGCACCCGAAATTTGGGGCACGAGTACGTGGGTACGTCCAGCCTACGCCGTAGCATCGGAGGTAGAACGCTGTCTAGGTCACAATACTAGCTAATCACTCTCACATGAATATCCAACTCCATAAGGAGATAACTCCATAAGGAGACACATATATCATAATATAATATGGAATACTCAATCACATAAACTAAAGCACGATGAGATATCGAAAAAAGCAAATGAAATACAAGACAAGTCTAAACAACAATAATAGTCTAACCTGCAATCAATAACATCCAGTCTCCAAGTATGCTGGAAACAAGTCCTCTATGTCACAGTCTGGAAAAAATATCCAGTCAGGATTAGAACGAAGTACATCTCTAACAGCAGTTCTACATCAATGATATAAACTATGTAGCAGTAAATAGATAGAAATATACAAGATGCATATACATGTACGAGAGATATAAAATAAAGGAAATACTGGAAATACTGTAAATAAATGCGGGAATGAATAATATGTCAATGAACAAGAATACTTATGACTAAGTGTGTGAGCACTAGCTTTAACATGTGATAGACTTGGAAACTTGTACAGGAATAATGGCCTGGCTAGTCATACGTGCGGTGTATGACCAACACTAACATGTGAACAAGACTTGTACATGAAGGGTATGATCATATATCTACACTAAAATATTTCCCACCCCCGACTGGTATAGTAGATCCAACCATGGTACGCTATGGCACGAGATTCTCTAGGAAGGTAGCAAGTCTCCCCGAGAATCAGTGTCTGTACATGCACAAGATAAACAATAAAACAAGACTTGTACACGATACACCATATACAAGGAATAACATCTCATGACGAGATCCGGATATACCAATCCGTGTAACCATCGTGTCGAGAAATATGGATATTTACACTAGATATAATGAACATAGAGGATATCATAAATAAGAACTAACAGAGAATGTACTCGCCTAGGGTCCTTAGCTGGCAATACCAATGTCCTGCTCCTGAAGTCTTGCAGGACGATCCAATAGTCCTATACACATATAATATAATACAATATTGCATCAGACATTACACTAACATATACGATTAAAACACAATGAACTCAGGGCTACGCTAGGTATGACACTGGTCAGCTAGGGTCAAGTGTGCGTCTGATTGTTCGGGTGTCGCGTCTATAATTGCTGTGCAAAATAGACAGTCAAAATGATACGGGGCTCGCCAGTACGTCAGTGTACATAATGACAGTCTGCTAACATGCAACTACGGGGTATCCGTGGTTACACTCGGGTTACCTAGTATAAATATACATATTATTATCTAGCAATAACATTAATAATCATAATATATATATACACTAATTAATCACATATATAATAGATATATGTATATACACTAATAGAATTTATACTATATATATATATACATACCCATCAAATATATACATATTAAACATATACTAGGGAATACATATACAATACATATATATACTAATTTGAGAAATATACTATATATATATATATATATATATATATATATATGTATATATATACCAATTGGGTTCATATACTATATATATATAAACACTTACTAAATACATATACTCATACGTACACACATACACCCATATACCATAATACACGTGTTAAACCATACAAATACGTATGTATACTAGTGAAGAATATGCGTATGCGCGTACGCGTACATGTACGCAAGAGGGAACTTGAACCTGTGTATGCGCTCAGGTCGACGGGCAGCGGCTTCAGGCGATTCAGTGAGTTGGCGAGCACGGTCTGGACAGCGGGTTCCTCCGACGGTCGGCTCCGGTCTTCAGGTCGTAGAAGGGGGTGGTTCAGGTGATGGTGGTGATGGTGTAGAGTGGTGGTGGTGGTTGGAACTTCGATATGGAGGCAGTGCGGGATGTCGCTTGCCGGAGGTGTAATCGTGGGGTGGTAGTGCTGGTGGTGTGGGGGAGGTCGACTGGAATACAGTGGGTCACTGGTCGGTAGCAGCTCAATGGAGGTGGTGAGGGTGTTGCTGCGGGTGCTCGTGGCCGGAGGGGAATGATGGGATACAGGAAGGAGAGGTGGTGAAGGAGGAGGATGTCGACGATGGTGGTGGTGGTGTGAGGAGTTTAGGCGAGGGAGGTTGAGAAGTGGAGCGGGTGGTCGAGGAGGAACTCAGGCGAGGGAGGAAGACAGGAAAGAGGGGAGAAGAGCAGGTCATGGTCGACTCGTGGAGGTTTGGGCCGAGGTTGTAATAGTGGTGGTGATTTTGATGATGATGGTGGTGCTTCAGGTGCAGTCGGCGGGTCTGGCTCCTCCGGCGAGTGTGTTTGATAATAAACGAAAGAAATGAAACTAGGTTTATACGAAACCCTTTCTTTGGTTTACAAACAAGAAACAGAAAGTACAATTAATCCTATAGGAGGATGTTAAGTACAAAAGTTTGATTCTGGAGAAATATTGCTATAGGAGTCTAATCTGCGGTAGATCACTTTGTCCCTTGGACCACACGATGACGAAGAAGTGCTGTAGAAGACGAAAAAGAAGCTTCAAAGACTGCAGGGAAAGTTGAACTCTCGTTGTCAAAGCTCTATATATGTGCTCTCCTGACCTTGGTTTTTTTTGACCTTTGTCTTTTTACGACTCTCTTCCAAAATCTTCGACCCTGGACCTCCGTGGCCGGAGGTCTCTATTTATATGGTTCAGTGACAGTCGGCGTAGAAACCGAACAGCTGAGAGAACTACACCTTTTATGCGACGGTTATAATAACTGCTACCCACATATGAATGATCTCCTGAATCGGCGTGTGATGCGTGTCCTATTATGAGGTAACGCGTATAATCGCTCGTCGAAGATCACGGCATGCAAGCCATGTAGGTAACTGCCCCTCGCGTAGAGAAGGTTGGCATAAAAGCCAAATAACTGTCATGTTGGCGTAAAAGCCAAAGAGTTATCTTGTTGGCGTAGAAGCCAAGTAGTTGTCATGTTGGCGTAGAAGCCAAATAGCTGCCAGGTTGGCGTAGAAGCCAAGTAGCTGTCATGTTGGCGTAGTAACCAAGTTCTGCGTAAAGCTTGATGCTGTATGGATAGGTAGCTAGCGTAAAGATAGCTGATTTATCTTTCTTTAACTGAGGTCTTGAGTGTATTCTGGGCCACATAGCCTTATCACGCACCTTTGCAAATATAGCTTGAGTTGGCGTATTTCGAGGAGATAGCATATGGTGTACTCCTATAGCTAAAAATAGCCTGATGGCATAATGTACAGGGATGGTGATGTTAACGTATTAGCCCTAATTATAGCTCACCCAGTCATTAAAAGTAGAACCAAATCTCGTGTATTAAATGCAGAGATCTGCCCCCATCTAGTGCATTAACTGCAGAGACGTGCCTCGAGTTCTGTACGAAGAGCAGCTTTTGTCGTGGCGGTTGGTTTCATCTCATCCTGAGCATAAAAGCTCATGTCTGCCTGTGTAAAATAGGCAGCGTATTCCTTGAATGCGTAAACGACATCTTATATCAAGGCTTTGTCACTAAACGACAGTCTGGGACTCTGTGTAGAATCATCATTACAGCCGTCCTCTCGATTGCCGTACAGTACTCTTTGTCAGAAGTCAGATTCACTGCTTCAACTGACAGGTTCATTTGAGGAATACGAAGAGTTCCTCGTACAACTTTCCGCTGCATTAAAAGCAGATAGGGTTTTTACGCCGAAATGGCGATGTAGCAACATTTTTACGCCAAAGCAGTCTGAAAATACTGTATTACGTGGGTTGTTCTGGAGCTATATTTTATGCTGAATAGCATTAAAGCTCTACTGTACGCCAATGGCTCTGAAGTCATATTTTACGCTACCTAGTGCATGTTGGGTTTTACGCGTATGATTCCCCAACATATTTTTCATGCTTCTACAAGACCCCTTTAAAGTTTTTAAATTTCTCGTAATCTGAAACATTTTGAATGAAGCATGAAACGGTCAAGTTTGACTCGTTCTGCGAGGCTAATTTCTCGACAAATATTTAGGAATTTATTGGGATTTGATGTGATCTTCTCTGCCTATATAAAGGCTAATGAGTTAACCTGTTCTTCCCACACTTCCTTCACCACAAAGAGATGGTTGCCGATGTTTGTCTTGCTGACTTGAGGAAGAAGAAGATCATGTTCTTCCAGCATGTGAGAAGCCGTAAAAAGAGGCATCTTCGAGCAAATGTCCTCTGCAACGATGGATCATGGAAGGATATCATAGCTTCCTTTGCTCGGGATGATCAATAATTTCATATGGTGATTCGTCCAGGAGAGAGGAAGGGTCGCATTAGACCACACAGCTTGTAAGCTGTATTTTCTCCCATCATGGCAGTGGACGAGGGTAGGCAGTTTGGCCCTGTCTTCCAGTATTGTGTGGGGTCTGTATCCCCAACACAATTCTGGGGCATGCCTGTCATGGCATATGGAAGATGGACTTGCAAAATTGATACAGGCCCAGTTCTGTATCCTCCCCTATTAATTATTTTCTTGTTAATCGGCCGCGGAAGCCGATTAACTGCTGTAGAAGACGAAAAAGATCTACACCAATATGATAACCTGGCACAGCAGATTCTTGGTGTGATCTTAAATGAAAATAAGAAACCCTTTATAGAAAAAGGGATTTCTATCATATGTAATCATGAAGATGAAAAAAATCCTTTGTAGACTGGATTTCCATCATATATAATCATGATTAATAAGATTGTCTTCTTTTACACATATGATGATTTACCATATTTGCTGTGAGGAAGTCTGAATATGTGCAGCATGTCTGAATAACTTTACGCTGACTCTGATAAAAGAGTCTATGATCTCGTCCCGTCTTTTACGCGTAACTGAAGATGCGTAGAAAGCTTTTTAGCATTAAGTCATCTTTGAAGATCCGAACTGTCATGCTATTTTGGACGAGGAGTCGCGCAAAATTTTTGAACTGTCACTTCTTTGACACGAAGGATTCTTATTCAGACCATCATCTTCAAGAATGGTTTTCCGAAAATCCCTTGAAAAAGGCGAGACATTTCTGTCGACTAATCCATACTTGAACTTTTGTATAGTATTCTGACTGGGCTTTGGATGAACTTCCAAATGGCCCAAAAAAATAGTCGTCTTTAATGCTGAACTCTGTGTTGTTTCGGATAGAAAAATTCGGATAAACGTAAAAGAAAGCGGACGGGTCCTTTATTACGAAAGAAAACCCTTTCCTTCTTTTTGTTTACAAAAAAGCTTATACAATATTAATCCTACACGAGGATGTGGGAGTATAATTTATTTAATCTGGGTAAATATAGCTATGGGTGTCTGATCTGTAGCCGATCACTTTAGCCCTTGGACCACACGATGACGAAGAAGTGCCGTGGAAGACGGAGAACAGCTCCGAAGGTTACAAAAGATGATGGATGTACGATGCCAAAGTCGTTGATCCCAACTCTTTGCCTTAGCTCTGGATTCTTCTTTCTCAAGGATTCTGCGACCTCTCTTCAATCTCTGATTTCTCGACCTTGTTCGATCTTCGTTTTTGAGGTTTTCGACCTTGTTCGATCTTCGTTTTTGAAGTTTTCGACCTTGTTCGATCTTCGTTTTCGAAGTTTTCGACCTTGTCCTCTGTTGATAGAGGTCTCTATTTATAGAGTTTTAGTGACAGTGACCACACAGTCGGTGTAAAAAATGAGTAGTGAAAAGTACATTACCCTTTTACACAACGGTTAAAATAACTAATGCCTGCGTATAGATGATCTTTTGAATGAGCGTGTGATGCGGGTCCAACTAAGGGACAAAATGCGTATAATCGCTACGGAGATCACGGCGTAGAATCCACGCAGGTAGGTATCCCTCGTATAGAAGAGGTTGGCGTTGAAGCTAAATGTCTGTCACCATGGCATAAAAGCCAAATAGTTATCAAATTGGCATAGAAGCCGAACAGGCGTAGAAGCCGAGTGGGCATGGAAGCCGAGATGGCGTAGAAGCTGAGCGGTCGTAGAGGCCGAGCAGTCACAGAAGCTGAATGGGCATAGAAGCCGCTGCGTAACGAGCCAGAGTGGTCATAGAGGCCGAGCAGGCGTAGAAGCCGAGGTGATGTGGACGTCTTAGCTGAAATTACGACTTTGGAGATATAATCAAATATCTTGCATTAAATGCAGAGATCTGCCCTTAAAATACAGAGGCATGTTCTTGACGGTCTGTTACCCTTCTGTGCATCGAACGCAGAGACGTACCTTGGGTATCTGTCAGTATTTGGCGCATTAATTGCAGAGACGTGCCTTGAGAGCCTGTCACTGCTCTGTGCATGAAATGCAGGGACGTACAGCTTTTGACGTGGTAGGCGGTTTGTCTTCCGCGGAGCGTAAGGAGCTCTTATCTGCCTGTGTAAAACTAGGCAGTGCATTCCTCTGTATACGTAAAAGCGGTTTACGCAAAGGAAATGGCGGTAAATGACAGCCTGGGTTGCAGTGTCACGCCATCATTATAGCCGTCGCCTGGGTAGTCGAGCAGTATCCCTTTGTCAGAAGTCCAGACGTCAGGTTCATTGCAGGATCTGACAGGTTCATTGCAGGCTCTGACATGTTCACTTTGGAGAACACGAAGCGTCCCTCGTACACTTCAATGCTGCGCATAAAGGCGATGAAGCACCCTGTTTACGCTAAAGCGGCTTGGACATACTGCCTTACGCGGATGGTCCTTTGAGCTTATATTTTTACGTTGTTTTTAGCGAAAAAGCACTATTGTACGCTTGATGGCTCTGAAGGCCTCTGTTTACGCTGCTCTGTATCAATATGCCGCGTAGAGTTTCCTAGCATATTTTTCAAGCTTCTACAAGACCCCCTTCAAAGCTTTTTAAATTCCTCGTAATTTGAAACGCTTTGAATGAAGCATGAACCGCTCCTCGTAACTCGAAATGTTTCTGAATGGAGCTTTGAAACGGTTGATGCTGTCTTATGGCAGATTTATTGGGGATCGGTGTGACCTCTCTCGGTTATAAAAGGCTGAGGAGTTTAACCTGTTCTTCCCGCATTCCTTTCGCCACACAAAGATGATCGCCGGAGTCAGTCGGGTCGATCTGAGGAAGAAGACCATGTTCTTCTAGCATGTAAGGGGCCGAAAAAGATGACGTCTTCGAGCAAATGTCCTCTTCAACGATGGATCATGGAAGGATATCATAGCCTCCTTTGCTCGGGGTAATTAGCAACTTTGTATGGTGGTTCTTCGGGAGAGAGGAAGAATCATATTTCACCACGCTGCTTGCATGTGGCGCCTTCTTCCGTTACCTCCGGGGGTGAGAGCAGCAACTAGCTCTGACCTTGGGTATTGAGTTAGGTGAAATACCTCAACTCAAACTGTCACGGTGCATGGAGCATGGGATCTGCTTAATTTAGGCAGGCCCAGTTCGTACTCTCCCTCCATTCATCATTCTAGTCGGTTGTGGAAACCAACCAACTGCTGGAGGAGAGATAAAGAATTGGCGCCCATGCAAGAACCTATCAGAACAGATTCCGGGCGCGATCTTCAGCCGACGATGGGGAAGTCCTTTGTAAACGGGATTTCCCTCATATGTAATCATGAAAATAGAGAAAAACTCTTGTAGATTGGATTTCTCTCATATGTAATCATGATTTTACTTTTTAATAAAATCGTCTTTCTTCCGTGCATATGATCATCTTGTCATACTTTGTTGCTGTGAAGTATAAATATGTGTAGCTTCGACACGTCTGATTCTTTATGCCGACTTTGTTTAGAAAGAGTGCTAGGTCTTGTCCTGTCTTTTACGCATAACTAGATATGCGTAGAAAGTCGCTTTAGCATTCGAGTGTTCGAACTGTCCTGCTGTTTAGGAGTGAGGAACCGCGTATAATTATGAACTGTTACTTCTGATAAACAGAATTCTTTGTTTCAGACATCATCTTCAAGAATGATTCTCAAAAATCCCTCAGAACAGGGCGAGAAATGGCTGTCAAACTGAGTTGCCATCTTGATAGATAAAATATTCAGGCTGGAGTCTGGATGAACTTCGAATCGACCCATGAAGAAGAGTAATTTTTTTAAATGTTGAACTCTTTATGCTTCGGGTACTTGGGATATCTAGAGGTCAAGAACGAGTATCTTCTGTGTGAACTCTTTGCAATTGACCGCTTTGAGGACCATTCAGATGTATGCGTAATCTGGCCGGCGTATCTTTCAGATGTACGGGAAGTCGTGGAGCATGAAATAATTAGTCTGCAGCCTCTGAGCGTACACTAAACACCACCGAGCGTGAAATCATAGACTTGCAGTTCCTGAGCATGAAGTCGTAGGTTTGTAGCCTCTCGAGCATAAAAGCTACTGAGCACAAAGGCATATGGGCGTAAAACCCGACTTGTAGCCGTCGAACGTAAAGCCGTAGATTCGTAGGTGTCGAGCGTAGAAAGCTCTTTAGCGTAAAACTGTAGATTTGTAGCTTTTGAAAACAAATTTTTTTTCGAGCGTGAAGTCGTGGATCTGTCGCTTCTGAGCGCAAAATAAGCACCAACGAGCGTGAGATCATCGATTTGGTATCTGCTGAGCGTGAAGTCGTAGGTTTGTAGCCTCTTGAGCATAAAAGCTACTGAGCACAAAGGCATCTGGGCGTAAAACCCGACTTGTAGCTTGCGAGCGTAAAACCGTAGATCTGTAGCTGTCGAGCGTAGAAAGCTCCTTAGCGTAGGAACCACGAACCTGCTTTGCACAAAAAACTTTTCGAATTCGCTGACTGTCCACCTTCTCTGAATAATAGGCTGACGTAGGACCCAATCATAACCGAATATTAATTAGGAGATTTGGTTCGGGGTCCGAGGAGTCCATTCGAACTCTATATATATCCCAAGTTTTCTGAGGGAAAACTTTTCATCCGTCTTCTGCGAAAGAAAGCCTCCAACTGTTCGAGTTCTTCTCTGAGTCTTCTCCGAGTCTTCAAAGTTTCCAGTAATGGCCTCGAAACAATCCTCCTCCTCCTCTAAGAAAAAGAAGGTTGATTCTTCTTCTCGTTCTTCGGCTCAAGCGAGAGCGCCTCTGGTTGGACAGGGTGAACCTCATTCTGAGCGGAGAATCCCGCCGACGAGCAGCGCACCCGGCCTGAAAGGTAGACCTTTTTGGGATGAATGAGAACGACTAAAAAATCCTTCGCATACGTTGAACGTGACCGCGCTAGGTCGTCTCCTGTGCTGATAGCCTCTTTGAGGAAGATGATGCACGGGGACGTTTCATCTTTTATGCCCATATTTCTAATGTGTCAGAGTAAAAACTCCATATTTTCGCCGTCGAGCGTAAAAGCTTTGACTGCCAAAAACTTGGTGTATACTATTAAAATTTGAGTTTTACGCTTGTGGATGAAAATTCTGGCGTAATAACTCAATTTAATCAGTCTGGCGTAGAGCACGGACTGTATACTGCCAGTCTTGATTTTTTTGCGTCTAGGAAATGAATTTCAGCGTAAAAGCTCAAGTTTCACAGTCTTGGCATAGAGCACAGACTGCTGATTTTTGGCGGATGCTGCAAGTCCTGTAATGTCTAGTTATAGAAACTGACGTGTTTCTCTTGCACTTTTGTAGTTAACCTGCATGAGTCTCCGCTTGCTGAAGTGATCGGCTCTGCCGCCGGGATGCTGCACTCCAACTATCTGGAGGATCTGTCGTACGTGACATTTCCTATCTCCGGGCCCCAGTATCCCGAAGGAAGGGAATTTCTGATATAGGCTCAGGGTGAGCGGACGCTGCTGAATTTGATCAACGGGGAGCCCCTAACGTACGTAGACGTAGAACAATATCTGAAGCCGGCTTTCCTCTTTGGGGACATGATTGACAAGCAGTCCCAAACGAAGTCCAAGAGAGAACTCTAGGTTTTTCCTGCTGAGGGTTTGGTCTTGTACCTGCCTACTATGTCGAGAGACTATCCCATCTCGGCCTTCTTCCATGCTACGCATCCCAGGAGGATGTCGTGGATGCTGACCCCCGATCTTTACGGCAAGCCGGGGAAGATCTTTTATCTGAGAGGAGCTGATCAGGGGTCATTTGTCAGCCGCCCTTCCGGCTCTGTGATGTCGTCGGGGGATGTACCCGGGCAGTATCCCGAGTGAAGACAGTTTGGTGATCCAGCCGGTCCAATTGGCAACTTTTTGCAATAAATTTATGGGGCGCGGGGGAGTATACCCTAAGGTGAACCCTCGGTGCGGCGGGTGGATCACCCCCACAAATCTTCGATGGGCTCGCTTAGTTGATTGGGCCCTGAAGCATTTCCAGACCGAGTTGGAGAGTATTGGTCTGTTTGCCGCTGTGAGTGCCACCAGTGTTGGGTTACCTCCTAACCCCAACCTGTTTCTGGCACTGATGGAGCGATACATTTCGCTTACCGGGACTTTCGCCATTCCACTGGGGGAGTTAGGATTGGCCCTGCATGAGATGACAGAGATCTCAAGACTGCTGATGGGGGATACTCTATATGAAGAGTATGTTCCCACGTACCGGGAGCTGGGGGATTCAGGCCCTCGGGTAGTGGAAGTGTATCGGGAGTTGATGTGCCACTACCTCGCTTGTACTGCTTTTTATGATGAGCCTTCCGATTTGGCTCACACTAGTAAGTGGACGTCCTATCTCTTCTTTCACCGGCCCAGGACTGCTAAACCGGAGAAGGTATTGGAGGGCAAGGATCTGCCTGTGAATCCCATGAGTGTGCTTAATGCTCAGGTAGTTGACGATCTCATGGTGGATGCTGGTGCTCCGGACCGGCTCCTAGACGAAGGGACGGGAAAGTATCCCGAAAGCACTAAGGCCTATAGTTATTTGAGGCGCTGCCGCAAGCCTCTGTCCAGGGAAGCTCAATTGGCTGGCTTCTTCTCCATATGGCTGCACCGACTGGTGGTACCTGGCATCGCATCTGCGGACCGTATTCACCGTAATATGCTATGGCCTACAGTGCGTCTGGTGTTTGGGGCAAGACTGGGCTTGCTCCCTGCCATGGTGTGCCGCATACAAGCTGGCCTGAGGGCCATGACGGACGGGCTGCTTGCCGATAAAATTCGGCGTGATAGCTTCCCCAGGGTAGAATTACCATACCTGTACTTGATGGGATGGTTAATTCTCCACAACCCCCGGGTGATGTCTCCCAGTTCTGGCAGTAGTTCGGGGGGTAGTTTCTTGTTGAACTACTAAAAGTCTTCCTGGAATGTGAACACAGTTATAGACTGTCGACGGGCGCTGGGCTTCAGTCACAGTTGGAAGCTCTTCTGCACGGTCCCTCCTGTGCATCGCAATCAATCGGGGATTAGGCTCGAGGATTCGGGTAGAGAGAAGACCATTCTTTCTTCCGAAGCTTTTAATTGGTTGGTCTGTATCAGACCATCCCATATGCTGTACAGAAGCGAAGATCATTGCTTCTTGGAACCCTACTTGCCCAGTCGGTTTACCAGGCAATTTGGGTATGATCATTGCATGTGGGCAACGCCGTCACCAGCTTCAGGTCCAGAGGTGGACTCATTGATGGAGCGAGGGGATGGCTATATTTTATCATGGGCTACACTGGGGCAATTTTTATTGTGTCATTTATTACACCCTCCACGGAGCTGCGCATCCTGCATTCGTATACCCAGTTCTATGTGGCAACGAACACCTTCCATCGCAATTTTGATATGCATGGAAGTTTTAGGGTGCCCTCTTCCAAGCCTGGGGAAAGAGTCGAAGTCCCCTCGGTTTCTTCTGACGAGGGTGAAGAATCCGTTACTCTGGATGAGCCTCTAGTGTCGGTACCTAGAGGTAAAGTACCTTCGCCTGCAGGGGCTTTGGTAGTTTCTGGGAAGCGGAGGGCTCCTACTCCCAAGTAGGCTTCCCCTCGTAAGAGGAAGAAGAAGATGGTAAACCGTCCTCACCGGATTCCTGGTATTGAGTTTCCTGGACGTGAACTTGCATCTTCCCGTGTTGGGGATGATCCTTTGATTGGAGGTTCCTCGCCTTCTAGAGAGGGACCTTCTACAATTTTGGCTGGTGGTGCCGGAGGATCTCAGCTGGAAGCTGCCGTCGCTGCTACTGCTTCAGGTAGTGGAACGAGGTCGCCTTCGGGGCTGAGTATAATAAAGTTCTGTGTATCTCTAGCTGGATCGGCATCGGGAGGGACTCCTGCCGCGCCTGCAAGCGCACCTAGCGAGATTCGAGCCGATGAACCTCGGTTTGAGTTTGAGGAGGACCTGGAAGACTACTTGCCAGTGTCAGTTTGCAGACCCCTTTCTCCAGGTATGACAGCTCGCCTAGCATTATTAAGAAATGATTTAGCTGTACAGGCTGCAGATGCGACACATATGCCGTTGACCGTGGGTAAATGTCGTCTTTTATGCCTCTTCTTTAAGAACATTAATATTATGTTGATATTAACTTCCTTCTGTCTTCTTTTCAGGGGAAGACCTCTTCGGAGAGGGCGATGTAGATGCACACTTCGGCTCTGTGTCAGGTCCTAGTGGTGACATGGAGGTACCCGATTTTGAAGAGGAGACATCTTCGGGTGCTGGCTCGCCTGTCGAGGAGATTCCTGAGATATCCCAAGAGGGGGACGAGCCTTTCATTGCGACAGCGCCTCTTTTGAGCATGCCGGTCGTTTCGTCTGGTGTTGGCGAAGAAGCTTTCATCGCACCTCCTGTTGAGGCAACGGTCGTGGCGATATCGTCTGTGGTTACTCCTGGTGGGGAAGTCGCCACCATTGCGGACACTCCCCGCGTTCATGCGGACCTAGTTGCGCTGACCGAGCAGTACACCGGCATCTTCTACACCACTCTGAGAATGCTAATGTCAATGGTGTTGGCGAAGAAGCTGGACTTTGCGCAGCTGAAGAGGTCCTTTCGGTTCTCGATAAAGGCAATCAGGGAATTCGGCGACGACGGGGTAGCTGATGCACTGGAGGCAATGGTTAATGGTTTGGAGCAACCCATTAACAAATACTTGCAGCTGGCTCGAGGCAATGTTGAGGTTCTGGTCCAGGCCAGATACGATTCCTTGACTATGCATCTTGCTGAACAGATGGAGCCTTTAAATAAGTCCATCGCGGCTCAGCTGCAGGAGATGGATCATGAGCACGTCCAGTTGGGGTATATTGTCCCCGAGTTGACCCAGTACGAAGCCGAGTATGAGGAAGAGGCAGCGAGGGTCCACATTTTGAAGGATGAGCTCACTCGAGCAGAGGCGAAGGCTCACTCTTTGTTGGCGGCCCGAGACGTGCTGAAGGAACGACGGAAGAATGTTCAGCTGTATCTGACGCATGTGGGCGTCATCCATGATAATTCTGTGCAGGCTCGGTCTGAGTTAGTTGCTCTAAACGATGATGCAGCAAGGTTGGCGCGGGCTCGTGCCAATGTTTTGAACTCTCGGGATGAGAGGATGGCCGTACTGGTGCAGAAGCTTCGCGATTTGACCGCTCCCCCTAAGTGATGTACTTTTGCTTTTGCTAATGTACTCTTGCTCTTTTTTGGGAATAATAAAGAGGCTCTTCATTTGACTTTGTGGACCCATCATTTCGGAATGTAAATGACAGGTTTAGGTGAAAGCGATATCAGAGGTAATATTGACGTGATATACTCTCGGTAGACTTTAGCAGGGATATCTATGATAGGATATGCTTGGACTAAAGTTTATTTTGGAAGTAGTTTGTCAAAATAAGATCGCCTTATTCCACTTGAGTAGAGGAGTTTAAGCATAGTACCTTTTCAGGAATTTGCCATTGATAGGGACCATTATGAGGTCTCCATTAGGCTGGGCTAACCTGTAAGTGCCGTTTGAGAATGTTGTCTCGATCATGTAAGGGCCTTCCCATTTGGGCTGGAATTTGCCTTTACTCCTGTGAGTAAGAATCATCGGCCTTCTTACGGCTAGGACGAGCTCGCCGACTTTGAATACTCTTTCCTTTACTTTTTGATTAAAAGCTCTGGAAATGCGTGCTTGGTAGAGCGCTATGCGCTGTTGAGCTTGGAGGCGTTTCTCGTCTAATCCTTCTAGCTCTTGAAGCCTTAACAGGTCATTCTTCTCTTGAGTTAACTCATTAGTCACGGCTATCCTGAGTGACAGAATTTGAATTTCGATGGGAAGAACTGCTTCACTCCCGTAGACCAATGAGAATGGCGTGCATCCTGTCGGTGCTAGGACCATTGTGCGGTACGCCCAGAGACATTCTCCCAGCTTCTCGTTCCAATCTCTCTTGTTCGAAGAGACGAACTTCTTCAAGAGTTTGATAATAGTTTTGTTGAAGGCTTCCGCCAAACCATTAGCATCTGGATAATATACCGTAGAGGCGACATTTTGTATCCGATTTTTATCGCAAAATCGATAAAACGCATGGCTGATGAACTGAGGTCCATTGTCATGGATTATTCTTCGGGGAACCCCAAAGCGTTAAATGACGTGATGCTTGATGAAGATTATCACATTAGATGTCTTTACCTCAGCCAGAGGGATTGCCTCTGCCCATTTGGAGAAGTAATCCGTGATGGCCAGTATGAACTGGTGTCCCCTGGAAGAAGACGGGTGAATAGGACCAATGATATCCATACCCCATGCTTCGAAAGGCCAGGACACAACCGTAGGATGTAGATGTTCGGACGGTTGATGTATGAAGTCCGTATGCACCTGATAGGCTCTACACTGTCGGGCATACTTGATTGCGTCCGCGATCATAGTGGGACAGTAATAGCCCATTCTCCTGATGCGATCCTGCAGCTTAGGACTGGGTTGATGCGCTCCACATACGCCGTCGTGAGCTTTACGGATAATCCGCTGTGCTTCATCACCAGAGAGACATCGTAATATTAGTCCGTCATAAGACCGGCGATATAGGCATTGTGATGATGCGTCGAAGTAGAAGCGTAATGATCGTTTTTTGACAGATATTGCTTCTTTAGGGTCCTCCGGCAAGATTCCGTATGCCATGAAATATATAAAAGGACTTCTCCAATCTCTCGTAGGAGGCTCGACGTTCACAGCATGGCTGCGTTCGATGTGGAAGTTGTTCTTCACATAAAATAGATCTCTGTTAAGAAGGATTACCGAATTCTGCCTTCTTATAGGAGTAGCTAAATCTGCAGCTAGACTGGCTAGGGCATCAGCATCCAGATTCTGAGATCGAGGTACATGCTCAAGGAAGAATCCTTTGAACGTCACGGCTATCTCGACCGTTGCTTGGTGATAGGGGATGAGGTCTGGATTTCGGACTTCATATATTCCTCTGACTTGATTGACGATCAACAGAGAATCACCGAAGGCTTCCAGAGATTCGACCCCCAGCTCTTTGGCGACTTGGAGCCCAATTAGTAGAGCATTGTATTTCGCGACATTGTTGGAACATGGCTCGCTAAGAGAGTATGCTCGATAGATGACGAGTTTATCGGGAGTAACCAGGACGATTCCTACTCCTGAAACTACGTTTCCCCTGGGACCAGTCTTTGATGCGCCATCGAAGAACAGTTGCCATGTATCACCTTCCATTGTGGAATTACATTCTGCAACTTCGTCGGGAATGTCCTCGTATAGTTTGGAGGCCTTCGGGATCGGATGAGCAGCTAGAAAGTCATCCAATGCTTGGCCTTTGATGGACTTCTGAGGGACGTACACCATGTCATATGGCGTTAATAACATCGCCCAAGTCGTGAGTCAGGAATTAAGAACACTTGGCTTGCTCATCAATACCCGAAGAGGATTGATCCTGGAGATGATATAAATGGTTTGGCCCGTGACATAGTGTCGCATTTTTTGAATAGCGAACATCAGAGCCAAGCACTCTTTCTCCACGGGATTGTACCGATGTTCGGCTCCGACCATCATCCTGCTGAGGTAGTAGATAGCCTGTACGTGGCCCATATCGTTCTTTTGTGTGAGAAGAGCTCCCAGAGAATGATCTATTGCTCGAACATATAGCACGGATGGTCTTCCTATGACGGGAGGTACCAGAACTGGCGGGCTAGTGAGGTAGCGCTTGATATCTCCGAACGCTTGCTGACAGGCTTCGTCCCATACGAAGCATACACCTTTCTTCATGAGACGAGAAAATAGCTGGCATCTCCCGGAGAGGTTGGATATGAATCTTCGGATATAAGCTAGACGACCTTAAAATCCTCTGAGTTCCCTCAGATTGTGGGGCGGTCGCATTTCTAAGATGGCCTTGACTTTATCAGGGTCCACTTGAATGCCTTTGACGGTGATGATAAATCCCAGAAATTTGCCGCTAGATACCCCCAGAAAGGACTTTGTAGGGTTCATTTTGAGTTGATATTGGCACATCAATTCAAATACGGTCTTCAAGTCTTTGATGTGATTATCCTTGAGGCGGCTTTTGACAGCTACATCGTCCACGTAACACTCCACTGTCTTGCGTAAATGCTCATGGAATATGTTACTCATAGCCCGTTGGTATGTAGCCCCAGCATTCTTTAATCTGAAGGGCATGACCGTATAGCAGTATACCCCCAGTGGTGTCCGGAAGGCAGTATGCTTCTCGTCTTCAGGATGCATATTGATCTGATTGTATCCTGAAAATCCGTCCATGAAAGACATACGTTCAAAGCTGCATGTATTGTCAATCATGACGTCTGTGATGGGAAGAGGAAACTCGTCTTTGGGGCAGGCTGCGTTCAGATCTCGATAGACGTACTTTCTTATTCTTCTTCATGACCGGGACAATATTGGCCACCCAGTCGGGATGTTGTTCCTCACGGATGAAGCCGCAGGCTATCAATTTCTTGACTTCAGCTTCAATGGCGTCCATCATGTCCGGGCGGAACCGGCGTTGGTGCTGCTTCACAGGATTTGAATCAGGCAGCACGTTGAGTTTATGAGTGGCCACCTTTGGATCAAGATCTGGCATATCCTCATAATTCCACGCAAAGACGTCGATATGTTCTTTTATCAGCTGGGTAATTTCTTTTCTTTCTTCTTCGGAAAGGTTGTTACTGATAAATATCGATTTTGGTGAAAGTTCATCCCCTACGTCAATCTGGATAACTTCGTCTTTAGTGGGAGGTTCTCTCTGCTCGAAGCAGAACTCCCATTGTGTATCCATTTGCTGAGCCCAAGCGTCATTTTCGAATGGTTTGGATTCTTGTTCGTCTGATTCGAAGGAATCCGTCACTACCATATTCGTTGATAATGTTTGCTCGAGAGCGTGAGATGAGCCGTCTTGAAAAGGGGAAAAGATACCCTCATCTGACTTGGATGTTGTAAGGGAGGTGGCATATCCTAACCCAAAATGGGTTTATTGATAGTGGGGATTGCCGAGCAGAGGTATTAGTCTACCTTTCCCGTAGTTGAGACCTGGTTCCATCTTCAAGTTGTAACCCATGTTTTGCATGATCTTTAAGGCTTGCAGACTATACCTGTGAACCTGTATTTTACCAGCATCATCGTCGAAAGAATCTGATTGTATAGTCTGTTCGTTGCACGTGCGGCCGAAGACTATTGAACGCTGACCGTTGCGGACAGGTGGAACAATGAAGATAGAATCCTCATGTGGTCCATATGTCGTAGTGACATTGGACGATGACGCCACTTCCCATATGTACGGATGATAGGAACCTATAGCTGCCAAGAATTTTTTTGCTATAGGCTCTATATCATCATGGGGAGAGGATTCCTGATTTGGAATCCGAGTATCGATATACTGGAAAAGAGGTCCTTTATTATTATCAGAAATCGCACTCCTGGTCGCATTTATATCACTCGGCTGCTTATTGTGCCGAAGGTTGATGATTAAGGACGGAGGCTTCTGGTTCAGAGTGATCACTAGAGGATCACCCCCTTTCCCTGACCTGGTCTTGTTCAGGTGGATAGCCATAGGATTTGTGGCTTTTGGACGAGTAGTCTGTCCTTTCACCTTGATTGATAGAGGTTGCTTGGCAGAAGGTTCTTCAGGCTCCCGGTGGGATTCCTTCTCTTCTTGGGCTGACACCTCTTCCGTGTAGTCCTGAGAGTATAACACGGCGTCAGAGTAGTAGGATTCTACCCCTTTAAACGGGTTTAGGTCAGCAATCTCTGTTTGTACTATCCCTTGGGCGTCTACATATTTAAAGCATTGATGTAGAGTCGAAGGAACGATGTTGTGGTCGTGGATCCACGGTCTTCCCAGCAGGATGTTGTAGGACACCTCTGAATTGATAACGTAGCATGTAGCCACCGATCTGAGGTTGCCAATCTGGATCCTTAGGCGAATTTTCCCCAACGGCTTACTTCTCCCGGCGTTGAAACCCACGATAGTAGTGGTGGTGTAAGCCAGTTAGCTGGTAGGAATCCTCAGCGGTCTGAGCAGACTATGAGGAATGATGCTGATTGAGGATCCCGGATCTATGTGAATCCGGTCGACCTCCATGGAACCGATGTACCCGGTGTGGTAGAGGGGTCTGTCATGCCTGTTATGTTTTAACAGCATGTTGTCTTGAGTGAAAGTGATGTTTGGGACCACCTCCATCATACTGTGGCATCGAGGACACGCCACGGGTTCTTTGTCGGGGGACTTGAGTTGGGTCAAGTATGTATCCGCCTGCATCAACGCTTCACTCAGGGCTAGACGAGTGTCTTGGGAGAGTCTGAGTAGCTCAAAGATGGACAACCTGGCTGGTGTATTAGCCAGTTGGGCCAGGATATCGAAGTTGTTCGGCTTCTCTAAACCTTTATTTTGAATATTTTTCACAGGTTTATCGAAGCACACTTCTTTTTGCTTTCCCTTGTCCGCCGAAGTTGGTCTCGAAGGACCGGCCTCTGGTACGGCCGGCTCTGGTTCTGAAGGCTTGGTAGCTGAAGCGTCTGCAGGTGCATCTTCCTGACTTGCTCCGTAGTCCTTGAGGTAAGCCTTCCCTGAACGGTTTGCTGTGGCCAAAACCTCATCTTCGTCTGATGTCGAAGAAGTTGCAACCATATGGCATGGCTTGCATTTGGAGTTCTTCCTGGACTTAGCTTTAGTAGCATTAGTCTCTTTTTCGAGCTCCGACACTAAGTCTGGGTGAACCCACATAATCTCGTCTCGCTGGGTAGTTAGGGATAATAGGTCATGATTTTGACCCCTAGCCGGAGGGAGATTAACGATGTTCATCGTCGTCCGAAAAATAGGTGTAACACCGTTCGGTACTTCTTGGGGAGGCAGATTGCCAAATTGTAGAGAGGTCATGTTGGCCGTGACCGTCTTCTCGCTATTGCACAGAGTGATGGCCTTAGCATCGATCAGCTCCTGGATCTTCCTTTTCAGTATATAACACGCCTTTGTCGGATGGTGTACGTATCTGTGGAAGATGCAGTACTTGGGGTTGTTGGCACTGCCGACTTCACTGGGCCGCCTCTCCT
Source organism: Iris macrosiphon (assembly GCA_036927795.1). Taxonomy (NCBI): domain Eukaryota; kingdom Viridiplantae; phylum Streptophyta; class Magnoliopsida; order Asparagales; family Iridaceae; genus Iris; species Iris macrosiphon. The sequence goes on along the minus strand of JAYESA010000004.1, from coordinate 269,270,842 downwards.
CTGGAAGGGTGATTTTACCACTTTTGACGAGACACTCGAATATACTCAGAATATCGTCGTCGTCGAAAGAGTATACTTCGACGGGTCTGGAAGTACCAGGTTTTGTCTGCGTGGTTGCCGCAGTCTTCTGTCTGGACGTGTTGATCGCCAGAGCTTCTTTTTCTTTGGAACTGCGAGGATGGTCGCTGTTGGGGGATGACCTTTTGCCTCTGTCGGAGGTAGAGATCATGATGCCATTGTCGCGTGCCTTGCAACTGTTATCCTCGGCGTCTACTGCTGAGATGATGAACGAGGGCCAATCATGGAACTGATACGGTCCTGTGAACACCGAGATCACGGGAAGAAGGTTCTTCCTGCAAATATCTACCAATGCCGAGTCTGGAACCCCAGGAGGCATCTGCAAAGTGGCTTGACGAAAACGGTCGACGAAGGTGCAAACGTCCTCTTTTTCCCTCTACTTGACTTCGATGAGAGAGGACATAGACATGTCCATTCCTCCCTCGTAGAATCGTGTAAAGAATAAAGCTTTGAAGTCTTCGAAGGACGCAATGTATTTGTCCGCCAGACTGCGGTACCATTGGTAAGCGACTCCTGAGAGACAGCCTTTGAACACCCGAGTGAGAAGGGCGTCATTACCTTATAGCAACATCGTCATCATACTGAAATAGTTCATGTACTAACTTAGTAATATTTTTCTCTCGAACAGAGCCATAGTCTGAGGTTTGTATCTCGGAGGGAAAGGGACCTCTTCCCAGATAGCTGTGTAAGGCTGGTTGATTCCTAATTTCTTGAGCTGATCTTTGTGCTTCAAGGCGTCGAATTAGGCTTTCAACTCCCGTACTGCTTGCATCGAATTTTTAGCCGGTAGCGAGACCACGGATTGGTGCAGAGTCGGTTGTATCGCGACTCCCGCAGGAGGTAATACATTCTCCGAGTGAGGAAGTGGAGGGCCAGCTGACTCTTGATCTAGAGCAGGTTCTTGGACCGTGTTGGATGGTGGTAAGTACACCCCCACACGTATCTGCATTGGCGGGACCAATATTTGAGCCTAGCAGCCAACTGTTGAGTTAGCATCATTTGGTGCATGTCCTCCATCATGGATTGCAATTGTTTCAGAGATGTCTCTAGTGTGGTAATGCGTTGCTCAGCATTCCCTGACGGCGTAGCTTCCTCATGTTCATCTCCAATGGCATACACTCCCATCTCCCTGGGCGTCATCGAAGGATGCGTATAGGTCGCTGCAGAAGTTGACTCTATACTCTTAGTATTTGATTTGGGAGACTGGCGACCCCCAGCATCGAAATCAGAGGAGTACGAAGTCAGTTGTCGTGACCTCGAACGAGTGTTCTGGAATACCCCAGCTTCGGTATCCCTGAGGAGCATGTTGAATCTCCTTCGGCTCGGAGTTCTAGAGGATGGACGTCTTAAGCCTGAGCTTCCTCCAGGTATATGTGAAGCCATGTTCACAGATGCATGTGTGGGCTCTTCTTCTAGGAAAGGTGGAGAGTAGCTCAGCCGGTCAAAAACTGGCCGTTTTGCTTTAGAACAACGACAATTAACTACAATCCTATGTCTATTACAACAGTGCTCACTAGGAGGAGTAATAGCCATGCTGGAAGATCCCCTCTTCTTGCGTTTCTGGATTAGATACTTGCGCAGGTCAGGAGAAGTTGCAGAAGAAGAAGATGATGGCTTGTTCCTTCTGTTCCCATCGGTGGGCATGCGGATGATGGGGACCATAGTCTTCCCTGTGCCACCCGTATACAATAGGTTGGCCATCTGGGTGGCGGATAATCCCCGGGTAGGGCATCTTTCTGCAACTGGAGCCTTCTTTATGCTTAGGGACTTCGCCTGGCGTAATTTGGAGCTTCGTACTGGTTGGCGTAAAGCTGAGGATGTCCTCAGGCGGCCATCAGCTTCTCGCATAATTAGGAGGGCGGGCAGATTGTTCCCTTGCTGGCGTAAATGCTGAGAAGTTAAGTAGTTTGCCGCTTGCTTTCCCTTGCGAAGATCACAGGGATCATATAGTTTTCCGTAGAGGTCAGATGTTGTCTTACGCGCGGAGCATGTTTTGTAGTTCTGATTTGGTGCTGAGGCATCATCAGAAGTTTTGTCTATTCCGCCAGGGACGGAAGACTGAATTCCATGCGCAGAGCGCGGAGTATACTTCGGGGTTAGCGCTGAGGCATTGCCAGAAGTTTTGTCGGTCCTATCAGAGACATACGACTGAATTTTACGCGCAGGGCACGATTTATACTTCTGGGTTACCGCTGAGGCATTGCCAGAAGTTTTGTCGGTCCTATCAGAGACATGCGACTGAATTTTATGCGCAAGGTGCGGAGGGAGCAATGCTACAACCTTATTGGTCGAAGAGATCGAAGAGGTCGGAGAATCCACAGGAATGGTAGAGGATGTCTTGGGCATCCAGACTTTGCGCAGCTTCCTGTTGCTTTGGTCAGAGAGAGAGAGAGAGAGTGAGAGCTACCCCTGGTTCGGAGCATGTCTTCGTAGGCAAACTGGTCGAACTGGACGACCAGTGTCTTCTTCACGGATCGTACGGATACCGCATCGTGTTGAGCAATCGCTTCCTCATCAGAAGAGAAAGATGTCCCCACCAGAGTCGCCATCTTATTTCGGATAGAAAAATTTGGATAAACGTGAAAGAAAGCGGACGGGACCTTTATTACGAAAGAAAACCCTTTCCTTCTTTTTGTTTACAAACAAGCTTGTACAATATTAATCCTACACGAGGATGTGGGAATACAATTTATTTAATCTGGGTAAATTTTGCTATGGGTGTCTGATCTGTAGCCGATCACTTTAGCCGTTGGACCACACGATGACGAAGAAGTGCCGTAGAAGATGGAGAACAGCTCCGAAGGTTGCAAAAGAGGATGGATGTACGATGCCAAAGTCGTTGATCCCCACTCTTTGCCTTAGCTCTGGATTCTTCTCTCTCAAGGATTCTGTGACCTCTCTTCAATCTCTGATTTCTTGACCTTGTTCGAGCTTCGTTTTCGAAGTTTACGACCTTGTTCGATCTTCGTTTTTGAAGTTTTCGACCATGTTCGATCTTCATTTTCGAAGTTTTTGACCTTGTCCTCTGTTGATAGAGATCTCTATTTATAGAGTTTTAGTGACAGTGACCACACAGTCGGTATAAAAACAGAGTAGTAGAAAGTACAACACCCTTTTACACAACGGTTAAAATAACCAATGCCTACGTATAGATGATCTTTTGAATGAGCGTGTGACGCGGGTCCAACTAAGGGACTAAACGCATATAATCGCTACGGAGATCACGGCGTAGAAGCCACGTAGGTAGGTATCCCTCGTGTAGAAGAGGTTGGCGTAGAAGCCAAATGTCTGTCACCATGGCATAAAAGCCAAATAGTTATCAAATTGGCATAAAAGTCGAACAGGCGTAGAAGCCGAGTGGGCATGGAAGTCGAGATGGCGTAGAAGCCGAGTGGTCGTAGAGGCCGAGCAGTCACAGAAGCTGAATGGGCGTAGAAGCCGCTGCGTAACGAGCCAGAGTGGTCATAGAGGCCGAGCAGGCGTAGAAGCCGAGGTGATGTGGACGTCTTAGCCGAAATTACGGCTTTGGAGATATAATCAAATATCTTGTATTAAATGTAGAGATCTGCCCTTAAAATACAAAGGCGTGTTCTCAACGGTTTGTTACCCTTCTGTGCATCGAACGCAGAGACGTGCCTTGGGTATCTGTCAGTATTCGGCGCATTAATTGCAGAGACGTGCCTTGAGAGCCTGTCACTGCTCTGTGCATGAAATACAGGGACGTGCAGATTTTGACGTGGCAGGCGGTTTGTCTTCCGCGGAGCGTAAGGAGCTCTTATCTTCCTGTGTAAAACTAGGCAGCGCATTCCTTTGTATACGTAAAAGCGGTTTACGCAAAGGAAATGGCGATAAATGACAGCCTGGGTTGCAGTGTCATGCCATCATTATAGTCGTCGTTTGGGTAGTCGAGCAGTATCCCTTTGTCAGAAGTCCATATGTCAGGTTCATTGTAGGATCTGACAGGTTCATTGCAGGCTCTGACAGGTTCACTTTGGAGAACACGAAGCATCCCTCGTACACTTCAATGTTGCGCATAAAGGTGATGAAGCACTCTGTTTACGCTGAAGCGGCTTGGACATACTGTCTTACGCGGATGGTCCTTTGAGCTTATATTTTTACGCTGTTTTTAGCGAAAAAGCACTGTTGCACGCTTGATGGCTCTGAAGGCCTCTGTTTACGCTACTCTGCATCAATATGCCGCGTAGAGTTTTCCAGCGTATTTTTCATGCTTCTATATGTGTATTTCAGGCACTTGGAATGTTTTGCAGCCAAAAAGGAGCATCTTCTGCGTAAACCCTTGTAATTGGCCGTCTGTAGCTTTCGAGCATAGAATCGTAGATTTGTAGCCTCTGAGCGTGAAATCATAGATTTGTAGCCTCTTAGCGTAAAATCATAGGTTTGTAGCCTCTCGAGCGTAAAAGCTACTAAACGTAAAAGCATCTGGGCGTAAAACCATAGACTTATAGCCTCTGTGCGTAAAACCGTAGATTTGTAGCCTCTCGAGCGTAAAAGCTCCGGAGCGTAAAATCATAGATTTGCTCTGCGCATAAATTCTGGATCTACTAACTGTCCGTCATTTTTTTTTCAAATGATAGGCTGACGTGGTCCCAAATCATAATCGAATATTAAATATCGGATTTGGTTAGGAATTCGAAGAGTTATCCGAACTCTATAAATAACCCAAGGTCCTGAGATAGAAAACTTTTGTCTGTCTTCACAAAACCCTAGCTTTCCAAGAACCTTTCTTCTTCGTCTCTTTCTTGAGAGCTCAGAATCGCCATGGCACCCAAACAGGCTTCCACTGCTAAGGGAAAGAAGATATCTTCCTCTGCTCGCTCTGCTGCTCCAGCACGAGGAACACCCATTAGGCTGAACGAGCCCCGATCCGGGCGAAGTGCTCCACCGTCGAGCTGTGCTCCGGACATCACAGGTAAAAAGGACTCCGAGGGGAATAGAGGACTTTTCGCATACGTTGTACATGTATGTGAACCAATACGCCCACATTTCTAATGTGTCAGCGTAAAACCATCTTTTCGCAATCTGGCGTAAAAAGCTCAGACTGTCGAAATTTGGCTAGTCAATGGGTTAGGGTTTGACTAGTCAATGGGTTAGGGTTTGACTAGTCAATGGGTTAGGATTTCTCCATTTGGTATGAACCAATGGGGTGATGACACCTAATACAACATTTGCAAATAAGTCCCTTAAATTTGGGTTTTTGCACAGACACATAAAATGATAAAAAATTGGTGGAGGACTTGGTATTTGGTGTTTTGTAGGGTGAAGGGGCGTTGTATGTTTTGTATGGGCTTAATTAATGGGATATTTGGATTAAATTGGGATTAAAATGGGATTAGTCAAAGTTGATATCCCCAATTTAATTAAATAAATATAAGTGGTGTTCTAAAATTAATTAGAAGTACATAGGACTAAAATTAAGTGGGACAGAAGTGTCATGAATAAAGAAGACTCAGAACAGAATATTATCCTAATTTGGGTTGCTTAAAATGGATCGAGATTGTGTCTCCAATTTTGATTGGAACGCACAACGATACAAAGTTGGATTTTATTTAGAATTAAAATAAACGTCCGCGACAAATATTGTACGTCTAAAATGAAGCACAAGAGAGCATAATTATGAGTTACACAAAGGTCATGAAAGATGTAGGCCTGATATCATTCTTGGACCCTTTAATTGGTCCGACTAAACGGATTGAGTTGATGTCTCGAAATTGATGACAACGACACATGTGCGCGATACGAGATTAAATAATAAATTTCAGACACGGGAAGTTGTGCAATTAAATTAGAGCACAAACGATTATGATTTTGAGTGACGGAAAAGTCCAGCGCCTAATTTGGCGTGTCAAGTCTAGAATGTAATAACTTATTGGAAATTATGGGCTAAGGCTGGGCTCCGAATATTGCAACAATGGTAGGGTGTAACAATTAATTAAAATTTACGATAATTAATTATAACCCTAAATAATAAATCCTGAATTAATACAAATTAAATTTCATAACCCTATAATTCGGTCAGGGGTTCATCTAGTGGGCTTCTAGGTCAAGTCTACTAGCTCAAACATTAGAGAACACTATATATATATATATATATATATATATATATATATATATATATATATATATATATATATATATATATATATACATATATATATATACACACATCTCATGCAATTATTTAAAATAACTACACACAATATTAATAATATATAAAAAGTCAAAAATATCCCTAATTTTAGAATGTAGTAGTGACAGCACTAGGCCGAGATTACAAGTCGCTCGTGCTCTCTCTTTACAATGAATATACATTTAAGCGTACAACTGAATCAACAATCTGGATGATGATGTTCCCATATATTATGTCTCATATATGTGAGCTCCAGGTCCGCGCACCATGCTCCAAGACGCCAAGTGCGGTCCGGCGCCTCAATACGTTAAGCGATCTCCGAGTCCGTACGAGTTCTCCCTGCACCCTGCATGCAATCTGGTTGGGTATCAGTACAATGAATGCACTAGTAGGGAGGCCTCTCGCCCATGCCATAAAACAAGTACGTTCATTAGTTATGTGCACCGACTGATTATGTTATCTTTCTAGTTTTTGCCTTAGGATCAGTTACATGGCAATATAATGAAAGTAATATCTGTGTCTGCACAAGAGTGTCGTACTGTAAACAACTGAGTTCGTCTTACCCTTTCTTACCATTCGGCCTTCCCTGTCATATGCAACAATATAATCAATAATCAAATAAATAGTGAAGAACATCTATGCAATCCAAGCGTTATTTTGTGTCTCTATCGCAGACATGTTCTACTCGAACTATGTTATATATCGGGCATCCATTCTAAATATGCAAAGTATCGTGCAAATATACTCCTTCATGTTACTCCTCTTCTGAATACGGATAGCCGCTATGTATGCATGACTTATCTATATGAAGGTCACTGGCTCTGTTAGCCATATTGGACATGATCTGGGATGGAAATACTGTCTTTCCAGCTCGTATACGAGCCTTACTGGACGTCTCGAACCATCCGATGAGTCGGTTATCTTTCTAGGTCGGTAGCAAGCCTTGCTGGACGTCCCGCACTGGCCCGCTAGTACTTCAGCTAGCGTATTACCAGGACTACACTAGCATTGTCCTCCCGGGCTGATACAATTTAGATGTCCAATAATCGTGTCGAGGACTCTTCTCTACCTGGTGCGCAACCAGTTATCCGTGACCATGCAACTACTCTCCCACTTCTAATCCTAGCCGAGAACTTCCTGCTCGGTTTCTCTTATCCGAGAATATCAGCTCGGTTAAATCTTGTCGAGGACTATACTCAGATCTTTCTTCTTTGTGAAGCTCCTTGATTAGAGACTGCCTCAGTGATCTGGATATCCTGAGTACTTTCTTTTCTTTTATTCTCCTGACTCAGAACGACTACTTGATAGTCTTCCTTGTCTTTGTATGCAATATGATTATACTCTATTCTGTGTCATATTTTGTGTGGTATGATACCTCAATGTGAACTCAAAACTACTTTAGTGGCACATATAAGAAACTACTATATTTCAACTTAATAAGCCCGATTACGCAAATAGCAGATAAAATATCCATGTTCTATATATTGATAAGGCAGGGTTATCCCATTAGCTATGTGCGTTCATCTTTTTTTTTATTAGCATGCAAAGGTTATCGCTTGAAACTAGCATGTATCATTCATTTTCTTAAGTGTACAGCTAAGCAGGGACAGGTTCACCGGGGCCACCCAGCTTAGCGATGAATCGTATTGGCCTAGCGAGACTCTGAGTGCGCCTCTGAAAAGTCTTAGTCTGAACTGCATTCGAAGGTCCAAGTCTTAATGCCTTTACATCGAATGAGTTATCTCGCTGAGCAAGGCAGGTCGGTTCGCTATACTTGTGTCATTTGAATCGGCCCTCTGGGTTGAGTGGAGCGGGTCATTACACTTTGCACTTAGCACGTCAGCATCGTCGCAAAGTGCTTGTACGTTGTTATTTCGCTCATTTTATACGTGAGTTTTATACTCGAGCATCGTCGTAAGGCGCTTGTGCGCTGTTGTTGTGCTCGTTTTATGCGCGAGTTTTATGCTCGGTTGCATGCGCGTGTTGTATGTGCGTGTTCCATGAGCGAACGCTGGACGGGAGCTGAGAGGGTGTTGTACGGGCACTGAGCGAGCTATGAATTGGGCTGCAGTTGTGGGATATCAATTTTGTATATTGGCTTTTTAGTCCTACATCGGAAAGAAGAGGAGGATGGGCTTTCCTCCTTCCCTATATAAAGAGCCCTCTAGCCTCCTTTTGAGACATACCAAAAAGTTGAGAAAGAGGAGTCCAAATGAGTTTGTTCGAGTCACACAAAGAGGTGACTACGAGCGTTCCAGAAGTTCTCTTATGAACTTGCTGGCTCCTGGGAGCAGATCGTCGATAGAGGATGAATCTTGCTTTGAGCAAAGGTGATCTTCACCGCCCCAAGAAGTATAATTTTTTATTCTATGTCTGATTGTAACTGCATTTTTTAAGGAAGAACGAAGGTAGTTTTTATTTTATTGTAACTCCGTTCTGTCCGTCTGCAACTGCGATTGCAAGAAAGAATGAAAAGTTTGGTTAATTCTGATTCTTTTATAATCTTGAGAGCAATTTGTAATCATAATCCTTATATAGTTATTCGTGGAAATCGAGAATAGTCAGAGTGGAAACTTTTGTGTGAACCTCTGATCTCGATCACGCGTTCTTCCATCTTTGGTTAAGCCTCGGGACTAATAATCTCAAAGCAAGATCCAAATAAAGATGGAGAAAATCCATTCAAGTCTTCTGGATACAAGTTTTCACAAACTTGAGAAGATTGGCAGAATTTACTTCGAATATTTGGATAAGGGAATGAGTCATTTGTCAAATGTTGAAAGTGAGTTGTCGGTACCTACTATTTTCGAGGATGGAGGAAATAGCGAATAAAGGACGCACATTCCATTTAGAATAAAGATTATAATATGACCAAGGATTGTAGAGTCTGCACACAAGGGTCAGACCTTTGCACATGACAGGACTTGGCGCTTTGTAAGACTTGGCACATGGCAGCTCATTGGAAGTCTTGGCATCTTGGCGCATGGCAGAGTTGGGCGCATAGTGTCTCAATGTGTATGATAGTCTTTGTGAATGCAGGACGCAGATGAAGGCTTATGCGCATGGATTGGCGCATGATAGCTTATGCGCATAGATTGACGCATGGTGGCTTATGCGCATGGATTCGCGCATGGTAGCTTATGCGCATGGATTGGCGCATGGTGGCCTATGCACATGAAGATCACTGCACTATACAGGACTTGACGTATGGCTGAAATTGGAACTTGGAAGTATAACCAATCTGAACCATTATAACAAGGTATAACTAAACTTGGTTCCTTTGAATACTTAACTTGGTTGCTATGATTGCACATATTAAGTCCTATGGCGTGGTTGCTGACCAGTGGATGGAAACTGGTGCATTTAGCCACATGTGCTTTAGAAAGAGCTGTTGATCAAGGTCGTATATTTTAGTGGTGAAGGTCTTGATGGCAAGCAAGGATCAAGCAGAGGATCTGGGAATTGGGATAATGGTTCTGAACTTCGAGAAGTTACAGTTAAATGAGTGCATGTAGCAATGTACCAGTGATTACCAAGGACCTGATCTCAGGAAGTCTGTTGCAAACTTGAGGGTGAACATCCATGTTTGCTAGATGGTGATATCTTGGCAGAAGACATACTTTGAAACAAGGCATTCAATTTCAAATGGATGTTCGAGCTTCTTTTTATGACTGAAGTCTCATTGTAAGAGTTGTGGGACCCCAGACTAGGACATGTACTTCATACTGCCAGATGTCTAGTCTAGGGTTTATCTCCAAATATGGGGGTAAAGAGGTGGAGAAGTGTAAGGTCTGTGTGCAGACAAAGATCACAAAAAAATCGTTCGAACGGGTAAACCGAAGTACAGATCTTCTGGAGTTGGTTCACTCAGATATCTGTGACTTCAAGCGGTTCTCCACAAAGGCCAAAAGAAACTACTTCATTACTTCCATCGACGACTACTCAAAGTACGCGTTTATCTATCTGCTCTAGTTAAAAGATGAAGTATTCGAGAAGTTCAAGAAGTTCAGGGTTGAGGCTGAACTTCAAATGGGACAATAACTCAAGAGACTCATAAGTGATCTAGTGGAGAGTATAGGTCTATAAAATTCGCATCGTTCTGTATAGAAAATAGAATTATCAATGGGACAGCTTCTCCGTATTCTTCTCAATCAAATATAGTAGCTGAAAGGAAGAATATGACGTGGACAGAGATGATGAACTCAATATTGTTGACTACGGGTCTTCCAAACTACTTCTGGGAAGAAACTGTGCTGACGGCTAAGTTCATTCTGAACAAAGTGCCATACGCAACTTTCAATTTTACTCCTCAGGAACTCTGGTTCAGAGTCAAACCCAACTTGAACGTCATCCGAGAGTGGGGGTATCTCAAAGGAATAACAGGACGTTGACAGAGATGATGAACTCAATACTGTTGACTACGGGTCTTCTGTAAACCCCCTGATTTTTAGATTTAAATTTTAAATTTTTATTAATATTGGTATTATGTAATTATTGAGATTTAAGGAAGAATTTTCAGTAATTTTAGTTAATTAGAATAATGTAAATTCAAGGATAGATAATTTTGTATAATTAATTAATTACAAATATTGTACATAAAATATATTTTTGGTGTACAACTATTATTAGAGTATTGTAGAATTTTTCTGGGGATTATTTGGGGTTCAAACCTATTTCTTTATGGCTATATATATATATATAATTATATTAAAATCCTAAACCAAACTAAACCTGAACCTAAAACCTACTCAAACCCAAATCCTAAACCCGACCGCTATAGTCCCCCCTAGCTTATGAACCCCGACCGCTCCTTTCCGCTCCCAACCGGCCGCGACCCTTCTCCTTTCCTATTCCGAAACTTCCCCCTTTCACCCCTATATAATCATCACCAAAGCAGACCACCATCACCACCCTTCTACTTTGCCTCCAGCCGACCACCGTCGACCACCGCCGCCGCCGTCAACCGTCGCCGTAAGCCGTCGCGAGCAACCGCCCAAAACCCAAGCAGCAGAGCTTAGTGAGGTACTCTTCTTCTCGCTCCTGTTTATTCCTACACAAAAGTCCAAACAATGACCCATCGAATCCTATATGAAGACCACATGACCCCCTTGAACCCTGTGTAATTAGTTTAGCTTATCGTGTCCTGTATTGATCGTAAATCGCGACACAAAACAGAAAAATAATAATCGAGTTTTGGGAACATAAACTGTTCCAAGTACGCGTGTTTGAGTCCCGTTATCTTCATAACGGCACGCAATACTAAAATTCTACTTAAATAGTAATTTAGATAACATAACCTAGTTTTAATCCCTTTAAACACTTTTTTTAATTCGATGTATGCTGTAATTATTTTACTGTTAAAATTCAAAAAAATCTTGGTTTCGTAAACCAAAATTTTCTCGATACGGGGTGTGTCTTGCCAAACGAGGCAACTTCGTCGTGTATGAATTGCACCGAAAGACGCGTCTCCTCAACACGAACGTGTGAGATTTTACGAAAGTTGATTTGGATGTGCGTGCACACCGAAATCAACGTGTATCCGTCGAAAAATACCGTATCGACCTATTTTGACACTTGTCATTATTTTGTGTGTTAGTTATTTTGTAAAAAAAACTTATGCCATCCGATTTGCAGCATTTTGCTGGTCCTGTGACCCAAGTTTGGTTTGATTATGAGAATATTGACAAAATACTATTTCGTGGGTCCCACGGTTCCACTTGACAGGTGATTTCGTGATCGACTCATCGGAATTCAGTTCTAAATGTTTCATTGAGTTCGTGTCATCGTTCTGGACTTGTAGACACTAAGTTTGGTAAATTTGGAGAACTTTATCTTTGGCACATTTTTCGGTGCGAAGTGGGCCATGTGGATCCCGTTTTGACCCAAAACTATCAATTCTGCCCTTGTGTCCAAATTAGACTTATGTGTAGTCAATCCTAGCTATTTCTAGTATTTTAAGAACAATGGTGATGTTTGTTTCAGCATCCAGAGGCGTACTTGGAGATTCCACTTTTACATGAGCATTTGACAGAGTTTAGAGCCCAGGCAAGTGTACAATGCCAAACTGCAGAGATCCTGTTATATTACTTGCTTGAGTTCTTTCTATATATATATATATATATATATATATATATATATATATATATATATATATATATATATATATATATATATACTCTTGAGATGTACCTGTTCAACCTAGGACCGTGAGACATTGCTTACCATCCGAAGAAGATTCGGGGGTCGACGTCGTACGCGGAGTCGTGTAACGTCACTTAGAAGTTGATACCATAATCCTATTTTGCGTGCTTGCTTTACCAAGAACGTTATACCATAGGACACTTGACACTATTTCATGTGACATAATCTTTCTTGAGTTTTTTATGGTGATTCTGTATAGGCTTACAAGATTCGTGACATGAGACTTGCATATATAGAGATATCATTATGACTCGTTGTACTAGCTAGAGGTCATGATCTTGCGTGTTATGGACATGAGACATCGTGGACATGAGACGTGAGGTTGCATTGGGTGGGGAGACACACACCATACTACAGGTTGATTATGTTTATATATATACTACATTACTGGAGGTGCCTTAGACTATGTCTCAGATCTTTGGCACATTTACTGGCCCTACGAGATATTACTTGCTGCTATGGGCTCCCCGACACAGAGCCTGTAACGGTTTCAGCCTGAGTATGAGTGATACTCTCATGTGCATATCACTTAGATGGTTACAGTAGTTTATCCTTGAGTATATGGCATTATACTGTTTTACTTTGACATACTGTTTCTTGTACCTTGTTACTGTAACGCCCCGCTCCAAACGATTACTTATGGAACACTTATTACTTTGACTCAGTTGAGAATCGAGTCTCGAGGAAACCTTACCGACAAATCAACACGGACGAAATACAATAAATCCTTCAAATTGATGGAACGGCTTCTATTGAAATAAGTCCAAGAGTTTTTGTTGGTTGCTTTGCTTCTTGGTTTTGTGTTGCTTTGTGTTTTGTCCTGCTTTCGATGACTTGGTTTTCATGATTTGCTTTTCTCGTTTGCGCGTTCTTTCAAATCGTAAGGGAAAGAGATCGAAGGATGCTAACCAAGTAATTGTTGCATATTCAAGACGCATAACCAAGGAGTGAATGTTGCATAAGGCTTTCCCATCCTCTTGTTCGATTCAATCGATGAGTGTCTTAGGCCCTTCGATAAATCCTTTAGTCTGCACGCCTAATAAAAGAATCTCTAGTTCACTTGTAAATATCGTCTCACTAAAAAGATAATCTACAAAGAAGAAAAAGTATTGCATGCTTCAAGTATAGAACTGCTACCTTACTAGTTACATATTGAATGCTTATCTGTCCCTTGTATGTTGTGCATTGAGTAATATTGCTGGAAACCTCTGGACTTGAGCTAGAAAATGAGAAGAAGAGATAGACTTGCTTGTTCATTGTTCATCAGTTGCAGATAGCATATTTTTCTGATAAGATCTTGCATTCATGCATTTGGTCAGGACAACTTGTGCACAAGGTTTATCTCTCGAGCGGTTCCTGGGGCACTACGAATCGTTCGACCTGGGAGAGATCTAGATACCTTGAGGCTTGAAGTCCTTACTTACGGGAGGGTAAACACGTCCATTAGTGAGATGGGCTTGTACGTCCCAACTGCTAATCCCGTGGAGGAGACCATCATATAGTTAGGGCACATGCTAGGTTTACCTTCTTGCATACCTAACACCTGATGCCAAGATTGATTCATAAGTTTATCCATATATGCAAATTATGGCTAACTTGAGTGTCTGCTGCAGGAATAACTGCTCGTGCGTGGGTAAGAATTATCATATGCATGGTTCAATTATTGTCTAGGTTTCCTTGCATGAATTGTTAAAATAAAACTAGACAACTAGAAAATTACATAATAATGCTAGCTACACATGCTTACTTAGTGTAGATTTCTAGGTGAGTTTGGCCACTGCCGCTCATCAGTACATGTGATAGTACTGACCCACGTTTATGGGAAAATCTCCAGGTACTGGACGCGAGAGCTTGGCAAGCATTCTGAATCAGTGTTAGTACAACCTTCCGAGGGATCGTGCTCGTGCTGCTTCCTTAGCTTTCCTCTCCAGTGGGCAACTCCTCTTCTGCTAGATGTTTTGATATTTTGGTCCTACTAAAAGGATGTAATGTGTGTGCATTGGGGCTAATTTTGGGAATGTAAAAAGAGTTGTAAGCCTTCTATGTCATATTTTGTAACTCAGCCAAGCAAGCGCTTTGTAATCCAAATCTTCAAGTATTCAATAAAAGCAAGTATTTTGTGTTCCTATCAATGTGTTCAACTTTGGTTCTCTGCATTTACATTCCATGCCTATATATGTATATATGTTTTTCTAACTTGTGTCTTGTGTAGGTACTTTGCCTGGTGCAAGCGCAACTTAGGCTTGTACGACATCGCGCCCAAGCAAGTACTATCGGTTTCGTAGGGACCAAATGAGGTCGATCGGCCCTTACGGGACCGGGACAGGACAGGTGGTATCAGAGCATAGCTTTACGCCCTTGGCCTCTTCAAATATTATTTTTAAAAATGATATAAGTTTTCAAGCGATTTTAAAAGTCCCAAATTTTGAAAATGGTTGCGAATCTATATAAGTAAATCGAAGGTGTTAATGCCCCGCTCTTAAAGAGTATGAAAAACTCAATGTCCCATTCAATAAGTCCATAATACATTATGAGACTAATGCATGCTACTCTCTTTTGCAGTAAGATGACCACAACAAGTAACCCAGGGACATCGTGCGCAGCAAGCGTGAGCGATGACCAAATCGATAGGCTGATCGCTATGTTTGAGAATCAAAATGATCACCATGCAGCCCAACAAGAACGGTTTGAAGCTCAGCAGCAATGGGCTGATGCTAGAGCCTTGGCACAACAATAGCAGTTTGACTCTTTGAGTCCAATAGTGACAATACTGGTAGCACATAGTGGTGCATCAAGAACTGCCGTGACACCTGCGACTGCCCCGACCATGCCCCAGGGAGCAGGCTTAGCAGAAACTAACGAGCCTCGACGTGTGGCCAGGAAGTCTACCTTTAAAGGTGCTGAGTTTCTGAAGTTGAATCCTCTGGAGTTTGAGGGCAGGACCGCGTCGGATAAGGTGATGGACTGGATCGTAAAGTTGGAAAGCTTGTTTGAGTTTGCTTCGATACCTGCAAACAAGAGGGTGGCGTATACAAACATGCAGTTGCGATTACGTGCATACGACTGGTGGTAAGTTAAGAAAGAAGATCTTGCCACAAAGCATCAGGATGGTAAGATCACTTGGGAAATATTCAAGGATGCATTCCTTGCATAATATCTGCCGCCAGCTATCAAACAGAGAAAAGAAGATGAGTTTACCGAACTTAAGTAAGGGAGCATGTCCGTCGAGGACTATGAGTCAAAATTCTCCAAACTTGCTAAGTTTGCTAGCCCAATGATTCCAAATGAGGGGGCCCGTACACATCTGTTCATAAGAGGCTTAAACGATAACCGAAGAAAGGATGTTATGAACCGAGAGTGTAAAACTTACATCCAAGCTTTTGAGGCAGCTGTGTAGAATGATCAGTTCATACCACGAAGTACTCCAAAAAAGGCACTGGCTCCTCGAAATCCTTCTGCAAAAAGATACCATAATGGGGAAAGAAAGATAGCGGGTGAGCAGCGCCCAGGTCCAGAGTACAGATACTGTGGTAAATCGGGGCAAACCGTGGATGTTTGTTGTGCTGCAAATAACGAGTATTTTAACTGTGGACAGAAAGGGCATCTGACTATGAACTATCGAAACAAGAGGGTTCCGTGACCGTACTGCAATAACAGTACCGGTCAGAATGAGACTCAGAACCCAGCTCCAGCTAGTGAACAAATTGATCAACCTAGAAGAGCTAGAGTGTATCAGCTGAATATATAATACGACACTAGCGGGCACGATGTTGGTGAGTCTGATTCCTTTGACCTCTTGATGCCTTGATCTTCGACTCCTTGATCTCTTAAGTTTAGAGGAAGGAACTTTTTCTCAGTGGGGTATTATGTAATGCCCCACTCAAACGGTTACTTACGGAACACTTGTTACTTTGACTCGGTTGAGAATCGAGTCTCGGGGAAACCTTACCGCCAAATCAATACGGACGAAATACAATGAACCCTTCAAATTGATGGAACAACTTCTATTGAAATAAGTTTAAGAGTTATCCTTGGTTGCTTTGCTTCTTGGTTTTATGTTTCTTTATGTTTTGTCTTGCTTTCGATGACTTGGTTTTCATGATTCATTTTTTTTGCTTGCGCGTTCTTTCGAATCGTAAGGGAAAGAGATCAAAGAATGCTAACCAAGTAATTATTATATTTTTAGGACGCATAACCAAAGAGTGAATATTGCATAAGTCTTCCCCATCCTCTCGTTCGATTCAATCGGTGAGTGGCTTAGGCCCTTCGATGAATCCTTTAGTCTGCACGCCTAATAAAAGAATCTCTAGTTCACTTGTAAATGTTGCCTCACTAAAAAGATAAGCTAAAAAGAAGAAAAAGTATTGCAAGCTTCAAGTATAGAATTGTTACCTTACTAGTTACATATTAAATGCTTATTTGTCCCTTGTATGTTGTGCATTGAGTAATATTGCTGGAAACCTCTGGACTTGAGCTAGAAAATGAGAAGAAGAGATAGACTTGCTTGTTCATTGTTCATCAGTTGCATGATAGCATATTTTTTTGATAGGAGCTTGCATTAATGTATTTGGTCAGGATAACTTGTGCACAAGGTTTATCTCTCGAGCGGTTCCTGGGACACTGGGGATCGTTCGGCCTGGGAGAGATCTAGATACCCTGAGGCTTGAAGTCCTTACTTGTGGGAGGATAGACACGTCCATTAGTGAGATGGGTCTGTATGTCCCAACTGCTAATCCCGTAGAGGGGACCATCATGTAGTTAGGGCGCATGCTAGATTTACCTTCTTGCATACCTAACACCTGATGCCAAAATTGATTCATAACTTTATCCATATATAAAAATTGTGGCTAACTTGTGTGTCTGCTGCAGGGATAACCGCTCGGTCGTGGGTAAGAATTATCATATGCATGGTTCAATTATTGTCTAGATTTTCTTGCATAAAATGTTAAAATAAAACTACACAACTAGAAAGATCACCTAATAATGCTAGCTACACATGCTTACTTAGTGTAGATTTCTAGGTGAGTTTGGCCACGGTCGTCCACCAGTACATGTGGTAGTACTGACCCACGTTTGTGGGCAAATCTTCAGGTACTGAATGCGAGAGCTTGGCAAGCATTCTGAATTAGTGTTAGCGCAACCTTCCGAGGGATCGTGCTCGTGCTGTTTCCTTAGCTTTCCTCTACAATGGGAAACTCCTCTTCTACTAGATATTTTGATATTTTGGTCTTACTAAAAGGATGTAATGTGTGGGCGTTGTGGCTAATTTTGGGAATATAAAAAGAGTTGTAAGCCTTCTATGACATATTTTGTAACTCAGCCAAGCAAGCACTTTGTAATCCAAATCTTCAAGTATTCAATAAAAGCAAGTATTTTGTGTTCCTATCAATGTGTTCAATTTTGGTTCTCTGTATTTATATTCCATGCCTATATATGTGTATATTTTCGTCTAACTTGTATCTTGTGCAGGTACTTTGCCTGGTGCAAGCGCAACTTAGGCTTGCACGGCATCGCGCCCAAGCAAGGAAGATCGGTTTCGTAGGGACCAAGCAAGGACGATCGGCCCTTATGGGACCGGGGCACGATAGTTACGTCCCTCTGAGGACCTGGTCCCTTGTAGTTTTGCAGCATAGATCGTTGTGGAGCCTGTAGTTGCTAATGTGTGTTACTTTGTCATGCAGGCATTGGTACCAGGTACTTATATCATTCTTCTGGAGTTATGGTTATTTATTCATATTGTTTATTCATCTACTGATGTAGCCTAGTTTTATAGACTCATATTCCTTTCCCGAGTCTATTCGAGCTTATGTGTTACTGTGCGGCCGACTTTAGCATATGTAGTTTATTCTTTATATTTTATTCTTTATGTGGATTGAGACATATATATTTTCAGTATTCTTAGATAGTTACCCTTATTATACAGCTTATACGTATTCGAGTCAGACCAGAGTCTAGTCGAATGTGAACCTGGCATGTTACATATTTCTAGTCCTACGTATTTTGGGACTGTAAACACCCTAATTTTTTTGAATTTAATTTTAGAATTTTAATTATTGAAATTATGAATTTTTAAGATTAAGGAAGATTTTTTTGTAATTTTTTAGCTAATTATAATAAATGTTCGTTCATGGATTTATAATTATGTGTATTTAATTAATTATTAATATAGTGCATAAAATATATTTTTGGATATAAAACTATTAATAGAGTATTGTATAATTTTTCTAAAATTATTGGGTTCCAAAACTATTTTTAGATGGCCATATATATATATATATATATATATATATATGTGTGTGTGTGTGTGTGTGTGTGTGTGTGTGTTTTAATTAAGCCAAACCTAAACCAACCCAAACCAAACCAACCCAACCCACTAAACTAACCCAGATCCTAAACCTACCCGAATCCGATAACCCACAGACCCGCACCGGCTAACCCAAAATCCACACCCCCCCCCCGTAGGCCAAGACCCCCGCTTTCCCTCCCTATCAACGGCCGCACCCCCTCCTCTTTCTCTTCCCGTAACCTCCTTAATTCACCCCTATATATAGCACCATCACCCTCAGAGCAACCACCATCATATCTTCTACCACCCAGACCATCCCCGACCGCCGACGACCGCTGGACCGTCGTCGCCGCACGGCGCAAGCCGCCGCCGCACAGCCCGCTCAAATCCCGAGCAACGACGACCACGAGGTACCCATCTTCTCGCCCTAGTATCTCCCTGCATAGTAGACCAATTAATGACCTGTCAAATCCTATGCAAAGACCACATGACCCCCTTGAACCCTGTGTAATTAGTTTAACCTATCGTGTCCTATGTCGATCGTAATTTTTGACACAAACCAGAAAAAAATAGCCTAGTTTGTAGTTCAGAAATTATTCTAACCACCCATGTTCACGTCTGATTTTCTTCCAACCTAGTTAATATTTTTAAATTCTACTTGAACAATAATTTAGACAACATAATTGAGTTTTAATTAGTTTATTTTAATTCGTCGTTGTATGCTGTATTTTAATTGCTGTTGAAATCTGTCAAAAATTTGGTTTCTTAAACCCAAATTTTCCAAAAATGGGGTGCGTTCCGCTAAACGAGGCAACTTCGTCGTGTAAGAATTGTACCGAAAGGCGCGTATCCTCAACGCGGATGTGTGGAATTTCGTAGAAGTTGATTTGGATGCGCGTGCACACCAGAATCAACGCGTATCCTTCAAAAAGTCCCATATCGACCTGTTCTAACACTCATCATAATTTCGTGTATGCTTGTCATTTTGCAACAAAATTTGTTCCATCGGATTCACAGCGTTACGCTGGACCTGTGACCCAAGTTTGGTTCGATTCTGAGAACATCGACGAAACACCATTTTGTGGGCCCTACAGTTCCACTTGACGGCGATTTCGTGACCAGCTAATCAGAATTCAGTCCTGAATGTTCCGTTGGGTTTGTATCATCGTTCTGGACTCGTAGACACTAAGCTTGAAAATTTTAGAGAACTTTATCTTTGGTACATTTTTTGATGCGAAGTGGGCTACATGTGGATCCCGCTATGACCATAAACTGTCAATTCTGTCCATGTGTCCAAATTGAACTTATGGGTATTCAATCTTAGCTATTTCATGTATTCTGAGAACAACGATGATATTTTTTCAGCATCCGGAGGTGTACCTAAAGATTCCACTTATATCGGAGCAACTAACGGAGCTCAGAACACAAGCAAGTGTACCTTGCCAACTTGCAGAAGATCCTGTGCTATTATTTGCTTGTATTCTTTCCATATACTTCTGTAATGTACCTGTTCAACTTAGGACCATGAGACGTTGCTTAATGCCCGAACAAGATTCGGGTGTCGACGCCGTACGCGGAGTCGTGTAACGTCACTTAGAGAGTTGATACCACGATCCTATATATTTTTATGTACCTGCTTTATCAAGTACGTCATACCCTAGGACCCTTGACACTATTTATTTGACAGAATCTTTCCTGAGTTATCATGGTGATTCTGTATAGGCTTACAGGATTCGTGACATGAGACTTGCATATACATAGATATCATTATGACTCGCTGTACTAGTTAGAGGTCATGATCTTGCATGTTATGGACATAAGATGTCGTAGACATGAGACATGAGATTACATTGGGTAGGGAGAGACACACAGGCTACAAGCTGATTATATACAAATATACTTTATTATTGAGGTGCTTTAGTCTCTGTTCCAGTGCTTGGCCCATTACATGATATTCTTGCTGCTAAGGGCTCCCCGACACAGAGCTTGTAGTGGTTTCAGCCTGAGTACTAGTGATGCTCTCATTTGTATTTCACTTAGCTGGTTACATAGCTTGCCCTGAGGATCTATTTTTATATACTGTATTTTATTTGGCTTGAGTGTTTATTTCACCTTGCTATGTCCCTCGAGGACCTGGTGTAACGAACCACTCCACTCAAACCAGAGGGCCGATTCAAACGACACAAGTGTAGCGAACCGACCTGCCTTGCTCAGCGAGAAGACTCGTTCGATACAAAGATTTTCAGACTTAGACCTTCAAATGGAGTTCAGACTTAGGCTTTCAGAGGCGCGCCCAGAGTCTCGCTCGACCGATGTGATTCATTTCTAAGGTGGGTGGCCCTGGTGAACCTATCCCTGCTTAGCTGCACACTTAAGAAAAGGAATGTTACATGATAGTTTTCAGTCTTATAACCTTTGTATGCTAATAATAAAGAGATAAACACACATAGCTAAGGGGTTAACCCCGCCTTATCATTGTATAGAACATGGAGATCTTACTGGCTATTTGCGTAATGGGGATATTGAGTTAAAATGTAGTAGCTTTTTAAATATATGCCACAAAAGTAGATTGAGTTCATACTAAGGCACTGCACCGCACAAAATATGACACATGCTAGATTATAATCATATTGCATACATAGACAAGGAAGACTATCAAGTAGTCGTTCCGAGTCAGGAGAAGGAAAGAAAATAAAGTATTCGGGATATCCAGATCACCGAGGCAGTCTCTAATTAGGGAGCTTCATAAAGAAGAAAGATCCAGTGTAGTCCTCGGCAAGGTTGAATCGAGTTGTTTCTCGACTAGGATTAGAAGTGGGGGAGTAGTTGCATGGTCACGGACAACTGGTTGCACACCAAGTAGAGATGAGTCCTCGACACGATTGCTGAGGCATCTGAATCGTGTCAGCCCGAGAGGACAATGCCAATATAGTCCTGGTAATACATTAGCTGAAGACTAGCGGGCAAGTACGGGACATCCAGCAAGGCTTGCTACCGACCTGGATGGTTGTCGACTCGTCAGATGGTTCGGGACGCCCAGCAAGGCTAGCAACCGAGTTGGAAAGATAGCCGTTCTATCCCAGATCATGTCTAATATGGCTAACAGAGCCAGTGACATTCATATAGATAAGTCATGCTTGCATAGCGGCTATCCGCATTCAAAAGAGGAGTAACGTGAAGAAGTACATTTGCACGACATTTTGCATATTTAGGATGGATACACGGTAACAAATATAGATCGGGTAGAATGGGTCTGAGGCAGAGACACAAACATAACACTTGGATTTCATAGATGTTCCTTGTTATTCAGTAGTTCATTATTCATATTGCTGTATATGACAGGGAAGGCCGAATGGTAAGAAACGGTAAGGCAAACTCAGTTGTTCATTATTATGACACTCTTGAGCAGACACGGATATTATTTTCATTATATTACCATGTAACTGATCATAAGGCAAAAGACTAGAAAGATAAAATAATCAGTCGGTGCACATAACTAATGAACGTGCTTATTTTGTGGCATGGGCGAGAGGCCTCCCCACTAGTGCATTCAATATAATGATACCCAACCAGATTGCATGCAGGGTGCAGGGCAAACTTATACGGATTCGGAGATCGCTTAACGCAATGAGGCATCGGATCGCACATGGCGTCTTGGAACGTGGTGCGCGAACCTGGAGCTCACATATATGAGACATAATGTATGGGAACATCATCATCCAGGTTGTTTGAATCAGTTCTAAGCCTAAGGGTATATTCATTGTAGAGAGGGAGAGAGAGCATGAGCGACTTGTAATCTTGGCCTAGCGCCGCTTGTAATATTTACTTCATACCAATAAAGAGCTTGATTTGGATTCAGTACTTCTGTTTATTCTATGTTTCCACTATGACGACTCTGCGAACTAGTTATCAACGGCCATTTCGGTATATGCCTCACACGGGCACAACTCCAGGCTCGTACGGCTTCGCGTCCCGAGGAAATAATCTTTCTGCGGGAGCGCTGGCGCAGTACTTTGCGCCCAGCGGGGACGGTCGATTCCTGCGAGAGATTGGGACGTGACACCTAGATCCGGAATATGCCCCCAGGTACAGTAGAGGAGGATTATCCCGAGATATACGGGACATGAGCTGACGTTGGAGCAGTAGTAGCACCAGAGGACAAGGTTGTTCCGAAGGATTTCTCCTGAGTATTTCAGTTTTATACTCAGTTATTTATGCTTATTGTTATTTTATATCTGGAATCATGGACATATGTATTAGTAATATTATCTTTCTTTTATTGTGTCGGGTTGTTCCCCGAGACGCTATTTATTTGGATTTATTGATGGATTATTTTCTTTATCTATTATCTTGACTGATTTATCATATTGACTTGAGTTTACTTTCTGTAGATGAGATTATAGTTATACTGTGATAGATTGTGTAGACTGCATTTATATTTATTACATCTTAAGTGTACTCTAATGGGTCCATTAAATTGGGTTTGCCCATTAGAGTTGTGATGCTGGCCATTGGCACGTGGCTAGTCCCTTGGTATTTTGGGACTGAGACGTGACATAGTTTTTGTGGTGGCCTATGCAGGTCTATGACTATATTACTTTGGTTTCAACTAAGGAACAAAGCAAGCCTACAAGTAGGATATGATGAATTATAGGATCTCATCCACATATTGACACATTCTTGACCTCTATATCGACTTTAAAATAATTTCTTGACTTGCATCCTGCCTTGATTCCTCTGTGCGCCTCTTATAGTTTACTTTGTATGATGAGTAATGGATCCACGAGCCAGCGACGAGACTCCCATGAGTACACCACAAGTGCTGTGATCACTTACGACAATGGGGTGACGTCACTAAGTGGAGATCCCTCCACTCAACAAAGCAATCAAACAGATCAGCACGCCTCGAGGTTCCGGCGAGACGACATTCTGTCACCGCCATAGTTTACTCTACTAATGCCCGTTTTTCCATCAGTACAGCCTATAGACGGACATTAGATGTTCTAAATATTTTACGCAATGATGCAAGCCCAACAACTGGTTCATCAAGAGGCTCAGCGTCACGAGGCAAAGAACCTGAGAAACAGTATAGTGATAACACTAGAGCAGGCAAACCTACCATCTAGATGACCATCGACGGGATCTATCACTGATTTTCGCCAGCTGAAACCCCGTATCTTTTCAGGCAAGGAGGAACCCACTGAAGTTCATGAGTGGCTAAAAAATACTCTTCACTTATTAGAAGCAGCTGAGCTTTCGAGGGAGCGTTGGATGATTGCCGTCAGGATGCAGTTGATAGGAAATGCACATCACTGGTGGCTATCTGAGGAGAGATGGCTCGGACCGGACCGAGTCACTTGGAAGGAGTTCTCTAGACTCTTCCAGGAGATGTACATTCCAGCCATTGCCAGAGTTAAACTTAGGGATAAGTTTAACCGCCTCATTTAAGGCAACATGACGGTAGAAGAGTACAATGTAGAGTTCATCTGTTTGAGTCACTTCGCCCCTACTCTGATTCTGACATAAGAGGAGAAGGCGGAGAAGTTCTTCGATGGACTTGGCTTTGAGCTACAGAGATTAATCGACTCCTTTGCACTTACTTCTTATACAGACGTCCTTGCTGCAGGCCGACGCATGGAGCGTGTCACCAGGAGAGAGTCCAGCCAGAAATGGTCGTTCACATCAGCACCAGCTAGAGCACCACAGGAAGAAGCTACAAAGAGACCTAACATCCACCAGCCACCCAGAGCAGCTTCGTAGGCACTGCCTACATGTCAATATTGTGGCAAGCGAGGTCATCACGAGAGTGAGTGCAGACGTAAGTTAGGATTATGCTTGATTTGTGGATCCAACCAACATTCAGCCAAGGATTGCCCTGAGCGTCGAGAGGGATAACAGATGGTAAACCGACAAGCTTTACCAGCACTAGTAGGATATCAGTCGAGGCCACCCTTGGCACCACAGGTAACACTCTTCCAGCAGGCCCAGCAACAACAGAGGGCACCACCACATGGACGTGGACATGCTTTTGCGATGACAGTGGAGGAGGCACAAACTCGAGGAGTAGCGAATATGAGTAAGATTTGGTTTTATCATAGCTATCTATAATAGCGAATATTTCTAGTAATAATTTAACATGTGCCAGTTAGTTCCATTCTCTAGCCTATACCTAGTATTATGTTAGCATGCACTTGTTAGTCTAGATTAGTAATATGTCAGTGGTACCCAAGTTTTTATAAGATGTAGTTGATCTTCATTCTAACCAGGCTCCTTTACTCTTGAGTTACTTATCTCTCATTGCCTAGAAAAAAGTTTTCATTTCTTCCATATGTGTTCTGCTTGAAAAAGACCCTCACCCTTCCTCCCAATTTTTACTTGTTCATAGTTCCTTATCCTTTGTGTTGTGCTTCAACAAACATGTCTTGCAACCGCGTCATCTCTTCTAAAATAAACCTTTCTTGACCGGTTACGTTTTGTTTTCTTAATTGCGAGGACGCAATTCTTTTAAGGTGGGTAGATAGTAAACACCCTAATTTTTTAGAATTTAATTTTAGAATTTTAATTATTGGAATTATGAATTTTTGAGATTAAGGGAGATTTTTCTATAATTTTTTAGCTAATTATAATAAATATTCGTTCATGGATTTATAATTATGTGTATTTAATTAATTATTAATATAGTGCAAAAAATATATTTTTGGGTGTAAAACTATTAATAGAGTATTGTATAATTTTTTAGAATTTATTAGGGTCCAAAACTATTTTTAGATGGCCATATATATATATATATATATATATATATATATATATATATATATATATATATATAAGCAAAACCTAAACCAACCCAAACCGAACCAACCCAAACCAAACCAACCCACTAAATTAACCCGGACCCGGATCCTAAACCTACCCGAATATGATAACCCATAGACCCGCACCCGCTAACCGAACCCCACCCCCCCACCCCCCCCGCAGGCCGCGACCCTCGTTTTTCCTCCCCGTCAACGGCCGCACCCCTTCCTCTTTCTTTTCCCGTAACCTCCCTTCTTCACCCTTATATATAACACCACCACCCTCAGAGCAACCACCATCATCTACTCTACCACGCCGACCTTCCCCGACCGTCGACGATCACTGGACTGTCGCCGCCCATGTTCATGTCCTATGTCGGTCGTAATTCGCGACGCAAAACCAAAAAAAATGACCCAGTTTGTCGTTCAAAACTGTTCCAACCACCCATGTTCATGTCTAATTTTCTTTCAACCTAGTTAATATTTTTAAATTCTACTTGAACAGTAATTTAGACAACATAACCGAGTTTTAATCTCTTCAATTAGTTTATTTTAATTTGTTTTATGCTGTATTTTAATTGCTGTTGAAATCTGTCAAAAACATGGTTTCTTAAACACAAATTTTCTCGAAACGGGGTGCATTCCGCTAAACGAGACAACTTCGTCGTGTGCAAATTGCATCGAAAGGCGCGTATCGTCAACGCGGACATGTAGAATTTTGCGAAAGTTGATTTGGATATGCGTGCACACCGAAATCAACGCATATCCGTCGAAAAGTTTCGTATTGGCCTGTTCTGACACTCGTCATAATTTCTTGTGCGCCTGTCGTTTCATAATAAAACTTACGCCATCTAATTCGCAGCGTTATGCTGGACATGTGACCCAAGTTTGGTTCAATTCTGATAACGTCGACGAAACACCATTTTGTGGGCCCCACGGTTCCACTTGACGGGCATTTCATGACCGGCTCATCGAAATCTAGTTATGGATGTTCCATTAGGTTCGTATCATCGTTTTGAACTTATAAACACTAAGTTTGATAATTTTGGATAACTTTGTCTTTGGCAATTTTTTGATACGAAGTAGGCCACAGGTGGACCCCGCTATGACCAGAAATTGTCAATTCTTTCCCTGTGTCCAAATTGGACTTATGGGTAGTCAATCTTAGCTATTTCATGTATTCTGAGAACAATGGTAATATTTTTTTCAGCATCCGGAGGTTTACCTGAATATTCCACTTATACCGGAGTAACTAACGGAGCTCAGAACACATGCAAGTGTACCTTGCCAACTTGTAGAAGATCATGTGCTATTATTTGCTTGTATTATTTCCATATACTTCTATGATGTACCTGTTCAACTTAGGACCGTGAGACATTGCTTAATGTCCGAACAAGATTCGGGTGTCGACGTCGTACGCGGAGTCGTGTAACGTCACTTAGAGAGTTGATACTACGATCCTATATATTTTTACGTACCTGCTTTATCAAGTTCGTCATACCATAGGACACTTGACACTATTCATGTGACAAATTTTTTTTTGAGTTATTCATGGTGATTCTATATAGGCTTACAGGATTCGTGACATGAGACTTGCATATACATAGATATCATTATGACTCGTTGTACTAGTTAGAGGTCATGATCTTGCGTGTTATGGATATGAGACGTTGTGGATATGAGACATGAGATTACATTGGGTGGGGAGAGACACACAGGCTACAAGCTGATTATATACATATATACTTTATTATTAAGGTGCTTTAGTCTCTGTTCCCGAGCTTGGCCCATTACGTGATATTCTTGCTGCTATGGGATCCCCGACACAGAGCTTGTAGTGGTTTCAGCCTGAGTACTAGTGATGCTCTCATTTGCATTTTACTTAGCTGGTTACATAGCTTGCCCTGAGGATCTATTTTTATATACCGTATTTTATTTGGCTTGAGTGTTTATTGTACCTTGCTATGTCCCCTGAGGACCTAGATCCGGATTATGTCCCCAGGTACGTAGAGGAGGATTTGTCACGACCCGCACCCGGGTATTCGGGCACGAGTACGTGGTACGTCCAGCCTACGCGTAGTGTCGGCGGTAGTACGCTGTCTAGGGCATAATCACAGGTAATATAAAATCTAGCTCATTCACAATAATTAAATAGGCAAGAAAAAATAACAGGAAAAAGAATGCTAAGACTTCATAAACTGAATGTGACAACAGATCCAGAGTTTATTACAGAATTCGGAAATTAAATCGGGGACAAACCCGATTACTAGGATGAAAGGAAAATAAAGATCTAATGCTAACTACTCTGCAGGAGTAGTCTCCTGTGTGGGAACCGGCTCCGCAACTGTATCACCTGCTGCCTCATAGGGGCCATAATAGGTGGGGGCCAAGTTCTCATCATCGTCTAAAACAACGGATCCAGTCAGGAAAGGAGCAAAGTACACAATGCACAACAAGATTTAAACTAAATATTTGTGACAGGAAGAAAATAACTGACTAAGCATCATGTTGGGAATATGCATAAGTAAGTAGTGAAATTATCTGAGAAATAATGCTATAAATCAGGACTATAAATAAAATATGATTAATTGCTATAAACCAGAAATATGAGTAAAACAGGAATAAAGTGTGACAGAAAATATAACTGTAACAAGATAACAAGAACTACAACACGACAAGAACTATGTGCGTGAACTTGTGTATTTAGAATACATAGTTGGCATGTAGGGGGTTATAAGGCTAATCAGGCCTTCATAGACGACTATCAGACATGAACAATCGAGTATCAGGCTGATGGTACAGTCGCGTACCAACAGCTATCAGACATGACAGGGGGAAGGGTAAACCACATGCCTCCTAGTATTCTCCCACCCGACACGAAAAGCAAGACATAAAATCCAATATTCTAATAGTACGTGAAATCATTAATGTTACTAGTAGAGCAAGGAATTAATTATCACAATATAAAGATTAAACTTGAAGTGCAGGTACTTGCCTGATGTTTGGATCCAAATACAGTTATGTGACTCGGAACAATTTCCAGAAATGTGTCCAGATGCTGAAATAAATATTACCATCATGCTCAGAAGATATCAAATAGCTAGAAACGTCTGTCCTTGAGTCTAATTTAGAGACAAGGGCAAAAACGGTAATTTCGGGTCAAAACGGGGTCCGCATGTGGGCCCGCTTTGCACCGAAAAATGTGTCAGGGTCAAAGGTCTCCAATTTCACCAAACTTAGTGTCAACAGGTCAGGAACGATGATACGAACCCAACGGAACTTCCAAAACTGGATTCCGATGAGCCGATCACAAAATCGCCCGTCGAGCGGGACCTGTGGGGCCCACGACACGCGATTTCGTCAACGTTCTCAGAATTGAACCAAACTTGGGTCACAGGACCAGCGTATCGCTACGAGTCTGATGGCATAAGTTTCGTTTCGATCCGACATGTGTACAAGAAGTTAGGGCGTAAAATAGAAAAGGCGGATACGGGGCGGTGTCCGCGGATACGCGTTGATCCCGGTGTGCATGCACACCCGAATCGACTTTCGCAAAATCCCACACGTCCGTATCAATGCTGCGCACGTATCTGTGAAGACCGCGAGCGACCAAGTCGTCCCGTTTGGCGGGGCGTACCCAGTTCCGGGGTGAATCCGGTCAATATTTTTCCTATTTTTGGATCGCGGTGTGCGATCACCACAAGCCGCAATGCCCCGAGCAGTTTGTCCGGGCACCGAGAGGGTCATACAGGCTTCACAACGCAATTTACGAAATTAAAAATGGGGTAGCGAGAAGAAAGTTACACGCACCTGAACAGGGCTCAAAAACTCGAAGAATCTCGTGTCCGACACGTGTCCGATACGTGTCCACTGATTTGGGAATTTAGGGTTAGGGTTCAGGGGAAAAATCCGGCGAGGGGAACGGCGGTCCGGCCGGAGCTGAGGCTGGCCGGAGGCGGCTGCGGCGGGGAGAGGCCGGCCGGGGCTGCGTCGCCGCACGGCGGGGCGAGGCGGACTGACCGGAGGCGGTGTTGGCCGGAGGCGGGCTGCCCGCGGCTGCTGCTGCTGCTGGAGTCGGGGACGGCCGCGGCGGAGAGGAGGAAGGCGGGGCGAGGTCAGGGCGAGGGTGGCGGTGGACGGCGGAGCAGCGGGGTGAGCCGGCGGCGGAGCGGTGGTCGGGGAAAGTTGGCACGGGGCGGAGGAGCCGTCGAGGGGGGTTTAAAGGGGTGGCGAGGCGAGGGGGCTCCGGGCAACGCGACGGCCAGCGCGGGGGCGGGGGCGCGTAGCCGCGTGCAGCACCGGGCGCGGGGTGGTCGGCGTGGGACGCGGGCGGCCGGGGGACGCGGGCTGGGGACGATGGGCTGGGAAGCGGGTCCGGGCGGCGGGTCGGGTTCGGGTGGACCCGACCCGACCCGTTAGGGAGAGGGCTGGGCCGGTGGGCCGTTTGGCCGGGCTGGGATGAAATCTAAGAAATAATAATAATAATAATAATAATAATAATAATAATAATAATAATAATAAATGAATTAATTAATTAATTAATAAATAATTAGAATTAGGTGATTTAAAAATAGGTCCGGGGCCCGATAAATTCCAGAAAAATTACCCTAAGTCCAATTTTTTATTTTACACCCAAAAATATTATTTTCATAATATTTTAATATTATTTATTATCAATTAAAAAATTATCTAATAATTCAAAACCCTGATTTTAATTACAGAAAAATTCCCAAGAAATTCCAGGAAATTGCGAAAAATCCAATTTTAATATTTTTTGAAAAAATCAGAGGCTTACAATCTATCCAACTTATAAAATTTTGTCCTCGAAATTTAAAAAATATGGTAGGGTTCTCTCTATCCAATCTCACTTGATTATAGTCTAACGGGTTTCTCTCAGGTGAACATTGCGGTCGCTACCCAACTTAGAATTTTTCCGTCTATCCTCTAAGGTTAAACAACTAGTAAAGCTATGTCCCAACTTAATTAATCATGGTATTAAATCTTTAAGTTTTTAACACAAATACACCGCCTATGGTATTCCCTTAGTCATAAAGGGTTATCATCAATTCGACCGGTCTGAGGGGTATAGCTAGTATTATCTATATATCAAACTTATACCAAGCACAGGATTTTGTTTTTCCGAAATAAGAGAAGACGAGGATCAATAAAAGAGTTCAAGGGCGAGGTGGTAGAACAGAAGTATAGGGATCAAGGCGTTTAAGGAATTCTAATGGGAGTTGTCAGGCGGTTATGGATTAAAATCCTATTCTGGTAATCATTTATTCGCATGCTCGTATTAGTAACTGATACGATATGCTCGGACATATTTAGGGGCAAGT
The DNA here is from genome assembly GCA_036927795.1 of Iris macrosiphon. NCBI lineage: Eukaryota > Viridiplantae > Streptophyta > Magnoliopsida > Asparagales > Iridaceae > Iris > Iris macrosiphon. The sequence goes on along the minus strand of JAYESA010000004.1, from coordinate 269,239,999 downwards.
ATACTAGTCAACTATATATCTCAATTCACGTAAAGTAGTCGTTCGAAGTGCGAATCAAAATGCACTAAGGTTGATCAGACCGTAGTACACTGATTCTGAATAGACACTTGTATTAGTGGGGTTGATCAGGCCTCAATAATACATGTGTCATGAACAAGCCCGATAAAGGGTAAGCTTGCAAAACTAGGCTATAAAATAGCAGCATAAGTCAAGTTCAGCAAAATTAAGTGCGCTAGATGATGATGAAAGGAGGTACAAATTATTGAAGTTCACAAAATAACACAAAATAAGCACAATAGCAAAAGCCTCTAAAACCTCTATAGTTATCAAATTTAAAAGCATACCAGGTTATTTAGCAAGTTCAAAATTACTAGGTTGGGGCTGAGGTCACGAACCAATAGGCATGAGCTAAATACTAGAAAAGGCAACTAAAAAATCACTTACGCGCATTAGCTGTTCCCAGAGTCTGCGCGTTCTCCACGGTCATCACGTAAGCTTGTCCGCGTCCTGGAGCAGCGGGACAGTCCCTCACTTGATGTTCTGTTGATCCACAATATAGACAGGCACCTAGCCTCTTTCTACAAACTTGCCAAATGTGACCTTGTTTATGACAAAAGTCTCAAGTGAGAGTTTGTTGGTTCTGTCCTTGAGCTTGGTGTTGGGGTGCTGTGGCTCGAGGGAGAGGACGCTGGTTTTGTTGCGGGGCCTTCTGTTGTGGTTGTTGTTGGAACGGGCGTTTGTGGGGTCCCGTACTTCCAGTATCTCTTTCCCGTTTTAGTTTATGCCCCATGTCTCTCTCAACACCTTGTGCCACGCTCAAGATTTTCTCGTATGTACGAGCTCGGCTAGTGGTGATAGCAAGGCGAATATCAGGAGACAACCCCTTCTTGAATCTACGGGCTCTATCCTCAGGGGTACGAACCATGGGTTCTGCAAATTGGCTCAGTCTACTAAATTCAGCAGTGTACCCATCAACAGAAAGGTTACCTTGTTCCAGTCTCTCGAATTGGCTTTCGAGAGCTTTTCGAGCCACTTCGGGGTAGAATTTCTTCTTGAATAGCCTCTTGAAGTCCTCCCAAGTGAGGTTAGGAGCAGATAGTTGGGGTTCGTCTCTAAACCAGGTCCGAGCTATGTCGAACAGTTGCAGGCTTGCGGACTCCACTTTGAGATCTTCAGGGACCCGAGCAGTCTTCAGGAGTCGCTCCACATTCTCTATCCATTCATCGGCATAGAGAATGCCTTCAGTTCCATAGAATTCCAGGGGTTTAAGGTTCTTAAAGTCCTTGGCACTTCCTGGCCTCTTTTGTGGTGACTCCTGGGACCGAAGAGCTTCTGAAAGGCTAGTCCGTAGCAGGGCAGTCTGTTCTTTCTAGGATTCCACTAGTCCCTGGAATACTCCAAGTAGCTGTGCCCCATCCAGAGTAACTATCGGAGTAGTTGGAGGCGGAGGGAGTGCAAGAGTTTCGGGCACAGTCTGCTCAGCTGGTTCTGATGTGCCTCCTACTGTGTTCCTGGTCTGAACCATTCTGTAAGATTAAGGGATAGGAAGATTAGAATAGATTACTTGGAAATCAAGGGCGATAGGAAAATTATTTAGGGATGATATCAAGATTTGAAACAAAAGATCCTATTCTGTGAATGAGCTTTTCCTAAAATCCTTAATCTTGTTGCAGGCCTGTTCGGTCCCTAAGTTGGAACCGAACAATTTAGTCGTTTGACCTGCATGAGCCACCACAAAAATGTGTCACGACCCGCACCCGGGTATTCGGGCACGAGTACGTGGTACATCCAGCCTACGTCGCAGTGTCGGCGGTAGTACACTGTCTAGGGCATAATCACAGGTAATATAAAATCTAGCTCATTCACAATAATTAAATAGGCAAGGAAAAATAACAGGAAAAAGAATTCTAAGACTTCATAAAATAAATGTGACAACAGATCCAGAGTTTATTACAGAATCCGGAAATTAAATCGGGGACAAACCCGATTACTAGGATGAAAGGAAAATAAAGATCTAATGCTAACTACTCTGCAGGAGTAGTCTCCTGTGTGGGAACCGGCTCCGCAACTGTATCACCTGCTGTCTCATAGGGGCCATAATAGGTGGGGGCCAAGTTCTCATCATCGCCTAAAATAACAGATCCAGTCAGAAAAGGAGCAAAGTACACAATGCACAACAAGATTTAAACTAAATATTTGTGACAGGAAGAAAATAACTGACTAAGCATCATGTTGGGAATATGCATAAGAAAGTAGTGAAATTAACTGAGAAATAATGCTATAAATCAGGACTATAAATAAAATATGATTAATTGCTATAAACCAGAAATATGAGTAAAACAGGAATAAAGTGTGACAGGAAATGTAACTGTAACAAGACAACAAGAACTACAACACGACAAGAACTATGTGCGTGAACTTGTGTATTTAGAATACATAGTTGGCATGTAGGGGGTTATAAGGCTAATCAGGCCGTCATAGACGACTATCAGACATGAACAATCGAGTATCAGGCTGATGGTACAGTCGCGTACCAACAGCTATCAGACATGACAGGGGGAAGGGTAAACCACATGCCTCCTAGTATTCTCCCACCCGACACAAAAAGCAAGACATAAAATCCAATATTCTAACACTACGTGAAATCATCAATGTTACTAGTAGAGCAAGGAATTAATTATCACAATATAAAGATTAAACTTGAAGTGCAGGTACTTGCCTAATGTTTGGATCCAAAAACAGTTATGTGTCTCGGGACAATTTCCAGAAATATGTCCAGATGCTGAAATAAACATTACCATCATGCTCAGAAGATATCAAATAGCTAGAAACGTCAGTCCTTGAGTCCAATTTGGAGACAAGGACAAAAACGGTAATTTTGGGTCAAAATGGGGTCCGCATGTGGGCCCGCTTTGCACCAAAAAATGTGTCAGGGTCAAAGGTCTCCAATTTCACCAAACTTAGTGTCAACAAGTCAGGAACGATGATACGAACCCAACAGAACTTTCAGAACTGGATTCCGATGAGCTGATCACAAAATCGCCCGTCGAGCGGGGCCTGTGGGGCCCACGACGCGCAATTTCGTCAACGTTCTCAGAATCGAACCAAACTTGGGTCATAGGACCAGCGTATCGCTACGAGTCTGATGGCGCAAGTTTCGTTTTGATCCGACGTATGTACAAGAAGTTAGGGCATAAAACAGAAAAGGGGGATACGGGGCGGTGTCCGCGGATACGCGTTGATCCCGGTGTGCACGCACACCCGAATCGACTTTCGTGAAATCCAACACGTCCGTAACAACACTGCGCACGTATCTGTGAAGATCGCGCGCGACCAAGTCGTCCCGTTTGGCGGGGCGTACCTAGTTCCGGGGTGAATCGGGTCAATATTTTCCCTGTTTTTGGATCGCGGTGTGCGATCACCACAGGACGCGATGCCCCGAGCGGTTTGTCCGGGCACCGAGAGGGTCATACAGGCTTCACAACGCAATTTACGAAATTGAAAATGGGGTAGCGAGAAGAAAGTTACACGCACCTGAACAGGGCTCAAAATCCCGAAGAATCCCGTGTCTGACACGTGTCCGACACGTGTCCACTGATTTGGGAATTTAGGGTTATGGTTCAGGGGAAAAATTCGGCGAGGGGAGCGACGGTCCTGCCGGAGCTGAGGCTGGCCAGAGGCGGCTGCGGCGGGGAGAGGCTGTCACGACCCGATTCCGTTGAATCGTTGGGGCGTCCCCCGAATCGTGATGCCGTGCGGGCCTGGAGTTGCGCCCGCACAAGGCTAAAGTATTTTGCATAGCAAGCACATATTCAGACTACGCAGATAAATTGAAACACAGATTTGAAACATGGAAAAGTTCTCTTTATTGATAATGAACATCTATTACAAACTCTTGAACGAGTTAGCTAATATGCCGAACGGCTTACAAAAGAGATGACTCAAAATGAGATAGCAGTCCTGTACATTATATCCCTTTACTAAACTTCAAAAGATATAGACCTCCTGGCTGGAGGGTAGCTTTGCCACGGAGCTGCATTTGTGTATAAGAGTTGCAAGCTCCGGTCTTCGAAAGGCTTCTAGGGGCGCGATGAAGATGCGCCAACAGCTGGACTGGATCGGGTAGACGACTTCGGCTCCTCGCTCGGTTCGCCTTAGTGTGGAGAACCTGTTTCAACGAGGGTCAGCATATCAAAACATGCTGGTGAAGGCGAGCTAGCCTGACTTTACCAATCAACACGTTGTTTTTAATTAAGCATGTATAATTGTGGGTTTCTATCTTGCCTTAGTTCATTTACAGTTAGCAGCATATAAAATTATACTGAAATGAACGTGCCACCGTTCGGTGGATTTTACTTGACCGTCTGAATTACCTGCACAATACTTACCATGCCTTCCCAGCATATAAAGTTAGTTTGCAACAGGTTTAAATATACAAGAGATCACTGGCGTGATGCCACAATGGACACTAGTCACTGGCGGCAATGGCATACAGCGAATGAACAAGGAGCGCTACATGCCACTCTGTTCAGCACAATAGACTATACAATAGTGTTTCGTCCGGACCGGATCGGTGCCAGTGCCCCAGCGACCGTCCGCAGAACTATACCTTGTGCACAAGTTGTCCGTGATCGAACAATATGTTTACTTAGTTAACAGTTCATGCTTTTTAGGCAACAAGAGTACAAGACAAGCAATTGTACAAGACAAGCATAATTTATGATTTATTCCCAAGCGAACAAGCATGCAGTACAGTATCCGTTCATGAAGTTATTGATAAGCATAATGAACCAAGTCTATTCTCTTTTATCTTGGTTTCTTTTATTATTATTTGGTATCGTTTGATCGGGGCAAAGGAGAGTGCGAGATTTTAGATGTGAAACTTGGAAGCAAGGCTAGCTAATCGGGTTGGTAGCCACTCACTTAGATTATTGGAAGGGAGATGGAAAGAGGCGCTTCACGACTCCGCTCGCAAGCCGCCTACTGCTCGTTCACCTGCACACGAACAGCTCGATTAATATTTTTTTCCTCTCTTTCCAATCTCGGAATTGAAGTGCAGTTCAATGAACGAAAACAATGAAACCATCGAAACCGTTCAAGGAAAACAAGCAAATCCCAAAACCCAACTCAAAGCACGAAAGCAACAAGCGACATCGAAAACCGAGGCATAAAAGATAGCAGCGGAGAGGTCCCTCCTGACTCTGCCGCTAAGCCGATCCTTGGGGCACAGTCCACTGAATATGGGAATCGATTCCGAAGAAACAAATCCATAACGAGGACGAGTTCTTAATTCAATCTATCCCGATCGAACGATACCGACTTGTGTTTCTTAGCCGTATTCTCCGCATCGGGAGAACGGGGCGCTACATCCTACCCAACTAATTGGAAGTTTTGTCCCGAAACTTAAGAATAGGACCTACTGTTAGGGATTATTGCGTTCAGGACGGCGATCATGGCTCAAGGAACAATCACGAACAGAATGATCTGATCCGCCACAGGCTAGGCATAACCCAAGTTTCAGGCGACAATTATTCTTTGTATGCCCCGGCTTGCTACAGAAGTAACATAGCTGCCCTGGTTTCTGTCTCTTCGGACCACCGTTGTTGGGTCGCTTAGCAGCATTGTTTCCTCTATCGTTGCTTTGGCGTTTGTGACTGGATGTATGCACAGCGCCGGCAGGAACGTGAGGATAGAGTGGTTCGAGAGATAGGGCGTGATTCATGACTTCACGCATGGTACGATACTGATGAACGGCTACGTGCAAATGGATGGCAGGGCGTAGTCCACCTTCAAACCTTCTTGCTTGACTCGCTACATCAGGTAAATAGGCCCTAGCAAATTTGGAGAGTCGGTTGAATTCGGTGGAGTACTCTTTAACTGTCAAACTGCCTTGCCTCAGTTGCACGAAGTCATTCTCCATTTGACGTTGTACTGGAGGGGGTACAAACTCCTCTTCGAACGCGGCACGAAAAGTCATCCACGAGATCGCCTCCTCCCCGTGATCAAATTGGAGAGATCGTCGATGCACGTCCCACCAATCGTGTGCGTTGAGGCGGAGCTGTAGTTGCGCGCAGGAGACGCGCTTATCTTCGGGGACCTCTAGCAGAGCGAAATGATCTTCAAGTTCGGCCAACCAATCTAGAGCTACGACGGGGTCCTCAGTCCCGTTGAATGGGGTATTGCAGACTTTCTTGAAGTGGCCAAAGTCGAAGGCAGTCACGTCCCTCGCCCTTGGAATATGCAGCATCTCTACTTCAAGCACGGGCTGTTCCACCGGAGTCGTTGCTGTTGCGGCGGAATGGTTGGCAGCCAAAGTCTGAATGATCTGTTGCAGGGCATCCACATGCTTCTGTTGGACTGAGAATCGTGCTTCTATATTGTCTTGAAACTTGAGCTGACTCTCTTCCGCCCGCTTCTCGGCCCGTTCATAGCGAGCCTCGTCCCTTTGTTGGTTTGCCTCCAACATCTACAATATTCGTTAGACGGGATCGATGCTTGGCACGGCTCGCTGGCTCTCTGAACTTCCCGAAGTGTCCGAACTACTTTCTTGGCCTTGCTTTTCGTCTGGGTTTTGCGCTGCAGATTGCGCTGGAGCCATTCCTTCAAAAGAAGATAAATTATATTAGAATCATAACGTATTATGGACTTATTGCATGAACGTATCTCATTTTGGCCTAGCGAAATTATTAATGTTACTATTAGAGCAAGGAATTAATTATCACAATATAAAAGATTAAACTTGAAGTGCAGGTACTTGCCTGATATTTGGATCCAAATACAGTTATGTGTCTCGGGACAATTTCCAGAAATGTGTCCAGATGCTGAAATAAACATTACCATAATGCTCAGAAGATATCAAATAGCTAGAAACGTCTGTCCTTGAGTCCAATTTGGGGACAAGGGCAAAAACGGTAATTTCGGGTCAAAATGGGGTCCGCATGTGGGCCCGCTTTGCACCGAAAAACGTGTCAGGGTCAAAGGTCTCCAATTTCACCAAACTTAGTGTCAACAGGTCAGGAACGATGATACGAACCCAACGGAACTTCCAGAACTGGATTTCGATGAGCCGATCAAAAAACGCCCGTCGAGCGGGGCCTGTGGGGCCCACGACACGCAATTTCGTCAACGTTCTCAGAATCGAACCAAACTTGGGTCACAGGACCAGCGTATCGCTACGAGTCTGATGGCACAAGTTTCGTTTCGATCCGACGTGTGTACAAGAAGTTAGGGCGTGAAATAGAAAAGGCGAATACGGGGCGGTGTCCGCGGATACGCGTTGATCCCGGTGTACACGCACACCCGAATCGACTTTCGCGAAATCCCACACGTTCGTATCAACGCTGCGCACGTATCTGTGAAGACCGCGCGTGACCAAGTCGTCCCGTTTGGCGGGGCGTACCCAGTTCCGGGGTAAATCCGGTCAATATTTTTCCTTTTTTTGGATCGTTGTGTGCGATCACCACAGGACGCGATGCCTCGAGCGGTTTATCCGGGAACCGAGAGGGTCATACAGGCTTCATAACGCAATTTACGGAATTGAAAATGGGGTAGCGAGAAGAAAGTTACACGCACCTGAACAGGGCTCAAAAACCCGAAGAATTCCGTGTCCGACACGTGTCCACTGATTTGGGAATTTAGGGTTAGGGTTCAGGGGAAAAATTCGGCGAGGGGAGCGGCGGTCCGGCCGGAGCTGAGGCTGGTCGGAGGCGGCTGCGGCGGGGAGAGGTCGGCCATGGCTACGTCGCCGCACGGCGGGGCGAGGCGGACTGACCGGAGGCGGTGCTGGCCGGAGGCGGGCTGCCCGCGGTTGCTGCTGCTGCTGGAGTCGGGGACGGCCGCGGTGGAGAGGAGGAAGGCGGGGCGAGGTCGGGGCGAGGGTGGCGGTGGACGACGGAGCAGCGGGGTGAGCCGGCGGCGGAGCGGTGGTCGGGGAAAGTTGGCACGGGACGGAGGAGCCGTCGAGGGGGGGTTTAAAGGGGTGGCAAGGCGAGGGGGCTCCGGGCAACGCGGCGGCCAGCGCGGGGGCGGGGGCACGTAGCCGCGTGCAGCGCCGGGCGCGGGGTGGTCGGCGTGGGACGCGGGCGGCCGGGGGACGCGGGCTGGGGACGATGGGCTGGGGAGCGGGTCCGGGCGGCGGGTCGGGTTCGGGTGGACCCGACCCGACCCGTTAGGGAGAGGGCTGGACCGGTGGGCCGTTGGGCCGGGCTGGGCTGAAATCTAAGAAATAATAATAATAATAATAATAATAATAATAAATGAATTAATTAATTAATTAATAAATAATTAGTTTTAGGTGATTTAAAAATAGGTCCGGGGCCCGATAAATTCCAGAAAAATTACCCTAAGTCCAGTTTTTCATTTTACACCCAAAAATATTATTTTCATAATATTTTAATATTATTTATTATCAATTAAAAAATTATGTAATAATTTAAAATCCTGATTTTAATTACAGAAAAATTCTCAGGAAATTCCAGGAAATTACGAAAAATCTAATTTTAATATTTTTTGAAAAAATCAGGGGCTTACAATCTACCCAACTTATAAAATTTCGTCCTCGAAATTTAAAAAATATGGTAGGGTTCTCTCTATCCAATCTCACTTGATTATAGTCTAACGGGTTTCTCTCAGGTGAACATTGCGGTCGCTACCCAACTTAGAATTTTCCCGTCTATCCTCTAAGGTTAAACAACTAGTAAAGCTATGTCCCAACTTAATTAATCATGGTATTAAATCTTTAAGTTTTTAACACAAATACACCGCCTATGGTATTCCCTTAGTCATAAAGGGTTATCATCAATTCGACCGGTCTGAGGGGTATAGCTAGTATTATCTATATATCAAACTTATACCAAGCACAGGATTTTGTCTTTCCGAAATAAGGGAAGACGAGGATCAATAAAAGAGTTTAAGGGCGAGGTGGTAGAACATAAGTATAGGGATCAAGGCGTTTAAGGAATTCTAATGGGAATTGTCAGGCGGTTATGGATTAAAATCCTATTCTGGTAATCATTTATTCGCATGCTCATATTAGTAACTGATACGATATGCTCGGACATATTTAGGGGCAAGTATACTAGTCAACTATATATCTCAATCCACGTAAAGTAGTCGTGCGAAGTGCGAATCAAAATGCACTAAGGTTGATCAGACCGTAGTACACTGATTCTGAATAGACACTTGTATTAGTGGGGTTGATCAGGTCTCAATAATACATGTGTCATGAACAAGCCCGATAAAGGGTAAGCTTGCAAAACTAGGCTATAAAATAGCAGCATAAGTCAAGTTCAGCAAAATTAAGTGCGCTTGATGATGATAAAAGAAGGTATAAATTATTGAAGTTCACAAAATAATACAAAATAAGCACAATAGCAAAAGCCTTTAAAACCTCTATAGTTATCAAATTTAAAAGCATACCAGATTATTTAGCAAGTTCAAAATTACTAGGTTGGGGCTGAGGTCACGAACCAATAGGCATGAGCTAAATACTAGAAAAGGCAACTAAAAAATCACTTACGCGCATTAGCTGTTTCCAGAGTCTGCGCGTTCTCCACGGTCATCACGTAAGCTTGTCCGCGTCCTGGAGCAGCGGGACAGTCCCTCACTTGATGTTCTGTTGATCCACAATATAGACAGGCACCTAGCCTCTTTCTACAAACTCGCCAAATGTGACCTTGTTTATGACAAAAGTCACAAGTAAGAGTTTGTTGGTTCTGTCCTTGAGCTTGGTGTTGGGGTACTGTGGCTCGAGGGAGAGGACGCTGGTTTTGTTGCGGGGCCTTCTGTTGTGGTTGTTGTTGGAACGGGCGTTTGTGGGGTCCCGTACTTCCAGTATCTCTTTTCCGTTTTAGTTTATGCCCCATGTCTCTCTCAACACCTTGTGCCACGCTCAAGATTTTCTCGTATGTACGAGCTCGGCTAGTGGTGATAGCAAGGCGAATATCAGAAGACAACCCCTTCTTGAATCTACGGGCTCTATCCTCAGGGGTACGAACCATGGGTTCTGCAAATTGGCTCAGTCTGCTAAATTCAGCAGTGTACCCATCAACAGAAAGGTTACCTTGTTCCAGTCTCTCGAATTGGCTTTCGAGAGCTTCCCGAGCCACTTCGGGGTAGAATTTCTCCTTGAATAGCCTCTTGAAGTCCTCCCAAGTGAGGTTAGGAGCAGATAGTTGGGGTTCGTCTCTAAACCAGGTCCGAGCTATGTCGAACAGTTGCAGGCTTGCGGACTCCACTTTGAGATCTTCAGGGACCCGAGCAGTCTTCAGGAGTCGCTCCACATTCTCTATCCATTCATCGGCATAGAGAATGCCTTCAGTTCCATAGAATTCCAGGGGTTTAAGGTTCTTAAAGTCCTTGGCACTTCCTGGCCTCTTTTGTGGTGACTCCTGGGATCGAAGAGCTTCTGAAAGGCTAGTCCGTAGCAGGGCAGTCTATTCTTTCTGGGATTCCACTTGTCCCTGGAACACTCCAAGTAGCTGTGCCCCATCCAGAGTAGCTGTCGGAGTAGTTGGAGGCGGAGGGAGTGCAAGAGTTTCGGGCACAGTCTGCTCAGCTGGTTCTGATGTGCCTCCTACTGTGTTCCTGGTCTGAACCATTCTGTAAGATTAAGGGATAGGAAGATTAGAATAGATTACTTGGAAATCAAGGGCGATAGGAAAATTGTTTAGGGATGATATCAAGATTTGAAACAAAAGATCCTATGCTGTGAATAAGCTTTTCCTAAAATCCTTAATCTTGTTGCAGGCCTGTTCGGTCCCTAAGTTGGAACCGAACAATTTAGTCGTTTGACCTGCATGGGCCACCACAAAAATGTGTCACGACCCGCACCCGGGTATTCGAGCACGAGTACGTGGTACGTCCAGCCTACGCCGCAGTGTCGGCGGTAGTACGCTGTTTAGGGCATAATCACAGGTAATATAAAATCTAGCTCATTCATAATAATTAAATAGGCAAGGAAAAATAACAGGAAAAAGAATGCTAAGACTTCATAAAATGAATGTGACAACAGATCCAGAGTTTATTACAGAATCCGGAAATTAAATCGGGGACAAACCCGATTACTAGGATGAAAGGAAAATAAAGATCTAATGCTAACTACTCTGCAGGAGTAGTCTCCTGTGTGGGAACCGGCTCCGCAACTGTATCACCTGCTGTCTCATAGGGGCCATAATAGGTGGGGGGCAAGTTCTCATCATCGCCTAAAACAATAGATCCAGTCAGGAAAGGAGCAAAGTACACAATGCACAACAAGATTTAAACTAAATATTTGTGACAGGAAGAAAATAACTGACTAAGCATCATGTTGGGAATATGCATAAGTAAGTAGTAAAATTAACTGAAAAATAATGCTATAAATCAGGACTATAAATAAAATATGATTAATTGCTATAAACCAGAAATATGAGTAAAACAGGAATAAAGTGTGACAGGAAATGTAACTGTAACAAGACAACAAGAACTACAACACGACAAGAACTATGTGTGTGAACTTGTGTATTTAGAATACATAGTTGGCATATAGGGGGTTATAAGGCTAATAAGGCCGTCATAGACGACTATCAGACATGAACAATCGAGTATCAGGCTGATGGTACAGTCGCGTACCAACAGCTATCAGACATGACAGCGGGAAGGGTAAACCACATGCCTCCTAGTATTCTCCCACCCGACACGAAAAGCAAGACATAAAATCCAATATTCTAACACTACGTGAAATCATCAATGTTACTAGTAGAGCAAGGAATTAATTATCACAATATAAAGATTAAACTTGAAGTGCAGGTACTTGCCTGATGTTTGGATCCAAATACAGTTATGTGTCTCGGGACAATTTCCAGAAATGTGTCCAGATGCTGAAATAAATATTACCATCATGCTCAGAAGATATCAAATAGCTAGAAACGCCTGTCCTTGAGTCCAATTTGGAGACAAGGACAAAAACGGTAATTTTGGGTCAAAACGGGGTCTATATGTGGGCCCGCTTTGCACCAAAAAATGTGTCAGGGTCAAAGGTCTCCAATTTCACCAAACTTAGTGTCAATAGGTCAGGAACGATGATACGAACCCAAAAGAACTTCCAGAACTGGATTCCGATGAGCCGATCACAAAATCGCCCGTCGAGCGGGGCCTGTGGGGCCCACGACATGCGATTTCGTCAACGTTCTCAGAATCGAACCAAACTTGGTTCATAGGACCAGCGTATCGCTACGAGTCCGATGGTGCAAGTTTCGTTTCGATCCGACGTATGTACAAGAAGTTAGGGCGTAAAACAGAAAAGGAGGATACGGGGCGGTGTCCGCGGATACGCGTTGATCCCGGTGTGCACGCACACCCGAATCAACTTTCGCGAAATCCCACACGTCCATAACAACACTACGCACGTATCTGTGAAGATCGTGCGCGACCAAGTCGTCCCGTTTGGCGGGACGTACCCAGTTCAGGGGTGAATCGGGTCAATGTTTTCCCTGTTTTTGGATCGCGGTTTGCGATCACCACAGGACGTGATGCCCCGAGCGGTTTGTTCGGGCACCGAGAGGGTCATACAGGCTTCACAATGCAATTTACGGAATTGAAAACGGGGGTAGCGAGGAGAAAGTTACACGCACAAGAACAGGGCTCAAAAACTCGAAGAATCTCGTGTCCGACACGTGTCCGACACGTGTCTACTGATTTGGGAATTTAGGGTTAGGGTTCAGGGGAAAAATTCGGCGAGGGGAGCGGCGTTCCGACCGGAGCTGAGGCTGGCCAGAGGCGGCTGCGGCGGGGAGAGGCTGTCACGACCCGATTCCGTAGAATCGTTGGGGCGTCTCCCGAATTGTGATGCCGTGCGGGCCTGGAGTTGCGTCCGCACAAGGCTAAAGTATTTTGCATAACAAGCACATATTCAGAGTACGCAGATAAATTGAAACACAGATTTGAAACATGGAAAAGTTCTCTTTATTGATAATGAACATCTATTACAAACTCTTGAACGAGTTAGCTAATATGCCGAACGGCTTACAAAAGAGATGACTCAAAATGAGATAGCAGTCTTGTACATTATATCCCTTTACTAAACTTCAAAAGATATAGACCTCCTGGCTGGAGGATAGCTTTGCCACGGAGCTGCATTTGTGTATGAAGAGTTGCAAGCTCCGGTCTTCGAAAGGCTTCTAGGGGCGCGATGAAGATGCGCCAACAGCTGGACTGGATCGGGTAGACGATTTCGGCTCCTCGCTTGGTTCGCCTTAGTGTGGAGAACCTGTTTCAACGAGGGTCAGCATATCGAAACATGCTGGTGAAGACGAGCTAGCCTGACTTTACCAATCAGCACGTTATTTTTAATGAAGCATGTATAATTGTGGGTTTCTATCTTGCCTTAGTTCATTTACAGTTAGCAGCATATAGAATTATACTGAAATGAACGTGCCACCGTTCGGTGGATTTTACCTGACCGTCTGAATTACCTGTACAATACTTACCATGCCTTCCCTGCCACGAAGACTCAAGTTAGTTTGCAACAGGTTTAAATATACAAGAGATCACTGGCGTGATGCCACAATGGACACTAGTCACTGGCGGCAATGGCATACAGCGAATGAACAAGGAGCGCTACATGCCACTCCGTTCAGTATAATAGACTATACAATAGTGTTTCGTCAAGACCGGATCGGTGCCAGTGCCCCAGCGACCGTCCGCAGAACTATACCTTGTGCACAAGTTGTCCGTGATCGAACAATATGTTTACTTAGTTAACAGTTCATGCTTTTTAGGCAACAAGAGTATAAGATAAGCAATTGTACAAGACAAGCATAATTTATGATTTATTCCCAAGCGAACAAGCATGCAGTACAGTATCCGTTCGTGAAGTTATTGACAAGCATAATAAACCAAGTCTATTCTCTTTTATCTTGGTTTCTTTTATTATTATTTGGTATAGTTTGATCGGGGCAAAGGAGAGTGCGAGATTTTAGATGTGAATCTTGGAAGCAGGGCTAGCTAATCGGGTTGGTAGCCACTCACTTAGATTATTGGAAGGGAGATGGAAAGAGGCGCTTCATGACTCCGCTCGCAAGCCGCCTACTGCTCGTTCACCTGCACACGAACAGCTCGATTAATATTTTTTTCCTCTCTTTCCAATCTCGGAATTGAAGTGCAGTTCAATGAACGAAAACAATGAAACCATCAAAACTGTTCAAGGAAAACAAGCAAATCCCAAAACCCAACTCAAAGCACGAAAGCAACAAGCGACATCGAAAACCGAGGCATAAAAGATAGCAGCGGAGAGGTCCCTCCTGACTCTGCCGCTAAGACGATCCTTGGGGCGCAGTCCACTGAATATGGGAATCGATTCCGAAGAAACAAATCCATAATGAGGACGAGTTCTTAATTCAATCTATCCCGATCGAACGATACCGACTTGTGTTTCTTAGCCGCATTCTCCGCACCGGGAGAACGGGGCGCTACATCCTACCCAACTAATTGAAAGTTTCGTCCCGAAACTTAAGAATAGGACCTACCGTTAGGGATTATTGCGTTCAGGACGGCGATCATGGCTCAAGGAACAATCACGAACAGAATGATCTGATTCGCCACAGGCTAGGCATAACCCAAGTTTCAGGCGACAATTATCCTTTGTATGCCCCGGCTTGCTACAGAAGTAACATAGCTGCCCTGGTTTCTGTCTCTTCGGACCACCGTTGTTGGGTCGCTTAGCAGCATTGTTTCCTCTATCGTTGCTTTGGCGTTTGTGACTGGATGTATGCACAGCGCCGGCAGGAACGTGAGGATAGAGTGGTTCGAGAGATAGGGCGTGATTCAGGACTTCACGCATGGTACGATATTGATGAACGGCTACGTGCGAATGGATGGCAGGGCGTAGTCCACCTTCAAACCTTCTTGCTTGACTCGCTACATCAGGTAAATAGGCCCTAGTGAATTTGGAGAGTCGGTTGAATTCGGTGGAGTACTCTTTAACTGTCATACTGCCTTGCCTCAGTTGCACGAAGTCATTCTCCATTTGACGTTGTACTGGAGGGGGTACAAACTCCTCTTCGAACGCGGCACAAAAAGTCGTCCACGAGATCGCCTCCTCCCCGTGATCAAATTGGAGAGATCGTCGATGCACGTCCCACCAATCGTGTGCATTGAGGCAGAGCTGTAGTTGCGCGCAGGAGACGCGCTTATCTTCGGGGACCTCTAGCAGAGCGAAATGATCTTCAAGTTCGGCCAACCAATCTAGAGCTACGACGGGGTCCTCAGTCCCGTTGAATGGGGTATTGCAGACTTTCTTGAAGTGGCCAAAGTCGAAGGCAGTCACGTCCCTCGCCCTTGGAATATGCGGCGTCTCTACTTCAAGCACGGGCTGTTCCACCGGAGTCGTTGCTGTTGCGGCGGAATGGTTGGCAGCCAAAGTCTGAATGATCTGTTGCAGGGCATCCACCTGCTTCTGTTGGACTGAGAATCGTGCTTCTATATTGTCTTAAAACTTGAGCTGACTCTCTTCCGCCCGCTTCTCGGCCCGTTCATAGCGAGCCTCGTCCCTTTGTTGGTTTGCCTCCAACATCTGCAACATTCGTTGGACGGGATCGATGCTTGGCATGGCTCGCTGGCTCTCTGAACTTCCCGAAGTGCCCGAACTACTTTCTTGGCCTTGCTTTTCGTCCGAGTTTTGCGCTGCAGATTGCGCTGGAGCCATTCCTTCAAAAGAAGGTAAATTATATTAGAATCATAACGTATTATGGACTTATTACATGAACGTATCTCATTTTGGCCTAGCGAAATCATCAATGTTACTAGTAGAGCAAGAAATTAATTATCACAATATAAAAGATTAAACTTGAAGTGCAGGTACTTGCCTGATGTTTGGATCCAAATACAGTTATGTGTCTCGGGACAATTTCCAGAAATGTGTCCAGATGCTGAAATAAACATTACCATCATGCTCAGAAGATATCAAATAGCTAGAAACGTCTGTCCTTGAGTCCAATTTGGAGACAAGGGCAAAAACGGTAATTTCGGGTCAAAACGGGGTCCGCATGTGGGCCCGCTTTGCACCGAAAAATGTGTCAGGGTCAAAGGTCTCCAATTTCACCAAACTTAGTGTCAACAGGTCAGGAAAGATGATACGAACCCAACGGAACTTCCAGAACTGGATTCCGATGAGCCGATCACAAAATCGCCCGTCAAGCAGGGCCTGTGGGGCCCACGACACGCGATTTCGTCAACGTTCTCAGAAACGAAACAAACTTGGGTCACAGGACCAGCGTATCACTACGAGTCTGATGGCACAAGTTTCGTTTCGATCCGACGTATGTACAAGAAGTTAGGGCGTGAAATAGAAAAGGCGGATACGGGGCGGTGTCCGCGGATACGCGTTGATCCCGGTGTGCACGCACACCCGAATCAAATTTCGCGAAATCCCACACGTCCGTATCAACGCTGCGCACGTATCTGTGAAGACCGCGCGCGACCAAGTCGTCCCGTTTGGCGGGGCGTACCCAGTTCCGGGGTGAATCCGGTCAATATTTTTCCTGTTTTTGGATCGTGATGTGCAATCACCACAAGACGCGATGCCCCGAGCGGTTTATCCGGGCACCGAGAGGGTCATACAGGCTTCACAACGTAATTTACGGAATTGAAAATGGGGTAGCGAGAAGAAAGTTACACGCACCTGAACAGGGCTCAAAAACCCGAAGAATCCCGTGTCCGACACGTGTCCACTGATTTGGGAATTTAGGGTTAGGGTTCAGGGGAAAAATTCGGCGAGGGGAGCGGCGGTCCGGCCGGAGCTGAGGCTGGCCAGAGGCGGCTGCGGCGGGGAGAGGTTGTCACGACCCGATTCCGTAGAATCGTTGGGGCGTCCCCCGAATCGTGATGCCGTGCGGGCCTGGAGTTGCGCCCGCACAAGGCTAAAGTATTTTGCATAGCAAGCACATATTCAGAGTACGCAGATAAATTGAAACACAGATTTGAAACATGGAAAAGTTCTCTTTATTGATAATGAACATCTATTACAAACTCTTGAACGAGTTAGCTAATATGCCGAACGGCTTAGAAAAGAGATGACTCAAAATGAGATAGCAGTCCTGTACATTATATCCTTTTACTAAACTTCAAAAGATATAGACCTATTGGCTGGAGGATAGCTTTGCCACGGAGCTGCATTTGTGTATGAAGAGTTGCAAGCTCCGGTCTTCGAAAGGCTTCTAGGGGCGCGATGAAGATGCGCCAACAGCTGGACTGGATCGGGTAGACGACTTCGGCTCCTCGCTCGGTTCGCCTTAGTGCGGAGAACCTGTTTCAACGAGGGTCAGCATATCGAAACATGCTGGTGAAGACAAGCTAGCCTGACTATACCAATCAACACGTTATTTTTAATGAAGCATGCATAATTGCGGGTTTCTATCTTGCCTTAGTTCATTTACAGTTAGCAGCATATAGAATTATACTGAAATGAACGTGCCACCGTTCGGTGGATTTTACCTGACCGTCTGAATTACCTGCACAATACTTACCATACCTTCCCTGCCACGAAGACACAAGTTAGTTTGCAACAGGTTTAAATATACAAGAGATCACTGGCGTGATGCCACAATGGACACTAGTCACTGGCGGCAATGGCATGCAGCGAATGAACAAGGAGCGCTACATGCCACTCCGTTCAGCACAATAGACTATACAATAGTGTTCCGTCCGGACTGGATCGGTGCCAGTGCCCCAGCGACCGTCCGCAGAACTATACCTTATGCACAAGTTATCCATGATCGAACAATATGTTTACTTAGTTAACAGTTCATGCTTTTTAGGCAACAAGAGTACAAGACAAGCAATTGTACAAGACAAGCATAATTTATGATTTATTCCCAAGCGAACAAGCATGCAGTACAGTATCCATTCATGAAGTTATTGACAAGCATAATGAACCAAGTCTATTCTCTTTTATCTTGGTTTCTTTTATTATTATTTGGTATCGTTTGATCGGGGCAAAGGAGAGTGCGAGATTTTAGATGTGAATCTTGGAAGCAGGGCTAGCTAATCGGGTTGGTAGCCACTCACTTAGATTATTGGAAGGGAGATGGAAAGAGGCGCTTCACGACTCCGCTCGTAAGCCGCCTACTGCTCGTTCACCTGCACACGAACAGCTCGATTAATATATTTTTTCTCTCTTTCCAATCTCGGAATTAAAGTGCAGTTCAATGAACGAAAACAATGAAACCATCGAAACCGTTCAAGGAAAACAAGCAAATCCTAAAACCCAACTCAAAGCACGAAAGCAACAAGCGATATCGAAAACTGAGGCATAAAAGATAGCAGCGGAGAGGTCCCTCCTGACTCTGCCGCTAAGCCGATCCTTGGGGCGAAGTCCACTGAATATGGGAATCGATTCTGAAGAAACAAATCCATAACGAGGACGAGTTCTTAATTCATTCTATCCCGATCGAACGATACCGACTTGTGTTTCTTAGCCGAATTCTTCGCACCGGGAGAACGGGGCGCTACAGAGGCCGGCCGGGGCTGTGTCGCCGCACGGCGGGGCGAGGCGGACTGACCGGAGGCGGTGTTGGCCGGAGGTGGGCTGCCCGCGGCTGCTGCTGCTGCTGGAGTCGGGGACTGCCGCGGCGGGGAGGAGGACGGCGGGGCGAGGTCGGGGTGAGGGTGGCGGTGGACGGCGGAGCAGCGGGGGTGAGCCGGCGGCGGAGCGGTGGTCGGGGAAAGTTGGCACGGGGCGGAGGAGCCGTCGAGGAGGGGGTTTAAAGGGGTGGCGAGGCGAGGGGGCTCCGGGCAACGCGGCGGCCAGCGTGCATCGCCGGGCGCGGGGTGGTCGGCGTGGGACGCGGGCGGCCGGGGGACGCGGGCTGGGGACGATGGGGTGGGGAGCGGGTCCGGGCGGCGGGTCGGGTTCGGGTGGACCCGACCCGACCCGTTAGGGAGAGGGCTGGGCCGGTGGGCCGTTGGGCCGGGCTGGGCTGAAATCTAAGAAATAATAATAATAATAATAATAATAATAATAATAATAATAATAATAATAAAAAATTAATTAATTAATTAATAAATAAATAAATAATTAGTTTTAGGTGATTTAAAAATAGGTCCGGGGCCCGATAAATTCCAAAAAAATTACCCTAAGTCCAGTTTTTCATTTTACACCCAAAAATATTATTTTCATAATATTTTAATATTATTTATTATTAATTAAAAATCATGTAATAATTCAAAACCCTGATTTTAATTACAGAAAAATTCCCAGAAAATTCCAGAAAATTGCGAAAAATCAATTTTAATATTTTTTGAAAAAATCAGGGGCTTACAGGATTACCCCGAGATATACGGGACATGAGCTGACGCTGGAGCAGTACTAGCACCAGAGGACGAGGTTTTGTCGGAGGTTTTCTTCTGAGTATTTCAGTTTCATACTCAGTTATTTATGCTTATTATTATTTTATATTTGGACTCATGGACATATGTATTGGTGATATTCTCTTTTTTTTATTGTGTCAGGTTGTTCCCCGAGACACTATTTATTTGGATTTATTGATGGATTATTTCCTTTATCTATTATCTTGACTGATTTATCATATTGACTTGAGTTTACTTTTTGTGGATGAGATTAAAATTATTCTATGATAGATGGTGTAGACTACATTTAAATTTATTACAGCTTAAGTGCACTCTAATGGGTCAATTAAATTGGGTTTGCCTATTGGAGTTGTGCTGGGCCATTGCCACGTGGCTAGTCCTTCGGTATTTTGGGACTGGGGCGTGACAAGGACTTGGGTGTTACATATTTTTGTGGTGGCCCATGCAGGTCTGATTAAATTATTTTGGTTACTTTCCAGTACCGAGCTAGCTTGTAATCAGGATTAGCAGTATTAGTATCTCAATCCATAATTGATTAAAAATTCCTTAGCATTTGATTATCGCCCTTGGACTTCATAATTGTACTCTTTTATTCTCCTCGACATCCTTATTATTGTTTATCATCTATCCTTATTTCAGATAGATGGACGTTCGTGCGCGGTATTTACTCCAGAAGCAGATCATTGTCAAGGCGGAAGAAGACATGGTGGATATAAATTTTTGAGAAGACAGTTACCCTTAGTAGGATAGGTAGATAGTTATTCCTATATGCTAGAGCTAGTATAGATTGTTAGCATGAGAATTAAATATAGTATCAGAGGCCTAGAACTAATAAAACCTTATCCTTGCTTAAGGTAGCCTTAATTTAAAGTATTAGAAGTTAGAAAGATGGTTTGAATCAAATGCACTATAATAATTTATAAAATACATAGCTAGATGCTAGGGATCATATGTGGCTTATGATGGTGATACAAGAAATTGTATTATGACCTTAAAAAATTGGAACCTAACGTAGCAGGCCAAAGTGGTTAAATCTCTAGTTGTCTTATGATTTTTTTAGAGCTTATGACCCTCTTAAATTATTGATGACTATAGGTCCGGACTAAATAGATAGGTAGATTGCTAGACCAAATGTTTGAGTAATTAGATAACTCAAGTACTAAAGTATAGCTTTCGAAATCAAACTAGATGTACTTGATTATTGGGGTTGTCGGTGTTACTTGAACAAGTAATTTCCACCCGTGATTACTTGGAAAGATAAGCTAATATCTGTGATAGAGGAAATAGGTTGAAGGATGAGAGTTTTGATAGATGTTATAGTCTTGATTTAGATAGTGAATTGTCTATAATAGATGACGAGCTATAACAAGATAGTAACATGAATTTTGGTTAAAGGATAAACATGGAATAAACAAGAAGAATTCTCAGGCTCAAGGTGAAGAAGGTAAAATGGTAACAAGAAGAGATTCACGAGAAGTACATGACCTTGAGCATTTTTCTAGGAAGGGCAGAAGATTTTATCACTCTGTAGTTGCCTAGAAGATCTATACTACGAAGCGGAAAGTACTTGGTCATGATTGGCGAAGCTTAAAGTTGAAAACAAGATTAACATACTAAAAGGATATGAAAGTACGTAGGAAACAAATGATAAGGGAAAGATATTATGGTCGCATAATCCAAGAAAAAATGATTGTGGTATGAACTTGAGGGATAATAATTCTAGTATTTATGAATTATAATGCTTTTAGAATTTTAAGAATTTAGTGCGAGTAAAAATTGTTGATCAGTCTCAAAGTCATACGAACTTCAAGAAATTAGACACAGGTTCAGAATCACATACTGACTTGATGGTTATTCTGTAGAGGATTATCACAAGACCCTTAGAGTATAGATTTACACATGGTAGGAAAATGTATATGGAAGATAGAAGTCTTATAGGAATGATAGTTGAATATTGTGGGTTTACACATAAACTGATTAAGGCCAGGAATTTAGATTTTTGACTAATAGGGTAGGAGCCTAACTGGACCTACTTCATTCATGACTTAGTTGTTACACCCAAGTATACACTCTCATGTTCTATATAGACCCCACAACATTCGTGACATACCTCTTTCTAGAAAATCTATACTTAATTAGTCAGTTCCGTTGCAATTAAATTAAATTGTACATCGGCAACCCAATTACCCTAACCACCGATATACCCGTATCCCATTCATGCCAACCTACGTCCATGACACTGGTGTTGCATTAAGTTGAGACCTTGAACTCTCTATACAATGTTAATCACCTTGATAAGATTTTTGATGAAGTATTCCTTGGTACTATTTTACCCTAGTTGTATTTGGCTATGATATTTCCTATTGTCTTGTAGACTCATGACTTAATTAGAAGCAAGGAGAACTGGTAAAACTTTCTTTATAAAGTTATTGACTCATTAACGTCATGGTAGTACCTAGATTTTCTTTGATAGGCTGTGACAACGGTTACAAAATTCTCACCATCTTGTATCCCTCCTTGAAGTTAGACTTTTTAAAAACCCTTAGAAATATGATCATGACTATTGTTCCTACAACCAACTTCATTCTTATAAGTTGGGTAGAGCCTTGATTAAGCGGACCCTTATTTTTAGATTGCGACGTCAAACTAGGACTCCATTTGGTAACTGCATCCCCCATCTTTTGATAAACAAGTGCAACCTTGCTTAACTAAAATCTTTTCTAGTATGTTTATTTTTAATTTCGATGACGAAATTTTTATAAGTTTGGTAGATTATAACCCCCCTAATTTTTAGATTTAAATTTTAAATTTTTATTAATATTGGTATTATTTAATTATTGAGATTTAAGGGATAATTTTTAGTAATTTTAGTTAATTAGAATAATATAAACTCAAGGATAGATAATTTTGTATAATTAATTAATTACAAATATTGTACAAAAAATATAGTTTTAGGTGTACAACTATTATTAGAGTATTATAAAAAAAATCTGGAAATTATTTGGGGTTCAAACCTATTTCTTTATGGCTATATATATATATATATATATATATATATATATATATATATATATATATATATATGTATATATATAATAATAATTATTATTATATTAAAACCCAACCCAAAACCCACTCAAACTCGAGCCCAAAACCTACTCAAAACAAAACCCTAAACCCGACCGCTACAGTTCCCCCCAGCTTCTGAACCCCGATCACTCATTTTCGCTCCCAACCGGCCGCGACCCTTCTCCTTTTCCATTCCAAAACTTCCCCCCTTTACCCCTATATAATCATCACCAGAGAAGACCACCATCACCACCCTTCTCCTCTGCCTCCAGCCGACCACCGTCGACCACCGCAGCCGCCATCAACCGCCGCCGCAAGCAGCCGCCCAAAACCCGAGAAGCAGAGCTTCATGAGGTACTCTTCTTCTCGCCCCTATTTCTTCCTACACAGAAATCCAAACAGCGACTCGTCGAATCCTATGTGAAGACCACATGACCCTCTTGAACCCAGTGTAATTACTTTACCTTATCGTGTTCTATGTCGATCGCAAATTATGACACAAAACAAGTAATCTCCAAAAACTGTTTCAAGTACGCGTGTTTGAGTTCCGTTATCTCCATAATGGCACGTGATAGTAAAATTCTACTTGAATAGTAATTTAGACAACATAACCTAGTTTTAATCCCTTTAAACACTTTCTTTTAATTCTATGTATGTTGTGATTATTTTACTGTTTTCCGTCAAAATCTTGGTTTCGTAAACCAAAATTTTTTCGATACGGGATGCGTCCCGCCAAATGAGACAATTTTGTCGTGTACGAGTTACACCGAAAGACGTGTATCATCAACGCAGATTTGTAGAATTTTGTGAAAGTTGATTTGGATATGCGTGCACATCGGAATCAACGCATATCCGTCAAAAAATTTCGTATCGGCCTATTCTGATACTTGTCATAATTTCGTGTGTGCTTGACATTTCATAATAAAACTTGTACCATCGAATTCGCAGCATTACGCTGGTCCTGTGACCCAAGTTTGGTTCGATTCTGAGAACGTAGACGAAATACCATTTCGCGGGTCTACGGTTCCACTTGACGGGTGATTTCGTGATCAGCTCATCAGAATCCAGTTCTGGATGTTCCATTGAGTTCGTACCATCGTTCTGGACTTGTAGACACTAAGTTTGTTAAATTTGGAAAACTTTATCTTTGGCATATTTTTTGGTACGAAGTGGGCCACATGTGGACCCCGCTTTGACCCAAAACTGTCAATTCTGTCTCTATGTCCAAATTAAACTTATGGGTAGTCAATCCTATCTATTTTTAGCATTCTAAGAACAATGGTGATGTTTGTTTCAGCATCCAGAGGTGTACTTGGAGATTCCACTTTTACAGGAGCATTTGACAGAGTTCAAAGCCCAAGCAAGTGTACCTTGCCAAACCTGCAGAGATCCTGTTATATTATTTGCTTGAGTTCTTTCTATATATATATATATATATATATATATATATATATACTCTTGAGATATACATCTTCAACCTAGGACCGTGAGACATTGCTTAGCGTCCGAACAAGATTCGGGTGTTGACGCCGTACACGGAGTCGTGTAACGTAACTTAGAAATTTGATACCACGATCCTATTTTGCGTGCTTTCTTTACTAAGTACGCTATACCAAAGGACACTTGATACTATTTCATGTGACAGAATCTTTCTTGAGTTATTCATAGTGATTCTGTATTGGCTTACAGGATTCGTGATATGAGACTTGCATATATATAGATATCATTATGACTCGTTGTACTAGCTAGAGGTCATGATCTTGCGTGTTTTGGACATGAGACATCGTGTACATGAGACGTAAGGTTACATTGGGTGGGGAGAGATACACCAAACTACATGCTGATTATGTTTATATATATATATATATATATATATATATATATATATATATATATATATATATATACTACATTACTGGAGGTGCCTTAGACTATGTCTCAGATCTTTGGCACATTTACTGGCCCTACAAGATATTACTTGCTGCTATGGGCTCCCCGACACAGAGCCTGTAGTGGTTTCAGCCTGAGTACGAATGATGCTCTCACGTGCATATCACTTAGATGGTTACAGTAGTTTACCCTTGAGTATGTGGTATTATACTGTTTTACTTTGGTATGCTATTTCTTGTACCTTGTTACGTCCCTCTGAGGACCTGGTCCCTTGCAGTTTTACAGCATAGACCGTTGTGGAGCCTGCCTAGAGTTGCTGATGTGTATTGCTTTTTCATACAGGCATTGGTGCCAGGTACTTATATCATTTCTACCGGATTTATGGTTATTTATTCATATTGCTTATTCATCTGCTGATGTAGGCTAGTTTTATAGACTCATATTTCTTTCTCGAGTCTATTCGAGCTTATGTGTTACTGGACGGCCGACTTTAGCATATATAGTTCATTCTTGATATTTTGTTCTTTATGTGGATTGAGACATAGTTATTTTCAGTATTTTTAGATAGTTACCCTTATTATACAGCTTATACGTATTCGAGTCAGACCAGAGTCTGGTCGAATACGTAGCTGGCATGTTACGTATTCCTAGTCCTACGTATTTTAGGGCTGGGCGTTACATCTTCCAAACTACTTCTGGGGAGAAGCTGTGATGACGGCTACTTTCATTCTGAACAGATTGCCATACGCAAATTACGATGTCACTTCGCAGGAACTCTGGTTCAGAGTCAGACCCAACTTGAACGTCATTCGAGTATGGAGGTATCTAGCGTCTGTGAATCTTCTAAAATTAAAGATCCAGAAGCTGGAATCGAGGACTACGAAGAAAATCTTTTAGGGTGATGCTGAGAAGAGTAATGATTGGAGATTTTTTCATATCGAATTAAATTATATCATTGAATCTCGCGACACAGAACTCCTCAAAGATAAACTTGTAAGGCACAAGAACATTGTTATCGCGACTATTTTAAAAAATTGTGTGGGTGCACAGGAGGCTAAAGATTCCAACAATGATGTAGTCCAAGTAGAAGTTATCATCCCAACAACAACGATCGAACCAGAACTCGCAGAGCTGGTGTCTAAGCGAGTAAGGAGAGTGAAGGACTTCGAAGAAGATTTTGTCACCTATTACGTGGAAGCAGATCCGCTTACCTATGATGAGGCGATAAAGACCAGAGATGATGTCTTCTTAAGGGAGGCTATAAATAATGAGTATGACTCAATAACCTCCAACCACACTTGGGTGTTGGTCAATCTGCCTGAAGGAGCTAAACTAATCAGATACTTATCAGATCTTTAAGTTGATGAAGATGAAAGCAGAAAAAACAGTTGAGTTCAAGACAAGGCTATCTGCCTAGGAGTTTTCTCAGACAATAAGGGATTGAGTTCTTTGGCACCACGATGAGGGTGTCATAGATCAGGATAATGATTATCGTAGTTGCTATTCACAAGCTGATTATTTATCAGATGATGGAAAGTCAACAAGTCTTGGATGAAGAAAAACGTGAGAGATTTACGGACAACAATCAGAACTATTATCATTCAGGTTTGAAGACAGTCTACGAGTTGGTGATATCTCAATACGGCCTGAAGCAATTCCTAGGATGTGGCAGCAGGAGTTTGACAAGGCATCTAGTCAAAGTTGTCGTAGGATCAGCGAGACGGACAAGTGTGTGTACACGAAGTTCGCTGATAATGGAGGAGACATCGTTTGTATCTATGTGGACGACTTGTTAGTCCCAGTTGTGGACACAGAAGTGTTACTAACAAAGATATCATTTTTGTCCTGAAGATATACGATAATTCGTATGCCATGTGGGCTTGCTTAGTCACAAGCTCTCAACATAAAATATTGATCACACGCTTTGGGTATCAGGGATGATACTCCTCAGGCGTGATATGAATATGAAACCAAATCTAAGGAAAAGCGTCAAACAGATGGTGTACTCGAGCATCATCAGATGAATGAATCAAGATGCGTATACCACCAGGCCTGACATAGCTTTTGTTGTAGGGATGCTGAGTCAGTTCACAAGCAGTATATGTGTTGAACACTGAAAGCTATGAAGAGAGTCATCAGAATTCTTAGGATAACTCAGTAGTATATCATGTGCTACAATAGTTATCCAGATATGAAGGAAGGCTTCTGGGATGCCAATTGGTGCTCAGAAAAGAAGAGTAAAAGAACCACACGAGGACGTGACTTCTCCAGGGGTGGTGTTGCTATTTCCTGGAAGTTGAAGCAGCAGTCTGTACTCTTAGATTTCTTTGCTCTATCAAGATGCAGCTTATAAAGCAAAATGGCTCTGGAAGCACTCATATGATCTTCCTATGGTTAGTACACAAATTCGGGTAATATCGATATACTGTGAAAACCAGGAAGCTGCAGCAGTAGCATCTGTTCATCTCTTCAACGGTTTAAAGAGAACTATGTGGACAGAACACATGACACTGAATGAGTGCATATTGCATGGATTATTACAGTGCTTTAATGATCGAAGTCAGGTAAATATGGCAGATCCGTTCATGATAGGCCTCAAGGGCCAGTACAGGACACTGAATGGGTGCAGCTAGCGTAGATCATTATAGTATTTGATGATCGGAGCCAGGAGAGTCTGGCAGATCAGTTCATGTAAGGTCTTATGCCCCAGCTGATCCCAAGAACTATAAATGAGGGTAGTACTCCATGTTACAGTGGCGTGACGCCACACGAGGGAGTGAACCTCTGCTTTAGGTTATGTCACAGTGGCATAACACCACATATAGTCAAGGACACAACATATATGGACTTGGAGGACCTCTGATATTGTGTCTTTGCAATCCTACCATTTTGTTTTATGTTATTTATTCAAAGAGAAATCTACTAGGCATCTAGCTATTGGTTCAAGGGATGACCATTGACTGGAAAAAAATCAGAAACAGTGGGTAGTCCTTTGAGACATTGAGGGGTTACGGACCTAAAACCATTGTTGTCTACTAATTGTTATTTTGTGTATAACAAGTCCCGTGGGAGGATGGCTTAGATGCCTTAATTGGATCTCAGAAATTTTGAATGTCTGGTGTGCTTAACAGGAAGCAAGGTAGCGTAGCACTACGAAGGAGCGTAAGGTCTCTATGCTACAGTGGGTGACACCACCAAGAGGTTCATCGGTAAGGGTAATGCCTCGGCTTCGCGAGCCATGTCACAACTATGTAGCACCGCACATAGGCAGGTCGCCTAATGTTATAGAATGGAGAGTGTCGGTGTAACACCCCGTTTCGCTCAAGCGGACTGCCGTTTCAAACGGTAATCGTGCAGCTGTCCCGACCTGCTTTGCCTCAGCAAAGAAGCAAAGGATATCCAGACTTGTCCCTACAGGAATCCGGCTTAGGCTTTCAGAGGCTCGCTCAGACGTATCGCTCTACCGAGGCGAATCATCGCTAAGGTGGGTGGCTACGGTGAACTTGTCTTTGCTTAGCCAGCACACATAAAATTTGGATTATTTATGCTAGTCGCTAGGTGATTCACCCCCTGCATGCTAATAAATCCAACGTACCTAGCTAAGGGAATAATCCCAACTCATATTGCTTGTTAGAACATGGAAATGAAATACTGCTTATATATGTTCAGACCCTCGCATGCTAAGACCCTTAACGATTTCATTTCTCGGCTTACCTTCGGGTCCGAGCAACGTGTTTACTTATGCCCCTTAGAAACGCATGCTTGTCTGCTTGAACGTTACCGTGTTTTCATCCAAACCCCGGAAGACTACTACGTAGTCGTTCCGTGCCAGAATATTCCTGCAAGTATCCGGGACCGTTAGGTCACCAAGGCAAATTCCCGAACCAGGGGAATGCATCAAGACAGTAATCACTGTACAGAATCATGATTCAAGCATCTCCTGTAATCGTGCACTACTGTACTACTGTACTACTGTTCTACTGTACCACTGTACTCCTGTTCTACAGTACTCGAGTATCACGTGAAATTGGAAAGACCCTGACCTGCATGTCGCGGACAACTCGGAAATGAGGTATAGTTCCACGGACGGTCTCCGGGGCACTGGGGCCGCTCCGATCCGGATGGAACTCCACTGTTTCAGCCAACTGTACTGGACGAGATAGTATGCAGCACCTACCGTTCTTTCGCTGCATACTATCCGCTCCATGGCTGAACTTATTGTATAGTCTACTGTACTAAACGAGATGGCTTGTAGCACCCACTGTACTTTCGTTGCAAACCATTCTCGTTTAAGACTAGTGTCCACAATGGCTATGCCAGCGACTCATGTTCATATAGATAAGTCATCCTCGCTTAGCGACTATCTGCGTGCGAGTCACTGTATCGCATCAATGAACAACTAAACACCTGAACGATCATGTTATTAAATGACCCTCGTGTTTGCATTTGCTTGCCTCCTGAATGTTATACTTGTCCCTGCTTGAATTAACATGTTTGCCTTAATGTTGCCTTGAACAGGGAAGGAAATGGTAAGTTGGTAAGTCTCGTCGTGTTTCCTCTAACATCGCACGGCGCACTGCCCGACACGATAGGCTATTCAATATTTGCATGAAACTGATTCTAAGGCAACTAGAAAGACAACTTAATAGTTGTGCACGAAACCTGTTTTACGTGTTTGGATTTGTCGAGCGGGCGAGTAGCTTCTCCACCAGTGCATTCAATGTACTGATAATCCACCAGTTTGTATGCAGGGTGCGGGAGAACCTCGTTCGGTGCGGATGCCTCCAACGTGCGTGCTAAGGCCAGGAGTTCCCTCTGAAGCCTTGCAATGGTGCGTCCGGATCAGAAGCACATATACAAGACATAATGTTGGAACATAGCCCGAACTCGCCTGAACATCGACTCTACAATCATTCCACAATTGTAGCCACTTGGCACGCTTTTACTGTTTCAGAGAGAGAAGCTTGAGCGACTTGTAATCTCGGCTATACGCCGCCTGTAACACATGTTCATATCAATAAAAGAGTTGCTTTATTTCAAACTTGTGTTTCAATGCTTTCGCTATATTGTCGACTCAGTGAACCTGTTACCGAATCGCTATGCGTTCATGACTCCGCTGCACTCGGACAATCTGTGCGACTCTGTGGCTTAGAACTCTTACCGCCAGCCAATGAATCACGGCCTTGCACGGGCGCGGTTCACGCTCGTGCGGCATCACGCCCGGATGGGTCAAAGCGATCGTTCTGCGGGAGCGCTGGCGAGGGTGATTCCCGCCTAGCGGGAACGGCCGAAATAGCCTGCGGGAGATCGGGGCGTGACAGTCGGCAGCACTACAAAGAGGCCGGTGTCCTCATGTTACAGTGGTGTGACACTACAAAGGTAAAAGATGTAAATCCTCGGCTACGCGAGCCATGTCACAGCGGCATAACACTGCAAAGAAGTGCAAGGCTTCATGCTGGATAGTTTGGCACTACAAAGAGGTTGGGACCTCATGCTACAGTGGCATGACACCACGATATGGTTTAGCCTCAGCTCTGGCCCATGTCATAGCGGAATAGCACAGTAAGGAAGCTCGAGGCTTCATGCAAGAACTCTTTAAAAGAACTCACCTAGAGTGTATGGAAAGGGATAT
Source organism: Iris macrosiphon (assembly GCA_036927795.1). Lineage (NCBI taxonomy): Eukaryota > Viridiplantae > Streptophyta > Magnoliopsida > Asparagales > Iridaceae > Iris > Iris macrosiphon. Next base: position 269,210,067 of record JAYESA010000004.1, on the reverse strand, counting down.
AGGTCGTCTCTAGAGGGAAAACTTGTAGACGCCCAAAATACATACACCGAACCCAGCGTGCATAGGACCTTTAATGTGAAATCGGAAGCACAACTAATGTTATTGTGTGAGTGGAAATAATTACAGCTATGGTGCAGAATTCAAGGCTTAGTCCATTCTTATATCATACTGTTGTTCGACCCATGCAAGAAGATTCAAGTCTACGCGACATATATCCTAATGAATGATGGACAATCACAGTGGGGAACGCTCAACCCATATATATTGAGATAAGTGGGGGATTATTGGTATTTTTGCCTTTGGACTGGTAAAGATTGTCCCACATTGGCTACACCACCAAGTGGGTATCTCAAAATAATACTTTGTATGAGTTGAGGTATGTACATGGGGTATGGTGGGGCACATGGATACCATGTGGGGGTATTTTTCTAAGAGAAAAAAGGATTAATTCTTCATGAAAATATTTATGATTTTTGTCATGCTCTTGGAATTGTTTTAATAGGAGCTAAGTCCCAAAGGGGCTTAGCGACTCAGACTTGGGCTCAAGGGCGCAAAGTGGCACTTTGTTGGCGCACTTTGCACTTAGCATATTAACATCGTCGCAAGGCATTTGTGCACTGTTGTTGCACTCGTGCGCTCGTTTTATGAGCTCATTTTATGCTTGAGTTGTATGCGCGTATTGCATGAGCGTGTTACATGAGTGGGCGCTGAGCGGGTGCTGAACGGGCACTAAGCGGGCTATGCATTGAGCTACGATTGTGGAATATCAATTTTATATATTGGCTTTTTAGTCCCACATCAAAAAGAAGAGGAGGAGGAGATTCCATCCTTCCCTATATAAAGAGCCCTCTAGCCTCCTTTTGAGACAGACCAAAAAGTTGAGAAAGAGGAGTCCAAAGGAGTCCGTTCGAGTCACACAAAGAGGTGACTACGAGCGTTCCAGAAGTTCTCTTATGAACTTGCTGGCTTCTAGGAGCAGATCGTCGATAGAGGACGAATCTTGATTTGAGCGACGGTGGTCTTCACCGTCCCTGGAAGAATAAATTTTTTATTCTGTCTTCTTCTCCTTTTTTTTGGTTCGTTCTGTCTGATTGCAACTTCCTTTTACAAGAAAGAACGAAGGTAGTTTTCATTTTATTGTAACTCTGTTCTGTCCATCTGCAACTGCGATTACAAGGACGAACGAGAAGTTTAATTAATTCTGATTCTTTTGTAATCTTGAGAGCAAGTTGTAATCAGAATCCTTATATAGTTCTTCGTAAAAATCGAGAATAGTCAGACTGAGAACTTTTGTGTGAACCTCTTATCGACCACGCATTCTTCCATCTTCGGTTAAGCCTCGGAACTAACAATATATATATATATATATATATATATATATATATATATATATATATATATATATATAAACGGGATAGGAGCCATAGTGCTCATTTTTCTAAATGAGCCATGCATATGTGGACCAATAGGAATAGAGTGTACTAGTGCATATGGATGCACATGGGATGTAGGAATCTATTTCTGTCCACATGTGCATGACTCATTTAAAAAAATGAGCACTATAACCCATATATATATATATATATGACTGATGGTTGGACTTTATTTGCACTCCAAGGATTCATATACCCACACAAGTCCCATCGAAAATGAATATTTTGCATACGTATTGTAGTGAAGTAGAATAGAGTAAAAAATTATTCGTTTGGATATTTTGAAAAAATGAAGGTTAGAAGTGTGAAATATTAAAGTTTGGTGCTTGATTGGTTGTTGAAGTGAGTAAAAAAATATAACATTTTATTGAAGTGATATTAATAGTAATTTTTTTTTGTTAAAGTAGAGAGGGGTGATCCTCCAACCAAGCGCGCGAATTGGGAGTGGAGATTTTTCACTTCCGCGATCAATTTCGGAGAAAAGATCTCCAATGTCAAAACTTTGATTTTATGACTGACAAGATTTACTGTTCATGTCAGATCACAGTAGATCTTGTCTACAAATCCTCTAACTAAACACATAAAGTGATTCCAAATTTAAATTTTAGCCACTTTCGTTCTCCAAATTTGCGAACCAAACAGCCCCTTTGTTATACTAAATTTATTTTATTCATAACAATTTTGCTATAAGTTGTAGTGAGATGTGTAAACACCCGAATTTTTTAGAAATTAAATATAAAATTTTGGGATTTTTTTGTGATTTTTAAATAATTATTATAAAGGTTTTCTGGAATTAAATATTTTTGTGAATTAAATTAATATTAAAATATTATGAAAATAATATTTTTGAGTGTAAAATAAATAACTAGTCATAGTGTAATTTTTTCTGGAATTTATTGGACCCGAAAAAAAACTATTTTTAAAGTCCTGAAAACATAGTTTTTAAATAAACCAGAATGAACCGGTTTAAACCATCCTGAACCGAACCGAACCCAACTAAATAAACCGAATCCTATATAAACCCAACCCAAACCCCTAGCAGGTCAGATCTGGACCCGTACCCGCATCCAAAACCCGAACCCGCCTACCCGACCGCTATAGTAACCGAAACCCCCGATTCCCTGACTTCTCTCTGTCGTTTCTCGCATACCGCAGCCGTCGTCCAACCGCCGACCCTTCACTTCGCTAACCGCCGCCACCGCCGCTTCGCCTCCCCGCTGACCTTACCCCTCCCCGACAACGGCCGCCCGCCCCTATAAAACCCTCATCCCAATCGCTGCCACCACCATGTCACCACCACCATCACCGCCTCTCCAGCCCCGGTGATGCCTCCGCGAGCCCGAGCCTCCGTCGACTACCTCCGTCGCCGCCAGCATCGACTACTGCAGCCACAACAGTGCCGCCACCCGACGCCGACGTTCGCCGCGCCGCGCCGCCCCGTGTGCGAGCATTTTAGTCGTTTTCGACTCCTCGTTCCGGTGAGTATTTCTTTCTCCTCGTTGCATCATTTTTCGAACGGACTGTTGCGACTTGTTCACTACTTGACCCTCTAGAACCCGTGTAACTTGATTGGGGTATCGTGTCCTGTGTCGATCATAAAATATGAAGCAAAAATAGGAAAATATATCCTAATTTTGGACTTCAAAAACTATCCCGAACTCACAAGTTCATGGCCGATTTAATCCCAACCTGTTTAATAATTCTAAAATTCACCTGAACAGTAAATTAGATAATATAACCGAGTCTTAAACCCTATAATTAGTTTAATTTGTTGTGCTGTAATTTGTGTTTTATTCGCGGGTGAAATCGACCAAAATCTTAGTTTTTAAAATCTAAATTTTTCTGAAACTGGGTGCGTCCCGCTAAACTTGGCGACTTGGTCGTATGGAAATTGCACCAAAAGGAGCCTATCGTCAATGCGGACATGTGGAATTTTACGAAAGTTGATTTGAATGTGCGTGCACACCGGAATCAACGCGTATCCGTCGAAATTGCCCTATATCGTCCGTGTTCTGAAACTCGTTGTATCTTCGTGTTTGCTTGTTGTTTCGCAACAAAACTTGCGCCATCGGATTCATAGCATTATGCTGGTCCTGTGACCCAAGTTTGGTTCGATTTTGAGAATGTTGACGAAATCCCGTATCGTGGGCCCCATGGCTCCACTTGACGGACGATTTTGTGATCGGCTCATCGGAATCCAGTTCTGGACTTTCCTTTGGGTTCGTATCGTCATTCTGGACTTGTAGACACTAAGTTTGACGAATTTGGAGAACTTTGTCTCTGGCACATTTTTCGATACAAAGTGGGCCACATGTGGACTCCGCTTTGACCAGAAACTGTCAACTTTGCCCTTGTGTCCAAATTGGACTTATGGATAGACAATCCTAGCTATTTTATATCTTCTGAGAATGATGGTAATATTTATTTCAGCATCCGAAGGAGTACCTGAAGATCTCACTTTTACCGAAGCAATTGGAGGAATTCAAACCCCAGGCAAGTGTACCTTGCCAATCTTACAGTACTTGCTTCATATTGTTCTCTTGATTTATTTATGTGATGTATCTGTTCGACCTAGGACCATGAGAAATTTCTTAGCGTCTGAATAAGATTCGATTGTCGACGCCGTACGCGGAGTCGTGGAACGTCTCCTAGAGAGTTGATATCACGATCATATATATTTTTTTTGCTTGACTTATCAAGTACGTCATACCATAGGATACTTGACACTGTTCATGAGACAGAATCTTCCTGAGTTATTCATGGTAATTTTGTATAGGTTTACAGGATTCGTGACATAGCTCTTACATTTGCATATCTATCATTATGACTCGCTGCATTAGTTAGAGGTCATGATCTTGCGTGTTATGGATATAAGACGTGAGGTTACATTGTGTGGGGAGAGTCTTACCATACTAAAGGCTGATTATATTATATTATATTATATTATATTATATTATATTATATTATATTATATTATATTATATTATATTATATATATATATATATATATAGTTATTCTGGAGGTGCCTTAGACTCTGACCAGAGCTTTGGCACAAGTACTGGCCCTTCGAGATATAAATCCTGCTTTGGGTTTCTCCGACACAGAGCCTATAGTAGTTTCAGCCTGAGTATGATTAATGCTCTCATTTGCATATCACATAGCTGGTTATATAGTGTTTCCTATTGATATATTTTATATATTGCATTTTTGGCTTGAGTTATTCTTGTACCTTGCTATGTCCCCTGAGGACCTGGATCCAGATTATGTCCCCAGGTATAGCGGAGAAGATCTACCACGAGGTATACGTAACAGGAGTAGACGTTGGAGCAATACCAACACCAGAGGATGAGGTGATGCCAGAAGATTTCTTCTGAGTATTTGCTTTATATACTCAGTCATTTCTGTTCTTGATACTCTATTTCCTGTTTTGTGGGATTATTGTATTAAACTCATTATCGGGTTGTTCCCCGAGATATTTTATTGAGACTTGTTGATTTATATTTCATCTTGATTATTCTGATATCTGAACTGTGATTATCTTCTGTGGATGAGACTAGAGTTAGACTGTGACTAGTATCGTAGACCTTTATTATTGTTTTACAGCTTAAGTACACTCTAATGGGTCCATTAAATTGGATTTTCCTATTGGAGTGTGCTGCTGGTTATTGCCACGTGTTTAGTCCCTCGGTATTTTGTGACTGGAGCGTGACATGGTTTTTTTGGTGGCCCATGTAGGTCAGAGCATTAAGGTCTACGATTATGGTCTTCGACTAAGGTCTACGACTATATTGCTTCAGTTTTAACTAAGGAACTGAGCAAGCCTGCGATAAAGATAGGATAAGTTATATGATCTCATCCACTTGATTGAATCGTTCTTGATCTCTGTATCGGATTCAAAATAATTTTTTGACTTGCATCCTGCCTTGATTTCCCTGTGCGCCTTTTATAGTTTATTTTGGATGCAGAGTAATGGAACCACAAGCAAGCAACGAGACTCCCGCAGGAATACCACAAGTTGCAGTTATCACCTACGATGATGGAGTGATACTAGTGGGTGGAGGTATATCAGCACAACAAAGCAGTCAAGCAAATCAGCATGCCTCTATATTCCGACGAGACGATATTCCACCACCGTCGTAGTTTATACCACCAATGCCTGTTTTCTACCAGGGCAAGCTATGGATGGGCAGTAGATATTTTAAATATTTTATGCAATGATGCAAGCCCAACAATAGGTTCAACAAGAGGATCAGCGTCACGAGGCAGAGAACTTGAGGAACAGCCTAGTAACCGTACTAGAGCAGACGAACCTACCAGCACGACGGCCATCGACGGGATCTTTTACCGATTTTTGCCAGCTGAAGCCCCGTACCTTTTCAGGGAAGGAGGAGCCCACTGAAGTTCATGAGTGGCTCACAAACACTCAGCACCAATTGGAAGCAGCTGAGCTTCCAAGGGAGCGTTGGATGACTGCTGTCCGGATGCAGTTGACGGGCAATGCACATCACTGGTGGCTATCTGAGGAGAGACGGCTCGAACCAGACCGAGTCACTTAGGAGGAGTTCTCCAAACTCTCTCAGGAGATGTACATTCCATCTATTACTCGATTAGAACTTTGGGACAAGTTCAATCGCCCCACTCAAGACAATATGATAATGGAAGTTTACAATGCGGAATTCATCTATTTGAGTCGCTTCGCCCCTACTCTGATTTTGAGAGAAGAAGTGAAGGCTGAGAAGTTCTTCGACGGACTAAACTTTGAGATACAGAGACAGATTGGCTCTGTTGCACCTATGTCATACACGGACGTCCTTGCTGCAGCACGACGTATGGAGCACGTCACCAGGAGAGAGTCCAACCAGAAGCGGCCACATGCATTAGCACCAGACCGAGCACAGCAGGGAGCTGCAAAGAGACCACAGATGAATCCACCACAGAGAGCATTTACACCACTAGCTCTAGTCCTTCTTACTTATCACTACTGTGGCAAGGCATGTCATCTCGCCAAGAAATGCTGACACAGATTGGGATTATGTTTATCATGCGGATCCAGTCAGCATTCAGTAAGGGATTGCCTTGAGCGTCGAGAAAGAGCACCAATGGTAAACCAACAAGCTTTACCAGCACCAGGAGGATATCAGCCTAGGCCACCCTTGGCCCCACGAGCAGCACTCTTCTAACTGGCCCAACAACAGCAGAGGGCACCACCGCAAGGACGTGGGCAAGCTTTTATCATAGCTATCTATTCCTAGTAATGCTTTAGCACGTGCCTGTTAGTTCATTACCCTAGCCTAAGCCTAGTATTATGCTAGCATGAACTTGTTAGTACTTGATACCCAAGTTTTCATAAGCTGTAGTTGATCCTTGCTCTAACAAGATTTCTTTACTCTTGAATACTTATCTCTCATTGCCTAGGAAATATTTTTATTCCTTCCCTACGTGTTCTGCTTGAACAAATCCCGTTCCCTTCCTCTCGATTTCTTCTTGTTCATGATTCTTTATCCCTTGTGTCGTGCTACAAACATGTTTGCAACCGCGTCATCTCTTGTGATCGGTTATGTTTCATTTTCTTAATTGTGAGGATACAATTCTTTTAAGGAGGGTAGATTGTAAACACTCAGATTTTTTCAAAAAATAAATATAAATTTTTGGGTTTTTCTATGATTTTTAAATAAGTATTATAAAGGTTTTCTGGAATTAAATATTTTTGTGAATTAAATTAAATACTAAAATATTATGAAAATAATGTTTTTGAGTGTAAAATAAATAATTAGTCATAGTGTAATTTTTTTTGGAATTTATCAGACAAAAAAACTATTTTTAAAGTCCTAAAAATATAGTTTTTAAATAAACCAGAATGAACCGGTTTAAACTATCCTGAACCGAACCGAACCCAACTAAATAAACTGAACCCTATATAAATCCAACCAAAACCCCTAGCGGGTCGGATCTGGACCCGTACCCGCATCCAAAACCCGAACCCGCCTACCCGACCGCTATAGTAACCGAAACCCCCGATTCTTCGACTTCTCTCCGTCGTTTCTCCTCCGCTGCAGTCGCCGTCTAACCGCCGACCCTGTCAAGCCGCAGTCCCAAAATACTGAGGGACTAGCCACGTGGCAATGGCCAACAGCACACACCAATGGGTAAACCCAATTTAATGGACCCATCGGGGTATACTTAACTTGTAAAACAACAGTAAGGGTCTAATATACTAATCTCATCCACAAAAATGAATACATCAATATGAAATATAAATCAACATCAAGTCTCAATAAAATATACCTCGGGGAACAACCCGATGATAAGTCTGATACAATATTTCATTAAACAAGAAATAAAAGAGTCTAATAACAGCAAAGACTGAGTGTAGAATAAGCAGGTACTCAGGAGAAATCCTCAGCGATCACCTCGTCCTCGAGTTCTGGTACTGCTCTGAAGGCTGCTCCTGTCCCGTACACCTCAGGGTATATCTCCTCTACTAAACCTGGAAACATAATCCGGATTTCAGGTCCTCAGGGGACATAACAAGGTACAAGAATAACTCAAGCCAAATAATGCAGTGCAATAATAAATGAATCAATAGGGTAAACTATATAACCAGCTAAGTGATATGCAAGTTGAGAGCATCACTAGAACTCAGGCTGAGACCACTACAAGCTCAGTGTCGGGGAACCGGTAGCAGTAGTATCACTAGTAGAGTGCCTAGCTCTGATGTAGAGTCTGAGGCCTCACAATAATAAATATATATATAAATCAGCCGGTAGCCTGTTTGTCTCTCCCCACCCAATGTAATCACGCATCTCATGTCCATGACACGCAAGATCATATCTAATGCAGCAAGTCATAATGATAGATATGAATATGAAGTCTATGTTACAATCTTGTAGCCTATACAGAATCACCATGAATATCTCAGGAAGATCCTGTCTCATGAACAGTATCAGGTGTCCTGTGGTATGACGTACTTGATAATGCAAGCACGAAATATATAGGATTTCGATATCCATGTCTAGGTGACGTTACACAACTTCGCGTACGGTATTGACACCCGAATATTATTCGGATGTTAAGTAATGTTACACGGTCCTAGGTTGAATGTTTATATCACAGGAATAGATCAAGAGAATAGGAAATAAATTACTGCAAGTATTGGCCAGGTACACTTGCTTGGGATTTGGTTTCCAACTGTTGCTCTGGTATCAGCGTTATCTGCAGGTACTCCTCCGGTTGCTGAAATAAATGTTACTATCAGGTTTAGAAGATATCAAATAGCTAGAATTGCCTGTCCATAAGTCCAATTTGGACACAGGGGCAAAATTGACCGTTTTTGGTCAAAGTGGGATCTACATGTGGCCCACTTCGCACCAAAAAATGTGCCAGAGACAATGTTCTCCAAATTTATCAAACTTAGTGTCTACAAGTGCAGAACAACGATACGAAACCAACAGAATGTCCAGAACTGAATTTCGATGAGCCGATCACAAAATCGTCCGTCAAGTGGAGCCATGGGGCCCATAATACGGGATTTTTGTCAACGTTCTCAGAATTGAACCAAACTTGGGTCACAGGACCAGCATATTGCTACGAGTTCGATGGCGTAAGTTTTGTTTCAATATGATGAGCGTACACAAAGTTACAACAAGTTTCAGAACAGGACCGATACGGGGCGTTGTCGACGGATATGCGTTGATTCCGGTGTGCATGCACATCCAAATCAACTTCCGCAAAATCCCACATGTCCGTATTAACGGCACGCACCTTTCGGTAAAGTTCTCACATGACCAAGTCGTCCCGTTTAACGGGGCGCACCCAGTTCCAGGAAAATCAGGGTATTTAAATAACCAATATTTTGGTCATTTTTGCCTTCAAATTAAATATAAATTACAACACGATAATTTGAACTAAAAACAGGATTAAAAACTTGGTCAGATGGTCTAAATTACTATTCAAGCCAATTTTGAAAATATTTAACAGGTTGGTCGTAAAACGGTCGTGAACAGGAAAGTTCGGGATATTTTCTAAATTTCCAGAAAAGAGGATAAATTTTCTTGATTTGTCATCGCGATTTGTGACCGACATAGGACGCGATACGTCGAACCGATGGCACAGGTTTCGAGGGGGTCATGTAGTCTACACGTCATAGCAGATAGAACGGGAAAAGAGGCGGCGAGGAGAGAGTAATCCTCACCGAAACAATGGCTCGGTAACGACTGTTCGTCGCCTACACGCGAGGTGGCGCGGTGCTGCGACTGCGGGTTGACAGAGCTTGTCGGCGACGGTATTGCTGGGCACTGCGACTGCTAGGGGTAGTCGTCGGCCGTGGTCGAGGAGCTCGGGGCGGCGGGCTAGTGGAGTAGACGGTGGCCGGAGAGGCGGTGGTTGGCTGGGTTTATAGTTCGTGGAGGTGGTGATGTGGCAAAGACGGCGGGGGAATCGGCGGAGGACGGTGAAGGGGACGGAGATGGTGGTGAGGGGAGCTCGACGGAGGATGGTGAAAGGGCCGGAGATGGTGATGAGGGGTGCTCGGTGGTTGGGGGTTGGTTTATATAGGGGAGCCGGCGGCGGTTTGCTGGGAGGGGTACCGGCGCGGGGAGGCGAGGCGTTGCGGAGGCGTTGGGGGAGAAGGAGGGCGGCTACGGAGGAAACGGTCGCGGGGGAGCCGGAGGGCCTCGGCGGTGGAAACGGCCGCCGGGGAGGGGAACGATCGAAAATTGGGGTTAGGGATTTGGGGTTAGCGGGTGGCGGGTTCGGGTCGGATTTGAGTTTCAGATCCGACCCGACCCGCTAGGGTTTGGGTCCGGTTCATCATGGGTTTGGGTTGGTCCAGTTCAGGGTTAAACCGGTTGGTTTGGTTCTGTTTATTTTGGTTTAATTAAAATATTAATTTTTAGGTCTTTAAAAATAGTTTTGGGGTCCAATAAATTCCAGGCAAATTACCCTATGTCTAATATTTTATTTTACACCCAAAAATATTATTTTTGAAATATTTTAATATTTAATAAAATCACAAAAATTAATTAATACCAGAAATCATTTATTTTAATTAGTTAAAAATCATAAAAAATCCCGAAAAATCATTTTTAATTTATGAAAAAATCTGAGGGTTTACAATCTACCCCCCTTAAGATGATTGCGTCCTCGTAATCAAAGAAATAACTGGTCAGAAGAGATGACACGGTCGCAAGAATTGTTCGAAGTATGACACAATCAAAGAATCATGACCAAAGATAAATCGAAGGACGAGAGTTAAGCAAAACACATAGGGAATGAATAAAATATTTTCCTAAACAATAAAAATTAGGTATTTCAAGAGTGAAGAAAATCTGGTTAGAAAACTACAGTCTTAGAAAAAAAACTAGGTTATCAATTATTAACCAGTTCAAAATACCAGGTTAAGGCTAAGGAAATGAAATAACAGGCACGTGCTAAAGCAATTCTAGGAATAGATAACTATGAATAACTTAAATCTTACGCGCATTCGCTACTCCACGAGTCTGCACGTCCTCCATGGTCATCGCAAAAGCTTGTTCGTGTCCTTGCGGTGGTGCCCTCTGCTGTTGCTGGGCCTGCTGGAAGAGTGCTGTCTGGGGTGCCAAAGGTGGTCTCGGCTGATATCCTCCCGGTGCGGGTAAGGCTTCTCGGTTAATCATCGGTGTTTCTCCTCGATGCATTGTGCAATCTCTGGCTAAAGTGTTGGCTAGATCCGCAAATAAAGCACATTCCCCACTTGCATCTGTACTCTCTCTCAATATGGCCTACCTTGCCACAGTAGTGACAAGTAGGAAGGAATGAGGCTCTTGGTGCCGCTCTCGGTGGTGGATTTATCTGTTGACGCTTTGCAGACTCCTCTTGTGATGCTCTGGATGGTGCTGAGGTGAATGGCCGCTTCAGACTTGACTCCCTCCTGGTGACGCGCTCCATGCGTCGTGCTGCAGCAAGAATATTTGAGTAAGAAGTAGGTGCAACGGATCCGATCATTCTCTGTATCTCAAAGTTTAGTCCATCGAAAAAAATTTCAGCCTTCTCCTATTCTGTCGGGATCAGGGAAGGGGCGAAGCGGCTTAGACGAATGAACTCCGCATTGTATTCTTCCACTGTCATACTATCTTGATTGAGGTGATTGAACTTGTCCCAAAGTTTCGATCGAGCAGCAGATGGAATGTACATCTCCTGAAAGAGTCTAGAGAACTCTTCCCAAGTGACTCGGTCTGGTCCAAGACATGTCTTCTCAGATAGCCACCAGCGATGTGCATTGCCCATCAACTGCATCCGGACGGCAGTCATCCAACGCTCTCTTGGAAGCTCAGCTGCTTCTAATTGATGTTGAGTGTTAGTGAGCCACTCATGAACTTCAGTGGGCTCCTCCTTGCCAGAAAAGGTACGAGTCTTCAGTTGGCAAAAATCAGTGATAGATCCGGTCGAGGGTCGTTGTGCTGGTAGATTCGTCTGCTCCAGTGCAGTCACTATACTGTTTCGCAGAGCCTCTTGTTGAATCTGCTATTGAGCTTGCATCATTGCATAGATCATTTGAAACATCTGCTGCCCGTCCATAACCTATCCTTGTGGGAATATGGGCATTGGTGGAGTGAACTACGGCGGTGGTGGGATGTCATCACGCCGAAACCTTGAGGTATGCTGATTGGCTTAACTGCTTCGGTGAGTGAAGGGATCTCCACTCAATGGCGTCACTTCATCTTCTCCGTAGGTGGCTATAGCACCTAGTGGTATTCTTGCAAGAGTTTCTTCATTTGATCGTGGATCCATTACTCTGCATCCAAAATAAACTATAAGAGGCGCACAGAGGAATCAAGGCATGATGCAAGTCAAGAAATTAATTTGAATCTGATATAGATATCAAGAACGATTCAATCAAGTGGATGAGATCCTATAACTTATCCTATCTTTGTCGCAGGCTTGCTCAGTTCCTAAGTTAAAACCGAAGCAATTTAGTCGTGGACCTGCATGGGCCACCACAAAAACCATGTTACTTCCCAGTCCCAAAATACTGAGGGACTAGCCACGTGGCAATAGCCAGCAGCACACATCAATGGGCAAACCCATTTTAATGGACCCATCGGGTGTACTTAAGCTGTAAAACAACAGTAAGGGTCAAATATACTAATCTCATCCACAGAAATAAATACATCAATATGAAATATAAATCAACATCAAGTCTCAATAAAATATACCTCAGGGAACAACCCGATGATAAGTCTGATACAATAGTTCATTAAACAAGAAATAAAAGAGTCTAATAACAGCAAAGACTGAGTGTAGAATAAGCAGGTACTCAGGAGAAATCCTCAGCGATCACCTCGTCCTCGAGTTTTGGTACTGCTCCGAAGACTGCTCATGTCCTGTACACCTCAGGGTAGATCTCCTCTGCTAAACCTGGGGACATAATCCGGATTCCAGGTCCTCAGGGGACATAGCAAGGTACAAGAATAACTCAAGCCAAATAAATGCAGTGAAGTAATAAATGAATCAATAGGGTAAACTATATAACCAGCTAAGTGATATGCAAGTTGAGAGCATCACTAGAACTCAGGCTGAGACCACTACAAGCTCAGTGTTGGGGAGCCGGTAGCAGTAGTATCACTAGTAGAGTGCCTAGCTCTGATGTAGAGTCTGAGGCCTCATAATAATAAATATATATATATATCAGCCAGTAGCCTGTGTGTCTCTCCCCACCCAATATAATCACACGTCTCATGTCCATGACACGCAAGATCATATCTAATGCAGCAAGTCATAATGATAGATATGAATATGAAGTCTATGTTATAATTTTGTAGCCTATACAGAATCACCATGAATATCTCAAGAAGATTCTGTCTCATGAACAGTGTCAGGAGTCCTGTGGTATGACGTACTTGATAATGCAAGCACAGAATGTATAGGGTTTCGATATCCATGTCTAGGTGATGTTACACAACTCCGCGTACGGTATTGACACCCGAATATTATTCGACCGTTAAGTAATGTCATACGGTCCTAGGTTGAACATTTATATCACAGGAATAGATCAAGAGAATATGAAACAAATTACTGCAAGTATTGGCTAGGTACACTTGTCTGGGATTTGGTTTCCAACTGCTGCTCTAGTATCAACGGTATCTGCAGGTACTCTTTCGGTTGCTGAAATAAACGTTACTATCAGGTTCAGAAGATATTAAATAGCTAGAATTTCCTGTCCATAAGTCAAATTTGGATACATGGGCAAAATTGAACGTTTCTGGTCAAAGTGGGGTCCACATGTGGCCCACTTCGCACCGAAAAATATGCCAGAGACAATATTCTCCAAATTTGTCAAACTTAGTGTCTACAAGTCCAGAATAATGATATAAACCCAACGAAATATCCAGAACTGGACTCCGATGAGCCGATCACAAAATCACCCGTCAAGTAGAGCCGTGGGGCCCACGATACGGTATTTTTGTCAACATTCTCAGAATCAAACCAAACTTGGGTCACAGGACCAGCGTATTGCTATGAGTCCAATGATGCAAGTTCTGTTTCGATACGACGAGCGTACACGAAGTTACAACGAGTTTTAGAACAGGGCCGATACGGGGCATTGTCGACGAATATGCGTTGATTCCGGTGTGCACGCACATCCAAATCAACTTTTGCAAAATCCCACACATCCGTATTAACGGTGTGCATCTTTTGGTGAAGTTCACACACGACCAAATTGTCCCGTTTAGCGGGGCCCACCCAGTTCCAAGAAAATCATGATATTTAAATAACCAATATTTTGGTCATTTTTACCTTCGAATTAAATACAAATTACAGCACGATAAATTAAACTAAAAACTGGATTAAAAACTTGGTCATATGGTCTAAATTACTGTTCAAGCCAATTTTGAAAATATTAACAGTTTGGTCGCAAAACGGTCGTGAACCGGGGAGTTCAGGACATTTTTTGAATTTCCAAAAAAGAGGATAAATTTTCCTGATTTGGCGTCGCAATTTACGACCGACACAGGACGCGATACGCTGAACCGATGGCATGGGTTTCGAGGGGGGTTATGTAGTCTACACGCTACAGCAGATAGAACGGAAAAAGAGGCGACGAGAAGAGAGTAATGCTCACCGGAACGATGGCTCGGTAACGACTGTTCGTCGCCTACACGCGAGGTGGCACAATGCTGCGACTGTGGGTTGACAGAGCTTGCCGGCGGCGGTGCTGCTGGGCACGGCGGCTGCTGGGGGTAGTCGCCGGCCGTGGTCGAGCAGCTCGGGGCGGCGGGCTAGTGGAGTAGACGGCGGCCGGAGAGGCGGTGGTTGGCTGGGTTTATAGTTCGTGGAGGTGGTGATGTGGCAGAGACGGCGGGGGATCGGCGGAGGACGGTGAAGGGGATGGAGATAGTGGTAAGGGGAGCTCGGCGGAGGATGGTGAAGGGGCCGGAGAAGGTGATGAGGGGTGCTCGATGGCTGGGGGTTGGTTCATATAGGGGAGCCAGTGGAGGTTTGCAGGGAGGGGTACCGGTGCGGGAAGGCGAGGCATCGCGGAGACATTGGGGGAGAAGGAAGGCGGCTGCGGGGGAAATGGTCGCGGGGGAGCCGGAGGGCCACGGCGGAGGAAACGGCCGCCGGGGAGGGGAACGGTCGGAAATTGGGGGTTAGGGATTTGGGGTTAGCGGGTGGCGGGTTCGGGTCGAGTTTGAGTTTCGGATCCGACCCGACCCGCTAGGGGTTGGGTCCGGTTCAGCGTGGATTTGGGTTGGTCCGGTTCAGGGTTAAACCGGTTGGTTTGGTTCAGTTTATTTTGGTTTAATTAAAACATTAATTTTTAGGTCTTTAAAAATAGTTCTGGGGTCCAATAAATTCCAAGAAAATTATCCTGCCTAATATTTTATTTTACACCCAAAAATATTATTTTTATAATATTTAATAATCTCACAAAAATTAAATAATACCAAAAATTATTTATTTTAATTAGTTAAAAATCACAAAAAATTCTAAAATTTATTTTTAATTTCTGAAAAAATTTGGGGGTTTACAGACCCTTTACTTCCTTAACCGCCGCCACCGCCGCTCTGCCTCCCCGCTGACCTTTCCCATCCCCGACAATGGCCGGCCGTCCCTATAAAACCCTCATCCCCACCGCTGCCACTACCACTTCACCACCACCATCACCGCCTCTCCAGCCCTGGCGATGCCTTCGCGAGCCCGAGCCTCCGTCGACGACCGCCGCCGCCGCCAGCATCGACCACAGCAGCCTCAGCAGTACCGTTACCCACCGTCGACGTGCGCCGTGCCACCCCGTGTGCGAGCATTTTAGTCGTTTCCGACTCCTCGTTCCGTTGAGTATTTTTCTCTCCTCGTCGCGTCATTTTTCGAATGGACTGTTGCGACATGTTCGCTACGTGACCCTCTCGAACCCCGTACAACTTGATTGGGGTATCGTATCCTATGTCGATCGTAAACCGCGACGCAAAAACAGGAAAATATATCCTAATTTTGGACTTCGAAAACTGTCCCGAACTCACAAGTTCATGACCGATTTAATCCCAACATGTTTAATAATTCTAAAATTCACCTAAACAGTAAATTAGATTATATAACCAAGTTTTAAACCCTGTAATTAGTTTAATTTATTTTGTTGTAATTTGTGTTTTATTCGCGGGTAAAATCGACCAAAATCTTGGTTTTTAAAACCCACATTTTTTCGAAACTGGGTGCGTCCCCCTAAACGAGGCGACTTGGTCATTGCGAATTGCACCGAAAGGAGCATATCGTCAATACGGACGTATGGGATTTCACGAAAGTTGATTTGGATGTGCGTGCACACCAGAATCAACGCGTATCTGTCAAAATTGCCCCGTATTGGCCCTTTTCTGAAACTCGTTATAACTTCGTGTGTGCTTGTCGTTTCGCATCAAAACTTACACCATCGGATTCGTAGCATTATGATGGTCCTGAGAACGTTGACGAAACCCCATATCGTGGGCCCCACGGCTCCACTTGACAGGCGATTTTGTGATCGGCTCATCGGAATCCAGTTCTGGACTTTCCGTTGGGTTCGTATCGTCGTTCTGGACTTGTAGATACTAAGTTTGACAAATTTGGAGAACTTTGTCACTGGCACATTTTTTGGTATAAAGTGGGCCACATGTGGACCCCGCTTTGACCAGAAACTGTCAACTTTGCCCCTGTGTCCAAATTGGACTTATGTATAGGCAATTCTAGCTATTTCATATCTTCTGAGAATGATGGTAATATTTATTTCAGCATCCGAAGGAGTACCTGAAGATCTCACTATTACCGAAGCAATTGGAGGAATTCAAACCCCAAGCAAATGTACCTTGCCAATCTTGCAGTAGTTGCTTCATATTATTCTCTTGATTTATTTATGTGATGTATCCATTCAACCTAGGACCATGAGACGTTGTTTAGCGTCCGAATAAGATTCGGGTGTCGATGTCGTACGCGGAGTCGTGTAACGTCACCTAGAGAGTTGATATCACGATCCTATATATTTTTCGTGCTTGACTTATCAAGTATGTCATACCATAGGATACTTGACACTGTTCATGAGACAGAATCTTTCTGAGTTATTCATGATAATTCTGTATAGGTTTACAGGATTCGTGACATAGCTCTTATATTTGCATATCTATCATTATGACTAACTGCATTAGTTAGAGGTCATGATCTTGCGTGTTATGGATATGAGACGTGAGGTTACATTGGGTGGAGAGAGTCTTACCATACTAAAGGCTGATTATATTATATATATATATATATATATATATATATATATATATATATATATATATATAGTTATTCTGGAGGTGCCTTAGATACTGACCAGAACTTTGGCACAAGTACTGGCCCTTCGAGATATAAATGCTGCTTTGGATTTCTCCGACACAAAGCCTATAGTAGTTTCAGTCCGAGTAGGATTAATGCTCTCATTTGCATATCACATAGCTAGTTACATAGTTTGCCTTATTGATACATTTTATATCCTGTATTTTTGGCTTGAGTTATTCTTGTACCTTGCTATGTCCCCTGAGGACCTGGATCCGAATTATGTCCCCAGGTATAGCGGAGGAGATCTACCCCGAGTTATACGGGACTGGAGCAGATGCTGGAGCAGTACCAACACCAGAGGACGAGGTGATGCCAGAAAATTTCTCCTGAGTATTTGCTTTATATACTCAGTCATTTCTATTCTTAATACTCTATTTCCTGTCTCGTGGGGTTATTGTATTAAACTCATTATCGGGTTGTTCCCCAAGATATTTTATTGAGACTTGTTGATTTATATTTCATCTTGATTATTCTGATATCTGAACTGTGATTATCTTCTATGGATGAGACTAGAGTTAGACTGTGACTTGTATCGTAGACCTTTATTATTGTTTTATAGCTTAAGTACACTATAATGGGTCCATTAAATTAGGTTTGTCCATTGGCGTGTGCTGCTGGCCAAGATATAAGGAGAAGCTATATTATAATAGTGTCATTCTAATTTTCTCCAATATTTCATTAGTCTCGATTTCTCAGTACTGAACAATAGACTTTTGGATGTCCCAAAATGCTAAAAGTTAAGGCATAGGGGAGGTTTAAAATTGAATAGTTAGTTAATGAAGTCTTGATCTGAGATTCATATTTATAAATATTTTTTGCGTTATGAATGTAATATAGTATGATAAATTGTACCGAATATATCCAACATATGCATGGACTCTCTTCACATCATTCTTGTTTTCTCGAAACTTGCCTAACATATTTTGCGTTATGGTGATGTTTTCATTTGTAAATTACTAATGGCAACACACAAATTGATATTCGTTATATATATATATATATATATATATATATATATATATATATATATATATATATATATATATAAAGTGACATAGACTATCACATGTTAGAGGGCAATGTACCTAATTTGAAAAAAAATTAGAAAATAACACATTATTTCAAACATCCAAATTTTTCTTCGTCTTACATGACTTCTTCTTCCTCATATTACTTCTTTATTTTAATTATGAACACAATTATTAATCGAATCCCATTATTGTCACGTCCTAGAAATAGAATAATGGAAAGCGGGAGCAGACAATGTCAGTTACGTATATCAGAGTACTCTATACCCTGAGATATTGTCACGACTCTCTAGACATGTGAGAGTTCACTCTACAATCCAACAGTCAATCTCAGGTCATGACAATCCTAGGTGTCTCAATCACAACCAACAAGTTTCAAGATGTATGATCACCAAACATATAATAGTAAGACGTACCAGACTATGCATATACAGATGAGCATGAAGTTAGTTACCAAAATAAAGAACTAGCAGAGTACAATATTACATGATCAGCTCTAGCTACAGTCTAGAATATGCTTTACATGTAGGCTCGCAGGCTGCAGTATCAAGGTTCCAAAATACGAGTTAAATACCTCCTCGGTGGCTAAATGCCTCAAAAGAATAATTATGGTAGATTAAGTGGGCGATGAGGGAGAAACCCACTTATGTCCTCGGGTGCTCCTTGTGTTCACCATCTTAAGGAGGAAGGTACGGAAGATCCTGCGGTATTGCTCCGATATCTGGCCATACAAAACCAGTAGGGTCAGACCCCAAAACAACAAAGTACCACAAATGAGCCAATTAGGAACTAAAACCAGCATGCAGACAAATCAATAAAAATGACCAAAAAAAATAGTAATCAAGTGCAACAGGTATAAACTTGCAATTAAATTCAATTCTGGAGAAGTATTCGGGAGTCAGTATTCGGGTAACAGTGTACAAGTAACATTTTATGTTCAGTCACTAGATAAATTAGGACATGACTAGACTAGAAATTAAGCAATCACGACCAATCATGTCCTACGGCTTGCTACCATTAGCTAACTAGGGTTGTCACAGCCCTAATTACTAGCACATGCAAGTTGAGATTCCTTACAGCCTTATGCCTTGCAGACTATCCGGGTTATCCAAACGAAAGGATACATAATATAGATTTATCTGGTATAATCATTTTCTGTTAATGCAACACTCGACGGCGTACTGGAAGTGTGCCCCTCACGACGAAGACTTCCAAATCCATGTAATATTGCTGGGATACCAGAATTGCATGTAGCTAGGAATCTCTCTAGATGCTTTCTAGAATATTATTCTAGTTATTATCCTGGACAAGTTATTAAGAATTTCTGACCGTGGTGCGCAGGAATTTGCCTTATACATGATGCACGACTAGATAGGAGATTACCAAGTACATTCAGGATAGAGAGAAGCAATTAACCACGAAAAGTTATCTTAACTGTTCAAGTAATTTTTGTTTCAAAAATTCTAGCATGTCAAGAGTGCGCTTCGTCGAGCCACTATCGGGAGTATTAGTACATGTCAGGTTCCGAAAGTTCACAATTTCAGTATAATCATAGTCCTTGCTCAGGTATCCATATTTTGGAAAGTATCTCAGCCAGGTTAAATGCATTTAAGGAAAAAAATACATTCATTAATCCCAAAATTAAGCTAAGAAGGCAAACAATTGAAGAATATAGCAACAAGGGACAAAATCATCAAACTTGCAAAATTGTATAAGACTCTCTTTTAACACATTTTAGAAAAATGAACATAAGTTCCTCATCTAAACTGCAAATGAGGCAATCCAAAAAGATTTGAAAATTCAAGGCAAAGATCTACAACTTTCATGTTGTGAGTTTTGCAAGATTCTACCTAAAAATAGCTTAAATAGACAAATAGGCATTCAGGTCACCATGCGCGCAGCGCATTCCGCACAGCCAAATTTTTATAAGTGGAGCATGGCGCGCGACCAGAGATCCATGCACGGTGCACTACGCACGACAAAAAAGTAATGCACGCGGCAAGGAGTCCATGTGCGGTGCACTGCGCGCAGCAAGAATTTTATGTGTGGCACACTACTTGCGGCACGAATTGATGCGCGTGGTGCAATGATGCGCTTGGCGCAGACGACGACAAGAAATCCATGCGCGGCGCACTGCGTGCGACAAGAATTCTATGTGCGGCCCACTGCGCACGGCACTGTTCATCGTCACTGCCAGACAGGTCCGAGGACGAAGCTCCAGAATTTGTTTTAGCTATAAAAACTTTAATTTAACTCCAAATTAAGCAATTAAAAAGCCAAAATGCTCGAAATAAAAAGCTCTAACACATTGAACAACAAGTTTTCGAAAGTAATTGGTTTTAGTAGATCAAAACCAAGAGAAACTCTAGGAACCCATGAAAATTCTAACTTACAAATGTAGATCTACTCCATTCAAGACCTTAAAACCGAAAATACGAAGAAGCAAACATGTAGAGAAACACATAGAGCATAACATAGACCAATAAAATGCAAGAAAACTAAATAAATGAAAAAGTGAAAGTTCTCCATGGTTGGCAAGAAAACATTTTAGAAAACTAAATGCATGTGCAAATACCCAAAAGTTAAGGGGCTTATTTGCCAATATTATGATAGGTGTCACCACCCCATTGGTCAAGGCCAATGAAGAAACTCTCTCTCACTCCTTGACCGGTCAAAACCCTCTCTCTCCCCTTTTGATGTACACTTTCCTTCATGTAAAATCTGGACCCTCCATTCAAATGAGATATCATCCTCACCACACACTCACCTATATAATCACTCAACCTCAACCCCTTTCCCAATGTGCCGGCCCTAATCCCTAGGAATCTAGGAACCCCCCTATCTCTCTCTCTCTCCTCCCTCTTCCCTACTTTACTAACCGAACCCTTCTCCATTTTTTCTTCTTCCTCCTCTTTACTACTTTACTAACCGAACCCTTCTCCATTTTTTCTTCTTCCTTCTCTTTAATTCTCTTTCTTCTTCACTACTTCTCCTTCTTCAAACCCGACCGGCCTCCACCTTAACCGACCACCCCTCACCACCTCTACTTCTAGCCGAGCTCCCCCGTAGCAACTTCTCCGTCGAGGAACTGCAACACCACCCACGTCCACCATCTACTTCTAGCCGAGCTCCCCCGCAGCAACAACTCCGGCGAGCTACTGTTGAACCACCCCGGCCATCACCTTCCTCACAAGACTCGACCACCCTCGGTCATTGACCGCTGCACCTCGACTCTACCTTGCTGCTACCGTCCCCCTCGGCCAACTGCCACCATCTCCCCCTCGTACCACTACCACTTCCACATTACTCCCTCGACCACCACCTTCACCTGAACCGCCGCGTCGATCACCTCCGCCATCTCAACAGCTGCCACCCGCTGACCGAGTCACCGCTGCACCAACCTCCACGAACCACCACCTTCACTTGCACCCCCGCCATCACCCTACTGACCGGAGTTCCCCCTCGGCCAACTGCCACCCGCCAACACCTTCTCTAGCAACCTCAACTTCACCTCCGGCGGCCTCCTCCACCGGCAGAACCACCACGATCCACCTCCACCTCCAGCACCTCGACCACCACCTGAAACAACGTCTACTTCACAACCGTTGAGAACCATGCCACCTCGGTTGACATGTGCGCCACCCCTGCAGTCGACGCCAACCCTAACCGGAGCTGCAGAGTCGACGCTGCCACCACACGTCGCACCGGGGTAACTCCTCACCCATCTCCTTATTTTAGTGTAGTGTTCCTTCTTGTTAAATAGAACCTAGTTAGGGTTAGGGTTAAGAATGCTACATATGAGATTTTTAGGGTTTTATATTATTTATTATATGCAGTGTGATGGGTATTGAGGAGCAGGTTATTTATTGAGAAATGGTGTTGTGATATCAAAACATTAGTCATTTATCGAGAGCTGATAATTAATAAGGAATTTAATTAAGGAGTAGCTATTTATTGTGAAATGGTATTGTGTTAACAAAACGTTGGTCATTTACTTAGAGCTGATAATTAATAAGGAATTTAATTGAGGAGTAGCTATTTATTGTGAAATGGTAATGGCGGTTATATAACGAAAAGTTTAATAATTAGTAATTATTTGATTTGAGGATGAGCATAGTCGAACTACTGAAAACACCGTGATAAATAGTAGGATTGAGGATTTGGTTTGATGATGATGTTATACGGGTGATTGATCGAATTAGATGTAATGTACCTCTAGTCAACCTTGGTCAACCCTCTAGCTTAGTGTCCATGTGAGCTGTGTAATTAAAACTGAAGCCTATGCTAGACGTGTGTCACCTCTTATTTTAGAATAGCATCGTGATAGTTTATTGATTGAGCTTGTATCTTGTCTCTAGATACTATGGGACCCGCAGACTTGGACGTTGTACCGGAGACCCATCTTCAGCATCTAGATCCAGGCAAGTGTACCTTGCCACCCTGTATTTTAGTTACCAGATTTCTATTTATTTATTATATGCATTGTGCGCGCTTTGGATCAGAATCATTACTTCACGTCCGGATCATAATCGGGTATAGACGTTCGTTGGTAACGTCTGGTAACGATTAATAGATGTTTGCAACACCTTGATGTACACACTTGGTTATGTCATAACCCTAGGACACATTCAGACACCGTCATCATGCCAGATTTCATGTATCCTGATACTGCCAGCATGACCAGAAACTGGGACGACTTTAGGGTCGTTATTGTTGATAGTTACTTTAGTATGACGCGACTGTTAGATAGAGGTTCAGGTTCAGCGAATACTCGTTGACTGCTTTGGGAGGGGAAGACAGTTACTAGACATTTAGGCTCCTCTGCACGTGCTATATATATGTATATGTCCTATTTATGTAGTGTTCCTGTATCCGGAGTAGTATTATCATCCGTGTGACTCTTTGCTCGGAGCTACGGTACGTCCCATGTGTCTCCGTGTCCAGAGCTACGGTTTTATTTTGGACAGCCCACGCATCGAATATTATGTTCAAAATTGTGTCTCACTTAGGTGGTTATGCTAGATTACACCGGCGTTGCACTTGTTTCTTTTTGTTATACTATGGCATGTTGTATTTTTGTACCTTGTTACGTCCCTCTGAGGACTTGGTTCCCTTCCAGGCTTAGGCGAGGAGAACTACCCGGAAGAATATGGACCGGGTGTACATCCAGGAGCAGGACCTGTTGTAGAGGACGATATCCTTCCCGAGGACTTCGTTTGATCTCTGGTAGTGACTTCACCCTGGGACGGTATTACTATCTAGCTTTCAGATACCATTCCTAGTTATCTTATTATTTTCCTTCATTTCAGTATTTGTACTAGCGAGTTTGTTCCCATGTGACTCTTCTCGTATTTGTACTATGATACATTTCCCGTATTATTTTCCTTCTGCACATTAGTAGTTATGTTCTTCTCTATGTGCTTTATATATCTGTTATCTGTGGATAAGATTTAGTTTTCACTGTATATATATTATGTGTTGGGTTTTATCATTATACTTTACAGCTTAGGTGCACTCCGTCGGGTCTATTAGATTGGGATGTCCGCCGAAGTGTACCTGCTGGCCATTGCCACGTGTCTCAGTTCCTTATATTTGGAACTAGGACGTGACACATAAAGCATAAGATAAGCAATTAAACAATAAGCAAGCTATACATGTATCAAATATGTATATCGGGTATGAATACTAGAATAGTAAGACGAATCTCACAACTCTCTACTCAAAAAATTTTATCATTGAAATTTTAATAAGGCACGAGATTTAGCAAGAAAACTCAGGGGACATGCAATCAAGGTAAGCAAGGGCATACATGAATCAAGCACAATCCTAGAACAAGGCAAGCATGCATAAGGCAAGATCAGGATACAAGATATATGAACAGGTATACCTCACGAGTCAAACAAATACGAGTATCAAGCTCGGATATCATCATCGTGCCCCCAAACAACTTGGACTAAAAGAATGGCCCGATTCTTGAGAATCTTCTCTCTTCGGTCCAAAATGGATACATACATTTTCTCATACGAAAGGTCGGTACCAAAGACCAATTCCGAATGATCTAGGACATGGCTTGCATCTGGTATATACCGTCGTAACTGGGATACATGGAAAATATTGTGTATCTCACGAAGCGACGACGGAAGAGCGAGACGATATAAAATATCTTCTACTCGCTCGAGAATATCGAACAGACCTATATACCATGGACTAAGATTTTCCCGTACAACAAATTTGATGACTCCTCGGGTAGGCAAAATCCGAAGGAATACATGGTCGCCGACAAAAAACTCAAGAGGTCGCCGATGTGAATCGGCCCAATGACGCTGGTGATCTTGTGCTACTTGAAGATACTTCGGACTTGCTTGACTACCTCAATTGTCTGGGCTATCATCTCAGGACCAAGCAATTGCCTCTCACCAATATCATCCCAAGCTAACGGTGATCTGCACTTCCTGCCATACAGTGTCTCGAAGGGTGCCATCTAGATAGTGGCCTGAAAACTATTATTGTAAGAGAATTCCACCAAGTGTAAATGATCTTCCTATGAACCTCTAAAGTCAATGTCGCAAGATCGAAGCATATCTTCTAGAGTCTGGATAGTACGCTCTGATTGTCCATCTGTCTGGGGATGATAAGTTGTACTAAACTTCAGACGGGTACCCATACTCTATTGAAGGCTCTGCCAAAAGTAAAAAGTAAATCTGGAATCTCTATATGATACAATATTGACTGGTATTTCGTACAATCTGATAATATACGACAAGTACATCTGTGCTAACTTCTCTGTTGTCTGGACTACTCTGAAAGGATGAAAGTGAGCAACCTTCGTGAGATGATCCAATATTATCCAAATAGTATCTCTGTGTCACGACCCGCACCCGAAATTAGGGCACGAGTACGCGGGTACGTCCAGCCTACGCCGCAGCATCGGCGGTAGAACGCTGTCGATGTCTTGATACTATCTAGCCAATCTCACACAAGCATCCAATCTCCATAAGGAGGCACGGATGACACAAATAAAATGAACACATACTCAATCACAGGATTACAACACGATAAGATAGCGAACAACATTAAATACAACACAAGTCTAAAGTAATAATCTAACTCAACAATATCCAAGTCTTATCAAAAATGCCGGAGACAAATCTGGTACCAATTAGTCTACTTAAAGAACTAACTAAAAATAGTAATTCCGGCTAGACCTCCCGGAATCACAACTAAACTATCAAGCCCAAGTTGCAGCTACTCACCATAGGGTCCATAAAGTGTCGGATACCGATCCTCTAAGGCATAGTCTGGAAAAATGTTTCCAGTCAGGAAAGAGCAAAGTACAAATCTCAAATAACAGTTCCATTTAATTGATAAGGACTATAAAACAATAAACAGTTGATGCTAGATACTGAGAAGACAGTGAATAAATACTTAAAGAACTAACTAAAAATAGTAATTCCGGCTAGACCTCCCGGAATCACAACTAAACTATCAAGCCCAAGTTGCAGCTACTCACCATAGGGTCCATAAAGTGTCGGATACCGATCCTCTAAGGCATAGTCTGGAAAAATATTTCCAGTCAGGAAAGAGCAAAGTACAAATCTCAAATAACAGTTCCATTTAATTGATAAGGACTATAAAGCAATAAACAGTTGATGCTAGATACTGAGAAGACAGTGAATAAATGCAATAGAAAATAAAGAGACAGGCAATAGGCAATATGGTACAGTCAGTGCATGTATGAAAATGAAAAGAACAAGGTACAGTATCATATACGGGTGATGTAGTATATGATTTAAAATAGGGAACTGTAATCTATTCTAAGTGTTTGAAGTAGTAGTTTCGAAATGTGATCGGCTTGGGAACATGTACGATAGCTATAGGGCCTGGCTAATCATAGGTGAAGAGCATGATTAACACTTACATTGTTCTACACTGCAATAAGAGGTTATGATCACATTTCTTACTAGATACTTCCCGCCCCCAACTAGTACTGTGGATCCAACCATGAAACGTCACGATACACGAGCAAGTCCAATCTATCATGTACGATGTCTAATATACATGTCGTATACAATGTCAATACTATAATCAATGTAATATCTCATGACTGTAGATCCAAGCTATACTAGTCCGTGTAGCACAGTGTCAAGGATTCAGATGTAACATTTCTAGATTATTGAACTTATAGAAATTATCAACAATTGGAAATTATCAGAGAATGTACTTGCCTTGGGTCCTTAGCTGGTAACCACTGATGTCCTGTTCCAGAGTATCGTCTGGAAAAATTAACAGTCCTATAATCATATCACAATATCACTTGTATCAGGTGCTACACTAACACAACATAAAAACATAACTCGGGGCTATGCCAGGTACGATACGGGTCAACTAGGGTTATCTAGTAGAATATATAAATATACATATCATTAATTAACATATATATTAATATCCCTTAAATACAATAATAGATATAAGTATATATATATATACTTTAAATAAAACTAATACCTATATGTACATACAAACATATATCATGGATAGAGATATACAATACGTATATATATGTCTATATACTGAATAGAATTTAACACACTATATTTATATGTCCTAAAAATATATATGCCAAAAATACGTTTATCAAACATATACTATACATATACAGATATATATATACATATATATATATATATATATATATATATATATATATATATATATATATATATATATATATATATATATATATATATATATATATATATATACATTTATATACCAAATATATATATTTACTAAATTAAATATATATACAATACATACATGTACCATTTAATAATACATACATATACTAAATGTATATACACATATACATGTATACCCATTTTATATAAAAATATATTAAGTATATAAGAAATATATATATATATATATATATATATATATATATATATATATATATATATATATATATATATATATATATATATATATATATATATATATATATATATATATACGTATACCAATATTATATATACTAGAATACGTATATATATATATAAATCATATTAAATATATATACACATACATGTACTGTTAAACATTAATTTAAATACATAATTACATATACATGCTAATATATACATATACGTATACAATAAATACATACATACATACATACATACATTATATATCTACATGTATTATTTAATACCAAAGAGGGAAGAAGGAGAGGGTGAGGAGGAAACTCACAGTGTCAAGGGGTCGGCTGGCCGGAAAGATGGCCGGACGTGGTGGTAGATAGGTGATGGAGGTGGTGGTGGTTGATGTAGATGGAGGTGGTGGTGGTTGATGTAGATGGAGGTGGTAAACGGAGGAGGGAATAGCAGAAGGAGGTGGTCGAGAGGGTTGGCCGGCTGTAGGGAGGATGAGGGAGGAGTCGAGGGGGTTGGCCGGCTGTAGGGAGGATGAGGGAGGAGTCGAATGGGTAGAGCGGCTGAGGAGCTCGACCGGGGCAGGGAGAGCAGGTTGGTGGAGCCGGCAATGTGCGGATGAGGGAGCTCGACGGAGCAGGGAGCTTGCAGGCCGGAGTTGATCAGTCGGAGTGGGGTGATGCTCCGGCAAGTCGGCCGGAGCTGAGGGCCGGGGTGGCTGACCGGGCTGTTTAGGTGGAGGGAGGAAGAGTAGAGGTGGAGGGAAGCTCACAGTAGAGGTGGAGGGAACTGCAGCGGCCGCCGGGGGATCGGGGCTTGGCCGCCGGAGCACAGAGGAAGTCGGTGTGGGTGAATAGTATTCCCCCCCTTCCTTCTCTTTGAATTTTAAAATTTTAATGAAGAAAGGAAGAAGAAGAAGAAGAAAAAGAAGGAGAAGAAGAAAAGAAAAGAAGAGAAAAATTTAGGATGAGGGGGCTACGGTTTGTGGAGGCTTGAGGAGGGTGGGGTTACCTAGGTTTTTGGGGATTAGGGCTTATGATGGGATATTAAATAGGGGGAGTGTGTGTGTGAATGAAGGGTGGTGATTGACCCTTAAAATGAGTGGTCCAGATTTGACATAGGGAAAATTTCATGTGGGGATGAGGGTGAGGTTTAGTTAAATATTATTAGGGCTCCCTCATTGTTTTAAACAAATGGGTGATGACACCAAAAATGCAAATTTACAAATTAGCCCCCTTAAATTTGGGTATTTGCACAGACGCATGAAATGATGAAAATTTGGCGGACGATTCGGTGTCTGGTGTTTTGTAGGGTCAGGGGGCGCTGTATGTTCGGTATGGGCTCAATTAGCAGGGCACTAGAATTAAATTGGGATTTTCAGAATCGGTTAAAATAGTATCCTCAATTTAATTAGAAATAAATGTAAGTTGTGTTCTAAAATTAATTAGGAGTACATGGGGCCAAAATCAGGTCAGGTCATCAATACCAATAATGAAGAAGACTCAGAACAGAATATTACCCTAATTTGGGCCGCACGAAAAATAGGTCAAGATTGTCCCCGATTTTGATTGGAACGCACAACGATACAAAATAGGGATTTATTAAATAACGTCCGCGATAATTTTTGTGCGGCTAAAAATAAGGTACATAGAGCTATATTATGAGTTGCAAAAATAGCAGAATGGAAGGCGGGCATGTCTAGGGCAAGATTGTGAAATCTGTTGGAAGGCAAAAGTCAGGGTAGCGCTCCAAATGTCGAAGCAAAGGCAATGCGCAATAATTAAATAAAATACGGTAATTAATTATAATCTCCAATAAATAAATTCTAGATAAAACAATTAAATACATAATTCTATAATTCGGACAGGTGTTCATCTACTGGGCTTCTAAGTCAAGTCTGCTAGCTCAAAATAAATGAACATTGTATATAATTATATATTTAATTACACATCTCACACATTTATTTAAATCAAATATACTATCATGCAATTACTTAATTGTAACTACCATAATATTAAATATTATAAAAAGTCAAAAATATCCCTGTTTTCAGAATGTGGTAGTGACAAGTCTACCCTCCTTAAAAGAATTTCGTCCTCGAAATTTAAAATCCTCAAAGTAGCATTTATTCATACACATTATTATTTTCCCTCAAAGTTTAAATTCATCAACCACGAAATCAGGTAATAATCCACAATGTCCTTTCATGATTTTTCAAAAATTCTAAAATTATTGCATTCCGAAAAAATCCTCGAAATAAAATCAAGGTCCATTTTTATCAAAAATTTCCCAAAATTTTTAGTTAATAATTCAATACTCAGAATTTAATATCCACTCCTCAAATTTGATTTTAATCAATGCACATTTATAAAATGTAATCTCGTCCAAAAAAAGTTTGAATTCAAACATTTATCCATCAAAAAATTTATTCCCCGATTTTCTCTTTCCTCAAAATACTCAACAATGCGATACTTAAGGATTCTCTAATTGCAACATCCCATATAAAATTCTAAAATTCATTACTTGCAATTAAATAAATATATTGATAAATCTCCCAAATTTCCAAATTTAATAACCAATTTAAACATGTCATAATCTTCCTGGAATTAATAAACCACCAATTATGAAATGTTAATTTCTTAACCCTCTATTTAAATCAATGGTTATCCTCGAATTTTAATCATCTTGTCTCTCTTGTCAAGTCATAACTCCTTCATGTATCTTCGTCATGGTTAAACCCCGATAATCATGGTCCAAGAAAAAGCTTTTCTACAATCATGCAACATGCAACCTAAGGGGAATATGTACGGTCATGGTGTCTTTTGTCATAGTATTGCAGTCTCTGTATCAGGGTGTAATACTAACTACATTATAACAAGAAAATCATGCATGCAAGCTACGGTACTAAGGTACCAGTCAATCAATCAAATAGATAGGAACAGAAGGAAGGAAAGAACAGAACCTGCTAACACATTACCTGCAGTATCGGTCTCCTCGACCGTCATCGCAAATGCCCCGCCCTGCTGGGGTGGTTCCCTTTGCGGGTGCTGAGCAATATACGGTTCCACAGGTAGCCTAACTGGATCTCTATAATCTGAATATGCGCGCTGGCCGGGAAGATAAGGGGCTAGAAGACAGTCCCTTACTCGATGTCCCGCAGCACAGCAGTGCAAACAAAGTCCTAGCCTCGTTCTACAGCTCTCCCAAAGGTGACCTGGCTTCTTACAAAAATGACAAGTCTACTGTGTCTCTCTTGGAGGCTGTTGCTGATCCTGCTGAACGCGGACTGGTGCCTGGTATTGTTGTTGATACTGATATG
Source organism: Iris macrosiphon (assembly GCA_036927795.1). Taxonomy (NCBI): domain Eukaryota; kingdom Viridiplantae; phylum Streptophyta; class Magnoliopsida; order Asparagales; family Iridaceae; genus Iris; species Iris macrosiphon. The sequence goes on along the minus strand of JAYESA010000004.1, from coordinate 269,179,531 downwards.
CCCATGGATGTTGCTGGATAGGAACTGGTGCTAGGTACTGCGGTAGATGCTGAAATGTCCATGGTTGTTGCTGAATATGAAATGGTACTGGGTACTGCTGTTGGTGCTGAATACGGGGATGCTTGGCTGGTCCTGTGCTACCATTCGTATCTCCAAAAGTATTGTGACTCCTCTTAGGCCTGAGATCCAGATCCTCTTCTGCAATCTGAGCATCCATCAAGATACCCTCAAAGGTAGTGGTACGACGACCAGAAGTACGTGACCTAATCTCTCTCGTCAGCCCCTTTCTAAATTTCCGGACTCGATCTCCTGGGTCTCGAATCATGGACGATGAAAAATGGCTCAATCTACAAAATTCTGCAGCGTACTCGTCGACCGACATATTTTCTTGAACTAAGTCATGAAAATGACTTTCCAAGGTTCCCAATGCCACGTCGGGAAAGAACTTCTCCTTGAAGAGTTCCTTGAAGGTCTCCCAAGTAAGTCCTTGTGCAGTAATTCTCGGCTCCGTACGATACAACGTGAGTGCGATATCGAACATCTGACTGCCAGCGGCTTCTATCTGCAAGTTCTCCGGAATCTGGGTCAATCGCAGGCTCCTCTCTATATCCTCTAGCCAGTCGTCAGCGTAGAGTATCCCTTCGGTGCCTTTGTACTCTCGAGACATCATCCTCTTGAAGTCCACTATAGTGCCTGATCTCTGTTGCTGCTGCCCAGGAAATTGCTGGTACTGTGCTACTCTCTCCAAAGCTTGGAGAGTCACCCGATGAGTATTCTCCATGCTCTCTCCCATCAGCTCGGTTTGTGCCTGGTGCGCTTCTGCTTGCACCCTCTGAGCCTCAGCTTGAACTCGCTGAGCATCTGCCGTCACTCTCTGGGCATCTACCATGCCCTGGATCAAGGTAAACATCTGCATCCCGTAAATGGGCAAACCTCCGGGAAGCGGAGTCGGTGGAGGAGGAAGGTTGTCCGTCATAACTACGGCAATCCTCTTAACAGGTGGGGGAGGAGGATCCCCGAAAAGTGCAGACACTCCTACATGCATCGGAGATGTAGGAGGAACCACGGATGTCTGTCCATCAGGTGGAGAGGTGGCAGACCCCTCTAAAGCTGATGTACACGCTCTCATAGATCGTGTCTTCGGCGACATCCTGAAGACAGATCCAAAAGAATCAATTAAGGCAAAAATACGATATCATCAAGGAAGGACAGTACAGTTCTAAAGAGCAACATTCAAGATAAAAGATTGGAAATAAACCCTAGTTGCGATTGCACAGGTCAAAGATGCATCCAAGGTTGATACCTCTATCCCCTAGGTACCACAGTTCTACTAGAAACATACTCACTGCTAGCTTTCTTACCTACTGCAATCGCTGATACTAGTTATCCTTATCACTCAGGTGCATATCAAATGCAACACACCATACTAAGTATTGCTCTCTCCAATACAATCCTAGATGAACACCTAAGCCAGTTGGCAGTAAAATCTCAATCATGCTCAAGCCAACATATCCTTACATATGCACCTCATCTATTATATACTAATATATCTCTCTCACTATAAGATTTTATCCTCCAAACAAAGTCCTCGAAACTAACTCCTCGAAAAATTTAAAGTATAATGCATATACCTTCCTCAAAGTCAAACATTCAAATACTGAATGAAAATTTATCACTTCCAAAAATTCTTACAGTTTTGTCTATGTTCATTGAATCGAATCTGAATTCCTCAAAATAAATTTTAATAACATAATATCTCAACTTCTCAAAATTCAAAAAATGCAATTCGTTTTAAATCTTCAAATTATAATTTAAATCCATATCTAGTATTCCAATAGCCCTAGTGTTAATCTTCCTCGCTGTCCTCATCGACATGCGTCATCAGATAATACCATAAATCAGTCTACAAATTCATTTTGATACGAAATCAAACCCCACCATGAAATCAAAATCCTAATTTAATACCTAATCAACAATCAACAAGTGAGAACGGAAGGAACAAGGGAATGATTTTAAATTGAAAGTTTTAACAAGATTCTCAGGGGTCATCCCAGGAATCTCTCAAGGAATTGTGATTGAGTACTCGCTCTCGTCCTAGTATCCTATGTCCTAGATCCTATCGCAGGCACGCAGTAGTGTAACAAAGATGCCACACTACTACGATATCGTACAACTCGCGAAGTCTGACCTGCATGGGCTACCACTAAAAATGTGTCACGACCCGCACCCGAAATTAGGGCACGAGTACGCGGGTACGTCCAGCCTACGCCGCAGCATCGGCGGTAGAACGCTGTCAAGGTCTTGATACTATCTAGCCAATCTCACACAAGCATCCAATCTCCATAAGGAGGCACGGATGACACAAATAAAATGAACACATACTCAATCACAGGATTACAGCACGATAAGATAGCGAACAACATTAAATACAACACAAGTCTAAAGTAATAATCTAACTCAACAATATCCAAGTCTCATCAAAAATGCCGGAGACAAATCCGGTACCAATTAGTCTACTTAAAGAACTAACTAAAAATAGTAATTCCGGCTAGACCTCCCGGAATCACAACTAAACTATCAAGCCCAAGTTGCAGCTACTCACCATAGGGTCCATAAAGTGTCGGATACCGATCCTCTAAGGCATAGTCTGGAAAAATGTTTCCAGTCAGGAAGGAGCAAAGTACAAATCTCAAATAACTGTTCCATTTAATTGATAAGGACTATAAAGCAATAAACAGTTGATGCTAGATACTGAGAAGACAGTGAATAAATGCAATGGAAAATAAAGAGACAGGCAATAGGCAATATGGTACAGTCAGTGCATGTATGAAAATAAAAAGAATAAGGTACAGTATCATATACGGGTGATGTAGTATATGATTTAAAATAGGGAACTGTAATCTATTCTAAGTGTTTGAAGTAGTAGTTTCAAAATGTGATCGGCTTGGGAACATGTACGATAGCTATAGGGCCTGGCTAATCATAGGTGAAAAGCATGATTAACACTTACATTGTTCTACACTGCAATAAGAAGTAATGATCACATTTCTTACTAGCTACTTCCCCGTCCCCAACTAGTACTGTGGATCCAACCATGACACGTCACGATACACGAGCAAGTCCAATCTATCATGTACGATGTCTAATATACATGTCGTATACAATGTCAATACTATAATTAATGTAATATCTCATGACTGTAGATCCAAGCTATACTAGTCCGTGTAGCACAGTGTCAAGGATTCAGATGTAACATTTCTAGATTATTGAACTTATAGAAATTATCAACAATTGGAAATTATCAGAGAATGTACTTGCCTTGGGTCCTTAGCTGGTAACCACTGATGTCCTGTTCCAGAGTATCGTCTGGAAAAATCAACAGTCCTATAATCATATCACAATATCACTTGTATCAGGTGCTACACTAACACAACATAAAAACATAACTCGGGGCTATGCCAGGTACGATACGGGTCAACTAGGGTTATCTAGTAGAATATATAAATATACATATCATTAATTAACATATATATTAATATCCCTTAAATACAATAATAGATATAAGTATATATATATATATATATATATATATATATATATATATATATATATATATATATATATATATATATATATATATATATATATACTTTAAATAAAACTAATACCTGTATGTACATACAAACATATATCATGGATAGAGATATACAATACGTATATATATGTCTATATACTGAATAGAATTTAACACACTATATTTATATGTCCTAAAAATATATATGCCAAAAATACGTTTATCAAACATATACTATACATATACAGATATATATATATATGTACATTTATATAGTAAATATATATATTTACTAAATTAAATATATATACAATACATACATGTACCATTTAATAATACATACATATACTAAATGTATATACATATATACATGTATAGCCATTTTATATAAAAATATATTAAGTATATACGAAATATATATATATATATATATATATATATATATATATATATATATATATATATATATATATATATATATATATATATATATACCAATATTATATATACTAGAATACGTATTTATATATATAAATCATATTAAATATATATACACATACATATACTGTTAAACATTAATTTAAATACATAATTACATAGACATGCTAATATATACATATACGTATACATTAAATACCTACCTACATACACACATACATACATACATACACACATACATACATTATATATCTACATGTATTATTTAATACCAAAGAGGGAAGAAGGAGAGGGTGAGGAGGAAACTCACAGTGTCAAGGGGTCGGCTGGCCGGAAAGATGGCCGGACGTGGTGGTAGATAGGTGATGGAGGTGGTGGTGGTTGATGTAGATGGAGGTGGTGGTGGTTGATGTAGATGGAGGTGGTGAACGGAGGAGGGAATAGCAGAGGGAGGTGGTCGAGAGGGTTGGCCGGTTGTAGGGAGGATGAGGGAGGAGTCGAGGGGGTTGGCCGGCTGTAGGGAGGATGAGGGAGGAGTCGAATGGGTGGAGCGGCTGAGGAGCTCGACCGGGGCAGGGAGAGCAGGTTGGTGGAGCCGGCAATGTGCGGATGAGGGAGCTCGACGGAGCAGGGAGCTTGCAGGCCGGAGTTGATCAGTCGGAGTGGGGTGATGCTCCGGCAAGTCGGCCGGAGCTGAGGGCCGGGGTGGCTGACCGGGCTGTTTAGGTGGAGGGAGGAAGAGTAGAGGTGGAGGGAAGCTCACAGTAGAGGTGGAGGGAACTGCAGCGGCCGCCGGGGGATCGGGGCTTGGCCGCCGGAGCACAGAGGAAGTCGGGGTGGGTGAACAGTGTTCCCCCCCCCCCTTCCTTCTCTTTGAATTTTAAAAATTTAATGAAGAAAGGAAGAAGAAGAAGAAGAAGAAGAAGAAGAAGGAGAAGAAGAAAAGAAAAGAAGAGAAAAATTTAGGATGAGGGGGCTACGGTTTGTGGAGGCTTGAGGAGGGTGGGGTTACCTAGGTTTTTGGGGATTAGGGCTTATGATGGGATATTAAATAGAGGGAGTGTGTGTGTGAATGAAGGGTGGTGATTGACCCTTAAAATGAGTGGTCCAGATTTGACATGGGAAAAATTTTATGTGGGGATGAGGGTGAGGTTTAGTTAAATATTATTAGGGCTCCCTCATTATTTTAAATAAATGGGTGATGACACCAAAAATTTAAATTTGCAAATTAGCCCCCTTAAATTTGGGTATTTACACAGACGCATGAAATGATAAAAATTTGGCGGGCGATTCGGTGTCTGGTATTTTGTAGGGTCAGGTGGCGCTGTATGTCGGTATGGGCTCAATTAGCAGGGCACTGGAATTAAATTAGGATTTTCAGAATCGGTTAAAATAGTATCCTCAATTTAATTAGAAATAAATGTAAGTTGTGTTCTAAAATTAATTAGGAGTACATGGGGCCAAAATCAGGTCAGGTCATCAATACCAATAATGAAGAAAACTCAGAACAGAATATTACCCTAATTTGGGCCGCACGAAAAATAGGTCAAGATTGTCCCCGATTTCGATTGGAACGCACAACGATACAAAATAGGGATTTATTAAATAACGTCCGCGACGATTTTTTTGCGGCTAGAAATAAGGTACAGAGAGCTATATTATGAGTTGCAAAAATAGCAGAATAGAAGGCGGGCATGTCTAGGGCAAGATTGTAAAATTTGTTGGAAGGCAAAAGTCAGGGTAGCGCTCCAAATGTCGAAGCAAAGGCAATATGCAATAATTAAATAAAATACGGTAATTAATTACAATCTCCAATAAATAAATTCTAGATAAAACAATTAAATACAGAATTCTATAATTCGGACAGGTGTTCATCTACTGGGCTTCTAGGTCAAGTCTGCTAGCTCAAAATAAATGAACACTATATATAATTATATATTTAATTACACATCTCACACATTTATTTAAATCAAATATACTATCATGTAATTACTTAATTGTAACTAACATAATATTAAATATTATAAAAAGTCAAAAATACCCCTGTTTTCGGAATGTGGTAGTGACACTCTGCCCACTGAGGATCTAGGAAGACCCGTCACGAAGTCCATGGTAATGTGCTCCTACTTTCACTCCGAAATTGGTAAAGGTTGAAGAAGTCATGCTGGTCTCTGATGCTCAGCTTTAACTTATTGGCAAACTAAATATCGAGAGACAAACCAGGCTATCTCCCTCTTCATACCATTCCATCAGAAATGTTGCCAAATATCACGATACATCTTCGTTCCTCCGGGATGCAGTGAATACTGCGAACTATGGGCCTCAGACATAATCTCGCGACGAATATCTCCGTTAGGTACATATAGGAGATTCCCAAAACGGAGAGTCCCATTACTGTAAATGACCAGTTTTGCTCTACGTCTTTCCTCACACTCTTCTCTGAGTCACTGAAGCTTGGCATCCATTGACTGTGATACCTTGATTCTCTCCACAATACTAGACTAAACTTGTAGACCAGCCATCAATGTTACATCACTGGGAAGTATCACTTCTATTCCCATCTCTTGAAGATCCTCCAATTTTTCTTGTTGCATCGTAAGGAAATAAGCCCCTGCTCATTGGCTCAAAGCATCTGCTACGACATTAACCTTCCCTGGATGGTATTGAAGGTCAAGATTGTAGTTTATCATCAACTCTAGCCATCTTTTCTGCCTTATGTTGAGATCATTCTGAGTAACACATATTTCAGGCTCTTGTTATCGGTAAAAATTTTTACTCGATTCCCATACAAGTAATGTCTCCAAAGCTTGAGAGCAAACACTACTGCCGCTAACTCCAAATCATGCGTCGAATAATTTTTCCCATGGTCTCGAAGCTGTCGAGACGCATAAGCTATAACTCTTCCATGTTGCATGAGTATACATCCCAATCCTTTGTCCGACGCATCACAATTACGGTGAACCCATCTGACCCATTTGGAAGAATCAAAATAGGTGTCGTGATCAACTTCTTCTTAAGTTTTTCGAAAGAGGTCTGACATTCATCTGTCAAGTGAAGCGTACATCCTTATGATTCAACTGCGTCAAGGGGGCAAAAATTCTAGCAAAGTTTGCCACAAATTGCCGATAATATCCTGCTAACCCCAGAAAACTATGGACTTCTGCAATTGTTCTAGGTACTGGCCATGTCTCAACGGCTTCTATCTTCTGGGGATCTACCTCAACTCTATCTTTAGCAATAATTTGTCCCAGGTATGAAATATGATCAAGTCAGAACTAACATTTGCTGAACTTTGCATATAATTTATGCTCTCTAAGGATTTGAAGAACTGCGCGAAGATGTTGCACGTATTCTGCTTCACTTCGATTGTAAACCAAGATATCATCAATGAACACAATCACGAACTTGTCCAAGTAGGGCATGAATATATGACTCATGAGATCCATAAACACTGCTGGCACATTGGTTGCTTCAAAATTCATCACTAGAAACTCCCAATGGCTATATCTTGATATGAACGTTGTCTTGGGTATATCTTGCTCTCTGACTCTGATCTGATGATATCCTAACAGCAAATAAATCTTGGAAAATATTATCGCTCTACTAAGCTGGTCAAACAAGTCATCTATCTGAGACAATAAATAATTATTCTTGATGGTTACTGCATTCAGGGTATGATAGTCAACATACAAATGTGATGTTCCATCCTTCTTCTTCATAAGAAGCATTAGGGATCCCCAAGGCGATCCACTAGCACAAATGAATCCATTGGCTCTCAATTCTTTAATCATTCGTTACAAGACTTCTAACTCTGAAGGGGCTATCATGTAGACTCTCTTTGACACTGGTACAATTTCGGGAATCAAGTCAATAGAAAAATTGATCTCCCTTTCTGGTGGCATGCCTGGAAGTTATTTTGGAAATACATCTGAAAATTTACTTACTACTCTGGGCAATTGTACTTCTTCTGCCACTGCCATCCTTAAGATTGATGATGAAGACTCTGTCTTTCCTCTAGAAAATGAGAACTCTTCTTCTCGGGAAATACGAAAGGTGCCAGTATGGCAATCTATCGTTGCGTATCGAGCACTTAAACATGTCCATTCCTAAGACGATGTCGTAATCTCCCATAGAAAACTCTATCAATCGGGCAAAAAACTCTCCCCGTACACTATGACTCGACACGAGGCATAAACTCTATCTACTCCCACGATACCGTTACCAGTAAGTATATTAAGTCTTACTGATAAGGAGTTGGGTTCTAATCCCACTTGTGTTGCAAATCGTGGAGACATAAAGGAATATGATGCACCATAATCAAACAATACTGAAGCTGAATGAGAGTTGTCGAGAATGGTACTTGCCACCACCTCACCTGAAGCTCGCTTCTCCTCCACGATAAGTGTCATAGCCTGGCCTCGTCCTCTCAGTGATGGTCCTCTCTACTGAGGACCTCCTTATCTGGCATAAACTTGGGCTTGGGCCTGCGCAAACTGATGTGGCCTCTGTTGTTGGAATACTTGAGATTGGGTCGCAAATGCATCTGACCTTGGTTTTGCTGAGCCGGCACTGGAGCCCTATACTGTGGTCCTACCTGGAAAGATGATGAAGAACTGGTTTGGTGTGGGCAAGATCCCACTCTGTGGCCTAGTGCTCCATAGGCTAAGAACAACCGTTGTTCTCTGCGACACTCTAAAATTTTGTGTCCTAGTTTCCCACAATAAGAACACCCACCTGAAGCAGATGTTATTTGTTGTTGAGTTCGGGTTGGGGCTACTTACTGAACTGAAACTATTGAAACTGAACTCCTTGGAGATCCAATGGTCAAAGTCCTAACTGTCGGGGCTGGCGCTGAAGACTGGGTGTAAGAATCTCTTGATGTATGGGTCCTTTTTCGTCCTCCAGTCCTATCCTCGATTCTTTGGGAGGTATACTCATGCCTCATCGCTGCTCTCAGCACAGCATTAAAAGTCTTGAACACATGATGTTCAACTGCCAATATGATCTCCAGGTGAAGTCCCTGCTGGAACCTCCTTGCTTTATCCAGTTCAGTTTCCACCAAGGTGGGAGCAAACAGACTTTGTCTGCAAAACTCTGCCGCATAGCCGTCGACAATCGTGCCCATCTGCTTCATGTTGTTAAATCTTTGCTGGAGGTCATAACGCGACACCGCGTCAAAGTACCTCGTCTGGAATCTCTCACTGAATAGGGCCCAGGGGACGGGTACTGCTAGTGAAATCATCTGTGCTGCCCACCAGTCTCGGGCCAAATCTAGCAACTACAACCGGACCACTGATACTTTCTCTCTAGCCGGAACACCAGTTGCCTCTAGAATAGCTTCAGTATCCTGAAGCCAAGCGTCCGATGCAATCGCATCCTCGGTGCCATAGAAATACGAGGGTTGGAGGTGCTTAAAGTTTCTTGTTGAGTTGTTGGCATGATATCCACCTCTTTCCAAAACCTCTTATACTGACTGTGTGAGAGCGTCACACCGTCGCTCTTGAGATTCTAGTAGCTGTCTGATGATCCCCATTAGGTCCTGTGGATCACCTTCTGCATTATGTGGTACTGGCGGGACTACCACTACGGGTACAACTGGTGGTTCTGGATGGACCTGTTGTTCCACATCTTGAGCCGTCATGGACTCTATTTTAGAATGCTGAGGCTGAACCTCAAAATGATGTTGACCGGCTGGTGGTTGACTTGCCACTAGAAGAACTCAGGATGGATGATCAGAGGGATCAGGAACAGTATTCCTGAAAGATAAAGGACACCAGATCATCAAAGGAACGGACATGATTGATCGAGGATCACAGCAGATGTTGAATCAAGATTTCAGGGACATAAATTTGACACTGGAGGAAATCAAGGAGTAACATGATTGAGACATCTAAACACTTGGTAAACTCCCATACTTCTGAATTTTCAGACCTGCATGGGACATCACTAAAATTGTTTCACGTCCCAGAACCATAATACTGGAGAGATGGGGCATACAAAATCAGCTATGTATACTATAGTACTTTATGCCCCGAGATACGGTCACGGCTGTCTAGACATGTGAGGGTTCACTCTACAATCCAATAGTCAATCTCAAGTCATAACAATCCTAGGTGTCTCAATCATAACCAACAAGTTTCAAGATGTATGATCACCAAACATATAATACTAAGGCGTCCCAAACTATACATACACAGATGATCATAAAGCTAGTTACCAAAATGAAGAACTAGCTGAGTACAATATTACATGATCAGCTCTAACTATAATCTAGAATATGCTTTACATGTAGTCCCGTGGGCTGCAGTATCAAGGTTCCAAAATACGAGCTAAACATGTGCTCGGTGGCTAAACACCTCAAAAGAATAATTATACAAGATTAAGTGGGCGATGAGGAAGAAACTCACTCATGTCCTCGGATGCTCCCCGTATTCTCCATCTTGAGGAGGAAGGTACGGAAGATCCTGCGGTGTTGCTCCGATATCTAGCCATACAAAACCAGTAGAGTCAGACCCTAAAATAGCAAAGTACCACAAAGGAGCCAAGTTAGGAACTAAAACCAGCATGCACATAAATCAATAATAAATTACAAAAGAAAAACAGTAATAAATGCACATAAACCCGCGACCATCACCAAGGGGACCCCCCCCCCCCCCCCCCCGGTTGTAACCGTTAGGCTACAACCCTAATTATATATATATATATATATATATATATATATATATATATATATATATATATATATATATATATATATATATATATATATATATATATATATATATATATATATATATATATATATATATATATATATCTGTGTGTGTGTGTGTGTGTCATATAAAACCTCCTATGTTATATGGGTTGAATTTGGATTGAGTGGTTGAGATTAAAAGATTATGAGGTTTACCAATTTAAATAACAAAAAAATATAGATATATATGAGTCCTATATATAGAACCAATTTCATTAAAAGATTGCGGAGCCCTATAGAACCACCTTATGTTACTTACGGTAGATAAATAAAATCTTAAACCAACTTCCATCTTATTCGTCAAAATTCATAATAAAACTCAATCAATTTAATTAAAAAAAACTAAAGAACACAAAAAATAATAATAATAATCTAAAACCACATTCCTTCTCATCTGTAACACACTTTTTTCTTCCACAAAATCTAAATAGTAAATTTTAAAAAAATTAAATACTAAATTTAGAAATTAATTTAAAAAATATTTAAAATATTAAAATTGTTTAACAAATTTTAATTCAAATATATTTAAATATTTGAATTAAGTACAATGTATTATCTGAGTCACATATCCAAAATTGTAAAAACATATTTATAACAAATTCTAACTAAATTATATTTTAAAATATTTAAAATTTTATATATTATTTTTAATAATTTTATTTTTATGTACAACATACGAGGAGATAACCAATTATATATAATATAGGGTAAAATCACGTAGAATAAATAATTTTTATAAAATAATTAAAATATATTTGAATTAAAAAAATTTAAACAATTTAAATTTTTTTTGCTATATTTTTTACATTAATTTTTTAATTAATTTTTTAAACATTTTTAAATTAATTTCTAAATATATATTTATAAGTAAAAGAAAAAATATCGTATAAAATTTTTTAATAAATGGTAAAAAACATACAAACGACTTAGACAACTAAAATTTTAAACGATAGATGATATGTAGTGTGGACAACCACGAAAATCGATTTTAAGTAACATATGATCTACAAATGTGACCAGGACACCAAAATTTACAAAGGTACCTTAAAGTTTACAAAAGTCCCAAAGTACAAAGGTCTCCTAAGTTCTAACGTCCCCAAAATACAAAGGCCTCCTAAATTTTGGCTCTTGATAAAGGCACTACAAAATTCACTCGGGACAGCACAAATTTTCACCATTGATAATCACAAGTTTTGTCACTACCATATTTTCTAGAAAATAATATTTTAGTCATTTGATAATTAATTAAATATTGTGCATGTTAAATTTTTATTTATTATATTATTTATTTATTATTAACATGATAGATTTATTTTTGGACTTGTGTTAGTGGACTGTAAGCCCCTTATTTTTTCAAAATATTAAAATTGGATTTTTCGCAATTTTCTGGAATTTTCTCGAAATTTTTTGTAATTAAAATCAGGGTTTTTAAATATTAAATGATTTTTAAAAGATAATAAATAATATTAAAATATTACGAAAATAATATTTTTGGGTGTAAAATGGAAAACTGGACTTAGGATAATTTTTCTGGAATTTATTGGACCCCGGACCTAATTTAAAACACCTAAAAACTATTTAATTATTTATTTATTTAATTAACTGATTTATTATTATTATTATTATTATTATTATTATTGTTATTATTATTTGATCCGGCCCATTGGGCCTGATCCGGCCCAGCCCAGTACCAGGCCCAGCACGCTCCCCTACCGGGTCGGGTCGGGTCTGCCCGGACCCGACCCGCCTCCGACCTGGAGACCCGGTCCCCTCACCCTCCCCACGACCCAGTTTCCCCCTCCGATTCCGGCGCCGCTCCGCCCGGCGCTCCGCCCGCCTCGCGCCGAACCGCCCGCCCACGCCGCCACGATCCCCGGCCCCTCCGCCTTGCTCGGCCTCCCCTCTCCCTCGCTCCTCCCCATAAAATCCCTCCCCATTTTTTCCCCGGCCACCGTCGACCACCCCAGCTCCGCCGCCGCCGTCCTCCTCTCCCCCAGCTCAGCCGCCGTCCTCCTCCCCTCCAGCACCGCCACCCCACCGGCAGCAGCGGTCGCAGTCGTCCCCGACTTCAGCAGCAGCAGCGGAAACCGCCTCCGCCCGGACTCCGGCGCCGCCCGGCCGCCAGCGCCTCCGCCTCGCCCCGGCGAGCCGTCCCCAGCCCTCCCCGGCGCGCCTCCGGCCGGCCCCCGCCGTCCACGGCCAGTAAACCCTAAACCCTAGATTCCCGAATCCTCGTGTCGGCGTGTCGGACACGACACGGACACAAAAAATTCGGTTTTCAGAGCCCTGTTCAGGTACTCATATCTTTCTCCTCGCTGCCCCGTTTTCAATTCCGTAAATTGCGTTGTGAAGCCTGTATGACCCTCTCGGTGCCCGGACAAACCGCTCGGGGCATCACGTCCTGTGGTGATCGCACACCGCGATCCAAAAATAGAAAAAATATCGACCCGATTCACCCCGGAACTGGGTACGCCCCGCCAAACGGGACAACTTGGTCACGCGCGGTCTTCACAGATACGTGCGTAGCGTTGATACGGACGTGTGGGATTTCACGGAAGTCGATTCGGGTGTGCGTGCACACCGAAATCAACGCGTATCCGCGGACACCGCCCCGTATCCGTCTTTTCTGATTCATGCCCTAACTTTCTGTACACATGTCGGATCAAAACGAAACTTGCGTCATCGGGCTTGTAACGATACGCTGGTCCTGTGACCCAAGTTTGGTTCGATTCTGAGAACGTTGACGAAATCGCGTGTCGTGGGCCCCATAGGCCCCTCTCGACGGGCGATTTTATGATCGGCTCATCGGAATCCAATTCTGGAAGTTCCGTTGGGTTCGTCTCATCGTTCCTGACCTGTTGACACTAAGTTTGATGATTTTGGAGACCTTTGACCCTGACACATTTTTCGGTGCAAAGCGGGCCCACATGTGGACCCCGTTTTGACCCGAAATTACCGTTTTTGCCCTTGTCTCCAAATTAGACCCAAGGACAGACGTTTCTAGCTATTTGATATCTTCTGAGCACGATGGTAATGTTTATTTCAGCATCCGGAGTCATTTCTAGAAATTTCCTCGAGAAACAAAACTGTAATTGGATCCAAACATCAGGCAAGTACCTGCACTTCAAGTTTATTCTTTATATTGTGATAATTAATTTCCTTGATCTACTAGTAGCATTGATGTTTACACGTAGTGTTAGAACACTGGATTTCATATCTTGAATGCTGGATTTTCATGTCTTGCTTTTCGTGTCGGGTGGGAGAATACTAGAAGGCATGTAGTTTACACTTTCCCCCTTGTCGTGACTGCTAGATGTGGGTACGCGACTGTACTCTCAGCCTTATACTTGTTTACTCCTGACTGCTAGTCGTCTATGATGGCCATATTAGCCTTACAAACCCCTACGTGCCAACTATGTATTCTAAAATAAACACAAGTTCACACACATAGCTTTTGTCTTGTTATAGTTCCTGTTGGCTTGTTGTAGTTTCATTTCCTGTCACATTTATTCCTGTTTTACTCATATTTTTGGTTTATAGCAATTAATCATATTTTACTTCTAGTCCTGATTCATAGCATTATTTCTTTGTCAATCTCATTACTTACTTACGCATATTCTCAACATGATGCTTAGTCAGTTATTTTCTACCTGTCACAAATATTTAGTTTAAATCTTGTTGTGCATTGTGTACTTTGCTCCTTTCCTGACTGGATCCGTTGATTTAGGCGATGATGAGAACCTTGCCCCCACCTATTATGGCCCCTATGAGGCAGCAGGTGATACAGTTGCGGAGCCGGTTCCCACACAGGAGACTACTCCTGCAGAGTAGTTAGCAGTAGTTATTTTATTTCCTTCATCTTAGTAATCGGATTTGTCCTCGATTTAATTTCTGGTTTTGTAATAACTCTGGATCTGATTGTCACATTCTGGTTATAAAAATCTCAGCATTCCTTTCATTTCTTTGCCTGTTTAATTATTGTGAATGAGCTAGAGTTAATTTAACTGTGGATATGCCCTAGACAGCGTACTACCGCCGACACTGTGACGTAGGCTGGACGTACCCATGTACTCGTGCCCGAATATCCGGGTGTGGGTCGTGACACATTTTTGTGGTGGCCCATGCAGGTCCAGCGACTAAATTGTTCGATTTCAACTTAGGGACCGAACAGGCCTGCAACAAGATTGAGGATTTTAGGAAAAAGCTCATTCACAGAATAGGATCTTTATTTCAAATCTTGATATCATTCCTAATAATTTTCCTATCGCCCTTGATTTCCAAGTAATCTATTCTAATCTTCCTATCCCTTCATCTTCCAGAATGGTTCAGACCAGGAATACAGTATGAGGCACATCAGAACCAGCTGAGCAGACTATGCCTGAAACTCTTGCACTCCCGCCGTCTCCATCTACTCCAACAGTTACTCTAGATGGGGTACAGCTACTCGGAGTGTTCCAGGGACTCGTAGAATCCCAGAAAGAACAGACTGCACTTCTACGAACCAGCCTCTCAGAAGCTCTTCGGTCCCAGGAGTCACCACAAAAGAGGCCAGGAAGTGCCAAAGACTTCAAAAACCTTAAACCCCTGGAATTCTATGGAACTGAAGGCATTCTCTATGCCGATGAATGGATAGAGAATGTGGAGCGACTCCTGAAGACTGCTCGGGTCCCTGATGATCTCAAAGTGGAGTCTGCAAGCTTGCAACTGTTCGACATAGCTCGGACCTGGTTTAGAGATGAACCCCAATTATCTGCTCCTGATCTCACTTGGGAGGACTTCAAGAGGCTGTTCAAGGAGAAATTCTATCCCGAAGTGGCTCGGGAAGCTCTCGAAAGCCAATTCGAGAGGCTGGAACAAGGTAACCTTTCTGTTAATGGGTACACTGCTGAATTTAGCAGACTGAGCCAATTTGCAGAATCTATGGTTCGTACCCCTGAGGATAGAGCCCGTAGATTCAAGAAGGGGTTGTCTCCTGATATTCGCCTTGCTGTCACCACTAGTCGAGCTCGTTCATACGAGGAAATCTTGAGTGTGGCACAAGGCGTTGAGAGAGACATGAGACACAGACTAAAACGGGAAAAAGATACTGGAAGTATGGGACCCCACAAACGTCCATTCCAACAACAACTACAGCAGAAGTCCCCGCAGCAAACCCAGCGTCCTCTCCCTCGAGCCACAGCACCCCAACACCCAGCTCAAGGACAGAACCAACGAGTTCCCACTTGTGGCTTTTGTCAAAAACAAGGTCACACCTGGCAAGTTTGTAGGAAGAGACTGGGTGCCTGTCTATATTATGGATCAACAGAACATCAAGTGAGGGACTGTCCCACTGCTCCAGGACGCGGACAAGCTTACGTGATGACCGTGGAGAACGCGCAGACTCTGGGAACAGCTAATGCGCGTAAGTGATTTTTTAGCTGCCTTTCTAGTATTGTTTAGCTCGTGCCTATTGGTTCGTGACCTCAGCCCCAACCTAGTAATTTTGAACTTGCTAAATAACCTGGTATGCTTTTAAATTTGATAACTGTAGAGATTTTAGAGGCTTTTGCTATTGTACTTATTTTGTGTTATTTTGTGAACTTCAATAATTTGTACCTCCTTTTTCATCATTATCTAGCGCACTTAATTTTGCTGAACTTGACTTATGCTGCTATTTTATAGCCTAGTTTTGCAAGCTTACCCTTTATCGGGCTTGTTCATGACACATGTATTATTGAGGCTTGATCAACCCCACTAATATAAGTGTCTATTCAGAATCAGTGTACTACGGTCTGATCAACCTTAGTGCATTTTGATTCGCACTTCGCACGACTACTTTACGTGGATTGAGATATATAGTATACTTGCCCCCTAAATATGCCCGAGCATATCGTATCAGTTACATAACTGTACTAATACGAGCATGCAAAAAAAATGATTACCAGAAAAGAATTTCAATCCATAACCACCTAACAATTCCCATTAGAATTCTTTAAACGCCTTGATCCCTATACCTCTGTTCTACCACCTCGCCCTTGAACTCTTTATTATTGATCCTCGTCTTCCCTTATTTCGGAAAGACAAAATCATGTGCTTGGTATAAGTTTGACATATAGATAGCACTAGATATACCCCTCAGACCGGTCGAATTGATGATAACCCCCTATGACTAAGGGAATACCATAGGTGGTGTATTTGTGTTACAGACTTAAAGATTCAATACCATGATTAAATAAGTTAGGACATGGCTTTACTAGTTATATAGCCTTAGAGGATAGATGGGTAAATTCTAAGTTGGGTAGCGACCGCAATGTTCACCTGAGAGAAACCCGTTTGACTGTAATCAAGTGAGATTGGATAGAGAGAACCCTACCATATTTTAAATTTCGAGGACGAAATTTTATAAGTTGGGTAGATTGTAAGCCCCTAATTTTTTTCAAAGTATTAAAATTGGATTTTTCGCAATTTTTTAGAATTTTCTGGGAATTTTCTGTAATTAAAATCAGGGTTTTTAAATATTAAATAATTTTTAGTAGATAATAAACGATATTAAAATATTATAAAAATAATATTTTTGGGTGTAAAATGGAAAACTGGACTTAGGGTAATTTTTCTGGAATTTATTGGACCCCGGACCTAATTTAAAACACCTAAAAACTATTTAATTATTTCTTTATTTAATTAACTGATTTATTATTATTATTATTTGATCCGGCCCAGCCCAGTACCAGGCCCAGCCCGCTCCCCTACCGGGTCGGGTCGGGTCTGCCCGGACCCGACCCGCCTCCGACCCGGAGACCCGGTCCCCTCACCCTCCCCACGACCCAGTTTCCCCCTCCGATTCCGGCGCCGCTCCGCCCGGCGCTCCGCCCACCTCGCGCCGAACCGCCCGCCCACGCCGCCACGACCCCCGGCCCCTCCGCCTTGCTCGGCCTCCCCTCTCCCTCGATCCTCCCTATAAAATCCCTCCCCCTTTCTTCCCCGGCCATCGTCGACTACCCCAGCTCCGCCGCCGCCGTCCTCCTCTCCCCCAGCTCCGCCGCCGCCGTCCTCCTCCCCTCCAGCACCGCCACCCCACCGGCAGCAGCGGCCGTAGTCGTCCCCGACTTCAGCAGCAGCAGCAGCAGCGGACACCGCCTCCGCCCGGACTCCGGCGCCGCCCGGCCGCCAGTGCCTCCGCCTCGCCCCGGCGAGCCGTCCCCAGCCCTCCCCGGCGCGCCTCCGGCCGGCCCCCGCCGTCTACGGCCAGTAAACCCTAAACCCTAGATTCCCGAATCCTCGTGTCGGCGTGTCGGACACGACACGGACACGAAAAATCCGGTTTTCAGAGCCCTGTTCAGGTACTCATATCTTTCTCCTCGCTACCCCGTTTTCAATTTCATAAATTGTGTTGTGAAGCCTGTATGACCCTCTCGGTACCCGGACAAACCGCTCGGGGTATCGCGTCCTGTGGTGATCGCACACCGCGATCCAAAAACAGAAAAAATATTGACCTGATTCACCCCGGAACTGGGTACGCCCCCGCCAAACGGGATGACTTGGTCGTGCGCGGTCTTCACAGATACGTGCGTAGCGTTGATACGGACGTGTGGGATTTCGCGGAAGTCGATTCGGGTGTGCGTGCACACCGGAATCAACGCGTATCCGCGGACACCGCCCCGTATCCGCCTTTTCTGATTCACGCCCTAACTTCCTGTACACACGTCGGATCAAAACGAAACTTGCGCCATCGGGCACGTAGCGATACGCTGGTCCTGTGACCCAAGTTTGGTTCGATTCTGAGAACGTTGACGAAATCGCGTGTCGTGGGCCCCACAGGCCCCGCTCGACGGACGATTTTGTGATCGGCTCATCGAAATCCAATTCTGGAAGTTCCGTTGGGTTTGTCTCATCGTTCCTGACCTGTTGACACTAAGTTTGGTAATTTTGGAGACCTTTGACCCTGATACGTTTTTCGGTGCAAAGCGGGCCCACATGCGGACCCTGTTTTGACCCGAAATTGCCGTTTTTGTCCTTGTCTCCAAATTGGACCCAAGGACAGGCGTTTCTAGCTATTTGATATCTTCTGAGCACGATGGTAATGTTTATTTCAGCATCCGGAGTCATTTCTAGAAATTTCCCCGAGGCACAAAACTGTAATTGGATCCAAACATCAGGCAAGTACCTGTACTTCAAGTTTATTCTTTATATTGTGATAATTAATTTTCTTGCTCTTCTAGTAGCATTGATGTTTACACGTAGTGTTAGAACACTGGATTTCATGTCTTGAATGCTGGATTTTCATGTCTTACTTTTCGTGTCGGGTGGGAGAATACTAGAAGGCATGTAGTTTACCCTTTCCCCCTTGTCGTGACTGCTAGCTGTGGGTACGCGACTGTACTCTCAGCCTTATACTTGTTTACTCCTGACTGCTAGTCATCTATGACGGCCTTATTAGCCTTATAAACCCCTACGTGCCAACTATGTATTCTAAAATAAATACAAGTTCACACACATAGCTTTTGTCTTGTTATAGTTCCTATTGGCTTGTTGTAGTTTCATTTCCTGTCACATTTATTCCTGTTTTACTCATATTTCTGGTTTATAGCAATTAATCATATTTTACTTCTAGTCCTGATTCATAGCATTATTTCTCTGTCAATCTCATTACTTACTTACGCATATTCTCAACATGATGCTTAGTCAGTTATTTTCTACCTGTCACAAATATTTAGTTTAAATCTTGTTGTGCATTGTGTACTTTGCTCATTTCCTGACTGGATCCGTTGATTTAGGCGATGATGAGAACCTTGCCCCCACCTATTATGGCCCCTATGAGGCAGCAGGTGATACAGTTGCGGAGCCGGTTCCTACATAGGAGACTACTCCTGCAGAGTAGTTAGCAGTAGTTATTTTATTTCCTTCATCTTAGTAATCGGGTTTGTCCCCGATTTAATTTCTGGTTTTGTAATAACTCTGGATCTGATTGTCACATTCTGGTTATAAAATCTCAGCATTCCTTTCATTTCCTTGCATGTTTAATTATTGTGAATGAGCTAGAGTTAATTTAACTGTGGATATGCCCTAGACAGCGTACTACTGTCACGAGCCGCACCCGGAAATTCGGGCACGAGTGCGTGGGTACGTCCAGCCTACGTCGCAGAGTCGGCGGTAGTACGCTGTCTAGGTCAAATCCACATTTAACTAATCTAGCTCATTCACAGATAACATAGGCAAGATAATAATGGGAAACAGATACTTAAGATTTCAAATGAATTAAATGCGACAACAGATTCAAATGTTTAGTACAGAAATCAGAATTGAAATCGGGGACAAACCCGATTACTAAGATAAAGAGCAATAAATAAAAATAACTACTGCTATCTACTCTGCAGTAGGGGTCTCCTGGGTGGGATGTGGCTCCTCATAAGTGTCATCTGTTCCCTCATCGGGACCATAATATGTAGGGGCAAGGTCCTCATCATCGCCTAAATCAACGGATCCAGTCAGGAAAGGAGCAAAGTACACAATGCACAACAAGATTAAACTAAATATTTATGACAATTAAATTGAGTATCATGTTGAGAAACTGCATAAAAGAACATCAATATCTCAGAGTTAATGCTATAAACAGGAATATGAGAAAACAGGAATAAATGAGACAGAAAATGAAACTACAACAGTCAGCAAGAAATATAACAAGACCAGAAACTATCCGTGTGAACTTGTGTTTGTTTTAGAATACATAGTTGGCATGTAGGGGTTTATAAGGCTAATCCGGCCATCATAAACGGCTATTAAATAGGGAAAATTGAGATCCGGCTGAGGGTACAGTCGCGTACCAACAGCTATTAAACATGGCAGGGGAAAGGGTAAACTACATGCCTTCTAGTATTCTCCCACCCGACATGAAAAACAAGACATAAACTCCAATATTCAAGACATGAAATCCAGTATTCCTAACACTAGGTGTAATCATCAAGGGTACTATTAAAGCAGAGAATTAATTATCACAATATAAAGATTTAACTTGAAGTGCAGGTACTTGCCTGTTGTTTGGATCCGATTAATTGCACTCGGGGAAATTTTCAGAGATGAATCCAAAAGCTGAAATAGACATTACCATCATGCTCAGAAGATGTCAAATAGCTAGAAACGTCTGTCCTTGGGTCCAATTTGGAGACAAGGGCAAAAACGACAGTTTCGGGTCAAAACGGGGTCCGCCGGTGGGCCCGCTTTGCACCGAAAAACGTGTCCGGGTCAACGGTCTCCAAATTCACCAAACTTAGTGTCAACAGGTCAGGAACGCTGATACGAACCCAACGGAACTTCCAGATTTGGATTCCGATGAGCCGATCACAAAATCGCCCGTCGAGCGGGGCCTGTGGGGCCCACGACACGCGATTTCGTCAACGTTCTCAGAATCGAACCAAACTTGACCCACAGGACCAGCGTATCGCTACGAGTCCGATGGCACAAGTTTCGTCTTGATCTGACGAGTGTACAAGAAGTTAAGGCGAATTGCAGAAAAGTTGGATACGGGGCGATGTCCGCGGATACGCGTTGATTCCGGTGTGCACGCACACCCGAATCAGCTTCCGCAAATTCTCACACGTCCGTATCGACGGCGCGCACGTATCTGTGAAGACCGCACGCGACCAAGTCGTCCCGTTTGGCGGGGCGTACTCAGTTTCGGGGTGAAACAGGGTCTAATTTTTCCTGTTTTTGGATCGCGGTGTGCGATCACCACAGGACGCGATGCCCCGAGCGGTCTACCGCCGACACTGCGGCGTAGGCTGGACGTACCCACGTACTCGTGCCCGAATATTCGGGTGCGGTTTGTGACATGGACCAATTAGTTTAGTTTAGAATCGTGGACCAACATTTAATTCTAGTTAGAATTGAGCCCAATAATTAGAAACCTGATTATTAGGAGGATGATTAATTATGTTAAACCCATTAGACTAGAAGCTTCCCTCCTTAATTAATTTTTTCATGGGAGGCCCCAAGGGGTATTTTAGACTTTACATAGTAGTTTGAGGGAGGGGGCAAGTGAGGCCTATATAAATGGGATGAAAACTTTCTCTCTCTTCATTTTTCATTCCAAATCTAGATCTAGAAAATTCCCTCAACCAAATCCCTACCAAATTTCCATCCAATTATTTTCCAAATCACCATTGGAGGATATTAGAGCATGGATCTACAAGAAGGAAGCATAGATCTACAAGGAGGAAGCATGGATCTACAAAGAGGAGCTAGGATCTACAAGTTGAAGGCCAATTTTACCAATTTTGGAGATTTCATTGGGAATTCATCTCCCAATAGGTACAATTCAGTTTTTTTCCCCTTAATTTAGGTTCTAAATCTGAGATTTAACCATGAAAAATTAACCCATATGCATAGGCTACCCATAGGATTTGGTTTTGTATTCATAGGAGGCCTATTGAGAAAGTTATGGTGCTTTTTGTGTCAATTTTGGGAGAATTTCGATATTGACATTTGTTGTGTGTGTCAATTGGTCCTATAGATCAATTTGACATGTGCTTGTGTGTTTGGGACTAGTGTCGTGTCCACAATTGGGTACGTGTAGGTCATATCCCATCAATTTGGTGATACGTGTTGATTTGGGAGTTTTCCCTCCGACACGGAACTTTGAGCATGTCACATTTTGACACGGACACGTATATTTATATTTGACTCTTCGTATTGTTCATAAATAATATATATGACTTGTTTGTGTCCTTCGGGGTACGTTTGGATGTGTGATGGACTCGTGTCGCATGCGTGTCCTAGATCTAGTGGGATACGGGGTGATACGGTTCATGTATGTGCAATTTAATTGTATATCTAATTCTTTTGTGTTCTTATGTAATTATATATATGAATATATATATAATATTGTGTATATATATATTTATGTAATATTGTATCTTAGATCTATGCATTTATGTATATATACTATATGTGTATATTATTATGTAGCTATTTTTCTACATGTAGATATATATTTATAAGTGGTAGTATATGTATATATAATATAGTAGATATATTTATATGTGGTTATATATATAGTTATATTATATATTGTTATGTATTTATATAGTGTATGATTTTATATACGTATGCATATATATGTTGTTATATATGTATATATTACTATGCTATTGTCATATGTATTTAATATGTACATATATATGTGGAGGTGTATGTATGTTATATATATGTTATTTGTCATAGTGTTATATATTATAGTTATATGTATTTTTGTATCTATTTATGGGTGTTATATATATTTATATAGGTTATATTTATATATGCATTGTATATATAAACATAAGAGTGAGAGGAGAACATGAGTTTCAGCGACAGCAGCCAACGACAGTTGCAGAAAACTGTCGCTGAAACAGCAGCAGTATCATCAGCAGTATCAGCAGCATATCAGGAGTTTTAGTGACAGTTTTAGTGACAGTTGCAGAAAACTATCACTAAAACAGCAGTGTATCAATATCAACAGCAGCTTCAGCGACAGTGGGCAGAATCTTCACCGACAGTTTGGCAGTTTTATATATTAGATATTTATATAGATATATATGATAATTAATATATACGTATATATGTTCATAATTTTCTAATTGTGCTTTAGTATACTATATGTATAATATATTTAGTTGTAGCATATAATATTATTGGAATAGTTAGTATATTTTAGTTATCTATTGTTATGAGTATCTTTAGTTATATATATTATAGGTATGTATGTATGTACGTATATATGTATTAGTATTTAGTGTGTAGTTGGTAGTTAGTATTTATTCTATTTAATACATACTAGAAGTTATATTGGATTGATATATCTATACATATAGTTATTGATGAATAGTTAGTGTGTATATATATATATATATGAAGATTTTGGCATTACCTTGAGATACCAAGGTAAGTATCAAGAGATACCAATGTATGAGTAGTAGGTATTGGCATAGTAATATGATAGTTATAAACTAATTATGGGTTGGTATTAAGGTGACTAAAATAAGGTATATAGTATTGTATAAATACTAAATACATGGTAGTTTATAGTTATAGTTGGATAGTTAATATATATATACTAGAGTGACATTACCTTGAGATACCAAGGTAAATGCCAAGGTATTAAGGATACCCAAGGTAATGGGTTTGGGTATCAAGATAGAGGTTTAGTATTGCGATACCAAGTTGGTTCGAAACCAAGGTATCCATTTAGCATTGGTAATTAGGATTTTATATATATAATATTGTTTGATAAGTACATATGTGTTATATTTATCCCTTGTTTGCGTATCCTGAGATACGGTATCTTAGTATCCTAAGATGTAGCTTGTATGGCCTAGATTCATAGTGTGTGAGCCCAATATCTTTGAGTTAGACTCATGCAACCTAGAAATGGGTAGTTGACCATAGTTTGACTATAGTTGACTATAGTTGACCATAGTTGACTTAGAGTTGACCTAGTTTGACTTGACTTAGAATTGACTTGTTGACCTAGAAGTTGACTAGTTTAACTTCTTTTCTTTCCAGAACCTTGTATTAATGCAATATTCCATATATAGGTTTGTGTGACACCAGTTCGGACAGTTTGACATTCATTGCTCTGGACCACAGGCGAGTACATTTCTCTGATTATTTTCAATTCATAATATTGTATATATGCATGTTCTAGAATTGTATACATCGATTCCGACACAGTAATTTTACGGACTGGTGCTATATGGATCCCGTCATGAGATGTTATCCCCTACCGTGTTCAGCGGGTACTCGTGTACATTGTATCTCATCGTGTATACTGGGTATTGATGTTACTTCGTGTTCACACAATGCTCGTGTTCAGTGTGCTTATTCGTGTACACCCACCGCTCGTGTTTGGTGGTTATGATATTCGTGTACACCCACTGCTCGTGACAGTGGTTATATTTTCGTGTTCGTAGCGTGTCGTGATTGGATCCATTGGTATTAGTTGGGGGTGGGAGAGTAGGAGTTGATTATGTGATCAAAGCCATTGTTACAAATCGTGTACATTCTGATTACATACTTCACTTGTAATCCGTCTTACCTGATCATGTTCACCCAACCCGATCACATAATGAACTCGTATTCTATGGCACATTAGATAGTTTAGATTGCAGTTTACTTCATCATATTGTGATATTCATATTGTTGATCTATATATTCTCGTACATTACCTGTATATATCTTGTTCATCATTCATATGTTTAGTGATCTTGTATTTCATTTCTATATCTGTTTATATGCTCGATTATGTTATTGGAACTGCTTTCAGAGGTATGTACTTCGCTCCATTCCTGACTGAAAAATATTTTTCAGAAGATCCGAAAGATTGGTGTCCGACATACTTTGGGCTTTGACTTATAGATGGTGCAGAGTTGGACCCACTAGTTCTGGAGTGACTATCGGGAGTTTTAGTCGGATTCACTAGGTAGCATAATTAGTTCTCTTTGGCATTTTTGGTACCGGATTTGTTTCCGGCTTCTATTTGAGTTATTGATTTTTGTTTCTATAGTTGATGATTTATATTTTTTTGATGTATAGTTAGACTTCCTTCATATCTTCTCGTGCTTTAGATTGTGATTGAGTTTTTGTGTGAGCTATTGTTGGCAAACTTTATATTATTGTGAGATTTTAGATAGTATAGTAGACAAAGACAATGTTCTACCGCCGATACTGCGGCGTAGGCTGGACGTTGTTTTCGACTTGCATCCCTATACCGGGTGCGGGTTGTGACAAGTTTGCTACTCCCAAAAATTACTCAACGGACTTCTCACTTCCAATTGATTTTTTTTACGAAAAATTTCATACAGAGCAACAAAAATCTAACAAATTCCACTAAAAGTATATAATTTTAAAATTTTCACATAAAGCATCATAATGTCCTTCTGAATGTTTACAACCATCTTACAACTCTCTCTTCCCCTCTACTATGTGGGCTACACCCGGTCCCACCTCTCATCCAATGAATGACTGCCACGTGGCACTCCTGCCACGTGGCGGCCACGTGGCAGGAAACCAGGTCCCACAAACCTCTCTCACCCAAAGGGCGGCCGCCACGTGGACGCCACGTGGGTGCTACGTGGGTGATATGTGGACGCCACGTGGGTGCCACGTGGCGGTTGTAAAATGGGTGTAAGTATTTGGTTGTAGTCGTAGCATTTCTGTTTTTTTTTTACTCTCACTCTCTCTCACTCCCTAACTCTCTCTCTCTCTCTCTCTCTCTCTCTCTCTCTCCCTAACACTCTGACGTGGTGGTTGTAAAATAGGTGTAAGCATTTGGTTGTAATTGTAGTCGTAGCATTCCTGTTGTAAAATGGGAACGAGAGAGTGAGAGAGAGAGAGAGAGCACACACAGAGTAGAGAGAGATAAAGAGACGAGCGGGAACGAGAGAGTGAGAGCACAGAGAGTAAGTGAGAGAGAGAGAGAGAGAGAGAGAGAGAGAGAGAGAGAGAGAGCACATAGAGAGTAGAGAGAGCGAGGGTAAGAGAGAGAGCGAGAGTGAGAGAGAGAGCGCAGAGAGAGAGAGGGGGGGGAGAGAGAAAGAGCAGAGAGTGAGTAAGAGAGAGAGAGCACAGAGAGTAGAGAGAGTGGAACGTGAGAGAGAGAGCGGAACGTGAGAGAGAGAGAGAGAGAGAGAGAGAAAAAAAGAGCGAAGGTGTGTGTGAGAGAGAGTGTGTTAAGGAGTGAGAGAGTGAGAGAAAAAAAATATTAAATAGAAAACGTCCTTTGGAATGACATTTTTCCTAGAAAAAATGTCCTTCCAAAGAACGTTTTCTCTCTCTCTCTCTCTCTCTCTCTCTCTCTATATATATATATATATATATATATATGTATATATATATATATATATAACGGCAGCAACGAAACAAAACGAAAAAAAAAAAATTGGAAGTCGTAAAACGTTCTTCGGATAGACGTTATAATGCTTTATGTGAATTTTTTTAAAAATTCTATGCTTTCAGTGGAGTTGTTAGATTTTTGTTGCTCTGTATGAAAATTTTCGCTTTTTTTATAATCAGAACTGTCAAAATTTTGACAGTCTAATTGGAAGGACTGTCAAGATTTTGACAATCCTACCAATTAACAATTGGTAGGACTGTCAAAATTTTTACAGTCCTAAAAATATATATTAATTTTTTAGGACTGTTAAAATTTGAAAAGTCCTTCCAATTGGTAGGACTGTCAAAATTTTGACAGTCCGGAAGGGAGGGCTACGCGAGGTGACCACGAGGGTTGGGCTGCATGGAGGTCGGAAGAAGGGACGAGTCAGAGGAGCGGGAGGGGAAATAGTCGACCGGAGGCGAGGGCAAAGGCAGGGGAGGAGGCGGAGGCGCGCGCGGTGGAGGACGGGACCGCTGCTACGCGCGAGGACGGCGATGGAGGACAGAGTCGTTGCTACGTGCGGGAGCGGCGGTGAAGGACAGAGTCGCTGCTACGTGCGGGGACGGTGGTGAGCGGTGGAGGAAATGGGTTGTTGCTGCGTGCAGAGAAGGTGGTGAACGGTGGGGACGACGACAAGCGGTGGGAACGGCGGCAAATAGTGGAGGCAGCGACGAGCGGTGGATGAGCGGGAGGAAAAGCAGGAGGGAGGTGAAGAGAGTGGTCAGCCTTATTAAAATTTGGACTAACCTGAGTAATTTTTTTTCATAATTGGACTAGCGCTGAGTATACTTTGTAGTGCCTTTTTCACAGGCCTAAATTTTTTAAGGTCCAATTTTATTTTATTTTTTACAAAGACCCTAAACTTTATAAAGTCAGAACCATTTTGAACTATGATGCGATCAAGATCCAAGACTGCCCTAATAAGATTTGAGGACCAAGTTCAAAAATCGATAATAAGGTCATAAAATTAAACAAAAAAACAAAGAGTTAACAATATCATATATTAATGATGCAAATTTAATTAATTCTTTACATAAAAATAATATAAATATGTAAGTAAGAATTAATTAGAGAATATGGCATAATGTTAGTATTCGACCGACTACAACATCTAAATATTAAAAAATACTAATTAAATATGTAAAATCTATATAAATTCATTTGAAGGAGGAGTTACTTGATTGTTAGAAAGGAGGGAGAAAAGATTATAAACTTAGAAAAAAGAGTAGAGATATGGGTAAAAATATTACACATATCACTATTGAAACCCAAAAACTATGGGAAAAAAAGCAGCAGCAAACCTCAGCTCAATTTTCAAAGATAGCGGTACTTAATCAAATATATTACTCAACAACAGTCAACTTAAGAAAAATACTAAAATCAGATCCGGATCCTGTTCCAACGCCCGAAAATACACAGCCCGACCCGCTACACAGTCAGTCCTACTCCCCCTCCTTTGGCTTTATTTCTCCCACACGACATCCCTCCCTCCCCCTAATCATACACTAATCGCCGCCGGCGTCAGAGCCGCTGCCGGAGCCGCCGACACCGTCTTCCCTCCGCCACTACCACCCACCGCGGCCGCGGCCGAGAGATGGCTCTTGTTGTTGTGCATCCACACCTTGAGCACGTGCCTCTCCACCCCGACCTCCTCGAGGAACTCCCTGAGCGCCGGGTCGTCGTGTCTGGGGATCCGCCACCCGCTCCGCTCGGCGAACGCCGCCATCTTCTCCTTCTGCTCCGCCGTGAACTTCGTCCGGTTCCTCTTCCTCTCCGACCTCGGCGGCGTCTCCGACCCCGCCCTGCACGCCGCCGGCCGGAACACCGGCGGAAACGGCTGGATCGAGCGGATCGGCTTCTGGAGTTGGTGGTGGTGGAGGTGGTCCCGGCGGTGGAAGTTGCGGTGGCACCCGCAGGCCGCGCACTTGAGCGCCTCCACCGTGCCGGCCTCCCCGCCCGGCATGAACTCGCCGCAGCCGTCGTACGCCTGGCCGCCGATCGCCGCCGCGTGGTTCCGCATGCACTCCCGGTAGCTGTCGCCACCGCCGGCCGGCTCTCCTCCTCCGAATGGTACTATGCTCAACTCCATTTATTTACGAAAATACCCCTCTTCTCTTCTCTTCTCTTCTCTTCTCTCTCTCGTCCTTCTACTTCATCAGCTGCCCCTTCTGTTATTTTTAAGGAATGGAAAAAAAATATGACACGTGCCGGGTGATGGGGGCGTGGGAGGTCACGTGAGTGTGGAGGTGGTGATTAGACCAATCGGTAGAGGGGGTGTCAGCGGGATTGCTGGGGATTGTACAAAATTTTACTGCTGTGCACTTATGAGGGGAAGGGGACCCTCGTGAAACTGACGATGGGGCCCACCGGCCATGTGGTCAGTGGTGGTGGGCCGTCCGATGAGGATATTGGACGGATGGGAGGTCAGGTATGGGCGGGGGAGCCGCGTGCTCGAATGGTCACCATTATCGGTGGGCCCCGCCCTCGAGTAATCTGATCTGATCTGATCTGATCTTTTTTATCCGATTTATCCTTGGATATTTGTAAATAATTAAACAAAATATGATAGTAAACAAAAATGATAGAAATTTTGAATTATACTTTTTTTTACCATAATTCGAATTTTAACCATCCCATATGGACACTTTTGAGATGAAAATATCCTCTCGTTGACACTTTAAGATCAAAACTATTTTGATCTCAAGTAGATTTACATTCATATGTACATAGATAGATGTCAAGTAACAACAATTTTTGAAAGTATTTTGTGGTCTTAAAAGTGTCCACGTGGAGGTCAAACATTTTTTTTTTATTAAAAGTGAAAAATATTATGTATTATGTAACTCAAAAAATTTCTTTCAAAGTGAGATGTACGTACAAAAGTGGAATGTAACTCAATTTTTTTTTAAAATTAATTTTTTTGATAGCTTATTTAATTATAAAAATGTTAAATTTTTATTCCATGAAAAAATAATAAAAAATAATTTCTTAGAAATATTAAACCTTCATCCGAAAGTCACATACAACTTAAATTTCCCCTAAAATCTAAGTAATAAATTTAATTTCAGCAACAGAACGAATGTAATAAAAATCGAAATAGCTTTAAAAGTTGGTTGGTGCGTGTGACACGAGGAGGAGGAGTAAGAAGAGATGCGGTTAAGAGGAGAGGGTAGAGTAGGAAAGTAGAGATGAGGTGCAAGTTGTGGCGTAGGGATAAGATTAGGTTTTGCACGCCTAATGATATGATTCGCTGATGGCGGGAAGGAAACAAAACAAAATCGTGGCGTGGGCCCCGCGGCTCAATTCCGTTCCGATACGGCTACGTCACTGGCAGTTGCTAATCCCCTCGGAAATCGTAACACATTTATTTCGTCCACATATGGAATATTCTCTTCATTCCCTAATTCTGAGTTGAGGAACAAAATTAATACATTTTAATTATCCACTTTATAATCTTATTCAAATACGATTTTTTTTTTTACCTGCATCTCCGGCATTCCGAATGATCTGTAGAACAAGGGATTGATTTATAGCTACATCTTGGAATGAAATTCAGCCGGAACTACTTAAAATATGCTAAAATATATCTTGTTTTATCCTAAAATCCAATATGTTGGATTTTTCATATATTTTCTTCTCCAATTTGGTTCGAGTAATAAGACATTATGATCTGTAGCTTGGAGTCTACTGTCCGGCTCAGTCGGTCTGTGGTAATGATAGACCCATATATCTTCTACTAATATAATCTCCGTAATATAAAATGGTTTCTAGATAGCTCAAAAGTGAGAATAAATAAATAATCAATCAAATAAATTAAAAAAAATTACTTACGGAAGATAAATAAAATTTTAAACAAACTTTTATCTTATTCGCTACTCAATCAATTTAATTAAAAAAATAATAATAGGAGATTAAAAAAAATCTAATTTTTCTTTTCTTCTCATCATCCGTAACCCAATAATCCTCACTTAATTAGTAATTAAAAATTCTAAAAAAATTTAACTATCCGTGTGCTGTGTTTTTCTTACGTAGAAACATCTTAAAATTATTATAATTATATATATATATATATATATATATATATATATATATATATATATATATAACTAAATACAAATATATTAAATATTCAAAATATATTTAAACTAATTTTTTATATCTAAATATATATATTTTATATCTAAATATATATCCACAATATATATATATATATATATATATATATATATATATATATATATTCTATTTTTTATAATATAAATCGGTTTCTAGATACCCCATCTAAGCCGTAAGTAAATATTCATCAATCTCTTATCTCCATCTCCAGCTCAAAAGTGAGCATTCTAAACCCGTAAGATAGTCAACCCATTAAATTTTTAAAAATTATAAAAAAATTCTAACTATCCATGTACTGTTTTTCTTACGTAGAAACATCTTAAAATTATTATAATTACCTAAACATATATTCAAACGTATATAAAGATATATAATAAAAATATATTCAATTTTCAAAAATATTTAAACTAAATTTTTATATCTAAACATATATCCACAATATATATATATATATATATATATATATATATATATATTGAAAAATTAGATTTGTAAAATTCATTGATATTATTTAAAATTTTAATAAAAATTTGATTTGAATATATTTAAATTAATATATATATATATATATATATATATATATATATATATATATATATATATATATATAACAAATCTTAATTTTCAAATATTTAAACTATTTTCAACAATATTAGAAAATATATTTTACTTGTAACGCACGTGCAATTACCTAGTGCGGCTTAGAAGTGGCTTCAAATGGAGCCGTCTAAGCCGTATGTATATCATCAACCAATTAATTTAAAAACTAAAAAATAATTATAAGAATTTAACCGTAGTTGTTTTTTCATGTATTTGAAAAAAAATAAAAAACCTAAAATTCTCCTAACTACTTGAAATGTAAATCCTAAAATATTTTAAAATTTAAATTATATTTAAACTAACTAAATGATATTATCTAACTAAAATCATATCCAAAATTAAAAAAAAAACATGTCTATAATAAATCATAACTAAAATATATTCAAATTATATTTAAAATATTCTAGCATAATTTAAATTTCTATATTTCAATAATATCTTAGATTTTATTTTTCTTTTTTTTACGTGCAACGTACGTGAAAGTCACTAGTAAGTCATAATTGCTATGGAAATAAATTTCAGACCGGGCTCTGAGTCCATGCGAATCGGAGATGAACTCCCAAATCACGGTCAGTAAAAAAAAACTAAAAAAAATAGCTAAAAAAAAAATATTGACACCCAGAATTGAACTAACAATCTCCATAGCATAAGTGTAGCATATAACTACTACATCACAATTCTTTTGAGTTAAAAATGATCTATATTACGTACTGATTAAATCCATCCATGTTGGTGCGTTTTTAGTCTTTGGATCCTGGACCGTCGTCAAGTCTTTCCTGAACCAAATTCTATCAATATAATCAATAGATATGGTCTTGGTCCAAAGACCATATCATGCCCCACTCACCATAGATCAAACTCGGATCAAGTCTATATACTTACAAGAATCTTCACCAAAATTACTAAAATCCTACATATTCATATATCTCTACTTTTAGAACTTATCTTGATCTTATTTGTTTCGAGTACCAAGTCTAGTATATATGGAGATCCAATCTATTTCCACATTTGTTTATTTTGCTTAATTTTGTCAAGCTATTTTTCTTGTTAAAAGTTGTAATTCTGCAACAAATATAAACTTCCATTCTTCTTATAATCTAAGAAGTAATTGGATATACGTTAGAACCAAATCAGTAAATGGAGTAAGATGTTTATGGCTAAATTTAAGGTAAAGCACTTTATAATTTTATATTGAGTAGTTTTGTATTTACTCTTACAAGTATCAACCTACAAGAGTTTTCTAGAAAAAAAAGAACTCGAGCCAAATCATAAGAAAGGGATAGGAGAAGAGAATGGAATCCAGTTATGTTATTATTCAAACCCATCCATTCCTCGAATGACATCCCGTTTGCTTACTTTCTTTTGGGCCACCTTTGGCTCATGTTTATTCTAAGTAAGATGTCCTTATTAGAGAAGGCATGGTCCCAATTTGTGAGGCCAAATTTGAGGTGTGGGTGGGTCGGTGGGTGGGGACTTTAACTTTAGTTAGCATGTATCATCTATCGACATCAAGCTATCTATTATGTATATTGGACTATCGAATCAAACCGACCCAAAAGTGTGGCTCCATAGAGCTGACTTACCAGTTATCACCACTGCTCACAGGACGTGACTTCTTTTTGGACTTGGCCGATTCCTTTCTTTTGGTCCTTCAAATCATCAAACAAGCACTAAACGTTCTAATGTAATGTTAGTGACAACTATTAAACTTTACTGTTGGTCGAGATGTACTTGTAGTTGATATGAAATACATTGACCTAACACTAGAGCTATAGTAGTAACGAGTTATTTTTATTCCGACATGGATGCTCTAGTAACCGAGTATAGGACGCGGACCATGTTTCTAGTGATCATTAATTAGTAGAATTTGAGGGTGTGATATTCTTAAGAATAGGGATTCAAATTGGACATGTGTCAACCAACCACTTAGATTTCAAGGTGATTCCTGCAATTTTGGAACCTATCTCCATGTCTAAGTAAAAGAAAAGAAGGGGGCTTTGGATATAAATTTAGATCTACAAGCCTAAATGAAACAGATAAGACTGAATAAAACTAAACATGCATCACTAGAGAACAAGATGGACGACAGGAGAGTGCATGAACTACTTTGGAGAAGGACCACAATCCTTCAACCAAATAAGGACCAAGGTTGCAGACCGTCCCCCGAACAAAACTTCACCTCTTGTCACGCACCAACAGGACAATACGAGACAAGCTAATATGAACTAAACTAGCATGTAAATGCACGAACAAAAAGACGAACATGCAACCACTAAAGCACACTCAAACATCGTCTACGGCAGGCCCGTTTCTAGGCAAGTGCACATGACCCCACAAATATGGAAGGCACTAAATTTGTTATCATTATATACTGCTAATATAAAATCTTCCTTTTTTTTGATTTAGGCTCTAAATTTGTTGACATCTTTATATATGGCTAATATAAAAAAGAAATTTAGGCCTCCCTATTTATTAGAAAAAGTCACGGAACAAATCTATCCGCCTTTTCCACAAAATTAACAGCAACAAAAAGAAAAAAACGGTCTCTCAATATAATGATAATATTTTCTTATTTCTCATCAGAAAGAAGAAGCAGACGCACATGGAGACCGACATTTCCGACGTCGTCGACTTTTGCCGGTCTACTCTCCTTCGAAGAGGTAATTTTCATCATCAATTTTAAATGCTTCATTTTGATTATTTTTCTTTAAAAGTTAATAAAGTTGGAATTTTTTTATTTTGGAGGAATTTCTCTTCTGGATATCTCTAGATTTTGTTTACATACAAGCAAAATTACTCCAAAAAATATACACATAAAAGCCACATAATTAAAATATGAAATCAGATCCAAGTTATTTTTATATGGAGAATGAAATGCTAATGTGGCCAAAATGTCTATCAATTTGTAGCACAATATCTATATATTATGTAGAAAAGTTTTGATAATGCTTCCGACACGACGGAAGGTTGGTTTCACAATTAACACTTAATCTGCTCTGGTTTGGCGTGTATTGCTATGTGGTAGTTGGAGGTCTCACATTAGTTTGTCAGATTTTGTTTGAGAAAGCTCCTCACCATAGTTAAGATGAGAAAGCTAAGTTATGTCCATTTAAATTACACCCTTGCATTATCAAAAGGTCTTAACTCCAGAGCTACAATCGAGGTTTGGGCTTGTGAGTTACATTGATCATAGCTATGATGACACTCTGATATAAGGATCTAGAAAATTCAGTATCCAAACTCAGAAACACTAGTCAGGAATCGAATACAAAGTCGCGTTACTAGGAAAAAAAAAACACATGTTTACCATTCCAAACTGGTGAGTAGGTGCAGTTAGTTATTTTTGATGGGAACGGGGTCCATCCCCATAATGAACCAATATGGATTTGATCCATGAAAATCAGTCACCCATGGTTGGGTTCGGCCAAGTACTTAGCCATTTTTCTGGGTGCAGTTTCTGTGACTAGATACAGTTTTGGGAGCCGTTTTCGGAGCTGTTGCAGGCATAATTAGGCTCGGTCTTCAACGCAAAAGTTGTTGGAAAAAGTTTTCTCTTTCTTTCCAGCTTTGAACCAGATCATTCTGAGGTGTATTGAAGAAGTTATGGCTCTCGAAAGTAGGCTATCTGTTCATATTCTGCATGTATTCATCTTGCATGCAATAATGATGTATTGCCTTTCTCCATGCATTGGAAGATGGAAGGACTAATCTTGGGAGATGAAAGGGCTGCCCTTTGGACTTCTCCATACATAGAGTGGTGTACCCAAGAGGCTTATCCTCCTTATAAATAGAGGGGAGATGGTGAAGGTTAGAACACACAACCTGTAATCCTCACACTTGTAATTCTTTTCAAGTGAGTTTGAGAGATAGTGATCCTCAAGTGAAGTTGTACCAACTTGAGAGAAGAGCTCTTTGTAATATTTCATTTGATTATAGTGAAAAAGGCGAAGAAGGAGCGGGTGAGGACGTAGGCTCAAATTGAGCCGAACCTCGGTAAATCTTGTGTGTGTATCTCTCTTATTTTTTGCTTCTCTTCCATTTCTATTTTATATTCTCATCTCATCACAAAGACGGAAAAGGTCTTGTTTTTCCCAACAGTGGTATCAGAGCCAGGTTGCTAATCTTCTTGTGTTAAGATGGAGACTCCCATCGGCGGCGTTCGTATGATTAGCTTGAATGGCCGCAATTGGATGATATGGAAGGCGAAGATGATGGACCTTCTCTATTGCAAGGACCTCTATGCACCGGTTGAAGGAGTATCTTCCAAGCCGGAGTCTATGACGGCAGAAGATTGGAAGAAGCTCGACCGGAAGACCATTGGCACCATTCGACAATGGGTGGATGACACTGTATTCCACCATGTGTCAAATGAGACTTCGGCGAATAGCTTGTGGAAGAAACTTGAAGATCTCTACGAGAGGAAGACCGCCGGCAACAAAGCTTTCTTGATTCGGAAGCTTGTCAATCTCAAGTTCAAAGAAGGTGACTTTATATCTGAACATCTAAATGAAATTCAAAGTATTGTGAATCAACTTGTAGCCATGAAGATGGTGTTGGACGACGAGCTTCAAGCCCTTCTCTTGCTTAGCTCGTTGCCAGACAGTTGGGAGACTCTGGTGGTGTCTCTTAGCAACTCAGCACCTGACGGAGTTGTATCTATGAACCAAGTTACAAGCAGCCTCTTGAATGAAGAAATTCGAAGAAAGTCATCCGGATCCTCCTATTCTCATGCTCTTGTTACCGAGAATAGGGGGAGGAGCAAAAGCCGATATCCTCAGAACCGTGACAAGTCAAGAGGGAAATCAAAGGCTAGAAAGGACATCAGTTGCTATCACTGCGGGAAGAGTGGACACATAAAACGGGAATGCCGCAAGCTCAAGCGAGAACAAAAGGAAGGAAGGACCAATGAGAAGCAAGAAAAGACTGAAAGTGCAGCCGTTGCCATTGACAATAAAATTGTGCTTTTCTCGGCATGTGAAGAAGACTTTACAAATCTCACTTGCCAAGACTCGGAATGGGTGATTGATTCTGGTGCCTCCTACCATGCTACTCCCCGGAAGGACTACTTCACTTCGCTTCGTGAAGGTAACCTTGGGACGGTAAAAATGGGTAACAAAAACTCTTCTCAAATTCTTGGCATTGGAAATATTTGTGTTACCACTAACATTGGAACAAAGATGGTTCTAAAAGATGTTAGATTTGTGCCCGATCTTCGTCTTAATCTTCTCTCCACCGGCAAGCTTGATGAAGAAGGATACACAAGCAACTTTGATAAAGGATGTTGGAAGCTTACAAAGGTTCACTTGTACTTGCGAGAGAAAAGAAGTGTTGCACTCTCTACAAAACTCAGTTCCACTTGGAGAATGATGGACTTGGAACAGTGGAAGGTACCTCTATGGATTTGTGGCACAAGCGGCTTGGCCACATGAGCGAGAAAGGACTACAAACTCTCGCAAGGCGGCAACTACTTTCATCCATGCAAGGTATATCATTATCCCACTGTGATCATTGCTTAATTGGAAAACAACATCGGGTAGCTTTTGTTAAAAACTATAACAAAAAGGAAACCGACATATTGGACTTAGTCTACTCGGACGTATGCGGACCCATAAATGTAAAAACCTTTAGTGGTGCCTCCTACTTTGTGACCTTCATTGATGATGCATCTAGAAAAGTATGGGTGTATGTCCTAAAAGCCAAAGATCAAGTCTTTGAAGTTTTCAAAGATTTTCATACCAAAGTTGAAAGAGAAACCGGAAAGCTCTTGAAGTGTATTCACACGGATAATGGTAGTGAGTATACTTCAAGGATGTTTGAAGACTATTGCTCTAAATATGGCATTAGACACCAAAAGTCTGTCCCACACACACCACAACACAATGGGGTTGCAGAAAGAATGAACCGCACAATTGTGGAAAGAATAAGGAGTATGTTATCCTTAGCTAAATTACCAAAAATATTTTGGGGAGAAGCAGTACGAACAGCCTGCTACTTGATAAATTTGTCCCCCTCAGTTCCTATGGATGGAGATATTCCTGAAAGGGTTTGGAGTGGAAAGGATATTTCCTATTCCCACTTGCGTGTGTTCGGGTGCAAAGCATTTGTGCATGTACCTAAGGAGAAAAGAACAAAACTTGATGACAAATCCATTCCATGCATCTTCTTGGGATATGGAAATGATGAATTTGGATATAGGTTGTGGGATCCTAAAAACAAGAAAATTGTGAGGAGCAGGGATGTTGTATTTTGTGAAGATAAAACACTTACTGATTTTGAAAAAGAAGAGGAGCCACAAAACACTCACATCGTCCCAGATCCAATCTCCACACCGGTTGTTTTACCTTCTCCTATGTTAGAAAATAATGATTTTCAAGATGTGCAGGAAGAAGAAGAAATTACAGGTTCCCCAGGTTTTGATCAGGGGGAGCATGAACATGCAGAGCCACCTCATATGGATCAGCTACAAGCACCTCAGTTGAGACGGTCGGATAGAGATCGACAACCCTCAACCAGATATCCTACTTCAGAATATACTATGGTGACAGATGCAGGTGAACCAGAAAGTTTCCATGAAGCACAAGTACATGAAGATCATACCAAGTGGAAGAAAGCCATGCAAGAGGAGATGGATTCCTTGCATAAGAACCACACTTATGACTTTGTGGAGCTACCGAAGAACAGAAAAGCCTTGAAGAACAAATGGGTGTTCAAAATCAAGAATGAAGGAAATGACCAAGTCAAGTACAAAGCTCGCCTCGTGGTGAAAGGTTTCAGTCAGAAGCAAGGTATTGATTATGAAGAAATATTTTCTCCTGTTGTAAAGATGTCTTCTATTCGGGTTATTCTTGGTCTTGTCGCTTCTCAAGATCTTGAAGTTGAGCAGTTAGATGTGAAGACTGCATTCCTCCATGGTGATTTGGCAGAGGAAATCTATATGGAGCAGCCAGAGGGTTTCAAGGTAAAAGGCAAAGAACAGTTGGTTTGCAAATTAAAGAAAAGCTTGTACGGGCTCAAGCAGGCACCGCGACAGTGGTATAAAAGGTTTGATTCTTTTATGCTTGACCATGGGTATAAAAGAACATCTGCAGATCATTGTGTTTATATCCAAAAGTTCTCTGATGATGATTTCATTATTCTCTCTCTATATGTTGACGATATGCTTGTTGTTGGAAAAGATATGTCTAAAATTGACAGGTTGAAGAAAGAGCTGAGCAAGTCCTTTGACATGAAGGACTTAGGAGCGGCACAACATATATTGGGAATGAAAATCTCTCGGGACAGAAATGCGAAAAAGTTGTGGCTATCGCAAGAAAGATACATTGAACGTGTTATGGAGAAGTTTAATATGTTAAACTCCAAGCCGGTCAGCACACCGCTAGCAGCTCATTTTAAGCTAAGCACACAACAAAGTCCTTCAAGAGAGAAGGAGAAGGAGGAGATGAGGAGCATTCCATTTGCCTCAGCCGTCGGAAGCTTGATGTACTCCATGGTTTGTACAAGACCCGACATAGCACATGCAGTTGGTGTGGTAAGCCGTTTTCTTGCCAATCCGGGTAAAGAACATTGGGAAGCAGTAAAATGGATCCTAAGATATCTTAGAGGAACTTCTAAATATTCTTTATGTTTTGGAGATGGCAGACCTATCTTGGAGGGTTTCACTGATTCTGATATGGCAGGTGACTTGGACAAAAGAAAGTCCACATCTGGATACTTATTTATCTTTGCA
Source organism: Iris macrosiphon (assembly GCA_036927795.1). Lineage (NCBI taxonomy): Eukaryota > Viridiplantae > Streptophyta > Magnoliopsida > Asparagales > Iridaceae > Iris > Iris macrosiphon. The sequence continues at coordinate 269,140,437 of JAYESA010000004.1, read as the reverse complement.
GGGGGAGCCATATCATGGCAATCAAAGCTGCAAAAGTGTATCGCTCTATCCACCACAGAAGCTGAATATATCGCTGCCACAGAAGCTAGCAAGGAGCTCTTGTGGATGAAGAACTTCCTAAAGGAGTTATCGCTCAAGCAAGAGAAGTACACTCTTTACTGTGACAGTCAGAGCGCCATCGACTTGAGTAGAAACGCTACATATCACTCAAGGACAAAGCACATCGACGTACGCCATCACTGGATCCGAGATGCTTTGGAGAATCAACTGATGCACATTAAGAAGGTTGATACAAGCCAAAATCCGTCGGACATGATGACGAAGCCTCTACCAAAAGAGAAGCATGACTTCTGCCGAAGGAAGGCAGGTATGACTACTGTTTGAAAACCTCTCTCCTCATGTGGATGGAGGGGGAGATTGATGGGAACGGGGTCCATCCCCATGATGAACCAATATGGATTTGATCCATGAAAATCGGTCACCCATGGTTGGGTTCGGCCAAGTACTTAGCCATTTTTCTGGGTGCAGTTTCTGTGACTAGATACAGTTTTGGGAGCCGTTTTCGGAGCTGTTGCAGGCATAATTAGGCTCGGTCTTCAACGCAAAAGTTGTTGGAAAAAGTTTTCTTTCTTTCCAGCTTTGAACCAGATCATTCTGAGGTGTATTGAAGAAGTTATGGCTCTCGAAAGTAGGCTATCTGTTCATATTCTGCATGTATTCATCTTGCATGCAATAATGATGTATTGCCTTTCTCCATGCATTGGAAGATGGAAGGACTAATCTTGGGAGATGAAAGGGCTGCCCTTTGGACTTCTCCATACATAGAGTGGTGTACCCAAGAGGCTTATCCTCCTTATAAATAGAGGGGAGATGGTGAAGGTTAGAACACACAACTTGTAATCCTCACACTTGTAATTCTTTTCAAGTGAGTTTGAGAGATAGTGATCCTCAAGTGAAGTTGTACCAACTTGAGAGAAGAGCTCTTTGTAATCTTTCATTTGATTATAGTGAAAACGGCGAAGAAGGAGCGGGTGAGGACGTAGGCTCAAATTGAGCCGAACCTCGGTAAATCTTGTGTGTGTATCTCTCTTATTTTTTGCTTCTCTTCCATTTCTATTTTATATTCTCATCTCATCACAAAGACGGGAAAGGTCTTGTTTTTCCCAACAATTTTAGAAACCCAAATGGTCTGTAGTGTTGATCGATGAATCTTAATAATATGGATATGCATATAGCTCTTTCTATATACTATGTTTTTTTGTATGTCTTATGATTTGTATTTCTTTTTCAGTTAGAAGTATTTTAATGCTTGCCTATATTACTAAGGTAATGAGATTGTGTTTAAGAAGAGAAGTTGCTCCATGCTTTGTGATAATTTCTGATCTTGATATCATGTCTTTACTAATCTTAGTTACATCACAAATCCTGTTAATATATCTGAGCATTACTACCAAATTGTATTGATATTCTCCTTACAAATTGTCAAATGTAACAGGGTTGCATATTTGGTTTTTCTCAGACCATGTCATCATTTTCAATCCGGTACTACCATTACATTCTTATTATTTTCTTGTGCTAAGCATATTTCATAGGAAATGTTTCTCTGGTTATGATAAACTAAAAAGAAAAAGAAGACTTGAACAATTGACTCAAGCTCAAAGGGGAAACCACAAAATTCAATTGAAAATATTATTGAAAATGAAGTTGTTAACCATAATGAAAATGAAAACAACAATAATCTGGACAATAATCAAATTGATCAAAATAATAATTTAATAATCTAGGCCGCAATGGAGATGAAAATGTTGATAACTTTGATAACAAACAAAGAAGCCAATCCGTACTTTTAAATGTAAACATTCATGATCCAAGAACATGGGATAATCTCCCTTTAGGGACTCGTTAATGGAAAATGCCCTAAAGATAAATTATTTAGATGGGTTTCTCCTTACATTTTATACTTGACGTTTACCGAATGGAGAGAAATATGATAGAAAATGGCTAATGTATTCAAAAGAACTAGATAAAATATTTTGTTTTTGTTATATGCTGTTTAAAAAAGTTAATAAAAATGGTCAACTCGTAAATGAAGAATATAATGATCGGGTACACCTTAGTACTAGACTTAGAGAGCATGAAAGAAGTGATAACCACCTTTTGTGTTAGTCCTGAGGCGGATTAAATATGGTAGAACGCGGGCCATAACAGAGATACTAGCGAGACCCGAAGGTCCGCTTTCTACTGGAATCCAAGTTGTCGTCGAGATCAGAGATTCACACAACTCATCTGATATATCTCGATTTCAACGAAGCATGAACCAAGAACATGTTACAAAGATAATGAAGATTACAACAAGCAACAAGAAAACGTTTTTCTCTTTACGTTTGCAGACGCTACAATGAGAAAGAGCGAAGCACAGGAAAGGCTGAAGAAAAGCTCCTTGCTGGGTTGGTCAAAAACACCGTTGCTCAAAGCAAGATTCGACGTACAGACGATCTGCCCCCAGGAACCAGCAAGTTCATAAATGAACTTCTGGAACGCTCAATGTCACATTCGAAAAACACTCGAAAAATACCATGTGAGAAGGAGACACTCTGGACCGCATATGATCTAGTATTTTCGTTTTTTTCATCTGTTTTCTCTCTCCCAAAATGAAAGAGGAGATTATCTATATAAAGAAGATTTCAGCACATATGCGGCCTGAGAAAAATACCACGCCGCATATGCGATGACCGACCAGATCCCTCAAAATCGGGTGTCAAAGTCGCAGGCGTCGCCTCCGCCACCGGTCACGCTGTACTGCACGAGGCAGACAACGCCGCCAAATACCGAAAGTAGCCGCTCGCACCGCATGCGCCGCATATTTCGGAAGGCACAGAAAACCATGTGCCGCATGCGCCGCCTAATGCAGATCCTGTCCCTTCCACATGTGACTCGTTTATCCAAACCTGGTCGCATAGCCCCTGGCCGCATAACACCAGATCGCATAATCCCTGGCCGCATAACGCCTGGACGCAAAGTGCCTTGGCCGCATAGCGCTTTGGCATCATAGCACCAGGCCGCATGCGCCACGAAACATGCGTCCGAGCTAGCAACCGTGCATGCAACTCGGACATAAAGGAGCGCACGAGCGCCATAAGACGATGCTGACGTGCTAAGTACAAAGTGCGCCAACAAAGCGCCAATTTGCGCCCTTGAGCCTCAGTCCGAGTCGCTAAGCCCCTTCAGGGCTTAGCTCCTAAGAAAAACTTTCCAAAGGTGGTGACAAAACAAAGATTGTCATAATGGAGTTCACACTTAATCCTTCTAGGAAAATCAACCCACATGGGCCTCCACCCCATGTGCATATACCAATACTAAGTATAGCTATATATTGAGATATACACATTGGTGGTTTTCCAATGTGGGACTAAAACACCCAAAGCTAAGTGAAAAATACCAACAATCCCCCACATATATCACAATATATGGTTGAGCCTTCCTCACAGTGACTGTCATCATGCATTAGGATAGATGTCGCCGAAGACTTGAATCTTCCCGCATGGGTCAACAATAGTACGATATAAGAATGGACTAAGCCTTGGATTCTGCACCATAGCTGTTATTCTTTCCACTCACACAATGACCTCAGTTGTGCCATCCAGTCGCACGTTAAAGGCCCTGTGCTGACATGGTCTCAGTGTATGTATCTTGGGCGTCTACAAACTTTTTTTCAAGAGACGACCTACATCTCTATCCATACACTTAGGTGAGTTCTTCCACTATAGAGAGTTTGTTATCCGGCATGAAGCATTGCGCTTCTGTGCGGTGCTACACCGCATGACATGGCCGCCCAAGGCCGAGGATCCCCCTCTTGTGGTGTCATACCATTGTAGCATGAGGACACAGACCTCTTAGTAGTGTCGTTACTACACACAGCATGGAGCCTTGCACTCCTGTGCGGTGCTACGCCGTTGTGACATGGCTCGAAGCCGAGGTTCACTCCCCACTTATCACCCGTACTCACGAAGGTACACCAACGGTGTTAAGTCCACAAAAACTGCCACGTCCATATTACCTCTGGTAGGGCTTGTTCTAAACCTATATTTGCACCAACATGCGCAAAAAGTAATGGGTCCACAAAATCTATCATGTTCATATTACCTCTGATAGAGATTTTTTACGATCTTATTATTTACACTCAACATGCGCAACAAATAATAAGTCCACAAAAAACTGCCACGTTCATATTACCTCTAGCATGGCTTGTCTCAAACATATTACTTGCACTAACATGCGCAAAATATAATTGGTCCACAAAACCTATCATGTCCATATTACCTCTGATAGAGATTATTGTCGAGCTTATTTCTTGCACTCTAGTGCGCAACAAATAGTAAGTCCACCAAAAAAATCCTCCAGTGGGATCTCCTCAATGGAAGCAAATAGCCACGTCTATACTACCTCTGGCGCGCTTCCTTCTCCTTCCACAAAAATACCAGGATCGTACCTAACCTCTCGGTACGGCTATTGATCAGCTCACGTCTACGTCACCTCTGAGCTATCTTCCCCACATCCTCCCCCGAGAGTGTGTCATGTCCAAGTGACCTCTGAGCAAACATCTCCCTACGACTATCACCAGTCGTCATCTCAACTTATCATCTGCTCTTAAAATTAAGTGCGCCAACGGTGTTAAGTCCACCAAACTTGCCACGTCCATATCATCTCTAGCAAGGCCTGTTTCGAACTTATTACTTGCACCCTAGTGTGCAAAAGGTAATAAGTCCACCAAAGATCCCCCAGCGGGATATCCTTAAAAAGCTACGGTATTGTACTATATTCATATTATCTCTAGTACGATACCTAAAGCTAACACAAATGAATTGCAAAACAAATAGGATAACTTTTATTTTTTTCCGCAAATAGAGATTAAAAGCAAAACTATATTTATCAAGATCCCAAGCCCGAAGGCAAAATGAAGACGCAAGAAGCAATGAAGAACTACTGGTGCTATGAGTCAGAGCATAACTCTGCTATCCGCTCATGGAGACGAGCAATATGGCCATCCAGGCACCTCCGAGCCGGCGCTCAACTTCTTGGGCCATAACCTCGGGATCCTCGTTGCAAGCGTAGGACTCGTGTCTGTCCTCTAGTTGTTGCACCAGAACCTCAACACCAGCTGTGTTCTGCGCTATTTGGTTCGCCTCAGTCCGGATGGCCTCCTCTTCCTGCTGGGCCTCCCGCAACCTATTCCCCATTGCATCAAGCTCGACCTGGAGTTGTCTAATTTGTTCGGTCAGGTCCTTTTGCCGCAAAAGGCACTCTTCTCTGAGATCGTCCAACCGGTCATGTCTCTACTGCAAGATTCGGAGATCACGCTGCAACCACACCATAGACGAAGCAAAGAAGGCCTTCTCCATCTCCACCTTCTTTGAGAACTCATTGTATTCATGAAAAATCAGCATTCCCATGTCCGCCTGCTGATACTGCCGCAGCTTTGTTAGGCATTTCTCCACCTCCTTCTGTTTATGGCCCTGAAAGTCGGCCATCTGCTCAAAACCAGGGATACCCCTCAGAGAGTGGACCTGGCCCTCAGCAAAGTGCCTTGTCCAGGCGAAAGATTTGTTGCGCTCCAATACGCCCTCGATCCCCTGCTTCAAGAACGTGTGGAAGCTCCGGATGGAAAGCCTGACGGTCTCATCAATCTCTTCCAAGGTAGCCAGAGTCAAAGACGGCGGGATTGAAGAAGAGGCCACAGACATAGCAGGCGGCACAACGATGTTCAAAAACCTAGAAGGCGAAACAACAATAGAGGAGCAACCAGCGGTCCTGTCTGCGAGCCAATCTTTCATAGACGCACGAAGATCCTGGATACCCGGTAGCTGAGCCGTAAATGCCGGAGTATTACCAAGACTGGGAACAGAAGTAACGGGGTGCTTTGCCACATCGTCTCCCTCCAGTACGCCATCTCTAGACCGCGTCGCGGCAGCTTCGAGAGGTGACCCAGCAACCTCAAGAAGGGGAATGACCTCATCACGGCAGCTTATGACCCCAGTGTCCGAAGATGCTTCAGCAACAGAACCCCAGCGGCGACGGTTGGAAGATCAGCCGTCACACCAGAAGGACCTGTAACAACAGGAACCTCCACCACGGGCTCAGTAGGGGGGACGATCGAATGTTCCTCGCCTCCAGGAGAGCGATGGAGAGGTTCGGGCATTTTCCTAACAAGCTCGCTATCCCTTTCCTCTTCTACGCCTTCCTCAGAGGCCACGCCCACTATCTGCAATGGAGAGGTAGCACCTACAGATCCAGAACAACTGATGATTAGCTTTACCCTCAGAATAGAGAGTTGAAGCCAGAGAATCTGATCTCCCGTGAAGTGGCAAAATGACATACCAGAGTCAGGCGAGATAGGTTGCGGCTCGCCCAACGTCGTCATAGCCTTCCCCACGGCATTTAGGTCATCCACAGAGATGTTCTCCAGAGGGGTGTAAGGCTCCCCTAGAGCCGCGTCTAGCCCGTGGGCTCCCGAAGTCTCGGGTACATGTTCCAAGACGCCCAAGTCGGACTCCGGAGTGGTCTCCTCTTCGGATTCGACGTAAGAAACTGTCGAAGCAGCCGCCTGCCTAGGACGGTCCTTTCTCCCTTGCATCTACAAACGATCAAACAGACCAGAGGAAAGATATTTATCGAGAGGATCAGGAAGAATCAAACTAAGGGGTTCTACGGGTACCGCTATAACATCCACAAAGGGATCTGCTTCAGACACGTCCGATGCAAAGGACCCTACCTCCTCGATCCTAGTACCCTTCGCAGGGATCTTCGACCTCGCGACCTCGCCACAGGTCCCGTCTCAGGGGCCACCTCAGCCTTCGCCTTCTTTGAATAGCGGACATGGTGTGTCTCGGCCTTTGCCTTCCGCTTAGCAGGAGGAGGGTCATCAGAAGGAGCGGTAGCCTCCTCTGTCAAAGGGTCAAGTTCCACAAGCATAGGCCTGGAAACACTTCTGCCTTTCTTGGGCGTCCGACGCACTTTTGTTTCCAGAGGCATCAGCATGGAACCTTCGAGGTCTCCTCTCCGGGACGAAGTCAGCCGACAGGGTATTGGCCGTGCAATAGTACTTCGTCGCTGTGTACTGCATCCTTGGAACAACCCCGGCCCTTGGCAACTGAAACCGGGCTAGAGTTCCAGCGGCGCTGTAATAGCTCCAAGCTCGGACCCCATCAAGCAAACTGCCACTGTACCCGAGGGAAGCACTCGGATTACCCAACAAGAGACGAGTGTAACCAAACTGGCGAGCAAACCGGATTGGCAGATAAGGCTCTACAAAATCTATCTTCCCCCTATATATAGGGGGGACTATGCGGCAACGAATGACGACGACGGCTGTTCGAATCCAGATCCGTGATCTGCCTCGATCTGCGCAGTGACAACGGTTGGCGGTGACTCCTTGGTAGTTGAGCCACTTTATCCAATGACGACGCAGAATCCTAAGAGATCCATGCAAATATCAAAACAAATTTCCTCATTTAATGATCGGACAGCTTGTCAGAGACACCTATACGGCAACAAGGCTATGCGGCATGACCTGCATATGCGGCCAAGGTCCATGCTTCTTTCGAAGTATTCCAAACTTATCATTTTGGAAACTTTGAAGGGGGTCTTGTAGAAGTATAAAAAATTATGCAGGTCGCATAAATGTCATGTCCCCTCAACAAGTCGCAGATAAGCTACATGCGGACTGAGCTACCAAAGCCGCAGAGACGTCACATGCGGCTAGAACAAAGAAACCTCAGAGGAGCCACATGCGGCCTGACCAACCAAATTGTAGAAAAGCCGCATAGTATACTATATGCGGCCTGAACGACCACAAAGCAGGGAGGCCGAATAAGACCCCTACACAGATTCCGATGTCAGTCAGAAGCTCTGACACATCACTTACCACTCTGAGATGCTTCGAGACTCATGAAGATGACGCCTCAGAAAAAGATAACAAGTCACATCAGTGCATTAATTGCTTCGACAAACGTGCCCTGCCACGTGTTCTCTCGTATGCTGCTACTCCCGATACGGCCTCGCCAACATGCGGTCAGAGTGTCCATCCGACCAAGGCCCAAACGAGAGCACGTATGCGGCTACAAGACCCATGCGACCTCGTCACCATGCGGCCAGAGTGTCCATCCGACCAAGGCCCAAACGAGAGCACGTATACGGCTACAAGACCCATACGGCCTTGCCAACATGTGACCAGAGTGTCCATCCGACCAAGGCCCAAACGAGAGCACGTATGCGGTTACAAGACCCATGCGGCCTCGTCACCATGCGGCCAGAGTGTCAATCCGACCAAGGTCCAAACGAGAGCACGTATGCGGTTATAAGACTCATACGGCCTCGCCACCATGCGTCCAGAGTGTCCATCCGACCAAGGCCCAAACGAGAGCACATATGCGGCTACAAGACCCACGCGGCCTCGCCAAGGTGCTATGTGGCCTCCAGCTCACAAGATCTTCCCGTTACAACTGCAGAGATCATCACATAGTTTATACTGACTACGTGTCCAGCTGACCAAGTCACGCACCCAACAGGTTGAAACAACCTCGAGATCTCATCAACAACATATCTTAACCAAGATCACGTGGCAGCTTGTCCGCATTATGCGACTACCGTTACAACCGTATTTTGCTGGAGGAGCCCTATTCGGCCACCAACCACGAGTATATGCGGCACCCATAGTACGTTAACATGGCGGCTATAAATGGCAGGGTATCACACCCATACAAGAGGTTGGCTATCTGTGAATCGACAGTCAAGCAAGAGAGAAGAGCTTCCTGACCCTACATCGGATCGTCCACGGAGTAAAGAGAGTTGCTACACTCCTAACCCTCCATCATCACCCCCAAAAATCAAAAATTCGTACTTAGATTGTCTCATAGGACCTCTTTGTACTTTCTTTCGTTTGTTGATTAAATCAAGCTCTTTCTTTAGACTTTCGAATTTCATGGCGAACAGTAGGTCGGTAAGTTGAACTTTGATCATCCCTCTCCAATCAATTTGATTATCCATTGAGTATTGTCTTTTCTTTTTGAACCCTTGTGACCAGACTCTTCTCCATCGTATTTGTGAGATAGAGTTGGAAAGTTTTTTCCATCTATGTACCGAATCGTCAACATAGTAGAGAAGTCGACCGCAGATTTAATCTCCACCGTCCCACTTTTCCAGAATCTTTTCTTATTCTTGCTTGTATTTAGAATTCCTTCTGTACTTAGGTTTTTTTGTAGTAAGCATACAAACAAGTTTCCTCTATAAAAACGTAGCAAGCTTTTTTTTATCCGAAGCGAAACACTCTCACTCCCATATTCCAGGAGCGGGATGTGACAGATTCTGAACCAAAATTAAGGGTTGGGATTATATGATCTAATCCATATCCTAACCAAGGTATCATGGAAACTTGCTAAGGGTTCCTATAAGTCCAGGGTGGTCTCCCATTAGATTTATTATGCAAGAAAAAAAAACACATTTAAGTTACATATGTCATTATTTTGGTTCGAAAACAAAATATCGTTCAGTATCTCATTCTCGTGACACCAAGGTACGAAAAACGAGGGAATCAACGAAACTGGTCCTAGGCTAGAAACAAAATCCAAGAATGTTGATTGATATCAAGATCAAGGTTTGCAATATCGGTATCAAAATTGGTATAAGATCCTTTTTATGAATATCGAGATCGGCGGTATCAACAATATCGGTGGTTTCGGATCGGAGTATAGGATATTTTAATATTGAAAGTAAATAATTAATTATTAAAACTTTAGAAAAAATATTTTATACTTTAGTTATAATTTTAAGTATTTCATGTGACGTTTCTTACTAGTTTTGAAATTGAATGAAATAGTAGTCACCCTTGCTAATTGGTTTACCTGCGATAGTTTTCTTCGTTTACATGCTTTTACAACCTTAGTATGTTTTTACACCCTTACTGATTGGACTTTTACGTGTGTTTTTTTGCCAAATTTACTAGAAAATAGACCCAAATGTCGGTATCGACCAGTATCAGTATCGATCGGTATCGGAGAGGGACATGCCAAACCGTATCGATGTCTGCCGTATCGGATTGGTATCGACCGATATTGCAAACTATGATCAAGATACGAAATCCCAATCACTAAAACATGATAACCGAGACACAACTCAAAAATACGAAATATAACATATAATTCGCATTATGATAAAAAAATTCATTACCAAAAATTTAGAGAGACGAAAACTGGAAAACGGGCTTGACAACTACCTTGGCTACCTACCGACGCTACCGCAAGGCCGAGTCTTATGCGATCATGCAAACGTGCAGAGTGCGCCATCAAAGCTACATTTTGTGCCATTTTTTCGGGTCCAAGAGGCCTAGACTTGAAGGTTTAACTAAAATAATGGTGATACAAAAAGTGTTGGAAACAGGAGTCAACCCTTACCCATATGCAAAACCACCACTACTCACCACTTGGGCTAAAACATTGCATATGTATCATCCAAATATTGAAATACGGACATGAATTGTCCTAATATGAAATGAGTGGGATCGGGTTATTAAATTGACTAAACCTAACATGTTCCACATTTGAAATTTAAGGCTAGAATGAGATATGACCCTACAATTTATTATCATGACTCCTTGAATATGCACTGCATAACGAGTCTATATGAAAGTCACAGTCTATATGAAAGTCACATACGAGCAGAGGAATACAAGGACTGTCAATGTGACAACTAACAGCTTACAACAAACTAATGGAGTGACAGTATCTTGGAGCCAAGGCAACGTTGAGGTTCTTATCTCAGAAAAAACAAAGGCAACATTGAGGTTCTTATCTCAAGAAAAAACAAAGGCAACTTTGAGGTTCCCACACTTCTGTGTTGTCAGTAAATTGAAGGGAATCCCTTTTTAAAATTGTAGAATATTTTGGAGTTCTATTTTCTTATATATATATATATATATATATATATATATATATATAGAGAGAGAGAGAGAGAGAGAGAGAGAGAGTCTTACAACCCTCCATCGTACATAAATCTCCTAATACATTCTAATATACCAGCACTCCTCTGCAAGATGGGCGAAAGATATTCACTAAGCCCATCTTGTCATATCCTCTAATCATATCTACATAGCTAAGTCCCTTGGTCAGACTGTCTACTACATGATCCTTGGTTGGAACGTGGCCTAGCTCCAGTAGTCCACTGTCCAACTTTTCCTTGATGAAGAATCTATCGATCTCTATGTGTTTGGTCCTGTCATGCTCCACTAGATTGTTGGCGATACTGATGGCTGACTGGTTGTCACACCACAACTTCATTTTGGCTCCTTGATCCAGCTTTAGCTCCACCAGCATACTCTTCAGCCATAGCAGCTCTGCAACTCCCAAGACCATAGCTCTGTACTCCGCTTTAGCTGTCGATCTGGCCACCACTGACTGCTTCTTACTCCTCCAAGAGACCAAGTTGCCTTCTACAAATATGCAATAGCCCGAGGTAGACCTCCTGTCATCAGCACAGCTAGCCCAGTCAGAGTCACAGTAGCCCTCGATGCTCACGTGATCATTCTTGCTGATTATCAGCCCCTTTCCGGGGGCACCCTTCAAGTATCTCAGAATCTGGTACACTGTGTCAATATGACCCTTCCTTGGGTCATGTAGCGGCTCACCACACTCACTGCAAAGCAGATATCATGACGTGTGTGGCTCAAATAGATCAGCTTGTCCACCAGTCTCTGGTATCTGTCCCGGTTAACTGGTTCTCCAGCCTCAGCACCCAGCTTGAACCTCTGATTGATCGGCGTCGCTGCAGGTTCGCATCTCAACATCCATGTCTCTCTGAGAAGGTCCAACGCATACTTCCTCTGAGAAAGAACAATCCCTTCTACTTCTCGAGCAATCTCAATCCCAAGGAAGTAACGAAGAAGGACAAGGTCCTTCACCTCGAACTCCTTGCAAAGCTTCCCCTTGAGTCGGACAATCTCCTGCTCATAATCTCCTGTGATAATCATATCATCCACATACACCACAAGCATGGTGATGTGGCGTCCACTCTGACGAAAAAATACAGTGTGATCAGCGTTGTTCTGCGATATCTCATCCCTATCATCGCCCTCCTGAATCTGTCAAACCACGCTCGAGGAGACTGCTTCAGTCCATAGAGGGACTTCTTCAACCTGCAGACCTTGTCCACTGTTTTATCAGTGCAGAATTCTGGTGGTATCTCCATGTACACCTCCTCCACTACATCCCCATGAAAAAATGTATTCTTCACATCCAGTTGGTGTAGCTTCCATCCACCATTCGCTGCCAAAGAAATCAGGGTCCTGACGGTGCTCATCTTCGCCACTGGTGCAAAAGTTTCATCGTAGTCAATGTCGTACGCCTGACTGTATTATTTTGCCACCAGTCGAGCCTTGTAGTGCTCAACCTGTCCATTTGGGTTCTGCTTCACAGTAAAGACCCACTTGGATCCGACTGCCCTCTTCCCCTCTAACAGCTTTACCAGTTCCCAAGTGTAGTTCTTCTCAAGAGCCCCTAACTCCTCGTGCATCGCCGCTTTCCACTTTGGATTGTTCTTGGCAACCTGTCAATTGTTAGGTACAATAATATTATCCAAAGACGCAATGAATGTTCCATAAGAAGAAGAGATGTTATCATATGAAACAAACTGAGCAAGGTCCCAACCATATCTATCAGGAGGATTTTCCGCATTACTGCGAGTGGTCCTCCGTACTGATAATGGTGTGGGAGGGGTAGGAAGAATGATATCACCTGAAGAGAAATCTGGTGGTGGTGGTGTAGGTGTCTCAGGAGTCGAGACGGACGCAGACAAGGGACTTGACACTGGCAATATATGTATTAGTCCTGTAGCTTGCTTCCCTTTCATGCTGTAGGTAAGTAACTTCCCCTGAGCCGTGGGCCTAACACCTCTCATCTCCTCCCCCTGTTCCTCTTCACTCTCCTCCTCAACCGTTCCTCTATGCCATACTGTTAAATCGGTCACCAAACTCTCACAAATCTTCCTTTCTCATCTCATACTTTCAGTGTCAGGTGAGTTGCCCATGGATGAGATTCCCTCCTAAAGGTAGTATGGCTCAAGCTCCCTTAAGTGAACATCTATGCTCACAAACCTCTTCTTCTCTGCTGGGCTCCAGCACACGTACCCCTTCTGAGTCACCGAATAGCCCACGAAGACACACTTGACTGCTCTAGAGTCAAGTTTCCTAACAGACGGTCTGTTGTCCTTCACAAAACATACGCAGCCAAACACCTTCAGCGGGAGTATCCCACTATTATTTTCTTGCAATATCTCACAAGGAGACTTACATTCCAGTACTTTCGAGGGCATCATGTTGATCAGTTGAGCTGTTGTCAACACTGCATGCCCCCACAGGCCCTATGGGACATTCATGACGATCATCATGCTCCTTGCCACCTCCAGAAGTGTTTGTTCTTCCTTTTTGCCAATCCATTATGTGCTGGTGTGTATGCACAGGTGGTCTGATGCTCTATCCCTTGGACTGACAAGTATTACTCAAGTACTTTGTTGGTATACTTTGTCCCATTATCAGACCTCAGTACCTTTACCACTACTCAGTACTAAGTCTGGACATGTTTATGAAAGTTCCAAAAACAGGCAAAGACATCACTCTTATTCTTCATCAAATACAGCCAGGTGATACGAGAGGAACAATCAATAAAAGAAACGAAATACTTGTAACATTCATAGTAGTTGTGGCGCACGGCCCCCAAACATCAGAATGTATAATATCAAAAACAGAAGAGCTCATAGTAAGTTTGCCTAAATTACATGCATCACATACTAGTTTCTCCTTATTTGCTTTCTCATAAATAAATGGATACAACTTACTCAAAATATCAAAAGAGGAGTGCCCCAACCGTCTGTGGTGGAGTATCAGTGTATCACAGGCACTCATCTTCAGTCCTCTCATTCCTGCCCTCTCTGCCACAGACACCAATGTCGAATCTAGTCCTTCCCGATCCAGGTACCACCCTCCATCATGCCAAGTGCCAGTCCCAAGTCTTCGTGCCATCTCCTTCTCCTGGAAGATCATCTTAGGAATATCAAAAGAGACAATGCATTTTAGTTGGAGGATTATAGAACTAATGGACAAAAGACTGTCTGGAAAAGAAGGAGCATGCAAAACATTGGATAATTTTACTGAACCTGTACAATCGACAGTACCCTTACCGACCACTGGCTGAAAAGTACCATCGTTTGTTTGAATGTTGTCCGCCGATGCTAGGTGAGTGTAGGAAGAGAACTCGCTAGCATTCTTTGTCACATGTCGAGATGCATCCGAATCGACAATCCAGTCCGACGATCTAAGAAAAGACATAGATACAAGGACGAGTGAGTTGTCAGTACCTTCTGATGGATGGGCATACATAGCAGCATTGCCTCTGGCGAAGACTGAGGTGGACACCTCCTCAGTCCCACTCCTCATGTCTCCATCGCTTAACGCTCACTGCTTTCTCCTAAGTACCTCCAGCATGCCCAGCAGTGCTTGATCCTCCTTAGTATAGGCGCCATCAGTTCCCTCCTCGTCTTCTGCTACCAACAGGTTTGCCCGATAACCTCCTCGATTACCCCGTCGACCCCCACGACCACAGCCATGTCCTCCAAACTGTCCACGTTTGTCACGCCCCGATCTCCCGCAAGCAAATCGGCCGTTCCCGCTAGGCGAGAATCACCGCGCCAGCGCTCCCACGGAACGATCGCTTTGACCCATCCGGACGTGATACCGCACGAGCGTGAACCGCGCCCGTGCAAGGCCGTGGTTCATTGGATGGCGGTAAGAGTTCTAAGCCACAGAGTCGCACAGATTGTCCGAGTGCAGCGGAGTCATAAACACGTAGCGATTTGGTAACAAGTTCACTGAGTCGACAATATAGCGGAAGCATTGAATAACACAAGTAGAAGTAAAGCAACTCTTTATTGATATAAACAAGTGTTACAGGCGGCGCTTGGCCGAGATTACAAGTCGCTCAAGCCTCTCTCTCTCTCTCTGAAATAGTAAAAGTGTGCCAAGTGGCTACAATTGTGGAATGATTGTACAGGCGATGTTCAGGCAACGTTCTAACATTATGTCTTGTATATGTGCTTCAGTTCCGGACGTAACGCTGCTTCGGAGTGATCTCCACGCCTTAGCACGCACGAAGGAGGCATCCGCACCGAAAGATGTTCTCCCGCACCCTGCATACAATCTGGTGGATTATCAGTACATTGAATGCACTGGTGGAGAAGCTACTCGCCCGCTCGACAAATCCAAACACGTAATATAGGTTCCGTGCACCAACTATTAAGTTGTCTTTCTAGTTGCCTTAAGATCAGTTTCATGCAAACATTGAATAGCCTAACTCGTGTGGCATTGCGCCGTGCGATATGAGAGGAAATACGGCGAGACTTACCAACTTACCATTTGTCCTTCCCTGTCCAAGGCAAACATTGTTAATTCAAGCACGGGCAGGTATAAACATTCAGGGGCATTCATAATGAAAACCAAGGCAATAGCATATGCAACACGAGAGTCGTTATATCCAGATCGTTCAGGTGTTCAGTTGTTCTTTGATGCGATGCAATGACTCGCACGCGGATAGCCGCTAAGCGAGGATGACTTATCTATATGAACATGAGTCGCTGGCATAGCCATAAAGGACCGATTGCAGACGAGAATGGAACGCAACGAAAGTACAAGAGGCGCTACGAACCATCTCCTGCACACGATGATCGCACATGAAGTAGTCCAAGGCCAAAATGGAATGCAACGAAAGTACACGATGCACTACAAACCATCTCGCCCGCACACGATGGACTACACATGATGTGGTCCAAGGCCAAGTGGAATGCCACAAAAGTACAAGAGATGTTACAAACCACTCGCCTGTACATAATGGACCACACGTGAAGTTCCATCCGGATTGGATCGACCCCAGTGCCCCGGTGACCGTCCGTGGAACTATATCTCGTTTTCGAGTTGTCCGCGACATGCAATTATTGGTCTTCCAATTATTACGAGATACACGAGAATACGAGTGCACGAGAACACGAGTACACGAGATACTTGAATCTTGATTCTTTGTTCAGTGAATGACTTGCCTTGATGCATTCCCCTGGTTCGGGGCTGCCTTTGGTGACCTAACGGTCCCGGATACTTGTAGGTTCAATCATGCATGGAACGACTACTTAGTAGTCTTCCGGGGTTTGGATGAAAACAAGGCAACATACAAGCAGACGAGCATACATTTGTATAAACACAAACATTCACGTTAGCTCGGTCCCGAAGGTAAGCCGAGGAGTGAGATCGTAAGGGACTTCCCGAGCGACACGTTCTAGGGTAGCATGCGAGGGTCTGAACATATATATAAGCAATGTTTCATTTCCATGTTCTAGCACAAGCAATACAAGTTGGGATTATTCCCTTAGCTAGGTGCGTTGGATTCTTATTAACATGCAGGGGTGATTCACCTAGCGACTAGCATGTATCATTACACATTTTTGTGTGCTGGCTAAGCAAAGACAAGTTCACCGTAGCCACCCACCTTAGCGATGATTCGTCTCGGTAGAGCGATGCCAAGCGAGCCTCTGAAAGCCTAAGCCCGAATCCTGTAGGGACAAGTCTGGATATCCTTTGCCTCAAACGAGTATTCTCACCTGAGCAAAGCGGGTCAGGATATTGCACTTTTGTCGTTTGAATCGGCAGTCCGCTTGAACGGAACGGGGTGTTACATCCTACCCAACTCAGAAAAAGTCTCGTCCTCGAGACTTACTGAGGACAAGCAGTACTTTTCAATCAATTTTGATTTAACGATACAAGGCTGAGGCAAACCTATACAAGTCGTTGTACTTGTTCATTTGGATATTCACTTGCACAAGCATTTAAGATCAGCATATCGCGAGTCTGGATCGTACACGTATTCGTAGCGCTCCGAACACATGCACGCCAACCAACTTAGCGATAGCGAAGTCTTAGCACTCGAGTTTCACATTTTCTTAAGTCTTGGATCGTGCACAAGTTCAAGGCGTCCCTCGAACATATGCATTCAACCAAACTTAGAAATAGTGAAATCGGACAAGCTACTGCGAAAATCTCAAGGGTTCTCACTCAGGTTGGCACAAAGGCCACTCGCAGCACAATATCATACAAGCAATCATATCATTCAAAACGTATTTTGAAAGTATTTAGACTTATTGTTGGAACATTCCGTTGAGGCATTGAGAGAGAGCGTGCACATAACCCACGAACGAGCTTTCGAAACTGAGATAATCGAAATGAAGTTCAAAGACCTGTCACGCCCCGATCTCCCGCAGGCAAATCGGTCATACCCGCTAGGCGAGAATTACCGCGCCAGCGCTCCCGCGAAAGGATCGCTTTGACCCATCCGGGCGTGATGCCGCACGAGCGTGAACCGCGCCCGTGCAAGGCCGTGGTTTATTGGCTGGCGGTAAGAGTTCTAAGCCACATAGTCACACAGATTGTCCGAGTGCAGCGGAGTCATAAACGCGTAGCGATTTGGTAACAAGTTCACTGAGTCGACAATATAGCGGAAGCATTGAATAATACAAGTAGAAGTAAAGCAACTCTTTATTGATATAAACAAGTGTTACAGGCGGCGCTTGGCCGAGATTACAAGTCGCTCAAGCCTCTCTCTCTCTCTCTGAAACAGTAAAAGTGTGCCAAGTGGCTACAATTGTGGAATGATTGTACATGCGATGTTCAGGCAACGTTCCAACATTATGTCTTGTATATGTGCTTCAGTTTCGGACGCAACACTGCTTCGGAGTGATCTCTACGACTTAGCACGCACGAAGGAGGCATCCGCACCGAAAGAGGTTCTCCCGTGTTGCGCCCCGTTCTCCCGGTGCGGAGAGCGCGGCTAAGAAACACAAGACGGTATCGTTCGATCGGGATAGATTGAATTAAGAACTCGTCCTCGTTATGGATTTGTTTCTTCGGAATCGATTCCCATATTCAGTGGACCGTGCCCCCGGGATCGACTTAGCGGCAGAGTCAGGAGGGACCTCTCCGCTGCTATCTTTTATTGCCTTGGTTTTTGATGTCGCTTGTTGCTTTCGTGCTTTGAGTTGGTTTTGGGATTTGCTTGTTTTCCTTGAACGGTTTCGATGGTTTTCATTATTTTCGTTCATTGAACTGCACTTCAATTTCGAGATTGGAAAAGTGGAAGAGGTATTGATCGAGCTGTTCGTAATGCAGGTGAACGAGCAGTAGGCGGCTTGCGAGCGGAGTCGTGAAGCGCCTCTTTCCTTCTCCCTTCCAACAATCTAAGTGAGTGGCTACCATCCCGATTAGCTAGCCCTACTTCCAAGCTTCACACCCTAAAATCTTGCATTCTTCTTTACCTCGATCAAACGATACCAAGTAATAATAAAAGAAACCAAGATAAAAGAGAATAGGCTTGGATTATATTATGCTTGTCAATCAAACATGTGAACTGTTATCTTATGTTATGCTTGTTTGTGCAAATATTCTATACACCGTGCTAAGTATAGATCACATCTTGTATATGCATAACTGTTCAAGGAGGCTATGTGAAATGAATCATGCAATACTGACTGTCCCGTACTCTTGTTGCCTCAACTGCATGAACTGTTAACTTAGTAAACATACTGTTCGATCACGGACAACTTGTGCACAAGGTAACTGGTTCCTGCGGACGGTCGCTGGGGCACTGGCACCGATCCGGTCCGGACGGAACTCTACTATATAGTCAACTGTACTGGACGGAATGGCTTGTAGCAACTACTGTACTTTCGCTGCAAACCATTCTCGTCTATGACTAGTGTACTTTTTGGCATACGCCAGTGATCTATTGTATATTTAAACCTGTTGCAAACTAACTTGTGTCTCCGTGGCAGGGAAGGCATGGTAAGTATTGTGCAGGTGATTCAGACGGGCATGTAAAATCCACCGAACGGTGGCACGTTCATTTCAGTAAATTCTATATGCAGCTTACTTGTAAATGAACTAAGGCAAGATAAAACCCACAAATATGCATGCTTCATTAAAACAACGTGTTTATTGGTATAGTCAGGTTAGCTCGCCTTCACCAGTATGTTTCGACATACTGACCCTCGTTGAAACAGGTTCTCCGCACCAAGGCGAACCGAGCGAGGAGCCGAAGTCGACTTCCCGATCCAGTCCAGCTGTTGGCGCATCTTCATCGCGCCCCTTGAAGCATTTTGAAGACAGGAGCTTGCAACTCTTCATACACAAATGCAGCTCCGTGGCAAAGCTGTCCTCCAGCCTGGAGGTCTATAACTATTGAAGTTTAGTAAAGGGATATAATGTACAGGACTGCTATCTCATTTTGAGTCAACTCTTTTGTAAGCCCGTGCGACATATTAGCTGACTCGTTCAAGAGTTTGTAATAGATGTTCATTATCAATAAAGAGAACTTTTTCATGTTTCAAATATGTGTTTCAATTTATTTGCGTACTCTGAATATGTGCTTGCTATGCAAATCATTAAAGCCTTGTGCGGGCGCAACCCCAGGCCTGCACAGCGGTCACGATTCGGGGGATGCCTCAACGATTCTACGGAATCGGGTCGTGACATAGTGGTATCAGAGCACAGATTCAAGTTCCTTAGACTTCGTGCTGGAAAAGTTCCTTTAACGATCAAATTCCTGTGCAAACTCTTGAACTCGCTAGGCCAAAATGAGATACGTTCATGCAATAAGTCCATAATACATTATGATCCTAATGTAATTTACCTTCTTTTGAAGGAATGTCTCCAACGCAATCTGCAGCGCAAACACCGGACGAAATGCAAGGCCAAGGAAGTAGTTCGGACACTTCGGGAAGTTCAGAGAGCCAGCGAGCCGTGCCAAGCATCGAACCCATCCAGCAAATGTTGCGGATGTTGGAGGCAAACCAACAAAGGGACGAGGCTCGCTATGAACGGGCCGAGAAGCGGGCGGAAGAGAGTCAGCTCAAGTTTCAAGACAATATAGAAGCACGATTCTCAGTCCAACAGAAGCAGGTGGATGCCCTGCAACAGATCGTTCAGACTTTGGCTTCCAACCATTCCACGGCAAGAGCGCCGACTCCGGTGGAACAGCCTGTGCTTGAAGTAGAGACGCCGCAAATTCCAAGGCCGAGGAACGTGACTACCTTCGACTTTGGCCACTTCAAGAAAGTCTGCAACACCCCATTCAACGGGACTGAGGACCCAGTCGTAGCTCTAGATTGGTTGGCCGAACTTGAAGATCACTTCGCTCTGCTAGAGGTCCCCAAAGAGAAGCGCGTCGCATGCGCGCAACTACAACTCCGCCTTAACGCGCACGATTGGTGGGACGTGCATCGACTATCTCTCCAATTTGATCACGGAGAGGAGGCGATCTCGTGGACGACTTTTTGTGCCGCGTTCGAAGAGGAGTTTGTACCCTCTCCAGTACAACGTCAAATGGAGAACGAGTTCGTGCAACTGAGGCAAGGCAGCATGACAGTTAAAGAGTACTCCGTCGAATTCAACCGACTCTCCCAATTCGCTAGGGCCTATTTACCTTATGTAGCGAGTCGAGCTAGAAGGTTTGAAGGTGGACTACGTCCTGCCATCAATGCGCACGTAGTCGTTCATCAGTATCGTACATTGCGTGAAGTCATGAATCATACTCTATCTCTCGAACCACATTATCCTCACGTTCCTGCCGGCGCTGTGCATACCTACAATCACAAACGCCAAAGCAATGACAGAGGAAACAACGCTACAAAGCGTCCGAACAACGGTGGCAAGCATGGAGAAAAGTTAGAGAAAGTATGTCACTTCTGCAGGCGGCCGGGGCACGCAATTGATAAGTGTCGCCTGAGACTTGGGTTATGTTTAGTTTGCGGTGAAGCAAACCATACCGTTCGTGACTGTCCATTGAGCCGCCTCAATAATCGTCGCCCCCAACAGAATAATCCCTAACGGTAGGCTCTATCCTAAGTTTCGGGACGAAACTTCTAATTAGTTGGGTAGGATGTAGCGCCCCGTTCTCCCGGTACGGAGAGCGCGGCTAAGAAACACAAGACGGTATCGTTCGATCGGGATAGATTGAATTAAGAACTCGTCCTCGTTATGGGTTTATTTCTTCGGAATCGATTCCCATATTCAGTGGACCATGCCCCCGGGATCGACTTAGCGGCAGAGTCAGGAGGGACCTCTCCGCTGCTATCTTTTATTGCCTCGGTTTTCGATGTCGCTTGTTGCTTTCGTGCTTTGAGTCAGTTTTGGGATTTGCTTGTTTTCCTTGAACGGTTTCGATGGTTTTCATCGTTTTCGTTCATTGAACTGCACTTCAATTTCGAGATTGGAAAAGTGGAAGAGGTATTGATCGAGCTGTTCGTAATGCAGGTGAACGAGCAGTAGGCGGCTTGCGAGCGGAGTCGTGAAGCACCTCTTTCCTTCTCCCTTCTGTCACGCCCCAATCTCCCGCAAGCTCAATAGTCCCCGCTGAACGTGAAATCACCACGTTGCAGCTCTCCCGCGGGACAATCTTTCTCTTCGGGACGTGATGCCGTACGAGCCTAGAGTTGCGCTCGTACAAGGCGATGTTGTCAAACACCAAATGTTATCATTGAAACAACCAAGTTGCAGCGGAAGTCAAGTATTGTGTACCAAGCACACATTAGAGTAATACGCAGCGAAGCTCACGATAGGGTCCAAATGAAATGCCTTATCGAAGGCAATGCCACAAAGGCGATGCCACGAGGGCGATGAAATACTCTTGCTCTTTTCTCTAGCCCACAAAGGTACTTACAGTTCATACATCATGCCTCGTATATCCAAGCAGCGCCACTACGTCTGTGTACCTGAAATAATGCCCACAAACGTGGGTCAGTACACAACCGTACTGGTGAGCGGGATAACCCACTCGTCTAAGCCGACACTAAGTAAAAATAGTGAATGCAACAGTTATATGGTGATCTTTCTAGTTGAATCCTAGATTCGTTTCATGGCATATGAATGACATATTAAGGAAAGCTGTAAAACAGTTTAAGCATGCAAGCATTCAACTCAAACCAAGCGACAAGCATTTATATGACCGACCCGAAGGATTCTAGCATGCAACCCGTCTTACTCAATGCTATCGTTCGCACGATAACATATCGAACCATTCCCAAGCCTCAAATATCCATCCTCATCCAAAGTTTATATTCCCATCTCAAGTGCACACTCTCGCCGAGGCAAGGTGGCCGCGCCTACACGAAAGCCAAACCAACAAAAGAAAAGCAAGCCAACACTAATCTATATGAAGTCACTGGCAAAGCCATGAAGGACAAAATCCAAGCATTAACGGTGCGCCCAATCAGCCCGGGTAGCAAGCCCCGCTGGAGGTCCCGCAATGCATCATGACTAGCACAAATCAATATTTCCCTCCGGATCGATACGTTCCCAGTGCCCCGGAATGCCGTTTCGAGGAAATGTCAAACCCTGTGTACACAGGTTGTCTGTGACATGCAGAAAGTAGGTATGGCGAGAGGATCGAACATTCTCGCCCCACTAAGCGATCCTAGACTCGTTCAACCGATATCCAACCAAAGCATCCATAACCATTCTTCCAACATATCCCCAAGGATTCCAAATCTCGACCTCAATATATATATCCCAAGGCACCAAAATACCCATATGCACAATCTCCCAAGTTGTGCCCAAGTTGTGCCTATATTTCACATTGCTTCCCAACACAGTGTTTCACATTGGGTGCAACACCCCACACTCCGAATAATCCCGTGGCACAATGCCCCAACAGTGACACAATACCCTCGTCGATGCAGTTGTTCGGTTTCGAAGCACAACTGCTCGCTTTGCAAGACAAAGCGACCCAGTGATACTCGTGCACGGATGCACGCTCGCTCGCCTGAATTCCCGATATTCCCATATTCCCATTTGCCTCAAAGTATCATTCCAACTCGTATATTTCCAACCGTCCAAGCATAATCCCAAGTATCCAACCGACCGCCTCAAATGTATAATCCGACTATCGCATCCAACTATCCAACGCGTAAACCATTTCAAGCCACAATTTTACCAAGCCAACGACGCACACTCTATGCACGCCTCAGTATAGTGTTTTCCGACGTTTCAGCCCAAGTGTTCAAGCCTTTTACGTGTTTTCCATATTATTAGGCATGAAGGAGTAGAGGAGAAGGGAAAGAGCCCACTCACAATGATTGGATCCGTTAGGCATCATGTCCTACCGATACGGCCAATCCCTTGAACCCGTGGTCCGATGAAAGCGCGATCTACTCAACTGGTATGACCGTGCGAGCAGGCCGTGCTTTCCAAATCATCCGACCGATCGGACTAAGGAAGACGGAATTATCGCTTCCATCCAGCTATTCAGTACTGTTCGGAACGAACACCTGATTTCCATCGAACCCGCTAGCTATCTGCACATTGAAACCAACTCGATTAATCCTTCTTCCCAAAATCCAACAATTCAAATGTAACCAGCATTTGATTTATTCAGTCCGACTCAGCGTAACGCTCCGAGCGGTTGCGGAGCGTTACATAATATACCACTTAGAATCAGGTTCGTCCACGAACCGTGCTGGTACCCATTTCTTACTAGTTTGCCATAATCCGATTCCATGGATCTGTTCTATGCGACTCACATATTCACGATTCTGACTCCACATCTCGTTCTGCTGAACGCTCAAATCAATTTCACGAATTCCCACATCCTCCTTGCAGCTCAATACGAATTCTTCGTATCGCTTAGTTTTGGATCGTACATATATTTAAGGCGTCCCTAAAATACATGCATTTCAGCCGAGCTTTGCGATAGCAAATTTGAACAAGTTACAAGGGTATCTTTATGTTCGAGGCATCCATTTGCTTTTACTCCCAATTGAATCAAATCACGATTTCTATTCCAACATATTCGCTCGAGCGCTATTCTCAATTATGCAGATTTTCCACCGACTCAATGAGTTCGCGTTCCAACTCAATCCATCCAACTATTTCTGAATTCGCACTAGCAACATCTCAAAATATATCATCTGCACCGAACGATAATCACAACTGATACTACCCACGCTAGGCGACTTACCCAAATATCAACTTTGCTTAGATCAGCTCAGTCCAACACATTCCTGCCATCTCAATATCTCACAGGGTGAACATCTATATTGAGGTTCGTGTGATCCACGAAGATCTCGCCGCCACGCCAAAGGGATAGTGTCACCACGATTTCAACGTGGAAACACTCGCCACAATTCTTAGGTTGCGCATGGAATAGTTCTTCGCGCTACTTCCACTGCCTCGAAGCATAGAATATCACCTTTGCCTTCCGAACGAGCACGCTTCCCAGAATAAGTTTCGAGACATCTTGTAAATCTGAGGCAAACCTGTTCCTTCCAGTATTCGCAAGGATTTGATCTGAACGAGCCGCCACAGTCGTCCATTCATATGAATGCTATTCCCTTCCAGGGCACGATGAGTCAGAGGCGATGCCATCGAGATAAAAATCTGCGACTCTGAATCTCATCAGTTGACTAGGCTACTTTCACCATCGCTCCGATCTTCCGGCTGCATCTTCAGCTGAAGACTATCCCAAGGGTCTCTCAAAATCCAACACTCAGTCAATAAGCCAAAACTAATTGCTCACATCTGCCCTCGACACATTCCCAAATACGTCGCCTCAAGGGTCGTTCTATGGGTCTACCATATTCATATCCGATTCAGCGGTCAAGTCGCTTAGGGTCAGCTGTCCCGAAGCTACGCTCGACAATTGTAATCATCACGATGGACAGTTACTATAAGTCATGCTATATCTCATCTTCAAATCCGAATCAAAATCCAACCATTCACCCGAGCGAAGTTTCCGAATCCGAGAACCGCGCTCGTTGAAATTGTTTTCCATCAATCCGTCGTTCTGCCCTGAATCCATCACATTTTCGAATTGCATGTTCGATTCTCGCACTATTGATTTCAATGATTCTCGAAACTCGGGACTTGCTCAAATTCACATCCGGTTGCCACATCCCACAATGCAAGTCCAACTCACTCAAGCAACACAGTGATTTGTTCCGACGTTGCTCTCACATTTAGCTATCTTCAAAAGTCAATCCGCCATATTCTTGCCCTCCGTTGTTGCCATAATCCGTCCACGTCTTTCCAGAGAATCCGTCTACCATCGTTGCACCATCTTGCCCAAAATTTCATTTCCGCTAAACCTGATTCAACTTCTCGAGCAACAATATCCAAAATCCTTCAAGTTTGTGTGAATCCATCGCATTGTCCCTCAAACCAAATCGTGTTTCATTGCTCGACCAACAGCTCAAATGTGTTGCCCAAAATCGTAGTCCGTGCTCGCTATCCTTCTAATAATCCTATCGCTTTGCTCAAGCGTAACCCAAATGTTCGTTCCGATTCCGTCCATCTCTTAAGCCAACGATACTTCCATTTTGCACGAGTCCGTTCTTGAGTTCTCAAGTCTAATGTATTGAAGGATACCCGAGTCAAATTCTATTGCACTATATACCACTTGGAAATATAGTTGCCCTCGTGCGAAATCTGCGTCAACCAACGTCTATCCCAAACCGACCATTCCGAGGTGATTATGACGAATCATAACTCAATATTTGCTTGCTCCATTTTCATTCTTTCCAACTTAGCCGATATGCACCAACCAACTTGTATTTCTCGTTACCCGAGTCCGTTCAGGAAATTTTCATTGATGTCCAACCAAAATATTTCAATGCCTTGCTCAAAACGTGGTATCCCATATACCACTCCGAATCAAGTCGCAACTCGTATTACGATTTCTTGCACCGATCCAAGAATCCATTCGAACCATCCCTCATGCATGATCTTGCCTTTCCCAATTCGAGTCTGACACAAAACTCAGGCAATGCTCAAATTATCCAAAACTTTCCATCCTTTTTGTGATGCAACTCGTACTATTTTCCGTTCTCAATACTTCCAACTTTTCTCAAACCGTCTGATACTTTAGCAACACGAGCAATCCCGTACATCGAGCTCTCTTTCAAATAATCCAACCCAATACCCAACGGTTCCACACCTTTGCTGTACGAGCAACTCGTTTTTGATATTCCCTAGCCGAAATCCAAACATGCTCAACCGATGCGCCACAGCCAAAATTTCCAACTTCTATCCAACACAGTCGCTACACGAGAAACTCGTGCAACGATCCATTCTCATCGAATATTTCTACTCACAACTTGCCGCATTACCAAATCTCGTTAGCCAACAAACTGATCCATTGAGGCAATCAGAACTCTCTGAACGACAAGCCAAGCCAACCCAACAAAAGCCCACACTTGTTGCACGAATGCAACAACGCCAACCAACTTGCTGCACGAATGCAACAACGCCTAACGAGGCTAAGCGATCCTACGAAAACCAGCCAAACCAACACAACCCAGAATAACATGCAGCCACAACTAGCAATAAATAGACTTATTGCATGAAACATCCGATGCGGCACTGAGTAGAGTCAAGAGCTAAACGACACGCGGAAGCTATTTTAGAGTTTGTGATGAAGCGAAGGACCAAGTCCGAAGAAATAAACCGGGCGCTCTGATACCAATTTGTCACGCCCCAATCTCCCGCAAGATCAATAGTCCCTGCTGAACGTGAAATCACCACGTTGCAGCTCTCCCGCGGGACAATCTTCTCTTCGGGACGTGATGCCGTACGAGCCTGGAGTTGCGCTCGTACAAGGCGATGTTGTCAAACACCAAATGTTATCATTGAAACAACCAAGTTGCAGCGGAAGTCAAGTATTGTGTACCAAGCACACATTAGAGTAATACGCAGCGAAGCTCACGATAGGGTCCAAATGAAATGCCTTATCGAAGGCAATGCCACAAAGGCGATGCCACGAGGGCGATGAAATACTCTTGCTCTTTTCTCTAGCCCACAAAGGTACTTACAGTTCATACATCATGCCTCGTATATCCAAGCAGCGCCACTACGTCTGTGTACCTGAAATAATGCCCACAAACGTGGGTCAGTACACAACCGTACTGGTGAGCGGGGTAACCCACTCGTCTAAGCCGACACTAAGTAAAAATAGTGAATGCAACAGTTATATGGTGATCTTTCTAGTTGAATCCTAGATTCGTTTCATGGCATATGAATGACATGTTAAGGAAAGCTGTAAAACAATTTAAGCATGCAAGCATTCAACTCAAACCAAGCGACAAGCATTTATATGACCGACCCGAAGGATTCTAGCATGCAACCCGTCTTACTCAATGCTATCGTTCGCACGATAACATATCGAACCATTCCCAAGCCTCAAATATCCATCCTCATCCAAAGTTTATATTCCCATCTCAAGTGCACACTCTCGCCGAGGCAAGGTGGCCGCGCCTACACGAAAGCCAAACCAACAAAAGAAAAGCAAGCCAACACTAATCTATATGAAGTCACTGGCAAAGCCATGAAGGACAAAATCCAAGCATTAACGGTGCGCCCTATCAGCCTGGGTAGCAAGCCCCGCTGGAGGTCCCGCAATGCATCGTGACTAGCACGAATCAATATTTCCCTCCGGATCGATACGTTCCCAGTGCCCCGGAATGCCGTTTCGAGGAAATGTCAAACCCTGTGTACACAGGTTGTCCGTGACATACAGAAAGTAGGTATGGCGAGAGGATCGAACATTCTCGCCCCACCAAGCGATCCTAGACTCGTTCAACCGATATCCAACCAAAGCATCCATAACCATTCTTCCAACATATCCCCAAGGATTCCAAATCTCGACCTCAATATATATATATCCCAAGGCACCAAAATACCCATATGCACAATCTCCCAAGTTGTGCCCAAGTTATGCCTATATTTCACATTGCTTCCCAACACAGTGTTTCACATTGGGTACAACACCCCACACTCCGAATAATCCCGTGGCACAATGCCCCAACAGTGGCACAATACCCTCACCGATGCAGTTGTTCGGTTTCGAACCACAACTGCTCGCTTTGCAAGACAAAGTGACCCAGTGATACTCGTGCACGGATGCACGCTCGCTCGCCTGAATTCCCGATATTTCCATATTCCCATTTGCCTCAAAGTATCATTCCAACTCGTATATTTCCAACCGTCCAAGCATAATCCCAAGTATCCAACCGACCGCCTCAAATGTATAATCCGACTATCGCATCCAACTATCCAACGCGTAAACTATTTCAAGCCACAATTCTACCAAGCCAACGACGCACACTCTATGCACGCCTCAGTATAGTGTTTCCCGACGTTTCAGCCCAAGTGTTCAAGCCTTTTACGTGTTTTCCATATTATTAGGCATGAAGGAGTAGAGGAGAAGGGAAAGTGCCCACTCACAATGATTGAATCCGTTAGGCATCCTGTCCTGCCGATACGGCCAATCCCTTGAACCCGTGGTCCGATGCAAGCGCGATCTACTCAACTGGTATGACCGTGCGAGCAGGCTGTGCTTTCCAAATCATCCGACCGATCGGACTAAGGAAGACGGCATTATCGCTTCCATCCAGCTATTCATTTCTGTTCGGAACGAACACCTGATTTTCATCGAACCCGCTAGTCATCTGCACATTGAAACCAACTCGATTAATCCTTCTTCCCAAAATCCAACAATTCAAATGTAACCAGCATTTGATTTATTCAGTCCGACTCAGCGTAACGCTCCGAGCGGTTGCGGAGCGTTACACCTTCCACCAATCTAAGTGAGTGGCTACCATCCCGATTAGCTAGCCCTGCTTCCAAGCTTCACACCCTAAAATCTTGCATTCTTCTTTGCCCCGATCAAACGATACCAAGTAATAATAAAAGAAACCAAGATAAAAGAGAATAGGCTTGGATTATTTATGCTTGTCAATCAAACATGTGAACTGTTATCTTATGGTATGCTTGTTCGTACAAATGTTCTATACACCGTGCTAAGTATAGATCACATCTTGTATATGCATAACTGTTCAAGGAGGCTATGTGAAATGAATCATGCAATACTGACTGTCCCGTACTCTTGTTGCCTCAACTGCATGAACTGTTAACTTAGTAAACATACTGTTCGATCACGGACAACTTGTGCACAAGGTAACTGGTTCCTGCGGACGGTCGCTGGGGCGCTGGCACCGATCCGGTCCGGACGGAACTCAACTGTATAGTCAACTGTACTGGACGGAATGGCTTGTAGCAACCACTGTACTTTCGCTGCAAACCATTCTCGTCTATGACTAGTGTCCTTTATGGCATACGCCAGTGATCTATTGTATATTTAAACCTGTTGCAAACTAACTTGTGTCTCCGTGGCAGGGAAGGCATGGTAAGTATTGTGCAGGTGATTTAGACGGGCATGTAAAATCCACCGAACGGTGGTACGTTCATTTCAGTAAATTCTATATGCTGCTTACTTGTAAATGAACTAAGGCAAGATAGAAACCCACAAATATGCATGCT
This sequence comes from Iris macrosiphon, assembly GCA_036927795.1. NCBI lineage: Eukaryota > Viridiplantae > Streptophyta > Magnoliopsida > Asparagales > Iridaceae > Iris > Iris macrosiphon. The sequence continues at coordinate 269,110,997 of JAYESA010000004.1, read as the reverse complement.
TCATTAAAACAACGTGTTTATTGGTATAGTCAGGTTAGCTCGCATTCACTAGTATGTTTCGACATACTGACCCTTGTTGAAACAGGTTCTCCGCACCAAGGCGAATCGAGCGAGGAGCCGAAGTCGTCTTTCCGATCCAGTCCAGCTGTTGGCGCATCTTCATCGCGCCCCTTGAAGTATTTTGAAGACAGGAGCTTGCAACTCTTCATACACAAATGCAGCTCCGTGGCAAAGCTGTCCTCCAGCCTGGAGATCTATATCTTTTGAAGTTTAGTAAAGGGATATAATGTACAGGACTGCTATCTCATTTTGAGTCAACTCTTTTGTAAGCCCGTGCGGCATATTAGCTGACTCGTTCAAGAGTTTGTAATAGATGTTCATTATCAATAAAGAGAACTTTTTCATGTTTCAAATCTGTGTTTCAATTTATCTGCGTACTCTGAATATGTGCTTGTTATGCAAATCATTAAAGCCTTGTGCGGACGCAACCCCAGGCCCACACGGCGGTCACGATTCGGGGGACGCCTCAACGATTCTACGGAATCGGGTCGTGACATCTCGCACCCTGCATACAATCTGGTGGATTATCAGTACATTGAATGCACTGGTGGGGAAGCTACTCGCCCGCTCGACAAATCCAAACACGTAATATAGGTTCCGTGCACCAACTATTAAGTTGTTTTTCTAGTTGCCTTAGGATCAGTTTCATGCAAACATTGAATAGCCTAACTCGTGTGGCAGTGCGACGTGCGACATGAGAGGAAACACGGTGAGACTTACCAACTTACCATTTGTCCTTCCCTGTCCAAGGCAAACATTGTTAATTCAAGCACGGGCAGGTATAAACATTCAGGGGCATTCATAATGAAAATCAAGGCAATAGCATATGCAACACGAGAGTCATTATATCCAGATCGTTCAGGTGTTCAGTTGTTCTTTGATGCGATGCAATGACTCGCACGCGGATAGCCGCTAAGCGAGGATGACTTATCTATATGAACATGAGTCGCTGGCATAGCCATAAAGGACTGATCGCAGACGAGAATAGAACGGAACGAAAGTACAAGAGGCGCTACGAACCATCTCCTGCACACGATGATCGCACATGAAGTAGTCCAAGGCCAAAATGGAATGCAAAGAAAGTACACGATGCGCTACAAACCATCTCGCCCGCACACGATGGACTACACATGATGTGGTCCAAGGCCAAGTGGAATGCAACAAAAGTACAAGAGACGCTACATACCACTCGCCTGTACACGATGGACCACACGTGAAGTTCCATCCGGATCGGATCGGCCCCAGTGTCCCGGTGACCGTCCGTGGAACTATATCTCGTTTCCGAGTTGTCCGCGACATGCAATTATTGGTCTTCCAATTATCACGAGAACATGAGTGTACGAGAACACGAGTACACGAGATACTTGAATCTTGATTCTTTGTTCAGTGAATGACTTGCCTTGATGCATTCCCCTGGTTCGGGGCTGCCTTTGGTGACCTAACGGTCCCGGATACTTGCAGGTTCAATCATGCACGGAACGACTACTTAGTAGTCTTCCGGGATTTGGATGAAAATAAGGCAACATACAAGCAGACGAGCATACATTTGTATAAACACAAACATTCACGTTAGCTCGGGCCCGAAGGTAAGCTGAGGAGTGAGATCGTAAGGGACTTTCCGAGCGACACGTTCTACGGTAGCATACGAGGGTCTGAACATATATATAAGCAATGTTTCATTTCCATGTTCTAGCACAAGCAATACAAGTTGGGATTATTCCCTTAGCTAGGTGCGTTGGATTCTTATTAGCATGAAGGGGGTGATTCACCTAGCGACTAGCATGTATCATTCCATATTTTTTGTGTGCTGGCTAAGCAAAGACAAGTTCACCGTAGCCACCCACCTTAGCGATGATTCGCCTCGGTAGAGCGATACGCCAAGCGAGCCTCTGAAATCCTAAGCCGAAATCCTGTAGGGACAAGTCTGGATATCCTTTGCCTCAAACGAGTATTCTCGCCTGAGCAAAGCGGGTCGGGATATTGCACTTTTGCCGTTTGAATCGGCAGTCCGCTTGAACGGAACGGGGTGTTACAACGTCCACCACCTGAATCTTTCTCCTTGGGTGATTTGGTGCAGGCATACCTCAGATGGCCCACCTCTCCGCTGTTGTAGCACTACCGGGGGTCTCCCTTAGGTCCTGTGCCGCATGAATTGGCAACCGCCATTGCTGACTTCACTTCAGGAGGATCACCTGTCCCTGCCTGCAGATTGATGCGAGTCTCCTCCTGGATCTTGGCCGAGATAGTCTCCTCAAGTGTAGGGATGTTCGGTTGGACTAGAAGTAGTATTGTCCTCTGTGCAAATACTGCGACCATCCCCTTAAGAAATTTCATCATCCTCTCCTGCAGACATACATGTCTCTCCTTACACTTCGGGTCCTCGCAGCTCATCCGATCTGAGGAGTGATCGTAATCCAACTACAGACGCTCCAACTCCGTGGCATATTCTTGTACCATCTTCTCTCCCTGTACGGTGTCGTCGATATCCCACTTGATCTGGAAAACCATCAAGTTATTCCCCACACCATCGTAGGTCCTCCTCAACTTCTCCCACACGTCATTTACCATCTCAAGGCCATACACTGTAGCGGCGATCGACTGGACTAAAGAATTGATGAGCCAAATGTATATCACCATATGAGTCAACTTCCACTCGTCGCGTCCTGCCGAGCCCTCATCCGGCTTTGTCTTCTCTCCTGACAAGAAACCCTCCAGGTTCTTCCCTGTGAGGGTTCTCCTCGCCCGTCGTGACCAACTCAGGTAGGTAGCCGGTCCATCAAGCTTCAGATCGATGGAGGAAAGCTCCAACTTCGTCGGTGTTTGTGTCGCGCTCTCACCAGCCGACAGTTTCATCAGCTTCATCAACGTTGCGACCTCCGCATGGTTCAACTTCTTGATGATCTCCTCCATCGATCCTCCTCTTCTCCGATCACCTCACATCCGTCCCATGATTCACGTTCGTCCTCTTCGTCCTCTCCTAGATCCGATCATGCCTCTCCCCCATCGGATCTAGGCCTTCGATGTCAACGTCCGGAACGACCCTCGGGAGGCGCCGGGAACCGCGGCAGAAGGTTCATGCGAGATCCGCAAGAGTCACGATTTCGCGGTGGTGGCGGTAGTGTGGTAGCGGCGGCAATGATGGTGGTGGTGGGCGAGCGGTGCGGCGGCGGTGGTGGTGGCGCGGCAGCGGTGGTGGCGGCTAGGGTTTGGCGGCTAGGGTTTGTGCTCTGATACCATGTAGAATATTTTGGAGTTCTATTTTCTTATTAATAATCTCTTGGATATATATATATATATATATATATATATATATATATATATATATATAGCCTTACAACCCTCCATCTGTAACACCCCGTTCCGCTCAAGCGGACTGCCATCTCAAACGGCAATCGTGCAGCTGTCCCGACCTGCTTTGCCTCAAATGAGAAACAAAGGATATCCAGACTTGTCCCTACAGGAATCCGGCTTGGACTTTCAGAGGCTCGCTCAGACGTATCGCTCTACCGAGGCGAATCATCGCTAAGGTGGGTGGCTGCGGTGAACTTGTCTTTGCTTAGCCAGCACACATAAAAATCTGGAATGTTTATGCTAGTCGCTAGGTGATTCACCCCCTGCATGCTAATAAATCCAACGCATCTAGCTAAGGGAATAATCCCAACTTGTATTGCTTGCTAGAACATGGAAAAGGAAATACTGCTTATATTCAGACCCTCGCATGCTAAGTCCCTTAACGGTTTCATCTCTCGGACTACCTTCAGGTCCGAGCAAACGTGCCTGTTTATGTTCCTTAGAAAAGCATGCTTGTCTGCTTAAATGTTACTGTGTTTTCATGCAAACCCCGGAAGACTACTACGTAGTCGTTCCGTGCCTGAACGAACCTGCAAGTATCCGGGACCGTTAGGTCACCAAGGCAATTCCCGAACCAGGGAATTTGCACCCTGACTGAATAAATCACTGAATCACAGCTCGCGGAGCAAACTACTGAATCAACTGGCCTGGCAAGCCCTACTGAATCACTGAATCCTGCCTCAACAAGTTCTGTATATATACTGCATCGAACTTGTTCCATACCGGACTTGTTCAATATATACATATATTGCATCGAACTTGTTCCTGTACCAGACCGAGACCCTGACCTGCATGTCGCGGACAACTCGAAAACGAGGTATAGTTCCACGGGCGGTCACCGGGGCACTGGGACCGTTCCGATCCGGATGGAACTGCACGATAGTCTACTGCATCTGGACAGGATGGTCTGCAACCACCACTGCATCTTTGTTGCTTACCATCCTCGTTCAAGACTATAACGAACTGCACGATAGTCTACTGCATCTAGACAGGATGGTCTGCAACCACCACTGCATCTTTGTTGCTTTCCTTCCTTGTTCAAGACTATAACTGGTCCTTTATGGCTATGCCAGCGACTCCTGTTCATATAGATAAGTCATCCTCGCTTAGCGGCTATCCGCGTGCGAGTCACTGCATCGCATCGACTGAACACCTGAACGATCATGTTAAAACGACCCTCCTGTTTGCATATGCTTGCCTCCTGAATGTTTATACATGCCTCTGCTTGAATTAATCATGTTTGCCTTGGACAGGGAAGGAGAAATGGTAAGTTGGTAAGTCTCGCCGTGTTTCCTCAAACATCGCACGGCGCACTGCCCGACACGATAAGCTATTCAATGTTTGCATGAAACTGATCCTAAGGCAACTAGAAAGACAACTTAATAGTTGTGCACGAAACCTGTATTACGTGTTTGGATTTGTCGAGCGGGCGAGTAGCTTCCCCACCAGTGCATTCATTGTACTGATAATCCACCAGTTTGATATGCAGGGTGCGGGAGAACCTCGTACGGTGCGGACGCCTCCTTCGTGCGTGCTAAGGCCAGGAGTTCCCTCTGAAGCCTTGCAACGGTGCGTCCGGGACTGAAGCGCTTATATAAGACATAAGTTGTGAACATCGCCTGACCATCGCCTGTACATTCATTCCACAGTTGTAGCCACTTGGCACGCTTTTACTGTTTCAGAGAGAGAGACTTGAGCGACTTGTAATCTCGGCTATACGCCGCCTGTAACACTTGTTCATATCAATAAAGGGATTACTTTACTTGTTTCAATGCTTCCGCTATATTGTCGACTCAGTGAACCTGTTACCGATCGCTATGCGTTCCTAAACTCCGCTGCACTCGGACAATCTGTGCGACTCTGTGGCTTAGAACTCTTGCCGCCAGCCAATGAACCATGGCCTTGCACGGGCGTGGATCACGCTCGTGCGGCATCATGCCCGGATGGGTTAAGCGATCGTTCCGCGGGAGCGCTGGCGAGGGTAATTCCCGCCTAGCGGGAACGGCCGATTTGCCTGCGGGAGATCGGGGCGTGACACCATCTTAAATAAAATCTTGTAATACATTATAATATACCAACAAAAAATGATCTTTAATTGTAAATAACCCTCTGTTTCTATTCTTTTTAATCACTTTCTTGAATCAAAGCAAACATGATAAGGAAAACAGCTACTATACATATTGGCAATGTTGGCTAGATGATGTTAAAAATAGGCTTTTTATAAGGGCACTACCATATTTACTTGGAGCTAGCCCAGGATTGGGGCTAGCCCACTAAGGAGGAAACTTTACTTACACTAACCCATCATTTTACTCATACTAGCCCACTACTCCCAAACACTCCCAAACCCTCCCCACCGGAGCTCTCCCCCCTCCCGCCGGCCGATCTCCGCTGTCCTCCTCCTCCTTGTCGATGGCTCCCAAAGTCTCGAAAGAACCAAGGTACAAATCATCATTCTCCTTGTGCTATTGTATTTGCAAAATTGTCCAAAAATTTTAAAAAATCCTATTGCATTTTGAAAATTTTGAGTGATTTTCTTTCCATTCTTCAAATGAGGGCATACAAGTCTTTGGCGGAGTTTAGGATGTAGTTTAGACGTTCACTTGGTTGATCGAACACGATTTTAGGGCGTACAATGTCGAGAATCGTCGACATTGTCGAGCAGTATCGGGCGGGACTATAGAATTTTCTACAGTCCCATATAGATTTAGGACTGTAGGAAAATCGACAGTCCTATATATATTAAGGACTGTCGAATTGTCTACAGTCCTAAATTTATATAGGATTGTAGGCATTTCAACAGTCCTAAAAAATTAGGACTATTGAAAATTGCTACAATCCTGAATGTAAAATTAAATTATTATGTTAAAATAGAAATTAATTTTTGTCTGTATATATTAATTTTTGTCTTATAGTCATGCCCCTGGAAAGGACACTGTGGATGAAGATATGAGAAGACGCCCTACTGCGTCGATGCGTAAGGAACGCACAGTTTCGCGTACTATTGAACCAGGCGTCACTATCCGCGAGGCCGAGGCACACCCTGAAGTGAGGAAACGTCGATTGACGAAGAAGACTGCCCTTCGTTCGAAGAGACGTGCTCCTCCTAGTTCTTCCGGTTCTTCTTCCTCCTCCGATGAGGACATGCCAAATGTTCCAAATCGGCCTACTGATGGTTCAGGACCTTCTCAGCCTGCAGATAGTCCTGTCGAGAGTCTTCCACAAACTCTCGGAAACCGGACTACTGATTGTTCAGGACCTTCTGAGCAGGCAGATAGTCCAGTCGACACTCGTCCAAACGGTTGCTCTATGTTACCGTCGATCGAAAACCATATTGCATACCAAATATGGAACAATCCGGTAAGTACATTACGTTATGATAAATTTATATATAGTTGTAAGTTCAAAGTTCATTTTACATAGAGGTATAATTTCATCCAATTGTTGACTTTTTAGGAGAGTGGTCGTATGTTGACGGTGATCAACCACGGAAAAAAATGCAATACATGGAGGTATGAATTATTGGGAGATGATGTGAAGGCTAAAATCAGTCCCACCGGTCTACGATATTTGGGTAGCTACTTATATACGACGGTGGATAATGCACTGATTTCAACATTTGTAGAACGGTGGCATCCAGAAACCAACACTTTTCATCTATCCAATGGGGAGTTGACGATTACCCTTGATGACGTCCATCATATATTGGGACTTAGGGTTGATGGTCGTCCCATGCAGAATCATACTTTTGATGAGTCGAGCATCAACTATTACGACTATATTGTGGATTATGTATCAGGGTGTCTGGGAGTTGATGCCACTAGTTTTATTAGTCTTCGAGAATTCAAGAAGTCCTACGGACTTCCTCTAAAATATTTGGAGGAGATATTCGCTGAGCCAGCCCCCGAAATTGATAATAGCGAAAATGTGGCCCGCGGATATATGCAGTTCATCTTAGGGGCTGTCGACATTACCGATAAGTCTGGAACGTCCGTAAATGCCAAATATCTCCTCAATTTGGACAACATTGAAACGGTGGACGAAATTTCTTGGGGAAGCGGTATACTGGCATACCTTTACCGCGAGCTTGGTGCGGCATCCCGTGTGGGTTCGAAGACAATTTTCGGATGCCAGACTCTACTCCATGTATAGATATATCTTTGTCAACTTGTATACATAAATTTAAATTGTGTTGTTTATTTTTGGACTAATATATTTTTAACCTGGTAACGTGAAGGCATGGATATACGAGCACTTTCCAACCCTGCAGCGGGCGAAACTGAACCGAGGGTATGACGAGAACCTGCCTAGAATGTACCGATGGAAGCCAACTAAGGAAGATGCCAAACGTTCTCACACATTGGCCGCCCTACGGCATGCACTCGAAGATATGACGACAGAAGAGGTGAATATAGACCTAATTTTGTACTTAATTGGTATTAATTTACTATGTTATGCTAAATGACGTTATGCTAAATTTTATGTGGTGCAGATTGTATGGGATCCATACCGTGATTTGCGACAGACTACCCGACCATTGCAACCAGTCGCCTTATTTCACGGTCTTATCAGTTGTCATGAAATCGAGGAGGCTTATATGCCGGATAGAGTGCTCCGTCAGTTTGGCTACGTACAAACTATCCCAAAGCGCACTTTGAAAATGATAACTCCTCCGCGTGGTACAAAACCGCTAAACTATATTCCTGCGGCGTTCAACTGGGTATCAGACTTCTTCACCGAGTGGCAACGCCACGTTATTAGAGATACCGAACGTCAAGCAGCAGTTAATATGACGGAGTGTAGCGACGACTACCTCGCCTACTACGCCGGGTCGGACTACCTACCTTGTTCCAACGCGGAGGGGATATTGTGCGTGTACCTTCAGAGCTTCCTGCCAAATCGGTCTTGTATACTGCACTGGTCAAGATGGTGAGCCAACTTGTAGACTTTAAGTTTGATATTTGTAACTGTTTCTAACAAATTTTTTTAATTCTCATGAATAGGCAAGGAAAGTGAAGAAGTTGGGAAGAAGCCTCGTAAGTTGCCAGGGTTCGAATTATATGGCAATCAATGACGAACTCCAACAAATCGACAATGTTGAAGAATTTCCTTTCTTGGAAAATAGAGAGCAACGTACAGAGAGGCGTCATGAAGTTTAAACTTTCATTTTGAGTTGTAAAAGAATGAATATGACTTTTGAGAATTGTAATAGTTTAAACTATGATTTTGAGTTGTATGAGTTGTATGACTTTTGCTACTATTGACACTTTCAATGAATTTGCTACTATTGACAACTATGAGTGAATTTGAGTTGTATACAAGTTTAAAATATCAATTTGAACTGCATACATACAGTTGTCTAATGTGCAGACAGTGGGGGTAAATTTATATATAAGACAGTGTGTAAACTGTATGTATGAGGACTTTCACTATTTTGACAGTCCTAGTATATACTAGGACTGTCAAAATTGTGACAGTCCTGAAGTTACATATAACTGCTAATAGACAGTGGGTAAACTTTAGGACTGTCACAATTTTGACAGTCCTAGTATATACTCTACTCCGTGAAAGGACCAACACGTCTGCGAAGGACCGAGCCAAGTGTGTGCAATCAGGATGAGCCCAAAACAATGAAAGGAGTTCATCAGTTTGTGGATGTCTTCTATGGTACTCCACGTAGTGATGCTCCCCAAGCAACTTTAATACTTGCTGCATCGCCATTCTTTCTTTCATACTATTGCATTTCGCTCTGGCCAAACTATTATAGATCGTCTTCATGGTAGACTTGTTCCCATCTTGTTTTTGTCGCACAGCAGAATAAATTTGTTTCGGTGCAACTCCTGAAAGGAACAATTCTTCAACCAACTTTTTCTCATCCTCCTTCAACCGTGCCACGTAGGCATGACCCGTAAGTGTCCCTGGAATAGGATGATTTTGTCTTCCATTCTTAACTTCGATTATCCACTTCATATCTTCAACTTTTACAATCAACACCTTCAATGGACGACCACATTTTCTCGTCCCAACGTTTTTCTTAGGGATTTCTTTTTCAACAACACCATTTTTTTATGATGCTCCCTAAACACACCTCCTCTTTCGCATCCCAGCTCAAGATATTTTTGGCCCGGCCGAGATCGGATGGATCTTGCAATGACAATAACTACGTTATGTCGTCTCCCAACTTCTCTACACCACTCTAATGCTTCTTCATGGCTTGCAAATTCAATATCCGTTGAGAAAATATCATCCACATCAACACCAACAGCAGGATGTACCACAATATCTGAACAAGGTTGGTCCTATAACCAATATAAAATAATATAAAAATTAATAACTTCATATAATTATCCAGGACTGTCACTATTTTTACAGTCCTATTTTTAAATAGGACTGTCCAAATTATGACAGTCCTACTTTTATATAGGACTGTCGAATTTATGACAGTCCTCTATTAATTTAGGACTATAGATTATTTGACAGTCCTATATTTATATAGGACTGTCTAATTTTTACAGTCCTAACTCGTGACTGTCGAATTAGGGTTGTCGTTTTACGTACTGTACGTGCTTCGGAACAACCAACTTGTTCTTCGGAACGTCCGGAGTGCATATTTAATGAATTGGACGATCCGACTTCGTCATCGAACATTTTTTCATGCATTGTTCCTACAATAGTCAAAATAAACTAAATCTTTTTCGGACAATTGCAAAACTTATTCATCGTAGGTTGTCAAAAGACATACCGGAAGAATATTCCTTGGAGTATCACCAAAGTAAAATCCTCCTCCAACCACAACGAGCAATTTCCAATTTTAGGTTTGGGCTTGGTGGAATGAGGGTTTCTTCAAGTCTAGGTGGAATGCCAAAAATAGAAACAAATTTCACTTTTATACTTTGGTGTGGGCTAGCCCCAAGTAACTATGAGAGTGGCAAACTTGTAATTTTGGGAAATTGGACTGTCAAAATTATGACAGTCCTAACAATTTGTAGGACTGTCAAAATTTTGACAGTCCTGATTATAACAGTCCCGAGTTTGGGCTAGTCCCAAGTAAGTTTTATGATGGCAAACTTGTATTTTTTTGTAAATTTCCAACGGGCTAGCCCAATGTGTAGTGCCCTTATAATTTGCCTAAAAATAGTGCCATACCGTTACATATAATAGTGTTTTGACACTATGTGCTCTTTTAGTGTCACATCGGCAAGACTAACGTAGCTAGCCTACCACGTCATTTTTCCTGTTTGTAGTTGGCATTGAGCCTAATGAAAACTCTCTTTATTTGGGTTTCTCCAAATCACTCTTTTCATGTTTTAAGGGTGTTGATAAGGGCACTGCCAATTTTACTTGGGGCTAGCCCAGGATTGGGGCTAGCCCACTATAGAGCTACCTTTACTCATACTAGCCCAAGTTTATACTTGGGGCTAGCCCAGGATTTCAACCCATCCGATTCTTATTCGCCAAACCTAGCTCCCCCGACCGTAGCTTCTCCCCCGACCGTAGCTTCTCCCCCTCCCGCCGACCCCCTCCCGCCGGCCGATCTCCGCTGTCCTCCTCGTCCTTGTCGATGGCTCCCAAAGTCTCGAAAGAACCAAGGTAGAAATCCTCATTCTCCTTGCACTATTGTATTTGAAAAATTGTCCAAAAATGATAAGAAATCCTCTTGCATGTTGAAAATTTTGAGTTTTTTTCTTTCAAATGAGGGCATACTAGTCGTTGGCGGAGTCTAGGATGTAGTTTAGACATAGAAGTCGTTTGGAACATGATTTTAGGGCGTACAATGTCGAGACTGCTCGACATTGTCGAGCAGTATCGAGCGGGACTGTAGAATATCCTACAGTCCCATACTGATTTAGGACTGTAGGAAATTCGACAGTCCTATATATATATAGGACTGTCGAAATTCTTACAGTCCTAAATCAGTATGGGACTGTAGGATATTCTACAGTCCTAAATCATTAGGACTGTTAAAAAATCTGCAGTCCTGTATACTTACAGGACTGCAGAAATGGCTACAGTCCTGAAAATAAAATGAGATTATTATGTTAAAATAGAAAATAATTTTTGTCTGTATACATTAATTTTTGTCTTATAGTCATGCCCCTGGAAAGGACACTGTGGATGAAGAAATGAGAAGACGCCCTACTGCGTCGATGCGTAAGGAACGCACAGTTTCGCAAGGCGTCACTATCCGCGAGGGCGCGGCACGCCCTGAAGTGAGGAAACGTCCATTGACGAAGAAGATTGCCACAAAGAGACGTGCTCCTCCTAGTTCTTCCGGTTCTTCTTCCTCCTCCGATGAGGACATGCCAAATGTTCCAAATCGGCCTACTGATGGTTCAGGACCTTCTCAGCCTGCAGATAGTCCTGTCGAGAGTCTTCCACAAACTCTCGGAAACCGGCCTACCGATGGTTCGGGACCTTCTGAGCAGGCAGATAGTCCAGTCGACACTCGTCCAAACGGTTGCTCTATGTTACCGTCGATCCAAAACCATATTGCATACCAAATATAGAACAATCCGGTAAGTACATTACGTTATGATACATTTATATATAGCTGTCAGTTGAAAGTATATTTTACATAGAGGTTTAATTTCATTCAATTGTTGACTTTTCAGGAGAGTGGTCGTATGTTGACGGTAATCAACCATGGCAAAAAATGCAATACATGGAGGTATGAATTACTGGGAGATGATGTGAAGTCAAAAATCAGTCCCACCGGTCTATAATATTTGAGTAGCTACTCATATACGACGGTGGATAATGCACTGATTTCAGCATTTGTAGAACGGTGGCATCCAGAGACCAACACTTTCCATCTACCCAATGGGGAGTTGACGATTACCCTTGATGACGTCCATCATATATTGGGACTTAGGGTTGATGGTCGTCCGATGCAGAATAATATTTTGGATGATTCGAGCATCAACTATTACGACTATATGGTGGATTATGTATCAGGGTGTCTGGGAGTTGATGCCACCAGTTTTACTAGTCTTCGAGAATTCAAAAAGTCCTACGGACTTCCTCTAAAATATTTGGAGGAGATATTCGCTGAGCAGGCCCCCGAAATTGATAATAGCGAAAATGTCGCCCGAGGATATATGCAGTTCATCTTAGGGGCTGTTGGCATTACCGATAAGTCTGGAACGTCCATAAATGCCAAATATCTCATCAATTTGGACAACCTTGAAACGGTGGACGAAATTTCTTGGGGAAGCGGTATACTGGCATACCTTTACCGCGAGCTTGGTGCGGCATCCCGTGTGGGTTCGAAGACAATTTCCGGATGCCAGACTCTACTCCATGTATAGATATATCTTTGTCAACTTGTTTACAAAAATTTAAATTGTGTTGTTTATTTTTGGACTAACATATTTCCGGTAATGTGAAGGCATGGATATACGAGCACTTCCCAACCCTGCAGCGGGCGAAACTGAACCGAGGGTATGACGAGAACATGCCTAGAATGTGCCGATGGAAGCCAAGTAAGGAAGATGCCAAACGTTCTCACACATTGGCCGCTCTACGGCATGCACTCGAAGATATGACGACAGAAGAGGTGAATTTAGACCTAATATTGTACTTAATTTCTATTAATTTACTACGTTATGCTAAATGACGTTATGCTACATTTTATGCGGTGCAGATTGTATGGGATCCATACCGTGATTTGCGACAGACTACCCGTCCGTTGCAACCAGTCGCCTTATATCATGGTCTTATCAGTTGTCATGAGATCGAGGAGGCTTATATGCCGGATAGAGTGCTACGTCAGTTTGGCTACGTACAAACTGTCCCAAGGCGAACTTTGCAAATGATAAATCCTCCGCGCGGTACAAAACCGCTAAACTATATACCTGCACATTTCAACTGGGTATCGGACTTCTTCACCGAGTGGCAACGCCACGTCATTAGAGATACCGACCGGCTAGCAGCAGTCAATATGGCGGAGTGCAGCGACGACTACCTCGCCTACTACGTCGGTGTCGGACTACCAACCTTGTTCCAGCGCGGAGGGGATGTTGTGCGTGTACCGTCAGATCTTCCTCCCAAATCGGTCTTATATACTGCACTGGTCAAGATGGTGAGCCTACTTGTAGACCTTAAGTTTGATATTTGTAACTTTGTCTAAATTTTTTTTTCTTTTTTCATGAATAGGCAAGGAAAGTTAAGAAGTTGGGAGAAGCCTCGTCAGTTGCCAGGGTTCCAATTATATGACAATCAATGACGAACTCCAAAAAATCGACAACGATGAAGAATATCCTTTCTTGGATACTAGAGAGCAACGCACGAAGAGGCGCCATGACGTTTGAACAATCATTTTGAGTTGTAAAATTGTGAACGTTGTCAAACTGTAAAGTATAATTTGAGTTGTAAACGTTGTAAAAGTTTGATTGAATATGACTTTTGACGTTATAATTTGAGTTGTAAACGTTGCCTACTTGTGAAAGTTTGAGTTAATTTTGCCTTGTTGTTACTATTTTGATCTGTATACTGTGCATATGGGTCAGTGGGTTAACTGTATATTCAATTCTTGTTCACAGTAGGACTGTCCAAAATTGACAGTGGGTAAACTTTAGGACTGTCACAATTTTGACAATCCTAGTTTGCACTAGGACTGTCAAAATTGTGACAGTCCTAAAGTTATATCCCACTGTCAAAATTGACAGTGAGTAAACTTTAGGACTGTCACAATTTTGACAGTCCTAGTTTACACTAGGACTGTCAAAATTGTGACAGTCCTAAAGTTATATATTTACTCCAAATTGACAGTGAGTAAACTTTAGGACTGTCACAATTTTGACAGTCCTAGTATCCTGGCAGTTTTCCATAATGACAGTCCTAAGTTATTAGTTGCAATGCGCAATATACAATCAAAATCTCCATAACTCTTTTCATTACACAACATACAACATATGGTTCAATATACACTTAGACAATCATGGATCAAGAAATTATACATTTTCACTTGGGGCTAAATCAATCGATTAAAATATCAAAGTAGTCGTCCGACATGATTTTTGGATCCTCCATCTTCATCATCTTCTTATAGGCCGTCATTGCATCCATGTAGGGTGTCGTCCATGCGATCGCTTCCTCAGGTGCGTGTTTATACCAAAGCGTAGAAGGTGGCGGAATAGGAGAATGAGCGATCAACCTTGGGATGACGAAGTGTTGTCCGACAAGCCCAATGCAACATAGATTGGATACTCGGTGTTCGGCCGGGGGGGCACACATTGGAAAGAAAGTATTGTTAATACCATGTGAGATAATTACAATAGGTAACTTATACCTATTAGAGAAGACATAAGCAGCAGGCGGGACATCCATGTAATGCTCTGGTCCGGTAAATGTTTCCGTACAAGGTATGCCTGCCAACAAATCCCCAACAATTTCTTCGCCAAGTATCTGGCTATAGAAGGCTAGTCGCGACTCCAACTCCTCGTACAGCTCTGCCCTAACCTGTCGCCATCCTGCTTCCACTGAATAGCCTAGTTGTCTTGCTAGTGCATGGTATCCACAGTGGCCATCCGCAGGAACATCATCAATAGACCAAATGAAGTTCCGTATCTCAGGTAGAAATTTTTCAATGTATAGACTATAAGAAACAGAAAAGTTTTGAACACCCTCCGCCGTGCCTGCATCTATCGTTTTCTGTTTCTTCCCCCTTCGAATAGTTAGCTTAGGAGTTCGAACAACGGACTTTGCCTCCAAACTGCGTTCGATATGTTCAAATAAGGATGGATCTCTTTTAGTTGACTCCTCCTCCTTCTTTTTGGCTCTACTCTTTCTTGAGTGTGGTCTTCCCTTAGGAGTTCGAACAACGGATGGCTCTTGCAATCGAGTAGTTGCCGGGACTGCAATCTCTTGGATTTTAAACTCAATGGATCTTCTCTCCAGTTCCGATGCGCCACACCACCTTGCGTGAAGTAGTTTAACTTGGGGCAACGCAAAGAAATCATCTTGCACTTCCACCGCCGGCATTATCGACAGCTGTCGCCAACGTTGATCAACACCTTCTATTGGAATAGGTATAGAATCACGACGGTATTCGTTGATTTCATGTGCACACGGTAGTCCGAGTGAATGTCGATATGAACAACCGCAAACCTCGGGATCATAACCCACCGACTTCGACCTACGAATCTCCTCAAACAATAACCCCAAGGCCTTGTGAGATACCACATGGGTTAAACCATCCAAGAGGTGTTCTTGCTTGTATTCATGCTTTGCAATATTGAGGCTCATCTCAAATGATGCTACAATATCGTTCACCGTGGCAATAGTCATCAAATGAATCGATTGCCAAACAGAGACAAAATTACCGACCGATGAGCGTAGATATCTTTTTAAACATGAGTGTGCCCCTTCGACCCGGTTCGTAGTGATCGTGCCATAATGCTTCACCATGTTGGTCCATGCTAAGACGAATTGCTCTTTATGTGGTCCTAGCCAAGTCTCTTTGATATAAGATATGCATGTCGGGTTACTTGGCTCCCACTTTTGTTGGAACATGTACCATGCTGCGTCGTAACTGTCTGTAGTACTTGCTTGCCATACAAGACTCCAATCACTATAGAATTCTTCGAAGCGAAGCATGTCAATTTTACCGTCCACAGTTTCAAATTTTTTCTTGCATTGAGCATGGATATTTCTATTTATATGCCAAGTGCATAGTAGTCTATGCGCATGAGGAAATACAATATCTATAGCATTTATCAACGCATATTCTCTGTCAGTAACAAAAACAGACGGCTCTTTGCAACCTGTGTAAAGGGATTGTAGTTTCCTCAACGCCCATGTGTAATCCTCTACTGTCTCACTCTTCATAAAACAAAAAGCGACTGTAAATGTTTTATCCGTAGACGTAAACCCGACAACATGCAAAAGAGGCATCTTGAACTTGTTGGTCTTATATGTACAATCAAGGACCAACACGTCTGCGAAGGACCGAGCCATATGTGTGCAATCAGGATGAGCCCAAAACAATGAAAGGAGTTCATCAGTTTATGGATGTCTTCTATGGTACTCCACGTAGTGATGCTCCCCAAGCAACTTCAAAACTTGCTGCATCGCCATTCTTCCTTTCATACTATTGCATTTCGCTCTGGCCAAACTATTATAGATCGTCCTCATGGTAGCCTTGTTCCCATCTTGTTTTTGTCGCACAGCAGAAAAAATTTGTTTCGGTGCAACTCCTGAAAGGAACAGGTCTTCAACCAACTTTTTCTCATCCTCCTTCAGACGTGCCACGTAGGCATGACCCGTAAGCGTCCCTGGAATAGGATGATTGTGTCTTCCATTCTTAACTTCGATTATCCACTTCACATCTTCAACTTTTACAATCAACACCTTCAATGGACAATCACATTTTCTCGTCCCAACATTTTTCTTAGGGATTTCTTTTTCAACAACACCCTTTTTTTTATGATGCCTAAACACACCTCCTCTTTCGCATCCAAGCTCAAGATATTTTCGGCCCGGCCGAGATCGGATGGATCTTGTAATGACAATAACTACGTTATGTCGTCTCCCAACTTCTCTGCACCACTCTAATGCTTCTTCATGGCTTGCAAATTCAATATCCGTTGAGAAAATATCATCCTCATCACCAACAGCAGGCTGTACCACAATCTCTGAACAAGGTTGGTCCTATAACCAATATAAAATAATATAAAAATTAATAACTTCATATAATTATCCAGGACTGTCACTATTTTGACAGTCCGAATTTTATATAGGACTGTCAAAATTATGGCAGTCCTACTTTTAAGTAGGACTGTCGAATTTATGACAGTCCTATATTTATAGAGGACTGTGGAATATTTGACAGTCCTATATTTATATAGGACTGTCTAATATTTACAGTCCTAACTCGTGACTGTCAAATTAGGGTTGTCGTTTTACGTACCGTACGTGCTTCGGAACAACCAACTTGTTCTTCGGAACGTCCGGAGTGCATAATTAATGAATTGGACGATCCGACTTCGTCATCGAACATTTTCTCATGCATTGTTCCTACATTAATCAAAATAAACTAAATCTTTTTTGCACAATTGCAAAACTTATTCAACGTAGGTTGTCGAAGACATACCGGAAGAATATTCCTTGTAGTATCACCAAAGTAAAATACTCCTCCAACCACAACTTGCTATTTCCAAATTTAGGTTTGGGCTTGGTGGAAGGAGGGTTTCTTAAGTCTAGGTGGAATGCCAAAAATAGAAACCCATTTCACTTTTATACTTTGGTGTGGGGTAGCCCCAACTAACTATCAGAGTGGCAAACTTGTAATTTTAGGGTAATGGACTGTCAAAATTTTGACAGTCCTAACATTTTGTACTCTGGGCTAGCCCACTGTTAAAATCAGGACTGTCAAAATTTTGACAGTCCTACCACTTGGAAGGACTGTCAAAATTTTGACAGTCCTTCCAAGTGGTAGGACTGTCGTAATTTTGACAGTCCTGATTTTAACAGTGGGCTAGCCCCGAGTAACTTTCATGATGGCAAACTTGTAATTTTTTCAAATTTTTCAATGGGCTAGTCCCGAGTAAAAAGTGTAGTGCCCTTATCAACACCCTGTTTTAAGAGGATATGGCCCGGGTCTCAAGCATGGCCATCTGCCATCATATCTGCAGCAGCCACCAGCCACATTCGACTAGTTGATGTGTACTGATAAGCCTGTTCTCTAATCCCATAGTTACAAACATCTATCTCGGTGTGTTTTGCTATTTAACGAACATATAATTAAGGACTGCCTGTGCAATGTGTGTTTTGCTTCTTTTGAGTATCTCGTTTGGAATAATTGGATCACCAAAGAAACTTCTGAAACATTATCAGGTTGTGGCTAACAACAGTGACATAGCTTGGGGAGAAAAAAATGCAGGGGACTTTCTCCAACTAAAAGAGGGAATTGTTCTCAATACAATTTTCCATATAAACAACTTGATAGTGATTCACAGCAAACCTTGTAAACTGACGTGAATACTTTCATTTTCATCTGGCAGGTACAGGCTGATCGTGCAAATATTCACCTGAAGTAGCAAAGATACTTAAATCAAAGGAGCTAGCGCAGCCATTATTTGTTGGTCTTGTTTTGCTTGCAAAAGCTCAACTTCCTCTTCCTTTCTTTAGTCCCACATCGGATGGGCCAAAACTCTCTTGTGTACATATATTAGTTTCTCTTCTTTGCTCTCTTAAGTTGTTGTGTGGGGAACCCCTTGGGCCACACAGGCGTGCCGCTGCTGCCCGGCCCGGTTCGGTTCGGCGTGCGTACGCGCCCACATCTGCGGGCGCTGAATGCCGATTCGATTTCTTCTTCGGATTCGGTCGGGCTGGGACCCTAAAATTCTTTTTGCTCCTCTTCATTCTTTCACTTATTTTTCTGAACGTTGGAATTTAATTTCGTCAGTTACGAATTGTTTTGAACCGTTATAATTTTCAGTGTCCAGGTTCATTCGTTTAATTCTCCTGTGTAACGGCTGAATTAATCGGAAATTAATTCAGACCGTTACCTATCAGTATTATATATGTGTTTGTCTTCTTTGTAAAAGATCAGAACTTTTTCTCTCCAAAAAATTGTTGTGCCAACTGATTTGTACTCTGTTCTTCGTCTTCATCTCCAAGCTCTGGGCAGAGCTAAGTCCTGGTCGTTCTCTCCAAGTCATGTGCGGCAACGAGATACCGGTAGTGCGGGAGTTTTACCACTAGGAGCTTCGGGAACGTCTGCACACAGATCCCGAATAAACTCTTAGGGCAGTGCTTCATGCACGACTTCCCCAGAGGCCGGTAACATCTGTTTAATTTTATTTTTGTATTCTGAAATTTTTCAAAAAGAAAACAACAAATTCTAAGAGTATTCATATTGAATTGTGGGGATGATCTAGTGAGAATTAGATTTTTTATTTTTATTTTAAATGGTATCAGGCCTCACAGACCAAGAAGTTGTGTGTATCTCATATTTATCATGTGTAAATTACTTTGATGATTCTTTAAATCATGCATCACGATCTGATCTACATACCGTACAACTCATGTCCATCAATTTTATTTGGGTTGAAAATGTTTTGTGTTAATCAAGTACACACAAAAAATGTAGAGTACTATAAATCCACATTTCATTAATCGCTTATACATAGTTGAAAAATATGAAATCTTCACAGCTTCTCCACAGGTTCTAAGATTTGTAAAATTTTGGATTATCTAAATAGTGGATCAACCTCAAAGTTTGTCAGTTTAGACCATGGTTTGCAGTATCGGCCAATGATGATCCAATGCACCCGATATCGATATTGTTTGACATATCCCGATCCGATATCGACCGATATCTGATACTGATCGATACCGACACTGGGGATCTCTTTTCCGGTCAATTCGGCAAAGACAACTAAACGAAGAAGACCATAAAAACATAGTAAGAATGTAGAAGAAGAAAATTTATCTATGTAAATCATTTCGCAAGGGTGACTACTATTTCATTCAATTTCAAAATTGCTAAGAAACAACACTGAAAATACTTTAAATTATGTCTAACTATATAAAATGTACTTTCTAAAATGTTAATAATTTGTTAATAGCTATTTGCTTTCAGATACCAAAAAAATTCGATACTCTCATCCGAAACCGTCGATACTGTCGATAACACTGATCCCGATACTCATACGAATGGTCAAATACCGATTCTGATACTGCGAAGGAAACACCAGATTATGTCGTGTCATACTACATCTAAGTTCATGAAAAGTAGAACTAACTATCCTTTGAAAGAAAAGCATCAGGGTGTATCAAAAGTTTGATACAGCCCATTGTATCAAAGTTTTTTTCCAAATTATGAGATGAAAGTTTATCAGAACATGAATGGTGGCTTTATCAATGCACGTTAACATTTGCCATAACGTCACTACACCCCAGCATTAACAGATGCGACTCTCTTACCGGTAGATAGTTTGAGAAATGTGACAACCATAAACTTCCATTCCCAGTACCAATATAGACATGAATGGTGGCTTCACTTTTACGTAACAGCAGTAGCAGTTTAGACTTTTTCAGTCAATAATGTTAGTTCCAACCAGTGATTCAATGTATTAAGTCACATGTTAACAAAATCTGTAAAACGTACATTGATAAATGTGCTGGTGAGAGTACTAATATAAAATACACATTTATCAATGTGTTAACATGTGTCCTAAGGACACATGTTAATACATTGATGAACATATATTTTATATTGGTACTCCCATCATTACATCTATTAATGCACGTTTTACTTAAAATGTGTATTGATAAATGTAAAATGTGCATCCATACATAACAGTCTTTTAATTTTTTACTATTTGAGAAGAGTAAACAAGTCTTTTTATTACTTGGGAAGAGCAACAACCCCCTTTAATTTTTTCTATACATAATTACCTAGCTATCTATGTTAAATTTAATGAATAATCTTAATTAGTAAACACATGTAAGAATATTTTTTATATAAAAAAAATTACGGCGAAGCGTCAACTTTTTCCTATTATATAGTAGTAGTATAGATTAGGAAACAGATCCAATGTGACAGCCAACTCTTTGCACTCACTTAGGGTTATGTAGATTTGTCACTGTATGTTATGAATATGTGACACAAGTTTTGTTTTCAGTAAGCTGCAACTACCTGCTCTGCTATGTTGGCACTACACAGCCAGGTGTTACAGGCAAATATTTCGAGAACTGCAATATGAAAATCCGTTGTTCTGCAAAAAAGAGAGATACAGATTTAGCTAAAAAGCTCTGCAAATTCAGCCAGGAGCTCCTTAAGAGAACCAGATCTTCAGCTAAACAAAGTACCTGTATTATATCAAACAAATAATATACATCAACAACAGTATTCATTATGTATCATGTACAAACTATTTTATTCTTCATAGCATGTGGAAAGAGGACTTTTACATGTACTAACATTTACATATGTGGATATGGGTATGTTTCACACAAAATTTACATAAAAATGTTAAAGGGCTTTCACGGGTACATGTTAGGGAACAACACATTTAAGTTGAAAAATTATTAGGAGGTAGTACACTAATTGTTAGGAGGCAACACAAACACAACTTTCGTTCGGGAACAACACATCTAAGTTGGAAAATTATTAGGAGGTAACACACTAATTATTAGGAGGCAACACAAACACAACTTTCTTTAACACAAACGCCAATTGTTATAGTTTTTTTTTCATTACATTTCATATTTAAGTAATGTATAGCTTAGATTGGGTCTATTTATGAAATTTTGAACCCCTATTATCAAGGTTACGAAGCTTCAGAAATAGAAATATTCCCATTTGACAAGATTCCCAAAAATTTGGCAATCTAGCAAATAGTAAAGACCTAATACAGAGTTTTCTTGTCTCAAGATTTTAAAAATTTTGACAGTCCTAACAATTCAAATATGCATCATGGATCAAAACAAAAGTGCACCAATTGGTAGCTACAAAACGATCAATACATATTTAAAGGTAACCATATTGTAACAATAAATTTTTAGCTCTCAATGGTCACCACGGATACTCAACATCAAACTTTGGAGAAATTATTTAGTGGGCTGGGCTCACCATATGGTTCTGGTGTACCTTAATTCTTGTTTTGCCACAACACTTACTATTTTTTTTTCTCTAATTTAATATTAGTGATATGGCAATGCACTATTGAAAAGTGAATCAAAATCTCACCACTGCCACTGTAGTGGCTGAATAATTTCTCCAAATTTTGATTCAAATTTAAACCAATAAACATTAAAACGTTGCTTCAACTTCAAGTCTTGTAGCAACGAGGTAGGGGCAACACATCCATGTCTGTGCTCTCTAGCATATCAACCAGTGTTTTAAAACCGGATCGAACCGGCCGGTTCAACCGGTTAACTCGTGAACCGATAGCTTTTTCGGTCCGGGTCAATATTAACCTACTATTTTTTCAAAATCGATTGAAAATGTATATTTTTGTAAAAATAGTATCTAGAAGGGATTGAACTTGGACCATGTAGATTAACCCAATGGTTGAACCACACTACTTGAGCCAACTGGCTGAACCGGTTTGACTAGACCCATTGCGTTGTCCAGATCGATCTCTGGTCCGATTTTTAGAACACTGATATCAACATCCATCAATGCAATTTTAAAAGCAAAAATACATTCATTTGCAATCCAAGAAGGACAAGAACAAGCAAAATGTAAGAGACCAGACGGCCAAACAATCCACTGTATATGAACCAACCGAACTAAAAATACAAAAGAAACACTAAATGGGCAATAACACCGTTTGGAACAAATATGAAACTTTTAAAGCCAATTTGAATTTTTTTTAGAACTGACAAAATTTTGACATTCATATGTTCTCAGGATTACCATTCGTGAAAACAGACTTCTCTGTCATCATAATTGCTAAATTCTTGACAATGTGCACATATCCATGGCAGGACTATCAAAATTTTGGCAGTCCTTTGTCATCCCAAACGGAACTGTTTTTATTCTGAAGCTTCGAAATTCCATTAATGAAGATCGAAACAATATTAGGGGACATCACAACTTAATTATAAAACAAAATAAAATTGGCTCATTTCTCTTCCTTTTCAAGTCCCATTTGGGAGAATTGTGACAATAAAGTTGTGAAAAAAACAAAAAAAAACTTAATCATACTGGCCAAAGAAACAAGGAATCATCAATTGTGACAATAAAGTTGTGAATGTCTAGAATACATAAACTGAAACCTAGAAAGCAATACCTGGTGGAACCTAGCATATAGTTTATAACAAATTCTTCTATAAGAAAACAATGCAGGCTAATAAATTATCTTCCAACATAAGGGGAAAAAAAAATTCAAATGCAATTACTGAGGCATATTAATCAGTTCTAACTTAATAAAAGAAATACCGAACTCAGCTGGCTCTTGTGGTCAGCGAGGAGAGGTATAACCTCCTTGGCTAGACGGATGGCCTCGGAATCAAACAACGGAGAGATGTGGGTGTGTGTATGTGTGAAAAAAATTGGGGACAATGGACCCAAATGGCATGCAATGCAGTGTGTACGAAGTCCCGTACGTATCGTCGGACATCGTAAAAAAAGCTTAACAAAATAAATGTTTCAAGCCTCAAACTTCCAACTCTGGAAGGCAGAACTATAAAAGATTATAAAGACAGACAAAAAAGTAATGAAATGTCTTCTTAAGAATGGCATCACAAACTTAACCTAGCATCATTCAAACTTAAGATAGATAGGCAATCTTCAGCATAAATGCTTGCTTTTCCCTTCCTTTTTTTGCCACTACTACTTTGTTAAGGGTGTAGAAAACCGAAACAGATGCCTAAAGCAGCAGTCTGATACAATTCTTCGGAAAGGATGCTTATATGACTTGATGATTTGCTTAGTTTCTGCAGGCATAGTCTTGGTAGATAACTTTCTTTTCTCAATTGTTGAAGATCTTCGCCGGTGACATCCCATAAAAACAACAACAAAACCTTTACCCAAGATTTTGCGATCCGTTGTTTGAATCATTTTCTTCCATTCAGCTCTGTTAAGGGCCATGTTCTCTGTAAAACTAGCAGGAAAAGAACATCTATTACTAAAAGTATTTTATAAATAATTTTCAAGCATAATTAATTTAAATAAGTCAGCTTAACATAGTTCAAATAACCATTTCTCATTTCACCAAACCTAAAACTTGGTAATGGCACAACTTAAAATATTACACCACCATGGACACAACTTGAGGACAAAATCATTAATTCTATTGGCATAGTGAATGAAGGGGAACTTACTCAGGCAAATCATGGAAAATCTCATTCTGTGATATTTTTGTGCCTATGTGCCCTCAAATACTCACAAACAGGTTGGGACTGCTCGGAAAGAATGGTGAAAATTGGCCATCCCTGCAGAGCATTAAAAGACTATTACTGATCTAATCCTGAATGTAAGTAAATAACAAACCCATTGTAATTATTATGTATCAAAATAACACAAACCTACAGTTGATGGTAACCATATTACATGACATTTCTTGACCACACTGCTAAGTATCGATTACAAGGGACCCTAACTGTGATGCTCTAAATTTCCTTAGAAGTGAAACTCAAGCGAGACCATTGAAGGTGTAACACTTTAACACTGATTTTGACAACAGTACTACGTCTAAGCAGTCACCTGGCTCAATCAAATGCCGCATCAACATTCCTGCATTTAGAGATAGACTGTTAATATAGAGAAGTTTTAAAGGCTAACTACTAATTAACAACAGCAGACAATTTTACCTAACTAGCTGGAGGTCTTTCTGGTGGCGTTTTCTGCAAGATTTTGCATACTTGGTCCATCAGCTGATCGGAAATGTTTTCGATGAACATATGTGATTCCATAGTTTCTGCAGCCTTAACTGCAATTTTGTTGAGTAAGCTGCACAAAGAGCCATATCGTTTCGCCAGAGATGATCTGCAATCACTATCAGCTGCAAGTTCAGGAATGCTTCCTACAGTTACGCTCTTAGCATCCTTTGTCCACCTTCTAAGTATATATTGTGGGGGTAGAACTTTAATATTTATGATGTCAAGAACTTTCAAGACATGACGACATTGAATACCTATGAACTCAAACTTTTTACAGCTGCAGAAGATTGTACTATCTGATGAATCAAACCTGACAAGGTATTCTTTATGGTGGTCATCAACAGTGACTCTATATTCAAACACAGTCCCAACCTGACCACAGTTAAATACCATGCAATCCATAGAAAAGTCGAATTCTGTTTGAAATATTTTGAACACTGCAGGTGTATATGCAGTTGCGACTTGCTTCAACATTCGTAAAGCAGGTACCTTCGCCATGCTTTGGCGTGCATGAAAATCAGCTTGTAGCTCTGCATGTCGTTGTTGATTTACTATACTTTCATAATGCTTAAAAAAGTCGAAAAGGTTTTTCCCCAAATCCAGGTATTCTTTAAGGGCACTATTCATATTTTCCTTAACTAGTGTGCTTATAATGTCTGCACAAAATGTCTCTCGCCCATATGCTAAAGACCATTTCTCCCTATCTTCATATAGCTTAGCCAACCATATATTGCTATGGAGATCATACATTCCTAACAACAACTTCCATTCTTTTAGGAACTCCTCTTCTTCCTCAATTTCGTAAAGGCATCTGCTAAAATCTTTTGTAAAGGTTGTTGAACCTTGAAAAACAAAATTTAGGTGTTTTGCGGCATTATTGTATATCTGCCACACACAAAGACGATGTGTCGTACCTGGGAAGACTGCAGCTATTGCATTAGACATTGCCTCAGACCGGTCTGTAAGAATCACCTTTGGTTGTTTTCCATGCATTGCAGTTTTGAAGGCCTCAAACAGCCACTTGAAAGATTCCATGGTCTCGTCATATAACAATGCTGCTCCAAAAAGTATAGCTTGCTTATGATGATTTATACCAATAAATTGTACAAAGGGCCTGGTATACTCATTTAGTGTGTAAGAAGTATCAAAAGTAAGAACATCATCAAAGTATTCGAACTCCACCTTGGACTTCACATCTGTCCAAAAAACATTTGCTAATCGATCATCTTGATCCAACTGCAAAGCACAATAGAAAGCTGGGTCTTCCACCTGTTTCTCCTGCATGTACTGCAACACAGCTCCTACATCTCCTACCATCGCAGCATTCATTCGTTTAGATGGTATATAATTCTTCAAGCCTACAGGAAGAAACTTTGGATGCTGACAACTTTCTTGTCCATTAACTTGCTCATTGTGTTTTGGGGTCACTCTTCGATCAGCCACCAAATCCAGCAACTCACCCGGACCCTTAATTAATCCCTTTCCCCATTGCCACTTCAATAAGTTAGCTTTTGTGGGAATCGTAAGTGCATGATTATGCTTTGGCTCAAAGTCTGTCACACGATATTTACCATTCTTTGTGATTTTAATAGTCATGGATGCAGGGCAACCAGTTCTATCACGTGGCTTCGGGTTTCCAACCTTTTTGCTATAACCCTCTTTATGACAACAATAATTCCTTGAGAATACCACCCCCGAGGCTCTTTTCTTAACTAGATTCTTGCGGACATTGAAACCTGTTCTAGCAGCATAGTTGATGTAGAACGCATGGGCCTCATGATCATCCTCAAATTCCATATCAACACTCGGCACCCAGTTTCCAGTGCCACCCTCAGATGTTGCAGGCATATCCAAGTGGGCTTCTTCAGCTCTTTGATGCACATGTCTCATAATAGATTCAGCAGAAGTCAAACATTTCAGTCTTTTGTAACTTTTGAGAGTCGCCCTCGCAACGCTATCCCTGCCAACTTTCTTCTTGGAAGCTTCCAATGCCATTTCTGAACCATCTGTTGATTCCGTTGCAGCTTCAGGGGACCTTGCTACAAGCTCATGGTTGTGATTTGGCTCAAATTCACTCACTCGGTATCTTCCATCTTCCATAAGCCTAACAGTTATATGTGCATGACAACCGGTTCTTGCATCAGGACGTGGATTGCTCCCTTCTTTACTGGCCTTGGAAACCCCTTCTTTATAGCAGCAGAAGATTCTGGAATATACAAGACCGGAGGACCTCCGTTTCACGTAATGCTTCCGAACTCCAAATCCCATTTCCTTGCCATAGAGGCAGTAGAAATGATAAGCCTTCTCGTCACTCTCGAACACCATATCAATCTTTGGCACCCGACTGTCATCATCAGCAACTTCCATTGAAGGGCAGGGCTGCTCTGTGGATCCTGACATTTTCTTCCACTGAGATGGGCTTTCTCAACTCCAATCAGAAGAAGCCTCAAAACTTAGAAAACATAAGATCAAAACTTCAAATTTAGTAGAGATGGTTAGTCAACAAAAATCCCCAAAGGGAACAAAAAATGTAAAGGTAAAATAATAATAACAATAACAGTAGTAGATTGATTTTATAATCGGTGTGAATTTAGGATCAAGAGGCAAGAATTCTATCTGAGCTTTAAGATACAATTTGTGAAGGTTGATTTCACATGAAAAATGATAACGACTTGTCTGGGCCGGAAATAGTTGCCTATAAAGTGTGAGGGGGAAAAACCATACTTTTACAACGGTGACCTTACAATGGTTAGCACCTTTCAACAGCCAACAAAAGCTACAAGCTGCTAGAACAAGAAAGCATAGCACTGTGCATATCAAGGATAGGCCTCAAAAAGTTCATGCTCTGCAGAAAACGACCCCTACAGAAAACGACAGACTTGAAGTCAAATCGCCTAATACCTAACATGTAGAAAAATGTACAGGTTCTGGATTTTGAAGACTGTCAATTTTACAATTAAGAAAGAAGTCTATCCGGGCAACAAAAAGATTCAATCTTTAAGGCTCACAAGCAGTTTTAGCTTCAAAGGTTCATTAAAGAAATCCAAGCTTCATAAGAGATAAGTGGCCTATAAAGTGCACAAGACACCAGAAAGCATTATGCATATATAACAGCTGCTAATCCCCAAAATCATAACTAGAGTAGAATAAAAGAATATTCGACATAACTCAATATGTATATGTAATATTCATGCTACACGTCAAGAAAAGGAGAATGCAATATAAAGGCCAAACAGAATTTGAAAACCGAGAATTGGTTTTGATGATGAACAAGCAAGAAATTCTATCTTCAAAACCAAAATTTTCAAAAATAATCCGCATCAAAGAATGATAAACCAATCTGCATATGAGGCTAACAGCCTATAAAGTGCATAAGCATACCATACAAGTGATACTACTAGTCTACTAACTAGGAATATCAAAAGTATAACTAACAGTAATCAAGCCAGATTAAATTACATACAAAACGTATGGCTTGAGAACAAGAAAGAGGAAAATGATATGTAAAGGGCATAAAAAAGTTTAAACCTTCTGCTCTAAATAGCAATG
Organism: Iris macrosiphon; assembly: GCA_036927795.1. Lineage (NCBI taxonomy): Eukaryota > Viridiplantae > Streptophyta > Magnoliopsida > Asparagales > Iridaceae > Iris > Iris macrosiphon. Next base: position 269,082,701 of record JAYESA010000004.1, on the reverse strand, counting down.
GCCAGTCTAACCTAAACACTTAAGATGTATTACAAATACAAAAGTTGCAGTATTTTGAAAATCAGGATCGAGATTTACAAGTAAGAAACAGGAAAATCTATCTGGCAACTGAAATATTTGATTTCTCGATAACCAAGGCAAGTTTTAGACTTTTAGTATAAAAAAATATGAGGAACATATGAGTTTGTAGCTAGGTATTTGACTAAACAGGATCGTACGGTTCCTATAGAACCTATCACTAAAATACCCCTAGAGGGGGATAGGGCTAAGCGGAGAGAAAAGGGTTTTCCATGAGATGTGAAATGAAAACTATTAGCCCCACACGAGGTTTGTGAATAAGTGATTGTTTGATAATGAGCAAAGAATATCCGTCTTTCTGCTAAACAGGATCCATTAAACTCATAATTCATTAGATACTTTTTATGAATGTCAACTAAGTATCGTAAGTAAATTGATCCCGTAAAAACGAATATAGGTAAGAGATGGATAACCTATCAAGTTCATAAAACATATCAAAATTGATACTTTTTATAACAGAAATAATCCATGAAAATAACGAAATAGTCAGTAAACCAAATTATAAAAGGAAAAGGAGAATCTCACTTAGCAAAGAACACAATATACATTACATAAATGTCTAAAAAAGTGTATTGTTTAGTAATGGCTATTTCACTGAATTTGTGTAAATAAGAAGATTCTGATACCTAGAAAGAATATATTACCAAAAACCAAAATCTTCTATCTCTGCAACCCAAAAGTTCTAATTTTCCAAGGACCAGCATATATTTTAGCATAATAAGTTCATGAAAATCAATATGGGCAAGAAGTGAATGACCTATAAAATTGTTAGTCTCGAGGCTTAATCAAACATGGTAGAACCAGAAGTTAAAATCGAGATCAGGAGTTCACACAAAAGTTTTCTCACTGATTTGTCTCGATCCAACGAACAACTATATAATGATTCTGATTACAACTTGCATACAAGATAACAAACGAATCAGAAAAATAAACTTCTCGTTCTTTCTTGCAATCGCAGTTGCAGACGGACAAAACAGAGTTACAACACGAAGAAGACAAGAGGAAGAAGAAGAAACTCTCCTTGCTGGGGTGATGAAGATCACCGTTGCTCAAAGCAAGATTCGTCCCACACGATCTGCTTCCAAGAACCAGCAAGTTCACGAAGAACTTCTGGAACGCTCGTTGTCACCTCCTGCTTGGACTCGCACGAACTTCCTGGACTTTAATGGCGGCAGCAACTCTCTTCGTTTCCTCTATTTCGAAGTAAGTCCTCAATGGAGGCATGAAGAGAGTATTTATAGAGGAGCCAGACCAGACCGTCCATTAGTTACGGAAAGATAGGAACAAAATAACTGCAAATCCCACAAAGATAGGCAGGAATTAATTCAAATTCCACAAAAAACGGATCTGAATAACTGACAATATCTTTTCATAACCGTTCAAATATATCCGATAGCAGCGGCCACGCAAGCAACAGCTCATGCGGCCGCTCATGTTGCGGCGCATGCGACAACGCATGCGGCCGCGCATGCACCGGCGCATAACCGAGTGCATGAGCGCATCAAATGCGCACAAGCGCCATGCACCGATGCTGGCGTGCTAAGTGCAAAGTGCACCAACAAAGCGCCACTTTGCGCCCTTGAGCCCGAGTCCGAGTCGCTAAGCCCCTTTGGGGCTTAGATCCTATGAAAATAATTCCAAGAGCATGACAAAAAGCATAAATGCTTTCATTGTGGAGTTAATCATTTTTTCTCCTAATAAAACACCTCCACATGGCACCCATGTGCCCCACCACACCCTATGTGCACACCTCAACTCATACAAAGTATTATATTGAAATACCCACTTTGTGGTGTAAGCCAATATGGGACTATTTTTCTTAGTCCAAAGAAAACAACATCAACAATCTCCCACATATCTCAATATATGGGTTGAGCGTTCCCTACAGTGACTGTCCATCATGCATTAGGATATATGTCACTTCGACTTGAATCTTCTAGTATGGATCAAATAACAGTATGATACAAGAATGGACTAGGCCTTGAATTCTGCAGCATAACTGCAATTCTTCCCACTCACACAATGACATCAGTTGTGCTTCCGGTTGCACATTAAATGTCATGTGCACACATGGTTTCGATGTATGTATCTTGGGCGTCTACAAGTTTACCCTCAAGAGACCGCCTCTCTCTTTCGATACACTCTAGGTGAGTTCTTTTAAAGAGTCCTTGACATGAAACCTTGCGCTTTCTTGCGGTGCTACTCCGCTATGACATGGCCCAAAGCCGAGGTCCCACCTCATTGTGGTGTCATCCACTGTAGCATGAGGTCCCAACCTCTTTGTAGTGCCAAACTACCCAGCATGAAGATTGTGCTTTCTTGCGGTGTTACGCCGTTGTGACATGGCTCGCGTAGCCGAGCCTTTACCCTCTTTAGGTACCTCTTGGTGGTGTTACACCTCTGTAACATGAGAACACCGGCCTCTTTGTAATGCTGCATACCACTCTTCATTTTACAACATTAGGTCACCTGCCTATATGTGGTGCTACGCCGCTGTGACATGGCTCGCGAACCCGAGGCATTACCCTATCAAGGAACCTTATGGTGGTGTCACCCACTGTAGCATGGAGTTCTCTGCTCCTTTATAGTGATGTGCTACCGTGCTTCCTGTAAAGCACGTCGGACATTCCAAATATCCTAGAACTCATTAAGGCGTCTAAGCCATCATCCCACAGAATTTTGTTCTACTCAGAGAACGGATAGTAGACAACAGTGGTTCTGGATCCGTAACCCCTCAATGTCTCAAAGGACTACCCACTGTTTCTGATATTCTCCAAGTCAATGATCCTTCTTTGAACCAAAAGCTAGATGCCTAATAGATTTCTCTTTGAACTAATAGCATAAAACTTTATAGTAGAATTACAAAGACAGAATATCATAATGTCTTCGAGTGTCATGACCCGCACCCTGATATTCGGGCACGAGTACGTGGTTACGCCCAGCCTATGCCGCAGAATCGACGGTAGATCGCTGTCTGGGTCATTTCTAACTATCTAACATCTCAACAATATAATATGGTACATGTCAATCATCTTAACTCCAAATGGAAGAGCAATATGGTATCTCACAAATATATATATATATATATATATATATCAATCTCAATCACAAAACAAACTAAGGAGAAAATAATGCACGAATGGAAATAGCGAAGGAAAGAAAGATACAATCCACAATAAGACCTAATAGTATATCTGTGAATCTCCTCAAATATAAAAGTCTAAAACAAAATCACTAAACAAAAGTAGACCTCCTCGGTCACTGGTACTATGTCCTCTGACTCTAGGGGAGTGTCCTCTAAAGTTTCACCCTCCTGAGGTCCGTAATGTGTGGGGGATAGCTCCTCTAGCCAATCATCTGGAAAAAATATATCCAGTCAGGATTGGAGCGAAGTACATACCTCTGAAAGCAGTTCCAATAACATAATCGAGCATATATAACAAGCAATAGAAAAAGATACAAGATGCACAAGTAGAAAGAATACACAATACAAGTGAACAGGCAATAGGCACAATAAAGCTGGAAGTAAATACAAGAATAACTGCAAGTAGAGAACAAGAAATACTAACTATGTGTTTTAGAGTGCGAGTTCGTTATGTGATCGGCTTAGGTTGCACATGAGGTATAAAGGTAACTCCATTATACGTGAGGTGTATAATCGACATGCACATGAGATCAAGAGGGCTTTGATCACATAACCAACTCCTACTCCCCCTCCCCAACCAATACTCATGGATCCAATCACGACAAGTTACGTACATGATCACGATAGTCACACTAGCACACGAAATAGTGGATGCACAAGAAGCACATGAAAGTCAATACCCGATGCACACGATGAAATACATGTCATTAGGTACCCGTTGCACACGGTAGGGGATAACACCTCCTGACGGGATCCATATAGCACCAGTCCGTGAAATCACTGTGTCGGGAATCAATGTATACTAATCTAGAACATGCATATATACAATATTATGAATTGAAAACAAACAGAGAAATGTACTCGCCTGAAGTCCTGAGCAAAGTGTGTCTCTCGATGCCCAAGCTGGTGTCTCACAACCTATATATGGTATGTTGCATCAATACAGGGTTCAATGATGAAAATAAATGAAGTTGATGAAATTCTAGGTCGATACGCCGTTTCTAAGTCAAACCAATGCATTCTAGGTTGCAAGAGTCTAATGCTAAGTCACTAAGTCGATATACTATGAAACTATGCTAAGCTAGCTAAGCTAACACACCACAGTGCATTCAAGAAGCCGTATCCTAAGATACGCAAGTTTTCTAATATGAAAATAGTTTATATTTATATATATATAAGTCACAATAATAATGATATCTTAAAACAAATTAATTATGATACCTTGGCCTTGCACCAATGTGTATCGCATCTAACCCGATACCCAATCTCAAAACCTTTGGTATCGACCCATACCTTGGTGATACCTTGGTATTCCAAGGCAACCCAACTAATACATATAACTAGTACATATAATATAACTCACCACTAACTACTAACATACCCTTTATGTATTAACAATACCATTATACAATAGTATACACATATAGTTAACTGGTACCAATCAACCAATACAAGTATACATATATACATAACCCATCTAATACTAATTATCTAAACTAACACTATAATATCTAACTACTAATAATATCAACTAATACAATATATATAAATACACATGTAGTTAACTAACTGCTAGTTAACAAACTCTACTAACATACTTACATAATACACACAAACATATAGTTAATTGCTAAATTAATAAGGTATATGTCTACACTAACATAATTACCTATATATAGTACTAGCTACCATTAGCTAACTTAATAGTTCAACTTACAATTAAACTAATACTCAATATACCTTGACATAATCTAGCTATCTAACACCTACCTTCATCAAAACTTACTGAACACAACCAACTGAAAACTGGGCTGAGAGTATCACTGAACTACCTGCACATGCTGTACATATACTCATGCTTACCTTGCTGTACAGACTGCACTTACTGTTAGAGCTATCCTCTGCCCGAGTTGCACTGTGCAGTGCACGAGCTGATCATTTCAGCTGCACATGCAAACTGCTCTGCAGTGTTCCCTGTTGGTGCACACTGATACAACTCTTCCAAGTGTAGCCTCTGATTGTAGCTGCTGTTCTCACTGTGTGTAATATACACAGTGACTGATCTATGACTGTGTGTCGAGTTTCTGCAGTGTGCCATTCTGACAGGCAGGTGTGCAGCTTTAGGTATGAACCTCCATGACACCAAGCTGCTGTTTTCTGGTCTAGTTCTCCTCCTATACGTAGCAGTGTTTTCTTCGAGTGAAGCACTTGCTTCTAACTGTGAAACACACAGTGAAGCATTTGCTTCAATGTCAAGTCCCAGGTGAAACTGCTTCACAGTTTCACACAGTGAAACACACAGTGAAACTGCTGCTAACTGTGAAACACACAGTGAAGCATTTGCTTCAATGTCAAGTCCCAGGTGAAACTGCTTCACAGTTTCACACAGTGAAACTGCTGATCCCTTCAGACTGTGCTGTAGTAGCTGTGTTCAAAAATACCAACTGCAGGGTGCAATCACACTTGCTAGCTGCTGTAGCTGTGTTCCTCATTCAACTGATACTGAGCACTGTTGGTAGTACATCTCGAGCCCCATCTCTGCTGCCTGATGCTCATCCCTCAACCTCACACAAACAACACAACACTCACACTACACTAATTACCTATGTACATATATATACATATGTATACACAAATAGATATATGCACATATACCCACACATGAAACCAACCCATAGATACATATTAGTCCACACTTATATATATATATATACATACATATACATATAACATAAGTACATATATATATATATATATATATATATATACAAAAGTATATATCTATATACACATATAGTGATATGTATCTAGGTACTCTAATATATACACATAAATAGCATACACATATATAATTACATATGCACGTAGGAAATTGAGCCAAACAACAAACACATGGAGCGCATCGCCCCCGTATCACAATTTTCTATGATACGCTTGCGATACGGGCCAAGGTTCAAATTATCAGTATCGGAATCGGTATCGGACCATTCCTATGAGTATCAGGATCGGCGGTATCGGCGGTTTCGGATCGGAGTATCGGATTTTTTTGTATCGGAAAGCAAACAACTATTAGTAAATTATTAACATTTTAGAGAATATATTTTATACATTTATGCATAATTTAAAGTATTTTCAGTATTGTTTCTTAGTATTTTTGATATTGAATGAAATAGTAGCCATCCTTGTCGATTGATTTATATGCGATAGATAAGTTTTCCTCTTTTATATGTTTTTACAACCTTACTATACTTTTACATCATTTCTAATTGGTCTTTTTAATTCAAATTTTTTTACCGAATTGACTGGAAAAGAGACCTCTAATGTCGGTATCGGTCAGTATCGGGTATCGGTCGGTATCGGATCGGGACATACCAAACTGTATCGGTATCGGCCGTATCGGATCGGTATCGGCCGATACTTTAAACTATGGATACGGCTCCCAACTCACAACCAAACGTATCCCGGAGGACACGTACAAGTCCAATACCTAATTTATGAACAATACATATATAAATTAGAGTGTCTACGTGTCCGTGTCATCATGTGATATGCACATGGTCCCGTGTCGGAGAAAAAACCCCAAAATCGACCGTTTCGTCAAAATGACGAGATTCGGCCCACACGTATCCAATTGTGGACACGACACAAGCTACAAACAAACAATCAAGGGTCAAATAGATCTATTAGATCCATTGACAAGCACTACATGTGCCAATCTCGGAATTCCCCCAAAATTAGCACTAAAAATGGTCATAACTTCCACCGTAGGTCTCCAAATGACTCCAAATAAAAACCTATGGGTAGCCTATGCATGTGGGGTGGTTTCTCATGGTTAAATCCCAGATCTATAGTCTATAAGAAGGGAGAAAACTGATTTATACATATTGGGAGATGGATTTCCAATGAAAATGTCCCAAATAACAAGTAGCTCCCCTCCTTGTAGATCTTGGCCTCCTCCTCCTTGTTCCTTGCTCCTTGCTTGTAGATCCTTGATGTAGACGCTTCAATGATGAATTTAGAATGAGTTTGGTGAAGATTTGGTGGAGAAATGATGAGGGAATGGAGGAAAAATGGAAGGAGAAAATGTAGATCTAGAAATTTGGGAAAAAATTAAAATGAGAGCACTCTCTCTCCTCTCATTTATGGCTGGTCATAAACCCCTCCCCAAGCAATGTACAAAGTCACAAATACCCCTTGGGGCCTCTCATGAAGAAATAATTAGGGAGAGAAGGTTCTAGTCCAATGGTTTCACTAATTAATCATGTTTCTTAATCCATGGGCCTAATTCATGGGCTCAACTTAGACTAGTCCAAAAGTTTGTTCATGTTCTCTAATTAAATGGTTAGGTCCACTACACAAGTCCAAAATAAGTCTACACTATCAACAAACAATAGTACAATAATAAATAAATCATGTCATGCACAAATATTAATTATAATAATCCTAAAATAATTAATACCCAAAGATAATTACCAAACTACCCTTGGATGGAAATGTGAGGGTGACAAACCTACCCACCTTAGAAAAATTTCGTCCTCGAAATTAAGGAAGAAACTATCTACCAAAACAAACAATATAATGCAAGAAGGAATTATACCTCACGGCTCGAAAAGATACGGATATCGCTCGCGCATCTCGGCCTCTCGCTCCCAGGTACTCTCTCCTGGCGAGTGATGCCTCCACGCGACACGCACCAAAGGAATCGTCTGGTTCCTCAGCACCTTCTCTCTCCGATCCAGAATCTCCACTGGCTGCTCTGGATAGCTGAGAGTAGGGCCCACCTCTATCTCCGAATGATCCAACACATGACTGAGATCTGCCACGTACCGTCTCAACTGTGACACGTGAAATACGTTGTGCACTCCTTCCAATGCAGGTAGTAAGTCTAGTCTGTAAGCGACTGCACCGACCCTCTCAAGAATGCTGAAAGGACCGATGAATCGCGGACTAAGCTTGCCGCCTCAACCGAAACGAATCATGCCACGTGTCGGAGAAATCCTCAAGAAAACCAGACCGCCAACCTAGCACGAAACACAAACTTAGCACTCTAACAAGCAACAATCAAACACAAACAAGACAAAACTAAAGCTATACCTCAAACTCCAGAGGTCTCCGATGGCTATCGGTCCAATGTCGTTGCCTGTCCTGCGCCACTCGAAGTATGTCCCTAATAAGCTTCACCTTCTCTGCTGCATCCACTACCATCTCTGGTCCCAATAAAGCCCTGTCACCAACATCATCCCAGGACAACGGAGTGCGGCACCTCCGTCCATACAACGCCTCGAATGGTGACATCTCAATGCTGGCTTGGTAGCTGTTGTTGTATGAAAACTCTACCAAATGAAGGTGATCCTCCCAAGAACCTCCAAGATCCAAAACAGAGGTGCGTAGCATGTCCTCGAGAGTCTGAATAGTTTTCTCCGACTATCCATCTGTCTGAGTGTGATAAGCGGTACTAAACTTGAGCTGAGTGCCCAAGCTAGCCTGCAAACTCCTCCAGAAATGGGACGTGAAGCGGCTATCCCGATCCGAGACAATGCTCACTGGAACACCGTGCAATCTGACAATCTGGCGCACATACATCTCCGCAAGTCTCTCCGTAGATGTACCCACTTTAAATGGCAGAAAGTGGGCTGATTTGGTCAACATATCCACGATGACCCAAATCGCATCCTTGCCTCCTGGAGAACGCGGAAGCCCCGATACAAAATCCATAGTAACATGCTCCCATTTCCACTCCGGAATGGGCAAAGGCTGAAGCAATCCTCCTGGTCTCTGTCTCTCCGCCTTGACCTGCTGGCAAACTAAGCATCTGGACACGAAGCTAGCTACCTCTCGCTTCATGCCATACCACCATACATGCTCCCTCATGTCTCTATACATCTTGTTGGCACCGGGATGCATAGAGCATTGGAAACGATGCGCCTCATGCATGATCTCCTCGCGCAATGCTCCCTTCGGTACGCACAACCTGGTACCGTGTCGCAATGATCCATCATCTGCGACAGTAAAGTCCTCTGCCAGCCCGACCTGAACCTGTGCTCTGATGCTCCTCAGAGACTCATCCTCATACTGTCCGGCTCTGACTCGGTCCATCAGCTCCGACTGAACCTGAAGTCCCCACATCTGCGCTGCGACTCCCGGAATCAATACCTCAATGCCCAAACTATCGAGGTCTGCCAATAGATGCCTGTCCCTAGTCAAGCACGTAGCCACGGGATACCTGCTCAAAGCATCCGCGACTACGTTGGCCTTCCCTGGATAGTACTGCAAAGATATGTCGAAGTCCTTCATCAGCTCCAACCATCGTCGCTGCCTCATGTTGAGCTCCTTCTGTGTAAACATATACTTTAAGCTCTTATGGTCTGTGAAGATCTCTACTCTCTCTCCATATAGATAGTGTTTCCACAATTTGAGAGCGAATATAACCGCTGCAAGCTCCAAATCATGGGTAGGGTAGTTCTTCTCATGCGGGCGTAATTGCCTGGAAGCATAGGCAATTACCTTCCCGTGCTGCTGTAGTACACAACCCAAACCCTTCCCTGATGCATTACTGTAAATGAAAAATCCTCCTGCTCCTGATGGTAGTGTTAAGATGGGAGCTGTAGTCAATCTCCTCTTCAGCTCCTCAAATGCTGACTGGCAATCCTCAGTCCAGACGAATTCCACGTCCTTCCTGGTCAGCCTAGTCATAAGCTCTGCTAGTCTGAAAAAGTCCTGAACAAACCTCCGGTAGTAGCCTGCTAATCCAAGGAAGCTCCTGATCTCTACTACTGAACTCGGGGTAGACCACGATTCAACTGCTGAGATCTTCTTCGGGTCCACCGAGATCCCATCTCCTGTAATGACATGTCCAAGGAATTCAACCTTATCAAGGAAGAATTCGCACTTCGACAACTTGTCATACAACTTCTCCTTCCTGAGGGTCTCCAAAACAATCCTCAAGTGCTACTCATGCTCCTCAGGGGTCTTCGAATATATCAGAATATCATCTATGAAGACTACAACAAACTGATCCAGGTACTGATGAAATACCTTGTTCATCAGGTTCATGAACACTGTCGGGGCATTGGTCGGCATCATCAAGAACTCGAACTGTCCATAACGAGTCCTGAAAGCCGTCTTCGGGATGTCTTCCCTCTTCACCTTCACCTGGTGGTACCCTGACCTCAAGTCTATCTTCGAGAATACCTTCGCTCCGCTCAGCTAGTCAAACAAGTCATCAATCCGCGGCAACGGGTATTTGTTCTTGATAGTGAGGTTATTAAGTGCCCTATAGTCGATACACATATGTACCGACCCATCCTTCTTGGGTACAAACAGTACCGGAGCACCCCATGGTGATGAACTGGAACGGATAAAGCCTTTGTCTTGCAACTCATCCACCTGCTTCTTCAACTCCGCCAGTTCACTGTTGTTTACTCTATAGACGTGCTGAGAGATTGGCTCTGCGCCTGGCACTAAGTCAATAGAGAACTCCACATCTCTGTCCGGTGGCAACCCCGGCAAATCCTTTGGAAAGACATCCAAGAACTCTGCAATCAACGGATGTGGCGGCTCCCGCTCTTCTACCAAAGCCCCACAGAAATCGCCCTCGCTCTGCTCTGCTCCTCGGACGAACTCGAACTCCGGCTCTCCTGGTGTCTCAAATAAAACTCTGCCTCCACGACAATCGATACTAGCGTGATGTCTACTCAACCAATCCATCCCGAGTACTATATCGTAACTCGGAAGTGGCATTACAAGCAAACATACACTCAGCTCACGGCCTCCCACATAAACCCTCTGGTTCTTGCAAACATCACTGACCAGGATGATGCCACCCCCGGTCGTGATCTTGCAAGTCCGCGCCAACGGTTCAAACTCAAGACGATGTCTCAAAGCAAAACATACAGATACAAAGCTATGAGATGCACCAGAATCAAATAAGGCATGAGCTGGAAAAGAATCGAGTAAAACTGGACATGATATAACGTCTCCGACTGGCTCTGACTCCTCCACGGTCAGGGCAAAAAGCTCGCCCCTGATGTGCACCCCTCTGCTAGTGCTGGTACTGCACGAACTTCTGCTGCTGGGGCTGTAAAGGATGTCCTCTCGGCTGTCCTGCCGGGTGTCTAGCGGGTATCCTCTGGATAGAGGCTACATCCTGAACTGTACAAGCTAAGGTCTTGGGACAATCCCTTAGCTGGTGATCTGATGATCCGCAAAACAAATATTGCCCCAGTCTCTTCCTGCAAACATCCCAACCGTGCCCTGACTTCTTACAGAAGGGGCAAGCACGTGCTGGCTGGGCTGGTCTCTGCATCTGGTACGTCTGCTGTATAGGTGCTCGGTTAGGCGCATTGGACTGCTGCCTCTGCTGCTGGAAATATGGCTTCTTAGCTGGACCCGTGCTGCTGCTGCCACCATAAACATCTCGGTCCCTCTTGTGCCTCCCACTCAGGTCTCTTTTGACATTGCGAGCCTCCCTCAAGATGTCAGTATATGTCTCGTAGCTAGAAGAAATGAGAGCCTTCACTTCCCAGTTCAGACCCTCTGAATCTACTAGCCCGGTTCTCTGGGTCTCTCACCATATAGTCGGCATACCTGCTCAACCTACCAAACTCGGCGGCATACTCCTCCACCGACATGTTCTCCTGGTAGAGGTTCTGGAACTGTCGCTCCAGGTCAAGTCTCTCAGTAGACGGGAAGAACTTCCTTCTGAACAAGTCCCTGAACTCTTCCCATGTCAATCCTGAATCGGCGATCTGTGGCTCATTCCGGAACCACGTGCTGGCAATGTCCATCATCTGCAATCCTGCTGCCTCCACCATCAGGTCCTCCGCAAGACGGGATAAGCGCATGACGCGCTCCATGCTCTCCAACCAATCATCCGCATAGATGATGCCCTCTGTCCCCTTGAAAGGCCGGGGATCCAACTTCTTGAAGTCATGAATAGTGTCGGGCCTGGGCTGTACCTCTCGTGGATGTGGTGGTGCGGTCCTCTCCACGGCGGTGATGGCCACCTGGTGAGCACTCTCGATGCCCTGTCTCATCACCTCGGTCTGTCGGTGCTGTGCCTCGGCCTGGGCCCTATGGGCCTCCATCATCATTTGGAAAAGTGCAAACAGCTGTGTAGCATCAGCTAGTACTGGCGGTGGTGGTGGAAGATCCTCGGAAATAACTGGAGCAACCCTCTGAACCGGGGGAGGAGCACCCCCAAAAGCGGCTGCTGAGACTCCCACCTGGACCGGTGAGGCGATCCTCTCGACTGGAGATGAAACAGTAGCAGCTGCTACTCTATCCGTAGCAGGCTGGGAAGTAGCCGAGAAAACTGCTGCTGCTCCTGAGCGATAGAATCTGACCTTCGGAGGCATCCTGAAGTCAGATTGAAAATACGGAATCAATATTGAATATAATGCGATATCATCAAAGAAGGACAGGACTAAATTCAAAATGAAAGACAATATCAAATAGATAAAGATTTGTAGAACAAAAACATTGGAGTTTTTCCTAGTTGTGATTGAGTAACTCTCAGCCTAAATCATGTATCCTAAAACAGGCTCGTAGCAATACTCTAGTCGAGCACAACTACGATATCTATCTAGACCTGCATGGGCCACCACTAAAAACGTGTCACGACCCGCATCCTGATATTCGGGCACGAGTACGTGATTACGTCCAGCCTACGCCGCAGAATCAGCAGTAGATCGCTGTCTGGGTCATTTCTAACTATCTAACATCTCAACAATATAATATGGTACCTGTCAACAATATAATATGGTTACGCCCAGACAGCGATCTACCGCCGATTCTGCGGCGTAGGCTGGGCGTAATCACGTATTCGTGCCCGAATATCAGGGTGCGGGTCGTGACACGTTTTTAGTGGTGGCCCATGCAGGTCTAGATAGATATCGTAGTTGTGCTCGACTAGAGTATTGCTACGAGCCTGTTTTAGGATACAGGATTTAGGCTGAGAGTTACTCAATCACAACTAGGAAAAACTCCAATGTTTTTGTTCTACAAATCTTTATCTATTTGATATTGTCTTTCATTTTGAATTTAGTCATGTCCTTCTTTGATGATATCGCATTATATTCAATATTGATTCCGTATTTTCAATCTGACTTCAGGATGCCTCCGAAGGTCAGATTCTCTCGCTCAGGAGCAGCAGCAGCTTCCTCAGCTACTTCCCAGCCTGCTACGGATAGAGTAGCTACTGTTTCATCTCCAGTCGAAAGGATCGCCTCACCGGTCCAGGTGGGAGTCTCAGCAGCCGCTTTTGGGGGTGTTCCTCCCCCGGTTCAGAGGGTTGCTCCAGTTATTCCCGAGGATCTTCCGCCACCACCGCCAGTACCAGCTGATGCTACACAATTGTTTGCACTTTTCCAAATGATGATGGAGGCCCAGAGGGCCCAGGCCGAGGCGCAGCACCGACAGACCGAGGTGATGAGACAGGGCATCGAGAGTGCTCACCAGGTGGTCATCACCGCCGTGGAGAGGACCGCACCACCACATCCACGAGAGGTACAGCCCAGGCCCGACACTATTCAGGACTTCAAGAAGTTGGATCCCCGACCTTTCAAGGGGACAGAGGGCATCATCTATGCGGATGATTGGTTGGAGAGCATGGAGCGCGTCATGCGCTTATCCCGTCTTGCGGAGGACCTGATGGTGGAGGCAGCAGGATTGCAGATGATGGACATTGCCAGCACGTGGTTCCGGAATGAGCCACAGATCGCCGATCCAGGATTGACATGGGGAGAGTTCAGGGACTTGTTCAGAAGGAAGTTTTTCCCGCCTACTGAGAGACTTGACCTGGAGCGACAGTTCCAGAACCTCTACCAGGGGAACATGTCGGTGGAGGAGTATGCCGCCGAGTTTGATAGGTTGAGCAGGTATGCCGACTATATGGTGAGAGACCCAGAGAACCGGGCTAGTAGATTCAGAGAGGGAGGAGGCTCGCAAGGTCGAGAGAGACCTGAGTGGGAGGCACAAGAGGGACCGAGATGTTTATGGTGGCAGCAGCAGCACAGGTACAGCTAAGAAGCCATATTTCCAGCAGCAGAGGCAGCAGTCCAATGCGCCTAACCGAGCACCTGTACAACAGACGTACCAGATGCAGAGACCAGCCCAGCCAGCACGTGCTTGCCACTTCTGTAAGAAGGCAAGGCACGGATGGGATGTTTGCAGGAAGAGACTGGGGCAATGTTTGTTTTGTGGATCATCAGATCACCAGCTGAGGGATTGTCCCAAGACCTTAGCTCGTACAGTTCAGGATGTAGCCCCTATCCAGAGGATACCCGCTAGACACCCGACGGGACAGCCGAGAGGACCTCCTTTACAGCCCCAGCAGCAGAAGTTCGTGCAGCACCAGCACCAGCAGAGGGGTGCACACCAGGGACGAGCTTTTGCCCTGACCGTGGAGGAGTCAGAGCCAGTCGGAGACGTTATATCAGGTCCAGTCTTACTCGATTCTTTTTCAGCTCGTGCCTTATTTGATTCTGGTGCATCTCATAGCTTTGTATCTGTATCTTTTGCTTTGAGACATCGTCTTGAGTCTGAACCGTTGGCGCGGACTTGCAATATCACGACCGGGGGTGGCATCATCCTGGTCAGTGATGTTTGCAAGAACCAGAGGGTTTACGTAGGAGGCCGTGAGCTAAGTGTATGTTTGCTTGTAATGCCACTTCCGAGTTACGATATAGTACTCGGGATGGATTGGTTGAGTAGACATCACGCTAGTATCGATTGTCGTGGAGACAGAGTTTTATTTGAGACACCAGGAGAGCCGGAGTTCGAGTTCGTCCGAGGAGCAGAGCAGAGCGAGGGCGATTTCTGTGGGGCTTTGGTAGAAGAGCGGGAGCCGCCACATCCGTTGATTGCAGAGTTCTTGGATGTCTTTCCAGAGGATTTGCCGGGGTTGCCACCGGACAGAAATGTGGAGTTCTCTATTGACTTAGTGCCAAGCGCAGAGCCAATCTCTCAGCACGTCTATAGAGTAAACAACAGTGAACTGGCGGAGTTGAAGAAGCAGGTGGATGAGTTGCAAGACAAAGGCTTTATCCGTTCCAGTTAATCACCATGGGGTGCTTCGGTACTATTTGTACCCAAGAAGGATGGGTCGGTACATATGTGTATCGACTACAGGACACTTAATAACCTCACTATCAAGAACAAATACCCGTTGCCGCGGATTGATGACTTGTTTGACCAGCTGAGCGGAGCGAAGGTATTCTCGAATATAGACTTGAGGTCAGGGTACCACCAAGTGAAGGTGAAGAGGGAAGACATCCCGAAGACGGCTTTCAGGACTCGTTATGGACAGTTTGAGTTCTTGGTGATGTCGTTTGGGTTGACCAATGCCCCGACAGTGTTCATGAACCTGATGAACAAGGTATTTCATCAGTACCTGGATCAGTTTGTTGTAGTCTTCATAGATGATATTCTGATATATTCGAAGACCCCTGAGGAGCATGAGCAGCACTTGAGGATTGTTTTGGAGACCCTCAGGAAGGAGAAGTTGTATGGCAAGTTGTCGAAGTGCGAATTCTTCCTTGATAAGGTTGAATTCCTTGGACATGTCATTACAGGAGATGGGATCTCGGTAGACCCGAAGAAGATCTCAGCAGTTGAATCGTGGTCTACCCCGAGTTCAGTAGCAGAGATCAGGAGCTTCCTTGGATTAGCAGGCTACTACCGGAGGTTTGTTCAGGACTTTTCCAGACTAGCAGAGCCGATGACTAGGCTGACCAGGAAGGACGTGGAATTCGTCTGGACTGAGGATTGCCAGTCAGCATTTGAGGAGCTGAAGAGGAGATTGACTACAGCTCCCATCTTGACACTACCATCAGGAGCAGGAGGATTTTCCATTTACAGTGATGCATCAGGGAAGGGTTTGGGTTGTGTACTACAGCAGCACGGGAAGGTAATTGCCTATGCTTCCAAGCAATTACGCCCGCATGAGAAGAACTACCCTACCCATGATTTGGAGCTTGCAGCGGTTATCTTCGCTCTCAAATTGTGGAAACACTATCTATATGGAGAGAGAGTAGAGATCTTCACATACCATAAGAGCTTAAAGTATGTGTTTACACAGAAGGAGCTCAACATAAGGCAGCGGCGATGGTTGGAGCTGATGAAAGACTTCGACATATCTTTGCAGTACCATCCAGGGAAGGCCAACGTAGTCGCGGATGCTTTGAGCAGGTATCCCGTGGCTATGTGCTTGATTAGGGATAGGCATCTATTGGCAGACCTCGATAGTTTGGGCATTGAGGTATTGATTCCGGGAGTCGCAGCGCAGATGTGGGGACTTCAGGTTCAGTCGGAGCTGATGGACCGAGTCAGAGCCGGACAGTATGAGGATGAGTCCCTGAGGAGCATCAGAGCACAGGTTCAGGTCGGGCTGGCAGAGGACTTTACTGTCGCAGATGATGGATCATTGCAACACGGTACCAGGTTGTGTGTACCGAAGGAAGCATTGCGCGAGGAGATCATGCAGGAGGCGCATCGTTCCCAATACTTTATGCATCCCGGTGCCAACAAGATGTATAGAGACATGAGGGAGCATGTATGGTGGTATGGCATGAAGCGAGAGGTAGCTAGCTTCGTGTCCAGATGCTTAGTTTGCCAGCAGGTCAAGGCGGAGAGACAGAGACCAGGAGGATTGCTTCAGCCTTTGCCCATTCCGAAGTAAAAATGGGAGCATGTTACTATGGATTTTGTATCGGAGCTTCCGCGTTCTCCAGGAGGTAAGGATGCGATTTGGGTCATCGTGGACAGGTTGACCAAATCAGTCCACTTTCTGCCATTTAAAGTGGGTATATCTACGGAGAGATTTGCGGAGATGTATGTGCGCCAGATTGTCAGATTGCACGGTGTTCCAGTGAGCATTGTCTCGGATCGGGATAGCCGCTTCACGTCCCATTTTTGGAGGAGTTTGCAGGCTAGCTTGGGCACTCAGCTCAAGTTCAGTACCGCTTATCACCCTCAGACAGACGGAAAGTCAAAGAGAACTATTCAGACTCTCGAGGACATGCTACGCACCTGTGTTTTGGATCTTGGAGGTTCTTGGAAGGATCACCTTCATTTGGTAGAGTTTTCATACAACAACAGCTACCAAGCCAGCATTGAGATGTCACCATTCGAGGCGTTGTATGGACGGAGGTGCCGCACTCCGTTGTCCTGGGATGATGTTGGTGACAGGGCTTTATTGGGACCAGAGATGGTAGTGGATGCAGCAGAGAAGGTGAAGCTTATCAGGGACAGACTTCGAGTGGCGCAGGACAGGCAACGGCATTGGGCCGATAGCCACCGGAGACCTCTGGAGTTTGAGGTATAGCTTTAGTTTTGTCTTGTTTGTGTTTGATTGTTGCTTGTTAGAGTGTTAAGTTTGTGTTTCGTGCTAGGTTGGTGGTCTGGTTTTCTTGAGGATTTCTCCGACACGTGGCACGATTCGTTTCGGTGGAGGCGGCAAGCTTAGTCCGCGATTCATCGGTCCTTTCAGCATTCTTGAGAGGGTTGGTGCAGTCGCTTACAGACTAGACTTACCACCTGCATTGGAAGGAGTGCACAACGTGTTTCACGTGTCACAGTTGAGACGGTACGTGGCAGATCTCAGTCATGTGTTGGATCATTCGGAGATAGAGGTGGGCCCTACTCTCAGCTATCCAGAGCAGCCAGTGGAGATTCTGGATCGGAGAGAGAATGTGCTGAGGAACCAGACGATTCCTTTGGTGCGCGTTGCGTGGAGGCATCACTCGCCAGGAGAGAGTACCTGGGAGCGAGAGGCCGAAATGCGCGAGCGATATCCGTATCTTTTCGAGCCGAGAGGTATAATTCCTTCTTGCATTATATTGTTTATTTTGGTAGATAGTTTCTTCCTTAATTTTGATGACGAAATTTTTCTAAGGTGGGTATGTTTGTCACCCTCACATTTCCATCCAAGGGTAGTTTGGTAATTAACTTTGGGTATTAATTATTTTAGGATTATTATAATTAATATTTGTGCATGACATGATTTATTTATTATTGTACTATTGTTTGTTGATAGTGTAGACTTATTTTGGACTTGTGTAGTGGACCTAACCATTTAATTAGAGAACATGAACAAACTTTTGGACTAGTCTAAGTTGAGCCCATGAATTAGGCCCATGGATTAAGAAACATGATTAATTAGTGAAATCATTGGACTAGAACCTTCCCTCCCTAATTATTTCTTCATGAGAGGCCCCAAGGGGTATTTGTGACTTTGTACATTGCTTGGGGAGGGATTTATGACCAGCCATAATTGAGAGAGAGTGCTCTCATTTTAATTCTTCCCCAAATTTCTAGATCTACATTTTCCCCTTCCATTTTCCCTCCATTCCCTCATCATTTCTCCACCAAATCTTCACCAAACTCATTCTAAATTCATCATTGAAACCTCTACATCAAGGATCTACAAGCAAGGAACAAGGAGGAGGAGGCCAAGATCTACAAGGAGGGGAGCTACTTGTCATTTGAGACCTTTTCATTGGGAATCCATCTCCCAATAGGTATAAATCAGTTTTTCCCCTTCCTATAGACTATAGATCTGAGATTTTACCATGAGAAACCACCCCACATGCATAGGCTACCCATAGGTTTTGATTTAGAGTCATTTGGAGACCTACAGTGGAAGTTATGACCATTTTTAGTGCCAATTTTGGGGAAATTCCGATATTGGCACATGTAGTGCTTGTCAATGGATCTAATAGATCTATTTGACCCTTGATTGTTTGTTTGTAGCTTGTGTCGTGTCCACAATTGGATACGTGTGGGCCGAATCTCGTCATTTTGACGAAACGGTCGATTTTGGGGGTTTTCCTCCGACACGGGACCATGTGCATATCACATGATGACACGGACACGTAGACACTCTAATTTATATATGTATTATTCATAAATTAGGTATTGGACTTGTACGTATCCTCCGGGATACGTTTGGTTGTGAGTTGGGAGCCGTATCGCAAGCGTATCATCGAGCCCATTTTAATTGTTATGTCCTCGACCAGCTGGCGCCGAAGATCTTTGGTGAACGGATCTGCCAGATTCTCCTGGCTCCGAACATCATTCACGACAATGACTCCAGTCATGATAAGATCATTCACTGCCATGTGCCTCAGCCGCACAATCCTCTTCTTACCATTGAAGATGTCATTTGATGCCACCGCTGGAGTTGCCTGGTTGTCGCAGTATATCGGTACCGCCGGAATCTGCGCACCAACCAATGGAGATGATGCATGAGCTCCCGAAGCCATTATATTTCCTCCGCTGCAGCTGCCAGTGCATAAAACTCAGATTCCATCGAGGAATGAAAGAACATTGTCTGCTTTTTCGACTTCCACGATATAGCAGCTCCACCTATGGAAAAGACGTATCCTCCTGTGGACCTTTCGTTCTCTACTTCTGAAAACCAGCTTGCATCACTGAAGCCGTCCACTACAGTCGGATACCCGCTATAGTGCAGTGCATACTTCTGAGTCCTCTCTCATCACTCTCTTCACAACTTTCCAGTGCTCAACACCTGGATTGCTCGTGAACCGACTCAGCATCCCTACTGCGAAAGCTATGTCAGGCCTTGTGGCAGTTGTTGCATACATCAAACTCTCAATGACGCTTGAATACTCCATTTGCTGACACTTTTTCTTGGATTTGGCTTCAGCTTGTTGTCACACATGTACGAAGTATCGATCCCAGGAAGATCCTGATATCCATAACGTATGAGCATCTTCTCAATATAATGAGACTGTGACAACACCACTCCAGTATCCGTCCGGATGATCTTTATCCCCAAGATAACATCAGCTTCCCCTAAGTCCTTCATACTGAACTTGGATAAGGGTAACTTCTTTGTCTCAGTGACACATGCTAGATCCGTACCCAGAATCAGCATTTTATCCACGTATAGACAAACGATGACTCATCTCCCGTCAGCGAACTTTTTGTAAACACACTTATCCGTCTCACTGACCCTGTAGCCGTTTGATCTTATGACTTTATCAAACTTCTCGTGCCACATCTTGGGAGCTTGCTTCAGGCCGTATAACGATTTCACCAACTTGCAAACTTTGTCTTCAAGCCCTTTGACTGCAAATCCTTCTGGTTGTTTCATGTAAATCTCTTCGATCAACTTACCATTCAGGAATGTTGTTTTCACATCCATCTGATATATAACTAGCTTGTGAATTGCACTTATAGCAATAAACATCCCGATGGTCGTCATCCATGCTACTGGAGCATATGTGTCGAAGTAGTCGATCCCCTGCTTCTGAGATAACACTTTGGCTACCAGCCTTGTCTTGAACTTGTCAACAGTTCCATCGGCCTTCATCTTCTTCTTGAAGATCTATTTGCATCCGATTAGTTTAGCTCCTTCAGGCAGATTGACCAACACCCAAGTGTTGTTGAAGGTTATTGAGTCATACTCGTCATTTATAGCCTCCCACCAGAAGACGGCATCTCTGGTCTTCATCGCTCATCATAGGTAAGTGGATCTACTTCCACATGATAGGTGATGAAATTATCTCCAAAGTCCTTCTGTCTTCTCGCCCGCTTAGTTCTTGGTTCTGCGAGTTCTGGTTCGAACGTTATCTCTAGAAAGACTTCTTGGACTATATCTTCATTGAAAGTGTTAGCCTCCGGTGCACTCACATCATTCTTCGGAATGTCCGCGATAACGTTCTTGTGCCTTGCAAATTTATCTTCGAAGAATTCTGCGTCGCAAGATTCAATGATATAGTTAG
The DNA here is from genome assembly GCA_036927795.1 of Iris macrosiphon. Classification (NCBI taxonomy): domain Eukaryota; kingdom Viridiplantae; phylum Streptophyta; class Magnoliopsida; order Asparagales; family Iridaceae; genus Iris; species Iris macrosiphon. Next base: position 269,061,731 of record JAYESA010000004.1, on the reverse strand, counting down.
ACTCGAATCAAGGAACCTCTGAGCATCACTCTTTTCAGCATATCTCAAGAATATAGCTTTTGTAGTCCTCGTCCCCAGCTTCTGAATCTTAAAGTCTGGAAGCTTCACATATGCCAGACACCCCCACACTCGAATGGCATTCAAGTTGGGTCTGACCTTGAACCAGAGTTCATGAGGAGTGACATCGGAATTTGCGTACGACACTCTGTTCAGAATGAACGTAGCCGTCAACGCAGCTTCTTCCAAAAAACAATTTGGAGGACCCGGAGTTAACATCATAGAGTTCATCATCTCTGTCAACGTCATGTTCTTCCTTTCTGCTACTCCGTTTGATTGAGGAGAATACGGAGCAGTCGCCCCATTGACAATTTCATGCTCTCTGTAGAACGATGCGAATTCAATAGATCTATACTCTCCGCCTCGATCACTTCTGAGTCTCTTGAGTTGTTGTCCAGTTTGACGTTCAGCTTCAGTCCTGATCTTCTTGAACTTCTCGAATGCTTTATCTTTAGACTTGAGCAGATAGACAAACGCATACTTTGAGTAGTCGTCGATGAAAGTAATGAAATACTTCATCCCGGCCTTTGTGGAGAACTATTTGAAGTCACAGATATCTGAGTGCACCAACTCCAGAAGATCTGTATTTTGGTTTACCCGTTTGAACGATTTTTTTGTGATCTTCGTCTACGCACAGACCTTACACTTCTCCACCTCCTTACCCCCACATTTGGAGATAAGCCCTAGACTAGACATTTTGTTTATTCTTTTACAATGAACATGTCATAGTCTATTATATCATAACTCAAGAGAATAACCAGAAGAAGAGACTTCATTAATGGTAATGGCAGGAGTTACAAGTTGAAGTTTAAATATCCCTTCGGTACAGAAAGCTTTTCCGAAGTATGTTCCTTTATAGGACATCATCATCTGCCCAACATTGATGTTCATCCTCAAGCCTGCGTTGCAGAGCAGACTTCCTGAGATCAGGTTCTTGGCTATCACCGGTACGTACTTCACATCATGAAGAATCAGCGACTTCTCCGAGATCAGATTCAGTACCATTATTCTGATCCCATGTACTTCAGCTTGTAACTTGTCCGCCGCCATAACCTTCTCAGATGTAGGTTTATAGGTTGTGAATAACTCCTTTGAGCAAACATGACAGGATGCACCAGTGTCCACCCACCAGTCAGTGTTGACGCCAGCCGTAGCAACCTGCGCAATCATGACAACCTTGTTAAGCTCACCTTGCTCTTTTTGTTTGGACTTATATCTGCAGCCTCTGCCAAAGTGGCATTTCTTGCCGCAGTTGAAACAAGCCCCATCGTTCTTAGGCTTTGGTTTGAACGATGCCGACTTCACCTTCAGATGGGTTGAAGTCTTTTTTTCTTGTTATGAGAAGCATTCGGCTTCCCCTTGGAGTCACTAGCATGCACCAAGTTGGCCTTTGCCAACTGTTTGGACAGTGTGTCTACTTTGTTTTGAGCCCTCAACTCATCTTCCACATAGATATTGTATAGTAGTTGATCAAGTCTCACCTCCATCTTCTTTTGGTGCACGTCTGAGATAAACTTGCTCCAACCAGGCGGGAGGTTGGCAACAATATCTCCCACAACGAAAGAGTCGACCTAGGGCTTGCCATCATCCTCAAGTTTTTGACGTAACTTGAAAATTTTCCTTGACTTGAGACAACATCGTCTTGTCGTCCACAAATCGCATCTTCCAGACTTTTTTCGTCATATGGATCTTGGTGCGGTTCTCATCCCCCTTGTAATATTTTTCCAGAGCCTCCCAGAAGACCTTTGCATGACCGTCTTCCTATATGACTCCGCCAGACTATCCTCCATGGAGTTGAGAATCAGCAATTTGTAGAGGTTGTTATCTCTCCTCCACTTGTTCTGCTTAGCTCTTGCAGTTGCAATCGTCCGAACAGTAACATCTTTACCCTCCGGAATAACAGACTCATGATCTGTCAACACGTAGTCCACATCTACGAGTTGGAGATTAAGGCTGACATTTCTCTTACAGACGTTGTAATGCTCCCCGTCAAACTTCTCAAGTTTGTTAAAACTTGTATCGAGAAGACTTGCACGGTTGTTCTCCATCTTACTCGGATCTTGCTTTGAGATTGTTAGTCTCGGGACTTAATCAAAGATGGTAGAACCAGAAGTTGAAGTCGAGATCAGGAGTTCAGACAAAAGTTTCCTCACTTATTTGTCTCGATCCAACGAACAACTATATAATGATACTGATTACAACTTGCATACAAGATAACAAAAGAATCAGAAAAATAAACTTTTCGTTCTTCCTTGCAATCGCAGTTGCAGACAGACAGAACAGAGTTACAACACGAAGAAGAAGAAAAAGAAACTCTGCTTGCTGGGGTGATGAAGATCATCGTTGCTCAAAGCAAGATTTGCCCCACACGATCTGCTTCCAGGAACCAGCAAGTTCACGAATAACTTCTGTAACGCTCGGTGTCACCTCCTGCTTGGACTCGCACGAACTTCCTGGACTTTAATGGCGGCAGCAGCAACTCTCTTCGTTTCCTCTATTTCGAAGTAAATCCTCAATAGCGCTATGCGCCGATGCTGACGTACTAAGTGCAAAGTGCGCCAACAATGCGCCACTTTACGCCCTTGAGCCCGAGTCCGAGTCGCTAAGTCCCTTTGGGATTTAGCTCCTATGAAAATAATTTCAAGAGCATGACAAAAAATATATATGCTTTCATTGTGGAGTTAATCATTTTTTCTCCTTAATAAAATACCCCCACATGACACTCATGTGTCCCACCACACCTCATGTGCACATCTCAACTCATACAAAGTATTATATTGAGATACCCACTTGGTGGTGTAGCCAATGTGGGACTATTTTTCTTAGTCCAAAGGAAACAACATCAACAATGCACACACACGAAAAAAGAAAAAAAACCCTGCAAAAGTGTAGTGGTGAATAACATGATTCTACATGAGCAAAAAGAAAATTTTATCCAAAAAAGAGCAAAATTTTCTATCTGGGCAAGCAAAAGATCGAGTACTCAGATATATTTTAGCATACTAAATTCATGAAAATCAGCGTCGGCAATAAGTGAATGGCCTATAAAGTGCACAAAAAAAAGCCTGCAAAAATGTAGTTGCAAATAATAACATGATTCTACATGATCAAAAAGCAAACAATTTTCTATGTGCAGCCAAAAGATACAATTTTTTTCTCGAGGAACCATATCGATTTAGCATCAAAAATTCACATGTAGTTGCAAATAACGAGATCCTATATGATCAAAAAGCAAGATTTTTTTTTTCTCTCCACAGCCAAAAGATCCAATTTTTCGAGGACCCAGATTGAATTTAGCATAAAAAAAATCCATATTTAATTGCAAATAACGAGATCTTATATGATCAAAAAGCAAGATTTTTTTTCTCTCCACAGCCAAAAGATCCAATTTTTCGAGGACCCAGATCGAATTTAGCATAAAAAAATCCATATTTAATTGCAAATAACGAGATCCTATATGACCAAAAAACAAGATTTTTTTTCTCTCCACAGCCAAAAGATCCAATTTTTCGACGACCCAGTTCGAATTTGGCATCAAAAGTTGATGAAAATTCAACATGGGCAACTGATGGATGACCTATAAATGTGCAAAAAGCACCTCAAAATTCGTTCTTTTACAACAAATAATAGCTAATCACGAAGAGATGATACTTGGCAAGTAAAAATAAAATAAAATAAAATAAAATTTCTGGTGCAACAAAAATGGAGGAGGAGAAGAGGGAGTGAAGTACCAGAGGTCCGTCCGACCAAAGGAATACCGGATCTAGGAGAAGTTTTCTGTGTGTGTGTGTGGAGGTCGAGTTTAGGTGAGGAAGGAGGAGAGAAGATTAGGTCCAACCCACTTTGATGCTTGACACGTGTTCTAAGTGATAAAAGCCTGATCGGCCCTATAAGCTTCTCGGTTTCGCATTCGATTTTGTTTCACATGCGACGGCGTTGAGATCGGAGGAGCCGAGAGTCGAGAGAATTGGGGAAAATCAGCGATTTTCCATAAATAAATAAAAAATCGAGAATTGGGGGAACCAAAAGAGAACGATGATCTATGGTACATGTGCTATCCGGTACGTATATACGTGAATCTCATGACTCAACACGGCTTTGTTTCCGTTGCTTGAATTGGATGTAGCTTTGAAACGACTCAAAAATAATTCTTCTAAACCAATCCTATATGTTTTCTTTTTAGGTGGTTGAGAAAAAAAAAAAAAAAAAAAAACCACCAAAATATATAACAAATTCTAAAATTTATTCAAAATTTAAATTATATTTAAACTAACTATACTTAAATTTTAAATTATATTTAAACTAAATACATAATATTATCTAACTAAACACATATCAAAAATTCAAAAAATATATTTAGAACAAATCATAATTAAAATATATTTAAATTATATTTCAAATATTATGATATAATTTAAATTTTATCTATTTTTTAATAATATTATAGATTTTTTTATATACGTACAACGCACGTGATGGTGATTAGTATATACTATATATCTATATACTATTGTATAATGAGAACATTTCATCTTCATCATAAAACATTTTTTTTCTAAATACATAATTTGCATATATATTTACTAATTAAATTATTTATTAAAGTTAATAGAGGCATCTAGGTACACGGGATTTGTGTTTTAGCACTAAATAGTCTTATATGCAGGTATAAAATAATATATATAATTAAGACAGCTAGGTAATACTAATATAATAATAAATTTAGAATAATTAAGACAATTGTAATTTAGTCTTCTAAGTAGTTTTAATATATATTAGAATAATTATAATCGCTATCTTTTAATCTTCCTAATAATAATTATAAAATACATGCAACACAGGTGCATATATATTAGTCTTATATATAATACCAAAACCTATAAGCTTCACTGTGGAACCACTACAAAAATACAGAGTTTTAGCGAAATTTTTGTCGCTATTTTAATATAGTGACGGATTAGCGACGAAAATGTGGCGTCACTAATTAAAGTGTCGCAGCCATATTTTTGTCGCTAATCCGTCGACATGACGACATATTCGCGACGAACTTAGCGACGGATTAGTGACAGAATATTTACGTCGCTTTATTTGGTGACGGATTGGCGACGAAAAGTGTGAGCCCATTTTTACAAAATTTTCTAGAAGCTCACCGACCAAATTTTTGTCGCTAATCCGTCGCTAAAGACGACGGACATAACGACGGATATAACGACTATGTCTGATACATAATTTTTACATTTTTTGTACCAGACATATTTAGCGACAGATTTTCTGTCACTAATCCGTCGCTGACCTGGAATTCTCCAATTTTTCGTCGCTAATCCGTCGTTATTCCGTCACTAAACATAATTTTTTTTTTACAGAATAGAACCACTTACTTTCTGCTCCTGTAACATTATACAAAATCAAATCACTTATACACAAATACATTCAAACACATCAAATACAATAGAACTTAAATATAAGTGCATAGCCATAAGTTATCATACACTACCATAATCCAAACATATATAGTTATACACAAATACATCCAACAAACTGTCAAATTATCAAGAAAATAAAAATACACATCAAGTTGACGATGGAGGCAGAGGTGGCGGCGGCTGTCAAGTAGCCATGTATTGTGCCATAACCGAAGCGATGATCTGCTGTAGATCCTCAGGAACGACAGGTGGAGCAGCAAGAAGAGCCGGAGGAGCCATCGGAGGAGCTGGAGTAGCAGGAGAAGCAGGAGCTGCAGGAGGAGCAGGAGCTGCAGGATCACGAGACTCTGTCAGTTGTCTAACTTGCCTCTATACCTCTAACAGAGTCGTCGTGATCTGCTCCAAACTCATAGCACCAGGAGGAACGAGCTCTGATGATGCTGAAGGAGCTGTCGGAGGAGCTCTGGAAAGAACCGACGGTTGGGATGCCAACGATCTAGTCCCATATACGTTGTCGCCTTTCCTCTCCCGACAGCTTGTATCCACCGATCGTTTCTCTCAGTCGGCGTACTGCTCTCATCCCCACCCTCCAACGTCTCATATGTCTCCTATATTTATTTATGTAAATATGTTTAGATATCGTAGGTTAGGATTAATCTTTTTATTGACTACAACTAAGGTTAGGTTTAGAGTTAAGTTTAGATATCATAGTTTGGTTTAGATTTAAGATTTTTGGATATCATAGGTAACAATATTAAAGTTAAGGTTAGATTTTTACGATAAACAAATATAGTTAAATTATAAAATAAATATAATTAAATTTTGTTGACAAAACTTTATAAACACAACTTACGTATGCTTTTGTTGCCCGCTTATCTACAAGATTTTCATCCTTCTTTCTTTTGTGCGTCCGCTAGAAGATTGTGGAAAAGTCGATGGTCTTCGGGTCTCCCCCGGCTCTAATGGCCTCCTCGCACTATAAAATTAATTAATTAATAAAGAAAATAAGAATTATTAAAAATTAATCTAGAAAAAAAATTATAATACTGACCATCCGTCGAAAATGCTCGACGGTTGGAATGGATCCACCCCTGTGGAGACCACCTTTAGCACGGGACGCTCTCGCCTTCTCGCACTTGGCAATATAGGTCGGGGCCTCCATCTTCTTGTCACTCCCCAGTCCCAAAATATCGAGGGACTAACCACGTGGCAATGGCCAGTAGCACACACTGATGGACAAACCCAATTTAATGGATCCATCAGGGCATACTTAAGCTGTAATACAACAATAAGGGTCTACTAATCTCATTTACAGAATAAATACATCAATATCAACAAAAGAAAATAAAACATCATAAGTCACAAGTAAATAAAATCGGGGAACAATCCGATAATAAGTCTGTTACAATTGTTTATTTAAACAAGAAATAAAAGAGTTTAATAGCAGCAAGACTGAGCATAGAAGAAGCAGATATTCAGGAAAAATCCTCAGCGATCACCTCGTCATCAGGTTCTGGTACTGTTCCGAGAAGGGCTCATGTTCCGTACACCTCAGGATAAATATCTTCTGCTAACCCTGGGGACATAATCCAGATCCAGGTCCTCAGGGGACATAGCAAGGTACAAAATAACTCATGCCAAAATAAATGCAGTGCAGCAATAAATGAAACAATAAGGTAAACTATATAAGCAGCTAAGTGATATGCAAATGAGAGTTTTAGTCATACTCAGGCTGAGACTACTATAGGATCTGTGTCGGAGAAACCCATAGCAGTATTCTCTCGAAGGGCCAGTACGGTACCAAAGCTCTGTGTTAGAGTCTAAGGCACTTCCATTAAAGTATTATATATATATATATAATCAGCCTTTTGTATGGTAAATCTCTCCCCACCCAATGTAATCACACGTCTCATGTCCATGACACGCATGATCAAAACTAATGCAGCAATTCATAATAAGATCTAAGAAAATAATATCTATGTCATTAAACCTGTATCCTATAGAGAATTACCTTGAATATTTTAGGAAGATTCTATCTTATGATTAGTGTCAGGTGTCCTGGGTTATGATGTACTTGACAAAGCAAGTACGAGAATGTAAAGGGTCTCGATATCCATCTCTAGATGACGTTACACAACACCGCGTACGGTGTTGGCATCCGACTATTAATCGGACGCTAAGTAAAGTCACACGGTCCTAGGTTAAGCATGTACAAGATATAAATAAATCAAGAAAATATGTAACAAGAACTGCAATGTTGGCAAGGTACACTTGCCTGGGGTTCTGGCTCCAACTGTAGCTCCGGTCTCAGTGGGAATTGCAGGTACTGCTCCGGTTGCTGAAATAAATATCACCATCAGATTCAAAAAATATCAAATAGCTAGAAATGCCTGTCCTTGAGTCCAATTTGGACATAGGGGCAAAAATGACGGTTTCTGGTCAAGCGGGGTCCACATGTGGGCCGCTTTGCACCAAAAAATATGTCAGGAACAATGGTCTCCAAATTCGTCAAACTTAGTGTCAACAAGTCCAGAACGATGATACGAACCCAACGGAACTTTCAGAATTGGATTCCGATGAGTCGGTCACAAAATCGCCCGTCAAGTGGAGCCGTAGGGCCCACGATACGCGATTTTGTCAACGTTCTCAGAATCGAACCAAACTTGGGTCACAGGACCAGCATATTGCTACGAGTCCGATGGCATAAGTTTCGTTTCGATCCGACGTGTGTACACAAAGTTACAACATATTCTGGAACAGGGCCGATACGGGCGTTGTCGGCGGATACGCGTTGATTCCGGTGTGCACTCACATCCAAATTAACTTCTGCAAAATCTCGCACGTCCGTATCAACGGCGCGCACCTTTCGGTGAAGACCGCACACGATCAAGTCATCCCATTTGGCGGGGCGTACTCAGTTCCGGAAGAAAGCGGGGTAAATATTTTCCTGTTTTTGGATCGCAGTTCGCGATCGCCACAGGACGCGACACACCGAGCGGGTTGCACGGACATCGAGAGGGTCATGCAGGTTCGCATCATAACAGACAAAACGGAAAACGGAGCAACGAGGAGAGAGAAAAGGGTACCTGAACAGGGCTCCGCGAAAACTGAATTTTTCGTGTCTGCGAGGCGACACGACACACAACGACACTATGTCAGGGTACTGTACTGTGTCCGATTAGGGTTAGGGTTCTGTCGACGGAGACTTCGCCGAAGGAGGGCAGAGTCGGATCAGCTCGGCTCGGCTGCGGGGAGGTGGCACGGCGGCTGGTCAAGGCGGTCGGTTGAGCTGCTGCGGCGTGGGACGAGGCAGGGGGCGACGCCGGGGCTTTGATCGAGCGGCTGCGGGTCAGGGAGAGAGAGGCGGAGGAGGCTCTGGGCTGAGGGAGGCGGAGCTGCTCTGGGCTGAGGTCGCCGGAGAAGACGGCTGGGGCTGCTAGGGCGTCGGCGGGGTCGTCGAGGAGCTGCGGGGTGGTGCAGCCGGAGGAGGGGATGGGTTTAAATAGAGGTAGAGGGAGGAGGACGGCCGGGGGTTGAGGGAGGTGAAGGGGAAGAGGTGGCGGAGGTTGAGCGGAGGCGAATCGACGGGTTGCCGGCGGCCACGGCGGCGGAAACGGCCGCCGGGGAGGAGAGGAGTCGGGAAGAGGAGAAGTTTGGGGGTTAGGGTTCCGGTCGGGTTAACGGGTCAGGGTCGGGTTCAATTCGGATCCATCCCGACCCGTTAAGAGTTTGGGTTCGGTCCGGTTTGGTTTAGCATGATTTGGGTTGGTTTGGTTCAACTGAACCGGGTTTATTTCAGGGTTTAATTGGTTTATTTAAAACTTAGTTTTTAGGACTTTAAAAATGCTTCCGGGGTCTAATAAATTCCCGAAAAATTATCATATGTCTAATTTTTCATTTTACACCCAAAAATATTATTTTCATTATATTTTAATATTATTTAACATCATTTAAAAATCTTTTACTTTTAAAATATCTTAGTTTTAGTTAGTTAAAAAATACCAGAAAAATTCCAGAAAATTGTGAAAAATTAATTTAAAAAATTTGAAAAATTAGGGGGTTTACACTTCTCCTTCATCTTCTTCCAGAACTCCTCCTTGAGCCACTCCTTGCGAAGATCCCCTGAATATGATGCTAGCGTCTTTTGATCATTGATCATATCCTTGAACCTTTTGCTGGCGACGGTATTGTAGCACTTTCGGATCGCAGACTCTCTATGATCCAGCCACCAGTACTTCTTCTGCAAATTCGAAAAATATTTTTAGCATTTTAATCATAAAATTATATATTATTCTAAATAAAAATCTTATACATACTAGCAGCATATCCAGCCAAATGAAGCGTCGATCCAGCGGGATGTCACTGAAGTTGATATTAGGGCCATGAAAGTTCTCCCGCATGACGTCCCTCAAATCATTACCATCCTTGGTCGGAAAGAACCTAAAATAAGTAAATAATATACAATTAGAATAAAAATAAATAAATAAATAAATAAATGTGTGAATTGACAATAAGTACTTACGTCGTTCCATCGGCCCACAGCTCGGGACGATCGATATTGGTTGGCCGCTCTGGTAGAGTAGGGGGATCTGCAAATCCTGGACGACGTACATATACTTCGTGCTCCACCAGGAGGCCTGGATATGGATTTGCTCCGGTAGGAGCAACTAGTGGATTAGCCGGTGTACTAGTAGTCACAGTAGTCGCAGGAGTAGTGGCATGGGTAGAAGCTGAGGGAAGCCCAGGAGATGGAGTAGCTCCCCCTACCGATGAACGAGTACATGGCGGGGATAAACCATCATCGGCATCTATGAACTCATCCTCCGATGGTCGTGTGCGACCTGCATCCGGAGTAGTTGGAGGATGCTGGAAAGAAGATCCTCTATGAACCTGTCATCGTGATCGTCCTCGTCCTGCCATAGGTAAATCTAACAGTAAATAATAGATGGTGTTATGAAACAAATAAAAATAGTGACATCAAGACATCATAAAGTAATGGATGGTGTGGTGAAACAATAAATACTAGTGTGATGATGAAATAAATAATAACCGTGTCATTAAATAAATAAATAATCTAAGCTAATGTATATGTGTGTACGTACTAATCTTCTTCATCTTCCAAATCTTCTTCCGAATCATTTTTTGAATCGTCTTCATCTTCATCTTCTTCATTTTTATTTTCACTTTCACTATCACCTTCATCTTCTAATTCTTGTTCCTCATTCGATACCTCCATATCAGAGTCCTCATCTATATGAGGTAAATCTTCTATGTCAATCTCTTTATTAACTCTATCATCCTCTACGGTAACATCAACCTCCATACCATCAACACCGACCAAACTCATATATGTAGGTTGAGGCATGACCACCTCATCCTCTTGGTATGCTATATCCCCAACATTATATGTGTTTTTAGATTTAGTTTTGCATACAGTCCACCAATCCTTATTATTGTGTCGTCGACTATGATAGCTCATATAATACACTTGAACCGTTTGACAAGCCAACACAAATGGTTCAAAACCTATGTATCTTTTTCCATAATTTATATCAACAAACCCAAACTGGTTGTAAAAATTCATCCTTGCTTGGGTGTTGTGTCGAACCAATCACATTTAAACAACATAATTTTTATCTCATAAGAGTATTCCAGCACCACGACATCTCTTAGTACACCGTAATAGTCGAATTCTGGATCTTCATCGTAGACTGAACCCCTCATACATACTTCAGAATTCTTTGTATAATTATCCTCATCATCGACAAATGATGATTAATAGGCTTATCAATGGTTCTAAATTTGAAGTCATTGATGGTGTATATATTACAACACTTTGTCCTCTTGCTTGGTCCAGTAGCTAATCTCGTTCGTTCTGTAACTCTGTACCAGGATGAAAAACCTGAAATATCACGTATCATATAGACATTAGATAAATATTGGTCGGAATGCTAAATTTAGAATGCTTAATGTTTATGATCCGTACATAATTATGGAACCATGATAGAAATTTTGTATCAACCTCTTTAGCAAGATCATCATCATTAATAGTAGGTCTCTCTATTTTTACCTCATCTCTAAAAGTACTATGATAGTAAGGAGATAGTTAGAGCACTTTTTTTTCCAAGCATATACATAATTGAAATATATAGCAAAGATGTGTCACTTACTTCTCAATATCTAGCATCTCCTCAAGACCATTATTAAATAATATATACCGATGAGCGGCCGTCTTCCAACCACCGTACATTAGTAGCACTTGTAGGCTTGCCTCCCACATTGAATATAGTACGGATTACACTATTCGGTTCATCAACTCCACCGTCATCATTCCTTGGGGCTCTATTACGATTTATTCTGACATAGTATCAAAGTAGATGGAGCCATATTGCTCACTTTCTTCTTTAGGTGATGTAGATACGTATAGATAATATATTAAATATTAGAATTATTTGCGTAAAGAAATTAATAGTACAAACTAATCAATTTATGCCTCTCAAATGGATACATCCATCGATAATGGACGGGAGCACAAACACGTGCTTTGTATGCAAGATGAATCGACAAATGCTCCATACTATCAAAAAAATTGGGGGGTAGCACCATTTCTAACTTGCACAATGCCAATATAATCTTCTCCTCAAGTTCTATTAAATGTTGCACCGTCAACTTGCTTGAACACAAATCTCTAAAGAATATAGATAATTCGGTCAACGGAGTCCATACTTTATGAGGCAATATCTCTCTCAGAGCAATAGGTAGTAACCTCTCCATAAACACATGACAATCATGACTCTTTATCCCTGTCATCTTGCGTTCGTTGAGATTGACACATCTTGCCAGATTTGACACGTAGTCGTGTCACGCCCCAGTCCCAAAATACGTAGGACTAAGAATATGTAACATGCCAGCTACGCATTCGACCAGACTCTGGTCCGACTCGAATACGTATAAGTTGTATTATAATGGTCACTATCTAAATAATCAAGTAAATATAAATATCTATGTCTCAATCCACAATGAACAGAAAACACAAAAATAAGCTACATGTGCTAAAGTCGGCCGCCCAGTAACACACAAAACTCGAATATACTCGAGAAGAAATATGAGTCTATAAAATTAGGCTACATCAGCAGATGAATAAACAATATGAAATAATATCCATAACTCCGATAGAAATGATATAAGTACCTAGTACCAATGCTTATAAGACAAGCAACTCCATCAGCAAACTCCAAAGGCTCCATAATCATCTATGCTGCAAAACTGGCAGGAGACCAGGTCCTCAGAGGAACGTAACAAGGTACAAAAACAGTATGCCATAGTTTAACAAAAGAAAAAAGTGCAACGCTGGTGTAATCTAGCATAACCATCTAAGTGAGACACAACTTTGAAGACAATGTTCGACGCGTGGTCTGTCCAAAATAAAACCGTAGCTCCGAACACAGAGACACACGGGGCGTACCGTAGCTCCGAGCACAGAGTCACATGGGTGATATTACGACTCTGAATACAGGAACACTACATAAATAGGACATATACATATATAAAGCGCGTGCAGAGTAGCCCAAATGTCTAGTAACTGTCTTTCCCTTCTAAAGAGGTCAACGAGTGTTCGCTGAACCTGAACCTCTATCTAACAGTCTCGTCATACTGAAGTAACTATCAACAATTATGACCCTAAAGTCATCCCAGATTCTGGTCATGCTGACAGTATCAGGATACAGAAAATCTGGCACGATGACGATGTTTGAATGTGTCCTAGTGTTCTAGTGTAATCAAGTAGGTACATCAAGGTGTTGTGAACATCTAACAATCGTTACCAGACGTTACCAACGAACGTCTGTACCCGGTTATGACCCGGACGCTAGGTAATGATTCTGATCCAACGCACGCACAATGCATAAAATAAATAAATAAAAATCTGGTAACTGAGATACATGATGGCAAGGTACACTTACCTGGAAGCCAGGCGAAGATTCGAACCCGAACTCGCCAAGGAAGTAACAGCTCAAGATGAAAACTAGAGCAGATATCTTTGGATGCTGTCAAAAATATCACCAATATTTTCAAAATGAATGAGATACTCAAAAAAGCATATACATACGTCCAATTTGGACACAGTGGCAAAAATGTAGTTTCTGGTCAACACGGGTCCATAAGTGGGCCCCGTCTTGCACCAAAAAATGTGCCAGAGACAAAGTTCTCCAAATTTATCAAACTTAGTGTCTACTATTCCAAAACGACGATACGAACCCAACGGAACATCCAGAACTGGATTCCGATGAGTCGATCATGAAATCGCCCGTCATGTGGAACCGTGTGGCCCACAAAATAATGTTTCGTCAACATTCTCAGAATCGAACCAAACTTGGGTCACAGGACCAGCGTAACGCTGCGAATCCGATGGCACAAGTTTCGTTGCAAAACGATTGGCACACACGAAATTAGGATGAGGGTCAGAACACATCGATACGGTACTTTTCGACGGATACGCGTTGATTTCGGTGTGCACGCACATCAAAATAAAGTTTCACGAAAGCCCACACGTCCACGTTGACGATATGCACCTTTCGGTGCAATCAGTACGTGACGAGGTTGCCCAGATTGATGGGACCAACTTCGTATCGAAAAGTATCATGGTTTTAAAATAATTTTTCCCAAGAATTAGAACTCTAATTACTATTAATATAATGCAAACTAAAATATTCTAAATGAACATACTGTAACAGGGTTAGATAGGGTTCATACCCGAAGAACCGGTTCAAGGATCGGTTGCGCGAGGATAAATATATCACTTCGTGAATCGGGGAGGTCAAACTCGGGTTTCTAAATACGGGGTCGAGTCTCGGTTTCTCGCGGCCGCGGGAAGGGGCCAAGACGGCGACGGCTTATGGTGGATCATCGATGACAGTAGTGGCGGAGGAGGTGATGGCTCCGGAGAGGCTTTGGTGAGGGCGTCGGGAAGGTCCTCCAGTCGCGGCAGGCTTCCAACGTGGTGGCGAGGGCGTCGTGAATGCTGCTGCGGGTGGTGGTTCTACTACGGTTGAGAAGGGCAGAAAGGCGATGATGGTAGTGGTAGTCGCGGTGGTCGAGGGTGGAGGTGATCTTCATGGTGGAGCTGGGGTGGTGATGGTGATCGAGGGTGGAGCTGTTGCGGGTGTACTTGGCCGGAGGTGGTGGCGCTGCTGGAGGAGGAAGGGAAGAGGTGATGCGCAGCGGCGGAGCTGGTCGTGCTCGAGGAGGCTGCTGCGGGTGGTTGAAGACTGCTGGTGGTCGTGCGGTGGCGGAGCTGACCTAGGGTGGTGTGGATGATGGCGGGGGAGGTTGTGGCTGTGAATGGAGGCTGGTTACGACAGAGAAGAGGAAGCTGGCCGGAGGAAAAGTGGAGGTGCTGCTGCGGTGGTCGGCGCTCGTGGAGGAGCTGGGAGGCGGTGGTCGTGGGGGTGGTGAAGTTGGCCGCGGGTTGGGGTGGCTGTTGTAGTTGGAGAAGAAGTAGTGAAGAAGAAGAAGAAGTGGGAAGTGGTGTAATTAGGCTGTGAAGTAGGGAAGAGGGAGGAGAGAGAGGGGGGGGGAGTTTTCCTAGGCTTCTAAGGATTAGAGCCTGCACATTGGGGAAAGGTGTAAGGATGAGTGATTTTATAGGAGATTATGTGGTGGGGATGATGTGCAATTTGAATCAAAGGTGTCACGACCCGCACCAGGTATAGGTATGCAAGTTGGAAACAACGCCCAGCCTACGCCGCAACATCGACGGTAGAACGCTGTCTTGGTCTACTATACTATCTAAAATCTCACAATAATATAAAGTTTGCCAACAATAGCTCACACAAAAACTCAATCACAATCTAAAGCACGAGAAGATATGAAGGAAGTCTAACTATACATCAAAAAATATAAATCATCAACAATAGAAATAAAAATCAATAACTCAAATAGAAGCCGGAAACAAATCCGGTACCAAAAATGCCAAAGAGAATTAATTATGCTACCTAGTGAATCCGGCTAAAACTCCCGGTAGTCACTCCAGAACTAGTGGGTCCAAGTCTGCACCATCTATAAGTCAAAGTCCAAAGTATGTCGGACACTAATCTCTCAGATCCTCTGAAAAATGTTTTCCAGTCAGGAATGGAGTGAAGTACATACCTCTGAAAGCAGTTCCAATAACATAATCGAGCATATAAACAGATATAGAAATGAAATACAAGATCACTAAACATATGAATGATGAACAAGATATATACAGGTAATGTACGAGAATATATAGATCAACAAAAATATGAATATCATAATATGATGAAGTAAACTGCAATCTAAACTATCTAATGTGCCTTAGAATACGAGTTCATTATGTGATCGGGTTGGGTGAACATGATCAGGTAAGACGAATTACAAGTGAAGTATGTAATCAGAATGTACACGATTTGTAACAATATCTTTGATCACATAATCAACTCCTACTCTCCCACCCCCAACTAATACCGATGGATCCAATCACGACATGCTACGAACACAAAAATATAACCACTGTCACGAGCAGTGGGTGTACACGAATATCATAACCACCGAACACGAGCGGTGGGTGTACACGAATAAGCACACTGAACACAAGCAGTGTGTGAACACGAAGTAACATAAATACCCAGTATACATGATGAGATACAATGTACACGAGTACCCACTGAATACGGTAGGGGATAATATCTCATGACGGGATCCATATAGTACCAGTCCGTGAAATCACTGTGTCGGGATCAATGTATACAATTCTAGAACATGCATATATACAATATTATGAATTAAAAACTATCAGAGAAATGTACTCGCCTGTTGTCCAGAGCAATGAATGTCAAACTGTCCGAACCGGTGTCACACAGACCTATATATGAAATATTGCATTAATACAAGGCTCTGGAAAGAAAAGAAGTTAAACTAGTCAACTTCTAGGTCAACAAGTCAATTCTAAGTCAAAAGTCAAACTAGGTCAACTCTAAGTCAACTATGGTCAACTATAGTCAAACTATGGTCAACTACCCATTTCTAGATTGCATGAGTCTAACTCAAAGATATTGGGCTCACACACTATGAATCTAGGCCATACAAGCTACATCTTAGTATACTAAGATACCGTATCTCAGGATACGTAAACAAGGGATAAATATAACACATATGTACATATCAAACAATATTATATATATAAAATCCTAATTACCAATGCTAAATGGATACCTTGGTTTCGAACCAACTAGGTATCGCAATACTAAACCTCTATCTTGATACCCAAACCCAATACCTTGGGTATCCTTAATACCTTGGCATTTACCTTGGTATCTCAAGGTAATGTCACTCTAGTATATATATATATATTAACTATCCAACTATAACTATAAAATACCATGTATTTAGTATTTATACAATACTATATACCTTATTTTAGTCACCTTAATACCAACCCATAATTAGTTTATAACTATCTTATTACTATGCCAATACCTACTACATACCTTGGTATCTCTTGATACTTACCTTGGTATCTCAAGGTAATGCCAAAATCTTCATATACATATATACTAACTATTCATCAATAACTATATGTATACATATATCAATCCAATATAACTTCTAGTATGTACTAAATAGAATAAATACTAACTACCAACTACACACTAAATACTAATACATATATATGTACATACATACATACCTATAATATATATAACTAAAGATACTCATAACAATAGATAACTAAAATATACTAACTATTCCAATAATATTATATGCTACAACTAAATATATTATATATATAGTATACTAAAGCACAATTAGAAAATTAGGAACATATATACGTATATATTAATTACCACATATATATATATATATATATATATATATATATATATATATATATATATATATATATATATATATATATATATATATATATAACTGCCAAACAGTCGCTGAAGATTTTGCCCACTGTCGCTGAAGCTGCTGTTGATATTGATATACTGCTGTTTTAGTGACAGTTTTTTGCAACTATCGCAAAAACTGTCACTAAAACTCCTGATATGCTGCTGATACTGCTGCTGTTTCAGCGACAGTTTTCTGCAACTATCGCTGGCTGCTGTCGCTGAAACTACTGTTCTCCTCTCTCTCTTATGTTTATATATACAATGCATATATAAATATAACCTATATAAATATATATATATAACACCCATAAATAGATACAAAAATACATATAACTATAATATATAACACTATGACAAATAACATATATATAACATACATACACCTCCACATATATATGTACATATTAAATACATATGACAATAGCATAGTAATATATACATATATAACAACACATATATGTATACGTATATAAAATCATACACTATATAAATACATAACAATATATAATATAACTATATATATAACCACATATAAATATATCTACTATATTATATATACATATACTACCACTTATAAATATATATCTACATGTAGAAAAATAGCTACATAATAATATACACATATAGTATATATACATAGATGCATAGATCTAAGACACAACATTACATAAATATATATATACACAATATTATATATATATGCATATATATAATTATATTTCTCCATGAAATAAGAACACAAAAGAATTAGATCTATAATTAAATTGCACATACATGGACCGTATCACCCCGTATCCCACTAGATCTAGGATACGCATGCGACACGAGTCCACCACATATTCAAACGTACCCCGAAGGACACGAACAAGTCATATATATTATTTGTGAACAATACGAAGAGTCAAATATAAATCTACGTGTCCATGTCAAAATGTGACATGCTCAAAGTCCCGTGTCGGAGGAAAATCCCCCAAATCAACACGTATCACCAAATTAATGGGATACGACCTACATGTACCCAATTGTGGATACGACACTAGCCCCAAACACACAAGCACATGTCAAATTGATCTATATGACCAATTGACATACACAACAAATGTCAATCTCGAAATTTCTCCAAAATTGACAAAAAAGTATCATAACTTTCTCAATAAGCCTCCTATGAACACAAAACCAAATCCTATAGGTAGCCTATGCATATGGGTTAATTTCCCATGGTTAAATATTAGATTTAGAACCTAAATTAAGGAAAAAAAAACTGAATTGTACCTATTGGGAGATAGATTCCCAATAAAACCTCCAAAATTGGTGAAATTAGCCTTCAACTTGTAGATCATTGCTCCTCTTTGTAGATCCATACTTTTTCCTTGTAGATCTATGCTTCCTTCTTGTAGATCCATGCTCTAATAGCCTCCAATGGTGATTTGGGAAATAATTGGGTAGAAATTTGGTAGGGATTTGGTTGAGGGAATTTTTTAGATCTAGATTTGGAATAAAAAATAAAGAGAGAAAAAGTTTTCATTCCCTTTATATATGCCTCACTTGCCCCTCCCTCAAGCTACTATATAAAGTCTAAAATACCCCTTGGGGCCTCTCATGAAGAAATTAATTAAGGAGGGAAGCTTCTAGTCTAATGGGTTTAACATAATTAATTATCCTCCTAATAATTGAGCTTCTAATTATTGGGCTCAATTATAACTAGAATTAAATGTTGGTCCATGAGTCTAAACTAAACTAGTTGGTCCACTAACACAAGTCCAAAAATAAATCTAACATGCTAATAATAAATAAAAATTTAACATGCATAATATTTAATTAATTACCAAATAACTAAAATATCCTTTCCTAGAAAATATGGTAGTGACAAATCTACCCCCCTTAGAAGAATTTCGTCCTCGAAATTAAAACTTTCACCCCTCTCTCTTGGGTCAGTCATATCCTATTCATACAAATCTTATTATGGTCAAACCCCATCAATCACAGTCTAAAATAGTATATATATCCTATAACATACAATCATATCATTTTACATACTTGGATATAGTCTCTAACTATTATGAAATTCAGTCTCTGTCCTGCTGAGGTATCTCCCTCTACTGGTACGGGATAACCTGTTGTGCCACCTATGGCCTATTCTATCACACTAAGCTTTCACTAATCATCAACCTAATCAAGACATTCTTAATACTGAGGGTTACAAAATACTAATGATATACTATAGTTTTAGGTCATGGATATGCTTAATTCACTGACACTTGCCACCTAGGATACTATACAAAATACTGCTAAGATACTACCTTCTTTATCTGTTTCAATCACCAAAATTTCTCAATCATTCTCTTGCAAGGAACACTTGTATACCTTTTCAATCATGTATTTTATTAGCACACCCTCGTCCAACTTATCACTCCCTATAGGATGCCTTACTTAAATCTTGTTATTGTCTACATAAGGCATCAGCTCTCATATACATTTTGATGATATTTGTATACCAATTTACTCATGTCTCTCCTCTATTATGCTTGTACCTAAACTTTCATAATACGTGAGGTACTCCGGCTCTTGTTACTAGGGTATATCTTTTTATTTGATACTTGGTACAACTCATCCTCTAACATTTGTTAATCATCCTAAGGTTCTCATCTATACACAATAAATACACAATTATCTTCTAGTCATTACAACACCATGACATCTCACTGGTATCCTTATACCCCTAGGACTATTCTCTGATACATACGACCTCTATAATCAAATTTAGCAAGGTACTATTCTTACTTACTTCTATATATATATATATATTGTCTCCCTCCTCTACTGCTTGGATCACTTGTACTATTACTCCCAATTATCTTTCTATCCATATTAACTGATACACCAATCTAATGTACTTACTGTTACTAGCACATTACTCAGCTAATCCCTGATATAGAAATACTAACACTTTTGATATAGTAACACTAGCTTCAAAACTACATAATATATACTCTTAATGTTCTAGGACACTACCTTCCTTATTAGATCACCTCATCACACTCACTAGAACTCATGATTACTTGCACTAGTTATTAACTTCTATAATTTACATATTTTACTTCACTCCCAAAGGCGGACATATGGTTCTATATCTCTATTGATATATATGTATTTCTCCTCAAACCTTTTACAAACGGATACACAAATCAGTGATACATTTCTTCCATGACCAATCTTGATATTTTCCAACCCATAACATAATATTAACACTCAATCTTCCACTTTCTGATACTCATGAACTTTCACACTGACACTTACCACCCACTGTGCATCCTGTACACAATTTTTAGACACTCTTCCACCTATTGCTTTCAACACATCACTAGTCTCAATATCAGGTGATATACCCATCACTAGTCATATACTGGTGCACTCCTATCAATGCTCTACTATACCTTAACACAAGTCCTACTACTTTAGCACAATGTATTATTATTCCCTCATACTTTCCTATATACTTATGGGTACCATTCTACTATGACATGCTTACTAATATCCTTTATGCATATATATTTCTCTACTCTTGACACACACAAGTATCAACCACCAAATTGAATATCATGCTCTATTATTTTTCAACACGATTTCCTTGATACTTAAATGTTTACATGACTCACCCAACTATATGAATTCATGATTATCCAGAACTGGCATACTGATACTGATACTAAATCATGAAACCACTACTGATACTCTCTACTCTCCTCTCTACCATTAGTACCCATACTATCTATAATGACACCTATCATAGAACTATTGCTACAAAGTACTACGCTATGGGTTATCCCTAGATTTATGCCTATTGCTCACATGCCTAACCAAGAACCACTTACAGACTCACAAGTCACACTCTCAATAGTCAATACTGATACTCAAGACACAGACCTAATACAATTCACCAATTATCACACTAACAAGGACTCTAATGGAAAGAAGCTTTATAAAGAATTGGACTAAAGAACTGAAGGTATCCCTACTGCTAAGCTAAAGAATGATGGAACAAAGTCCTATAATAGCAGAAATGAATAAGTATTGAGATGATACTTTAAGGACCAATTTAAGATACAATCTGATAATCATACACGTCTGTCCGAAATCATGACACTCAGAATTCTCGCCACGCTAGTAAGCATAGCTGCGATAAACGATAGATCCCATAACTTAGGTATGCACCTCTATAATCATGTCATTTAGAATCCTCGCTGTGTCAACTAGTATAGCTGCGAGAAATTCTAAATTTCATAACTAAGATATGTACATCCGAAGTCAGGTCCCTACATTTTTGCTACTCCAGCTAATATGGCTACGATAAACTCTATGCTCCATAACCAAAGAAGACGTTTCGCCTTCCTTACTGTCCCAATATGTCATCAGATGATACCGTAATTTAGTCCGTAAAATTTCTCTCGATATAAAATCAAACTCAATAACGAACACCAAGAATTTAAATCAACCGATCACCAAGAATCAAATTCAACAATCGATCACAAAGAATCAAATTCAACAACAACAAGTGAGAGCGGACGGAAAAAAGGGAAAATATTTTGAATTAAAAATTATAATAAGATTCTCAAGGGTCGTCCCAGGAATCTCTCAAGAAATTTGTGATTGAGTATCCTCTCATCCTAATATCTTATATCCTACATCCTATATCCTATTGCAGGCTCATAGTAGTATAACTAAGTCGCCGCACTACCACGACATCGCATAACTTGTGAAGCCTGACCTGCATGGGCCACCACTAAAAATGTGTCACACACAACAAATGTCAATCTCAAAATTTCTCCAAAATTGACACAAAAAGCACCATAACTTTCTCAATAGGCCTCCTATGAACACAAAACCAAATCCTATGGGTAGCCTATGCATATGGGTTAATTTTCTATGGTTAAATCTCATATTTAGAACCTAAATTAAGGGAAAAACTGAATTATACCTATTGAGAGATGGATTTCCAATGAAACCTCCAAAATTGGTGAAATTGGCTTCAACTTGTAGATCATTGCTCCTCTTTGTAGATCCATGCTTCCTCCTTGTAGATCTATGCTTCCTTCTTATAGATCCATGCTCTAATAGCCTCCAATGGTGATTTGGAAAATAATTGGGTGGAAATTTGGTAGGGATTTGGTTGAGGGAATTTTCTAGATCTAGATTTGGAATAAAAAATGAAGAGAGAGAAAGTTTTCATCCCCTTTATATATGCCTCACTTGCCCCCTCCCTCAAGCTACTATGTAAAGTCTAAAATACCCCTTGGGGCCTCTCATAAAGAAATTAATTAAGGAGGGAAGCTTCTAGTCTAATGGGTTTAACATAATTAATCATCCTCCTAATAATTGGGCTTCTAATTATTGGGCTCAATTATAACTAGAATTAAATGTTGGTCCATGAGTCTAAACTAAACTAGTTGGTCCACTAACACAAGTCCAAAAATAAATCTAACATGTTAATAATAAATAAATAATACAATAAATAAAAATTTAGCATGCACAATATTTAATTAATTACCAAATAACTAAAATACCCTTTCCTAGAAAATGTGCTAGTGACAAAAGGCCTAGATTTCACATGAAACCAATGTTCAAAACCAAAGGGGAGAGAGAGATGATTTGACCGGTCCATGAGAGGGAGGGGGTTCTTCATTGTCCTTGACCAATAGGGTGGTGACACCTAGCACCCTATTTGCAAATAAGCCCCTTAACCTTTGGGTATTTGCACATAAAGGAAAAGTGATAGGATTTGGTGTTTGGTGTTATGTAGGGTGAGAGGGTATTGTGTGTTTTGCATGGGCTTCATGAATGGGGTATTGGATTAAATTGGGATTAAGTTGGGATTAGTCAAAGTTGGTATCCCTAATTTAATTAAATAAAGTATCATGTGATCTTAAATTAAATGGGGGCACATGGGATCTTAATTAGGAGTGACACAAAGGTCATAAACGGTGTAGGCTTGGTGTCAGTCTTGTCCCCTTTAATTGGTTCGGCAAAACGGGTTAAGTTTGTGTCCCAAAATTGATGGCAACGACATATGTACGCGACATAGGATTAAAGAATTAATTTCGGAACGGGGAAGTTGTTCAATTAAATTAGAGCACAAGGGATTGTGTTTGTGAGACGAAAAAGTCCAGCGCCTAGGTTGGCTTGTCAGGTCAAGAGTGTAATAAATTATTGGAAAATAAGGGCTATTGTTGAGCTCCAAATATTATAACAACTGTAGGGTTTAAATCACCCTGATGCTAAAACAAATTTTTTAACCTATCTAGTCTACCTAAAATAATAATTGAGGGGGTTTACATCATTCCCAACTTAGAAGAATTTTGTCCCCGAAATTAAAAGTAAAGCACGAATGAGAGTTACGAGAATTTAAAAGTAAACAGGTAAAAGAATGCAGGACGTAAATTCGTACCTCGGTCCTCAAATAAATACGAGAAACGCTGCCGAATGGAATCCTCGCGCTTCCAGGTAGACTCGCCTGGCGAATGATGCTTCCATGCAACCCTGACCAGTCGAATAGTCTGACCCATCAAAATCTTTTTACTGCGATCGAGTATCCCCACTGGCTACTCTACATATGATAAACTGGGCCCGACTGTAATCTCTGAATGATCGAGTACGTGGGTAGGTTCTGCCACGTATCTTCTCAACTGCGACACATAAAATACTTCGTGCACTCCTTCTAATGATGGAGGCAATGCAAGACGATAAGCCACTTCGTCAACTCGCTCCAAGATGTCAAAATATCTGATGTACCTCGGACTCAGCTTGCCTCTGCCCCCGAATCTGATTGTACCACGAGTGGACGATATCTTCAAAAATATATGGTCACCTTCCTTGAACTCCAAAGGTCTGCGGTGCGCATCTGCCTAATTCTTCTGTCTGTCCTGTGCTGTGCGCAGGTGGCCCTGAATCTGCTTCACTTTCTCCACTGTCTATGTCACCAACTCTGGACCAAGTATCTGACGTTCTCCCACGTCACTCCAACATACCGGTGACCTATACTTCCTGCCGTACAGTGCCTCATAATGTGCCATCTGTATACTGGCTTGGTAGCTGTTGTTGTAGGAGAATTCTACCAAGTGTAGATGGTCCTCCCAAGATCCTCCAAAGTCGATCATGCACGCTCTCAACATACCCTCTAGTATCTGAATCGTGCGCTCTGACTGACCATCAGTTTGTGGATGATATGCAGCGCTGAACTTAAGGCGAGTTCCTAGACTCTCCTGCATACTCTGCCAAAAATATGACGTAAATCTGGAGTCACGATCCGATATAATGCTGACAGGCACTCCATGTAGTCGTACTATCTGCCTCATATACATGTCATCTAAAGTCTCCGTGGACTGCCCTACTCTGAAGGGCAAGAAATGTGCAGACTTGGTGAGTCGGTCCACGATAACCCAGACTGTATCCTTTTTGCTAGGGCTCCTCGGAAATCTTGTGACGAAGTCCATGGTAATATGCTCCCACTTCCACCCGGGAATAGGAAGCGGCTGCAATATTCCTGTAGTCCTCTGATGTTCGGCCTTGACTTGCTGACAGACCAAACATCTCGCCACGAATCTCGCAATCTTCCACTTCATCCCATGCCACCAGTAGTGTTGTCTCAAATCTCGGTACATCTTCGTACCCCCCGAGATGAATAGAATAAATCAAGCTATGAGCCTCGGTCATCAACTCTTAGTGTAGCTCACCACTTCGAACATATAGGCGATCTCCACACCTTAATATTCCATCTTCATGAATCCGGAGTCCCGTCTGCATGTCGGCCTTTGTCCTCTCTCGCAGTCGTCGGAATCTCGCATATGTAGGCAGGGCTGCCTTGATCCTCTCAACCAAAGTAGACTGAACCTCTAGACTGGCCATCTGTCCATTCATGCCTGGCAATACAACCTCTATCCCGAGCTCCTAAAGATCCTCTAACAATTGTCGCTGAGTCATCAAAAAGTATGCCATGGACTTCCTGCTTAAGGCATCTGCTACTACATTCGCCTTACCAGGGTGGTACTGCAACTCTATCTCGTTGTCTGTCATCAACTCTAGCCATCACCTTTGTTTCATAATGGGCTCCTTCTGAGTGTAGACATACTTTAGACTTTTGTGATCTGTGTAAATATCAACCCGCTCTCCATAAAGGTAGTGCCGCCATAGCTTTAGTGCAAATATCACTGCAACTGGCTCTAGATCGTGCATCGGATAGTTCTTCTCATGAACTCTCAGCTGTCTCGATGCGTAGGCTATCACCTTGTTGTGCTGCATCAGTACACATCCTAATCCGCTCCCAGATGCATCACTATATACTATAAATCCTCCCGATCCCGAAGGAAGTATCAAATTCGGTACTGATGATAGACGCTTCTTCAGCTCATCGAAAGCCGTTTGACACTCCTCAGTCCAGATAAACTCCTCGCCTTTATACGTCAGTCGCGTCATAGGCGCAGCAATCCTCGAGAAGTTTTCCACGAACCTCCGATAATATCCGGCAAGTCCGAGAAAACTCCTAATCTCCGTAACTAATGTAGGGGTAGGCCACGTCTCCATTGCAACGATCTTCTCTGGGTCAACTGATAGTCCGTCTACAGTAATTATGTGTCCCAGGAATGATACTCTATCCAAACATAACTCATATTTGCTGAGCTTGGCATACAACCTCTCATGTCTCAGTGTCTCCAACACGATCCTGAGATGCCCCTCGTGCTCCTCCTAGCTTTTGGAATATACCAAAGTTGTCGTCAATAAATACCACCACGAACTTATCCAAGTACTGGTGGAAAACCTTATTCATCAGGCTCATAAATATTGTTGGCGTGTTGGTTAAACCAAACGGTATAACTAGAAACTCATAGAGCCCGTACTTTGTCCGAACCGCTATCTTCGGAATGTCCTCCTTTCTTACCTTGGTCTAATGATAACCGGATTTGAGATCGGCCTTCGTGAATACACACGTGCCACTCAACTGATCAAATAAATTATCTATGCATGGCAAAGGGTACTTGTTCTTTATTGTTACAGCATTTAGCGCCCTGTAATCGATACACAAACGTATCATCCCGTCCTTCTTCAGACAATTAAGATGGGTGCTCCCCATGGGGAAACACTTGCCCGAATGAAACCCTTATCTAAGAGATCCTCTACTTGGACCTTCAGCTCAACCAACTCTTTCGGTGCTAGTCTATAGATGGGGGAAGTAACTGGCTCGACTCCGGGAGTCAACTCTATAGTGAACTCTATCTCTCTGTCAGGTGGCAGGCCTGGAAGATCCTCTGGAAACACATCCTCAAACTCTGATATAATGTGGGGTACATCGGTTCACCTTTTACAATATGTGTCGCTAAGGTAGATGGACACCATACTCTCAGGTTTCCCGAAGAAACTCAAACTCAGGGTGATCTGGTGGTCTAAATATAATGCAACCACGTCGGCAATCTAGCGTCGCGTGGTATTGGCTCAACCAACTCATGCCTAGGACAATGTCATAGTCTAGACTTAACCTCATAATAAATTCTCCCATTCTATTTACAACACCAGTCCTCAAATTTCTTCCTTCCCTAATGTATAATTAATCTTCTCTTCAAATTTCTCCCTACAATTGTAATCCTCAAATTTTTTCTTTCCGTTATTTATTGCTCCAAGTCACATAGTGCAATTATAATAATGGTATCACCCAAGCACATACTAGAATTCCTGGTATCAGATCATCACCTTCCAGGTGAGAGCCTAAAATTTTATTTTCTCCAGTTCATAGTATCGTTCCTGGTATCGCCATCTTGGACTACAACTACTTTCTAGCGTCTAGCTATGTATTTCCATCAATCATTCTAGAGGGTTAGGATCAACAATCTTTCTAGCTCCCAGTACTTCCCAAATCGCTGCTATCTTAAGTAAGGGTAGGGTTTTACCAGTTCTAGGAACATACTTCTAGGTCCAATTCTCTTGCTAACATTCTACACTAGTTTTAGAATCTAAAAAGAACCTATCAACCTACCCTACTAAGGGTAACAATCTTCACAGAGAATATTATACGTCTTCTGTTGTCTGGACTACGATCTTCTTCTGGAGGGAACCATCAGGCACAAGCATTCGTCTTTCCTAATAAAAGGAAATGAGAAACAATAATAACGATATTAATAAAAACTGAACGAATACAATTTGGAAGTCCAAGGGCGATAATCAAATACAAAGGGAGTTTTAAAAAATTGATTATGGATAGTTGAGATCCTATTCAACAATAACTCCTAAACTGTAGGCTCGTTTGGTACAGTAACGTAACCGAAAGGATTTAATGGTACCTGTATGGGCCACCAAAAAAATATATCATGCCCCAGTTCCAAAATACGTAGGACTAGGAATACGTAACATGCCAGCTACGCATTCGACCAGACTCTGATCTCGAATACGTATAAGCTGTATTATAATGGTCACTATCTAAATAATCAAGTAAATATAAATATCTATGTCTCAATCCACAATGAACAGAAAACACAAGAATGAGCTACATATGCTAAAGTTGGCCGCCCAGTAACACACAAAACTCGAATAGACTCGAGAAGAAATATGAGTCTATAAAACTAGGCTACATCAGCAGATGAATAAATAATATGAAATAATATCGATAACTCCGGTAGAAATGATATAAGTACCTGGTACCAATGCCTGCAAGACAAGCATGTCACGACCTGCACCCAAAAAATTAGGCATGAGCCGTGGGTACGTCCAGCCTACGCCGCAGAATCGGCGGTAGAACGCTGTAAAGGTCCATTCTAGGTCAACCATCTATCTATATATCTCACAAAAAAATCTGACAATATCCTCTCCAAAAGGAGGGCAACCACGCAATATATATAATCTCTCAATCACAATAACTAGGGGAAGAATAAAAGCACGATATGATAGCAAAAGGAAACCAGAACCAAAGAGAGCAAGACAATATCCAAAATATACAGTCCAAGTCTATAATAGCTACAATATCTCATAGGCAACAAAAGAATAAGTACAATCATCCAAAAATAAACCACTGGGAACAACCCAGAAAACCCACCTAGCTAACTAGGGCGCTATAGGCGTCTCCTCGCAGGGCTCCTCCTCGATCTCGGGGTTACAACCCTCGTCAACACCCGGCCCGTAGAACGTCGGGCAATAATCCTCAGGATCCTCTGGAAAAAAAATATGCCCAGTCAGGACTGGAGCGAAGTACATAACTCTGAAAGCAACTCCAAATGCATGGTAAGGTGTATATGACGAGCAATAGAAAAGTATACAAGATGCACAGGAAATAAATACATGCTGGAGCAGAATAAGTAGCTGCAAAGTAAACTGGAGAACAATACAAGTAGTAAAAAAGTAACTGCAGGTGAGAAAATATGAATACTAGCTAAGTGCCTTGAGCACAAGTTCGTTATGTGATCGGCTTAGGTTGCACTTGAAAAATACTATGATAACTCCGTTATACGTGAGTTGCATAACCGACATACACATGAATACTGTTTGGCTTTGATCACATAAACAACTCCTACTCCCCTCCTCCACTAATACCATTGGATCCAACCACAACATGCTACGTACATGATAATAGCTCGCGCACACGAAGGTGAGAGCACAAGAAGCACATGATAGCACATGAGAATCAATACCCGAAGCACATGATGAAATACACGTGATAGAGTACCCGCTGAACACGGTAAGGGGGATAGCATCTCATGACGGGAACCACTAGTACCAGCTCGTGTAATAATATGTCAGAATCAAGTATCACAGTCCTAGAACAGGTGATATAAATGCTATCATGAAATGGAAACTATCAGAGGTAGGTACTCGCCTGATGTCCTGAGCAACTGATGAGGATCGAGATCCGGACCGGTGTCGCAAGAACCTATTATGAAAAGCAAAATTAAACAGGGTTCTATAGATTTAAACTGATATAAAATAATTAAAAACAGACTTCTAGGGCTATTCTAGGTCGAACGGGTCAAACCGGTAAAATTTGGGTTAAAAAGTCAACTCAGGGTCCAAAAAGTCAACCCGAGGTCAAAACTAGGTCAAACGTTGACTTTTATGGTCAACGGAGACAATTATGGTCAAAGCTAGGTCAAACTAGGGTGCTCCTGAAATTCTAGGTCAAACCGAGCTCATTAAGCTAGAAAACTCTCAAACTTGCCTCCTCGAGATACCGGGATACCCTCGGTATCCGATACCTCGCCCTAGGCCACGCACCCCGCCTAAACCCGCTAAAACCTATGCTAGCACGCGTAATTATATACACATAAGCATATAAAAATCACTCCAATACTATTCCTAGGCCAATGCTCAAATACTCCGCTCGAAACTCAATACCTTGGATATCTCAAGGTATTGAGATACCTCGGTATCTCACGGTATTGAGATACCGCTCTCATACCCCTCTAACTAGCTATTTAGTTAGCTATCTAAGCACCTAGATATATTCCTAGTTATTAATCTAGGCTAGAAAATATATATCTATCATATATTATACATATCTAAGTATCTATATTCATATATATATATATAGATATCCACACACATATACATATACCTATATACCTCAAACACAAATATATATATATATATATATCTATATCTAGATATCTAACTATCTATCTAGCTATATGTATTTATATCTATACATATAGATATGTATATATCTAATACCTATCTATCTATCCATCCATCTATCTAACTATCTATAGATATATCTATCTAATCTATCTAACTAATAATCTAACTATCTATCTATCTAGATAACTATCTAACTATTAATCTATCTATATAGATATATATATCAACCAATCTATATATCTATATCACTCTCACACCAAGCTACCTAGCCACCAGAGCCACGCGGCGCTGTGCCGAAGCTGCTAGCTGCTGCCGCTGCCTTAATCTGCTGCTGCTGCTGCTGCTGCCCTTACTGCTGCTGCTTGCTGTTATTGCTGCTGTGCTGCTGCTCAGCAGCTGCTGCTGCTGCTTAGCTGCTGCGGCCTGCTGCCCCCCCTCGCTCGTCTCGCACACAAACACAAGGACACACACACACACGTATATATATATATATATATATATATATATATATATATATATATATAGACACACACTAACTTATATACTAATACACACACTTATGCACACACACACGTATATATATATATACACACTACACTAACACACACACACACACACACACACACACACATATATATATATATATATATATATATATATATATATATATATATATATATATATATCAACACACACACACTCTTACATATATATATATATATATATATATACACACACAAACACCTAGACATATACATACACAAGCACATATATATAAATACACACACAAATATGCATACATACAACACATATCTATAAATAAATAAATAAATATATATATAGAGACACACATACATATAAATATATAAAATATAGAGACACACATATATATCTAGACACATAAACACAAACACAACACAACACACAACCACGCACACAACACTCTCCAACGCTCGCCCAACGGCCCCGACACGCACAAATACCTATAAATATATAAAATATAATCCAAGAATTCTAGCACACACTCCCCGATGCTAACCCAATGCGCGCACAAGCCCGAAACTAGAAAACCAAGTCGAAATGGCCGTTCGGTCATTTCGACGAATACGCGGTGTGCGGTTCGGAAAACCTCCTGAAATGCACACCAAACCAACTCAGAATTGGCCTAAAATTTACCCACGGATTCTAAACGATGCCTAGATCCTAGAAAAAATGCTACCCCGTTGATTCTAGGCCCGTGGCGAAAATACGCACGCACTTAAAATCGACGACGATAAAAAACCTAATTTCGCCCGAAACGCCCGTTTCTCCGCGACACGACTTCCCGTGTCCGAACAAAGACACGTACTCACCCTCAAGACACCCGACTATATCTACCTAGGTCCGTCTAACCTAGGGTATCACCCAAAATTGGGCCAAATTCGGATTCCACCCGAAATTGACACAAAACCTAGTGTCAAAGTCTCTAAACTCAACCAAACTAGTTCCAACTTCCTTCCACGGGTAGGCTTAGGGTCTAGGAAGGTTCTAAACCACTAATTATACTACATAAAAGTAATTAGCAAGGAGAAAGTTAGGGTTTACCTCTTGGGAGTTGGAATCACAATGCCAAAGTCTCCGATCTACTTGGAATTACCTCCCTTAAGCTCCAAGCCACCAAATCTAGCCTCCACACTATGTCTAGGCTTCACACACCTAGGTTGGGGAAAATACAAGGTTAGGGTTCACATAAAGAAGAAGGAATGGAAGAAAGAAGAAAGAAAAATGAAGGAGAACTTACTTGGAAGAAGGAAGGAAGAAGAAAGAAGGAGTGGAGAAGAAGAAGAAGTAAAGAAGAAGTAGAATAAGAAGGAATGGGGGATGGGGCTGCTGTGTGGTCGGGTGAGGGGCTGGGAATAGGGGTCGGCCACACTAAATAAGGGTTCCACTAATTCTCCAAATGACCAAAATACCCTCCTAACTTGGGTTTTGGGTTTCGCGGTTCCAAAGGCACTCAAACTAACTCCAAATCTCTCCAACTAACTCACTAAAAATATAATAAATATTCTAAACCCAAAAATAAGTCTCACTGGGGTGTGGAATGGGTCGGACATGGGTCCACTAGGGTCTGACATGGGTCCAGGCTAGCCAAAACCCTAAAATAATCAATTAAAAATAATACAATCACTAAATAAATATAAATATAATTAATTAAATATAATGCACAATTTACCAAATAAAAATAAAAAAATAACCATATTTTCTAAAATTGGGTAGTGACAAACCTACCCTCCTTAAAATAATTTTGTTCTCAAAATTAAAAGACAAAACTAGGACAGGAATGCAAGAAAAGAACCATACCTCAGGGCTCGAAAAGATAGGGGTATTGCTCGCGCATTTCATCCTCCCTCTCCCAGGTCGACTCACCTGGAGAGTGATGCCTCCACGCGACGCGAACCAAGGGAATAGTCTGGTTCTTCAACACCTTCTCCTGCCGATCCAGAATCTCCTCCGGCTGCTCTGGATAGCTAAGAGTAGGGCCCACTACGATCTCTGAGTGATCCAATACGTGACTAGGATCCGCCATGTACCGTCTCAACTGTGACACGTGGAACACATCATGAACTCCCTCCAGCGTAGGCGGCAACTCAAGCCTATACGCCACGGCACCGACCCTCTCAAGGATACGGAAGGGTCCAACGAAACGTGGGCTAAGCTTCCCGCCTCCACCGAAGCGAATAGTGCTCCGCGTCGAAGAAATCCTCAGGAACACCAGATCTCCAACCTAGCACAAACAAGGTCTCTGCACTTAGTCTAAAATAAGCAATCACAAGCAAACACAAGAACAAAATCTAGATTCTAAACTATACCTCAAACTCCAAAGGTCTCTGGTGGCTATTGGCCCAATGCCGCTGCCTGTCCTGCGCCACCCGAAGTCTATCTCTAATGAGCTTGACCTTCTCCACTGCATCAACCACCATCTCCGGGCCAAGCAAAGCTCTCTCGCCTACATCATCCCATGATAATGGAGTGCGACACCTTCGTTCATACAACGCCTCAAAAGGTGACATCTCGATACTGGCTTGGTAGCTGTTGTTGTAAGAAAACTCTACCAAGTGCAAGTGATCCTCCCAAGAGCCTCTGAAATCCAAAATACAAGTGCGAAGCATGTCCTCAAGCCTCTGAATAGTCCTCTCTGACTCACCATCTGTCTGTGGGTGATATGCACTACTAAACTTGAGCTGGGTGCCCAAGCTAGCCTGCAGGCTCCTCCAGAAATGCGATGTAAAGCGACTGTCCCGATCTGATACTATGCTCACAGGAACTCCATGCAGTCTGACTATCTGGCGCACATACATCTCTGCTAGCCTCTTTGTAGACATATCCACTTTGAATGGTAGAAAGTGGGCCGATTTGGTCAACATGTCCAAGATGACCCAAATCGCATCCTTCCCGCCTGGAGAACGGGGAAGTCCAGAAACAAAATTCATGGTCACATGCTCCCATTTCCACTCCAGAATGGGTAGCGGCTGGAGCAAACCTTCTGGCCTCTGCCTCTCTGCCTTCACCTGCTGGCACACTAAGCATCGGGATACGAAGCGTGCTACCTCCCGCTTCATCCCGTACCACCATACATGCTCTCTCAGATCTCTATACATCTTGTTGGCACCTGGATGCATGGAGTACTGGGATCGATGTGCCTCCTGAAGAACCTCCTCGCACAACGACCCACTCGTCACACACAACCTGGTACCGTGCCGCAAAGAACCATCATCAGCAATGGTGAAGTCATCTGACAATCCCATCTGAACCTGCGCCCTGATGCTCCTCAGGGACTCATCCTCAAACTGTGTAGCCCTGATCCGGTCTACCAACTCTGACTGAATCTGCAGTCCCCACATCTGCATCTCAACTCCAGGCACTATCACCTCAATGCCCAATCTCTCTAGATCTGCCAGAAGATAACGATCTGTAGTCAGGCACATAGCTACCGGATACCTGCGTAACGCATCCGCAACTACGTTCGCCTTCTCTGGATGGTACTGCAATAATATGTCGAAGTCTTTCATCAACTCCAACCATCTCCTCTGCCTCATGTTCAGCTCTTTTTGGGTAAACACATACTTCAAGCTCTTGTGGTCTGTGAAGATCTCCACACGTTCTCCGTATAAATAGTATTTTCACAACTTCAGAGCAAAGATGACCGCTGCCAACTCCACATAGTGGGTAGGGTAGTTCTTCTCATGAGGTCGTAATTGCCTGGAAGCATAGGCAATCACCCTCCCATTCTGCTGTAACACACAACCCAGTCCCTTCCCCGATGCATCACTATAGATAGTGAATCCTCCAGAACCTGATGGCAACGTCAACACTGGAGCTGTCGTCAACCTCCTCTTCAGCTCATCAAAGGCAACCTGGCACTCCTCTGACCAAACAAACTCCACGTCCTTCCGAGTCAGCCTGGACAACGGCTCTGCAATCCTGGAAAAATCTTGAACAAATCTCCTGTAGTAACCTGCCAGTCCCAGAAAACTTCTGACCTCGGCTACTGAACTCGGGGCACTCCATGCCTCAACTGCCATGATCTTTCTCGGATCTACCGAGATACCCTCTCCAGTCACCATATAACCAAGGAATTCAACCTTGTCAAGGAAGAACTCGCACTTCGAAGGCTTTCCATAAAGCTTCTCTTTCCTGAGAGTCTCCAACACTATCCTCATATGCTCCTCATGCTCCTCTGGGGTCTTCGAATACACCAAGATGTCATCTATAAACACCACCATAAACCTGTCCAGATGCTGATGGAACACCTTGTTCATCAGATTCATGAACACTGCCGGGGCATTAGTCAACCCAAACGACATCACCATGAACTCATACTGTCCATATCTGGTCTGAAAAGCTGTCTTCGGAATATCCTCCTTCCTGACCTTCACCTGGTGGTAGCCTGTCCTCAGATCAATCCTGGAAAATACCCTCGCTCCGCTCAACTGGTCAAAAAGATCATCAATATGCGGCAGCGGATACTTGTTCTTGATTGTGAGATTGTTCAGAGCCCTGTAGTCGATACACATCCGTATCGACCCATCCTTCTTTGGCACAAAAAGTACCGGAGCACCCCATGGGGAAGAACTAGATCTGATAAATCTCTTGTCCTGAAGCTCATCCACCTGCTTCTTCAACTCTATCAGCTCACTGTTGCTGACTCTATAGATGTGCTGGGATATCGGCTCCGTGCTGGCACCAAGTCTATAGAGAACTCCACATCTCTGTCCGGAGGTAACCCTGGCAACTCCTCCAGAAAGACATCCATGTACTCCTCTATTAGTGGATGTAGCAACCTCGGCTCTACCACCAGGGCTCCGCAGAAGACTCCCTCGGTCTGCTCCGCTGCTCCTCTGGCAAACTGAAACTCTAGCTCACCCGACGGACTAAACAAAATTCTGCCTCCACGATAATCTATACTAGCACAATACGTACTCAACCAATCCATCCCGAGTACAATATCGTAGCTCGGAAGTGGCATTACGAGTAGGCACACACTCAACTCCCAGCCATCCAAGGTAACTCTCCGGTCTCTGCAGACATCACTGACTAGGATGATACCACCCCCGGTCGTGATCTTACAGAGTCTAGCTAAAGGTTCAGCAACAAGATGGTGTCTAACAACAAAAGATACAGACACAAAGCTATGGGAAGCCCCCGAATCAAATAAAGCAAGTGCTGGAATGGAATCAAGAAGAACAGAAATCAAAAGAAGTCAATACGGTGCAAGATACGATATCATCAATGAAGGACAGTAATATTGCAAAAAAAAACAATTTCAGGAAAATTAAGATAGCAAAGGAAATCAGGAAGGGTCCTAGTTGTGATTGAGCACACTCTCTCTCAGCCTATATCTTATATCCTATTACAGGTAAACCTAAAAACTAGACCTGCATGGGCCGCCACCAAAAACGTGTCATAACCCGCACCCTAAAAATCGGGCATGAGCCGTGGGTACGTCCAGCCTATGTCGCAGAATCGGCGGTAGAACGCTGTAAAGGTCCGTTCTAGGTCAACCATCTATCTATATATCTCACAAAAAAAATCTGACAATATCCTCTCCAAAAGGAGGGCAACCACGCAATATATATAATCTCTCAATCACAATAACTAGGAGAAGAATAAAAGCACGATATGATAGCAAAAGGAAACCAGAACCAAAGAGAGAAAGACAACCCAAGAAACCCACCTAGCTAACTAGGGTGCTATAGGCGTCTTCTCGCAGGGCTCCTCCTCGATCTCGGGGTCATAACCCTCGTCAACACCCGGCCCGTGGAACGTCGAGCAATAATCCTCAAGATCCTCCAAAAAAAATATGCCCAGTCAGGACTGAAGCGAAGTACATAACTCTGAAAGCAACTCCAAATGCATGGTAAGGTGTATATGACGAGCAATAGAAAAGTATACAAGATGCACAGAAAATAAATATATGCTGGAGCAGAATAAGTAGTTGGAAAGTAAACTGGAGAACAATACAAGTAGTGGAAAAGTAACTGCAGGTGAGAAAACATGAATACTAGCTAAGTGCCTTGAGCACAAGTTTGTTATGTGATCGGCTTAGGTTGCACATGAAAAATACTACGATAACTCCGTTATGCGTGAGTTGCATAAACGACATACACATGAATACTGTTTGGCTTTGATCACATAACCAACTCCTACTCCCCTCCCCCACTAATACCATTGGATCCAACCACAACATGCTACGTACATGATAATAGCTCGCGCACACGAAGGCGAGAGCACAAGAAGCACATGATAGCACATGAGAATCAATATCCGAAACACATGATGAAATACACGTGATAGAGTACCCGCTGAACACGGTAAGGGGGATATCATCTCATGACGGGAACCACTAGTATCAGCTCGTGTAATAATGTGTCAGAATCAAGTATCACAGTCCTAGAACAGGTGATATAAACGCTATCATAAAATGGAAACTATCAGAGGTAGGTACTCGCCTGATGTCCTGAGCAACTAATGAGGATCGAGATCCGGACCGGTGTCGCAAGAACCTATTGCGAAAAGCAGAATTAAACAAGGTTCTATGGATTTAAACTGATATAAAATAATTAAAAATAGGCTTCTAGGGCTATTCTAGGTCGAACGGGTCAACCCGGTAAAATTTGGGTCAAAAAGTCAACCCGGGGTCCAAAAAGTCAACTCTAGATCAAAACTAGGTCAAACATTGACTTTTACGGTCAACGGGGACAATTATGGTCAAAGCTAGGTCAAACTAGGGTGCTCCTGAAATTCTAGGTCAAACCGAGCTTATTAAGCTAGAAAACTCTCAAACTCGCCTCCTCGAGATACCGGGATACCCTCGGTATCCGATACCTCGCCCTAGGCCACGCACCCCGCCTAAACCCGCTAAAACCTATGCTAGCACGCGTAATTATATACACATAAGCATATAAAAATCACTCCAATACTATTCCTAGGCCAATGCTCAAATACCCCGCTCGAAACTCAATACCTTGGATATCTCAAGGTATTGAGATACCTCGGTATCTCAAGGTATTGAGATATCGCTCTCATACCCCTCTAACTAGCTATTTAGTTAGCTATCTAAGCACCTAGATATATTCTTAGTTATTAATCTAGGCTAGAAAATTTATATCTATCATATATTATATATATCTAAGTATTTATATTCATATATATATATATATAGATATCCACACACATATACATATACCCATATACCTCAAACACAAATATATATATATATATATATATATATATATATATATCTGGATATCTAACTATCTATCTAGCTATATGTATTTATATCTATACATATAGATATGTATATATCTAATACCTATCTATCCATCCATCTATCTAACTATCTATAGATATATCTATCTAATCTATCTAACTAATAATCTAACTATCTATCTATCTATCTAGATAACTATCTAACTATTAATCTATCTATATAGATATATATATATATATCAACCAATCTATCTATCTATATCACTCTCACACCAAGCTACCTAGCCACTAGAGCCACGCGGCGCTGCGCCGAAGCTGCTAGCTGCTGCCGCTGCCTTAATCTGCTGCTGCTGCTGCCCTTACTACTGCTGCTGCTTGCTGTTATTGCTGCTGTGCTGCTGCTTAGCTGCTGCGGCCTGCTGCACCCCCTCGCTCGCCTCGCACACAAACACAAGGACACACACACACACACACACGTATATACATATATATATACAACCATATATATATATATAGACACACACTAATTTATATACTAATACACACACTTATGCACACACATACGTATATATATATACACACTACACTAACATATATAAATACACACATAGCTATACATATATATAAACACACCTATTTATATATATATATATACACACACACACTCAAATATATATATATACACACACACACACACACACACACACACACACACACATATATATATATATATATATATATATATATATATATATATATATATATATATATATATATATATATATATATATATATATCAACACACACACACTCTTATATATATATATATATACACACACAAACACCTAGACATATACATACACAAGCACATATATATAAATACACACACAAATATGCATACATACAACACATACCTATATATATATATATATATATATATATATATATATATATATAGAGAGAGAGAGAGAGAGAGAGAGAGAGACACACACATACGAATATATATATATATATCTAGACACATAAACACAAACACAACACAACACACAACCACGCACACAACACTTTCCAACGCTCGCCCAACGGCCCCGACACGCACAAATACCTATAAATATATAAAATATAACCCGAGAATTCTAGCACATACTCCCCGATGCTAACCCAACGAACGCACAAGC
Organism: Iris macrosiphon; assembly: GCA_036927795.1. Classification (NCBI taxonomy): domain Eukaryota; kingdom Viridiplantae; phylum Streptophyta; class Magnoliopsida; order Asparagales; family Iridaceae; genus Iris; species Iris macrosiphon. The sequence continues at coordinate 269,022,806 of JAYESA010000004.1, read as the reverse complement.
CCGAAACTAGGAAACCAAGTCGAAATGGCCGTTCGGTCATTTCGACGAACACGCGGTGTGCGGTTCGAAAAATCTCCTGAAACGCACACCAAACCAACTCAGAATCGGCCCAAAATTTACCCACGGATTCTAAACAATGCTTAGATCCTAGAAAAAAATGCTAACCATCGATTCTAGGCCCGTGGCGAAAACGCGCACGCACTTAGAACCGGCGACAACAAAAACCCCAATTTCGTCCGAAACGCCCGTTTCTCCGCATCACGACTTTCCGTGTCCGAACGGAGACACGCACTCACCCTCAAGACACTCGACAACGTCTACCTAGGTCCGTCTAACCTAGGGCATCACCCAAAATTGGGCCAAATTCGGATTCCACCCGAAATTGACACAAAACCTAGTATCAAAGTCTCTAAACTCAACCAAACTAGTTCCAACTTTCTCCCAAGGGTAGGCTTAGGGTCTAGGAAGGTTCTAAACCACTAATTACACTACACAAAAGTAATTAGCAAGAGGAAAGTTAGGGTTTACCTCTTGGGAGTTGGAATTCCAAGGCCAAAGTCTTCGATCTACTTGGAATCACCTCCCTAAAGCTCCAAACCACCAAATCTAGTCTCCACACTATGTCTAGGCTCCACACACCTAGGTTGGGGAAAATGCAAGGTTAGAGTTCACATAAAGAAGAAGGAATGGAAGAAAAAAGGAAGAAAAATAAAGGAGAACTTACTTGGAAGAAGGAAGGAAGAAGAAAGAAGGAGTGGAGAAGAAGAAGAAGTGAAGAAGAAGTAGAATAAGAAGGAATGGGGGCTGGGGCTGCTGTGTGGTCGGGTGAGGGGATGGGAATAGGGGTCGGCCACACTAAATAAGGGTTCCACTAATTCTCCAAATGACCAAAATGCCCTCCTAACTTGGGTTTTGGATTTCGGGGTTCCAAAGGCACTCAAACTAACTCCAAATCTCTCCAATTAACCCACTAAAAATATAATAAATATTCTAAACCCAAAAATAAGTCTCACTGGGGTGTGGGCTGGGTCGGACATGGGTCCACTATGGTCTGACATGGGTCCAGGTGTCACTACCCAATTCTAGAAAATAGGGTATATTTTTTTATTTTTGATAAATAGTGTATTGTATTTAATTATTTATATTTATAATTATTTAGTGCTTGTCTTATTTTTTATTTTTATTGTTTTAGGGTTTTGGCTAGCCTGGACCCATGTCAGACCCTAGAGGACCCATGTCCGACCCAGCCCACACCCTTGTGAGGATTATTTTGGGGCTTAGATTTATTATTTTATTTTTAGGAGGTTAGTTGGAGAGATTTGGAGTTAGTTTGAGTGTTTTTGGACCCCAAAATCCAAAACCGAGTTTCGGGAGGGCATTTTGGACATTTGCCAACTTTGGAGACCCTTTTAATTCACATGGCCGGCCCCTACCTACCCCCACCCGTGAGAACCCAGGCAAGCTCCAGCAGCTCCAGGTAGCAGCTAGCTAGTGTGAGATATATATATATATATATATATATATATATATATATATATATATATGTTAATAGATAGATAACTATATAGATATTAGTATTATAGATAGATAAGATATTAGATACATAGATAGATGGCTAGATTAATAGATAGATAGCTAGGTATTTAGATAGATAGATACTAGATAGGTAGATAACTAGATACTTAGATATATCTATCTAAGATATAGATATCTATATACCTATAGTTATATATATATATATATATATATATATATATATATATATATATATATATATATATGTGTATAGGTAAGGTAATGGGTATTAGTGTATAGGTGTGTGGATATATATATATATATAAGTATATACCTACTTAGATATATATAAATATGGTAGATATCTATATTATCTAGCCTAGATTAATAACTAGGTATATAATCAATAGCTAGATAGCTAGTTAGAGGGATTTTAGAGCGAACCTCAATACCTTGAGATACCGAGGTATCTCCATACCTTGAGATATTCAAGGTATTGAGTTTCGAGCGGGGTATTTGAGCATTAGCCTAGGAAATATTTTGGAATGATTTTTATATGTTTATATATATATATTTACGCGTGCTAGCATAGGTTTTAGCGGGTTTAGGCGGGGTGCGTGGCCTAGGGCGAGGTATCGGATACCGAGGGTATCCCGGTATCTCGATTAGGCGAGTTTGTGAGTTTAGTAGCTTAATGAGCTCGGTTTGACCTAGAATTTCAGGGGCACCCTAGTTTGACCTAGCTTTGACCATAATTGTCCCCGTTGACCGTAAAAGTCAACGTCTGACCTAGTTTTGACCTAGAGTTGACTTTTTGGACCCCGGGTTGACTTTTTGACCCGATTTTCACCAGTTTGACCCGTTCGACCTAGAATAGCCCTAGAAGCCTATTTTTAATTATTTTATATCAGTTTAAATGCTTAGAACCATGTTTAATTTTGCTTTTCGCATTAGGTCCTTGCGACACCGGTCCGGATCTCGATCCTCATCAGTTGCTCAGGACATCAGGCGAGTACCTACCTCTGATAGTTTCCATTTCATGATAGCGTTTATATCACCTGTTCTAGAACTGTAATACTTGATTCTGACACATTATTACACGATCTGGTACTAGTGGATCCCGTCATAAGATGCTATCCCCCTTACCGTGTTCAGCGGGTACTCTATCACGTGTATTTCATCATGTGCTTCGGGTATTGATTCTCATGTGCTATCATGTGCTTCTTGTGCTCTCGCCTTCGTGTGCGCGAGCTATTATCATGTACGTAGCATGTTGTGGTTGGATCCAATGGTATTAGTGGGGGAGGGGAGTAGTGAGTTGGTTATGTGATCAAAGCCAAACAGTATTCATGTGTATGTCGGTTATGCAGCTCACGCATAACGGAGTTATCGTAGTATTTTTCATGTGCAACCTAAGCCGATCACATAACGAACTTGTGCTCAAGGTACTTAGCTAGTATTCATGTTTCTCACCTGCAGTTACTTTTTCACTACTGTATCGTTCTCCAGTTTACATTGCAGCTACTTATTGTGCTCCAGCATATATTTATTTCCTGTGCATCTTGATTACTTTTCTATTGCTCGTCATATACATCTTACCATGTATTTGGAGTTGCTTTCAGAGTTATGTACTTCGCTCCCGTCCTGACTGGGCATATTTTTTCCAGAGGATCCTGAGGACGTACCCACGGCTCATGCCCGATTTTCGGGTGCGGGTCGTGACACCAGGCTAGCCAAAACCCTAAAACAATCAATTAAAAATAATACAATCACTAAATAAATATAAATATAATTAATTAAATACAATGCACAATTTACCAAAAAAAATTCTATTTTCTAAAATTGGGTAGTGACAAAGCAACTCCATCAGCAAACTCCAAAGGCTCCATAATCGTCTATGCTGCAAAACTGGAGACCAGGTCCTCAGAGGGATATAATAAGGTACAAAAATAGTATGTCATAGTATAACAGAAGGAAACAAGTGCAACGCAGGTGTAATCTAGAATAACCATCTAAGTGAGACCCAACTTTGAAGACAATGTTCGACGCGTGGGCTGTCCAAAATAAAAATGTAGCTCCGAACACAGAGACACATGGGGCGTATCGTAGCTCCGAGCACAGAGTCGCACGGGTGATACTATGACTCCGGATACAAGAACACTATATAAATAGGACATATACATATATAAAGCACATGCAGAGTAGCCCAAAAGTCTAGTAACTGTCTTCCCCTTCCAAAGAGGTCAACGAGTGTTCGCTGAACCTGAACCTCTATCTAACAGTCTCGTCATACTGAAGTAACTATCAACAATCACGACCCTAAAGTCATCCCAGATTCCGTTCATGCTGACAGTATCAAGATACAGGAAATCTGGTACGATGAAGGTGTCTTAATGTGTCATAGGGTTCTGGTGTAACCAAGTAGGTACATCAAGGTGTTGCGAACATCTAACAATTGTTACCAGACGTTACCAAAGAACGTTTGCACCCGGTTATGACCCGGACGCTAAGTAACGATTCTGATCCAACGTGCGCACAATGCATAGAATAAATAAATAGGAATCTGGTAACTGAGATACAGGATGGCAAGGTACACTTGCCTGGAAGCCAGCCGAAGATTCGAACCCGAACTCGCCAACGAAGTAGCAGTTCAAGATGGAAACTGGAGCAGATGTCTTCAAATGCTGTCAAAAATATCACCAACAGTTTCAAAATAAGTGAGATATTCAGAAAAGCATATACATACGTCCAATTTGGACACAGTGGCAAAAATGCAATTTCTGGTCAACACGGGTCCACAAGTGGGCCCGTCTTGCACCGAAAAATATGCCAGAGACAAAGTTCTCCAAATTCATCAAACTTAGTGTCTACGAGTCCAGAACGACGATGCGAATCCAACGGAACATCCAGAACTGGATTCCGATGAGTCGATCAAGAAATTGTCCGTCATGTGAAACCTTGGGGCCCACAAAATAATATTTCATCAACGTTCTCAGAAATAAACCAAACTTGGATCACAGGACCAGCGTAACACTGCGAATCCGATGGCGTAAGTTTCGTTGCGAAATGACTGGCACACACGAAATTAGGACGAGTGTCAGAATACGTCGATACGGTGCTTTCTGACGGATATGCGTTGATTCAGGTGTGCACGCACATCCAAATCAAGTTCCGCAAAAGTCCACACATCCACGTTGATGATACACACCTTTTGGTGCAATCGGTACATGACGAGGTTGTCCGAATTGATGGGACCAACTCCGTATCGAAAAGTATCATGGTTTTATAAAACAGTTTTTTTCGAAGAATTGGAACTCTAATTACTATCAATAGAATACAAACTAAAATATTCTAAATGAACACACTGTAACAAGGTTAGGTAGGGTTTATACCCGAAGAACCGATTCAAGGATCGGTTGTGCAATGTGGGAGATATCACTTCGTGAATCGGGGAGGTCGAACTCGGGTTTCTGAATACGGGGTTGAGTCTCGGTTTCTCACAGCCGCGGGGAGGGGCCAGGACGACAACGGCTTGTGGTGGCTCATCGATGCCAGTAGTGGCGGAGGAGGTGATGGCTCCGACGAGGCTTTGGTGAGGGTGTCGGAAAGGCCCTCCAGTCACGGTGAGGCTTCCAACATGGTGGCGAGGGTGACGTGAATGCTGCTACGGGTGGTGGTGCTGCTGTGTTGGGTGCTCCGGTGGGTGGCCGTGGTGAGGGAGGCGACTGCTGCGGTTAAGAAGGGCGGGAAGGCAGTGATGGTGGTGGTAGTCGCGGTGGTCGAGGGTGGAGGTGATCGTCATGGTGGAGCTGGGGTGGTAATTGTGATCGAGGGTGGAGTTGTTGTGGGGGCCGGAGGTGGTGGCGCTGCTGGAGGAGAAAGGAAAGAGGTGATGCGCAGCGACGGAGCTGGCCGTGCTCGAGGAGGCTGCTGCGGGTGGTTGAAGACTGCCGGTGGTCGTACGGTGGCTGAGCTGACCGAGGGTGGTGAGGATGATGGCAGGGGTGTTTGATAATAAACGAAAAAAATGAAGCTAGGTTTATACGAAACCCTTTCTTAGGTTTACAAACAAGAAGTACTATTAATCCTATACGAGGATATCAAGTAAAATAGTTAATCTGGGTAAATATTGCTATAGGAGTCTGATCTGTGGTCGATCACTTTGTCCCTTGGACCACACGATGAAGAAGAAGTGCTGTAGAAGAAGGAATAGCTTCAAAGATTGCAAGAGGGAGTGGATGCTCGATGCCAAAATCGTCGATCACTACTCTCTGTCTGTGCTCTTCTCTCTTCGATTTTCTCCCCCTCTCTTTCTGACCTTTGTAAAATTTGACCTCTGACCTCCATGGACGGAGGTCTCTATTTATAGGCTTAGAAACTGAACAGCGGAGAGAACCACACCTTTTACGCGGCGGTTATCATAACTGTTACCTACGTATAAATAATCTTCTGAATAAGCGTGTGATGCATGTTCCATTAAGAGATAATGCGTATAACTGCTGCGAAGATCACGGCATGCAAGCCACGTAGGTAACTACCCCTCGCGTAGAGATGATTGGCGTAGAAACCAAATAACTGTCTCGTTGGCATAAAAAACCAAATAGCTGTTCTGATGGCGTAAAAGCCAAGTAGGCGTAGAAGCCCAATAGCTGACATATAGGCGTAGAAGCCTGATAGCTGTCAGGTTGGTGTAGAAGCCAAGTAGGCGTAGAAGCCTGATGCTGCATAGATAGGTTGCCGACGTAAAGGTAACCAGCCATTCCACCTTGACTGAGGTCTTGAGCGTATTCTGGATCAGATAGCCTATTCACATACCTTTGCAAATATAGCCTAGGTTGGCGTATTTCAAGGAGATAGCATACGACGTACTCCTATAGTTGAAAATAGCCTAATAGCGTAATATCCAGGGATGGTGACGTGGGCATATTATCCCTAATTATAGCTCTCCCAGTCATTGAAAATAGAACAAAATCTCGTGCATTAAATACAGAGATCTGCCCCCATCTCGCACATTAATTACAGAGACATGCCTCGGGCTCTGTACGAAAAGCAGCTTTTGACGTGGCGGTCAGTTTTGTCTCATCTTGAGCGTAAAAGCTCATGTCTGCCTGTGTAAAACTAGGCAGCGTATTCCTTGAATGCGTAGACGACGACTTAAATCAAGGCTTTGTTACTAAACGAGAGTCTGGAGCTCTGTGCTAAATCATCATTATAACCGTCGTCTTGATAGTCGTGCATTACTCTTTGTCAGGAGTTAGGTTCATTGTACTGTCTGACAGGTTTATTCGAGGAATACGAAGCGTTCCTCGTATACTTCTATGCTGTATTAAAAGAAGATGAGTTTTACGCCATAAAGGTGAGGTAGCAACCTTTTTACGCTGAAGCAGTCTGAAATACTACATTACGCGGGTTGTTCTAGAGCTATATTTTACGCTGAACAGCGTTGAAGCTCTGCTGTACGCCAATGGCTCTGAAGTCATATTTTATGCTGCACAACACTGAAACTCTGCTTTACGCGGGTTTTATGCATGTTGCGTATGATCCTGTAGCGTATTTTTTATGCTTTTACAAGACCCCCTTCAAAGTTTTCAAATTCTTCGTAATTTGAAACACTTTGAATGAAGCATGAAACGGTCAAATCTGACTCGTTCCTCGGGGCTGATTTCTCGGTGGATTTTTGGGAGTTTGTTGGGATTCAGTGTATTCTCCTCCGCCTATAAAAAGGCGAATGGGTTAACCTGTTTTTCCCACACTTCATTTACCACACAGAGATGATTGCCGAACTTCGTCGGGCCGACTTGAGGAAGAAGAAGATCATGTTCTTCCAGCATGTAAGGAGCCAAAAAAGAAGGCATCTTCGAGCAAATGTCCTCTGCAACGATGGATCATGGAAGGATATCATAGCTTCCTTTGCTCGGGATGATCAACAATTTTATATGGCAATTCGTTCAGGAGAGAGGAATGGTCTCATTTGGCCACACAGCTTGCAAGCTGTATTTTCTCTCATCATGACGGTGGACGAGGGTAGATAGTTTGGCCCTGTCTTCCAGTATTGAGTTGGGTTTGAATCCTAACTCAATCTGTCATGGCGTATGGAGGGTGGGCTCTTGAATAATTTAGACAAGCCCAATTTTGTATCCTTCCGCCATTAATTATTTTTTTGTTAATCGGCCGCGGGAGCCGATTAAATGCTGTAGAAGACGAAAAAGATCGCCACCAATACGAGAACCTGGCAGAACAGATCCTTGGCGTGATCCTAAATGAAAATAAAAAACCCTTTTTAGGAAAAGGATTTCCATCATATGTAATCATGAAGATAAAAAACCCTTTGTAGGCTGGATTTCCATCATATGTAATCATGATAAATAAAATTGTCTTCTTTTACGCATATGATGATTTGCCAAATTTGCTGTAATGAAGTCTGAATAGTGTGCAGCTTCGATACGTCTGAATAACTTTATGCCGACTCTGATAAAAAGAGTATCTGGTCTCGCCCCGTCTTTTACGCGTAACTGAAGACGCGTAGAAAGCTGCTTAGCATTTAAGTCGAATATCCGAACTATCATGCTGTTTTGAACGATGAGTCGCGTAGAATTCTGAACTGTCACTTTTTTTGATAAGAAGAATTCTTGTTCAGACCATCATCTTCAAGAATGATTTCCCAAAAATCTATTGAAGTAGGACGAGAAATGGTGTCAAAACTGGCCATGCTTGAACTGTAGAGAAAGGATTCTGACTGGATTTTGGATGAACTTTCAATCGACCCAAGAAGAAGTCATTTTCATTGCTGAACTCTGTATGTTTTGGGTACTTGGGATGTTTTGAGGCCAAGAAGGAGCATATTCTGCGTGAACCCTTGTAATTGGCCGTCTTGAGAATTGTTTAGATATGCGCATACTCTGGCCTGCATATTTTAATGCGGAAAGTCATAGATCCGTAATATAGATGAGCATAAAATCATAGGTTTGTAGCCTCTCGAGCATAAAAGCTGCTGAGCATAAGGGCATCCAGGCGTAAAACCATAGATTTATAGCCTCTAAAAGAAACTTTCGAGTGTGAAGTCGTAGATTTATAGCCTCTGAGCGTAAAAAGCTTCTGAGCGTGAAATCATAGATTTGTAATCTCTGAGCGTAAAAAGCTTCTGAGCGTGAAATCATAGATTTGTAGCCTCTGAGCGTGAAGTCGTAGGTTTGTAGCCTCTCGAGCGTAAAAGCTACTGAGCATAAAAGCATCAGGGCATAAAACCATAGACCTATAGTCTCTGAGCGTAAAACCGTAGATTTGTGGTCTCTTGAGCGTAAAAACTCCTGAGCGTAAAATCATAGATCTACTCTGCGCGTAAGTTCTGGATCCGCTGACCGTCCATCTTTTTCTTTTAAATGATAGGCTGACGTGGTCCCAAATCATAATCGAATATTAAATATCGAATTTGGTTAGGGATTCGAAGAGTTATTTGAACTCTATAAATACCCCAAGGCCTTCAGAGAAGAAACTCTTCATCTGTCTTTTGCAAAAATCCTTTGTTCCTTTGAGAGATCTTCTTCGTCTCTTCTTTTGAGAACCTTGAGTTTTTAGCCATGGCACCGAAACAAACTTCCACCGTTAAGGGAAAGAAAGCTGCCTCTTCTTCTCGCTCCTCTGCTCGAGCACGAGCGACTCCCATTGGGCTGAGCGAACCCCGCTCTGAATGAAGTGCCCCACCGTCAAGCTGTGCACCAGGCATCATAGGTAAAGCTTTTAGGACGAGAAAACGAAGAAAACCCTTCGCACACGTTGTACGTGAACGCGCTAGGTCATCTTCTGTAGTGAGAGCCTCTTCGAGGAAGATGATGCACAGAGATGTTTTATCATTTACGCCCACATTACTAATGTGTCAGTGTAAAAAAAACATCTTTTTGCAGTCTGGCGTAAAAAGCTCAGACTGCCAAAATTTGGCATACACTACAAATTTTGAGTTTTACGCATTGAATGTAAATTCTGGCGTACAAGCTCAAAATTTTTGGCAGCCTGGCATAAAAACTCAGACTGTTAATTTTTTGTGTATACTGCCAACCTTGAATCTTACGCCTTGGGAATAATTTCCAGCGTAAGAGTTCAAGCTTTTGCAGTCTTGGCGTAAAAGCACAGACTGTTAATCATTGGCGTAAACTGTAAGAGTGTATCGTCTAGTGTAGAAACTGACTTATTCTCTTGTATTTTGTAGTGGACTTGCAGATCCCTCTGTTGGCTGAGGTGATGGGTTCAGCTGCTGGGATGCTGAACTCCAATTATCTGGAGGATTTATCGCATGTGACGTTCTCCATATATGGAACCCAGTATCCTGAAGGAAGGAGAATTCTGATATCGTCTCAAGGAGAAAGAATGCTGTTGAGTATGATCAGCGGGGAGCCCCTGACGTATGTGGATGGGACCAACTATATAAAACCAGCTTTCTTGTTCGGGGATATGATTGATAAACAATCTCAGACGAAGCCTAAGAAGGAAAACTAGATTTTTACTGCTGAGGGCACGGTCATGTACCTGCCAAAGATGCCTAGAGATTACCCTATCTCGGCATTCTTCCATGCCACGCATCCCCGGAAGATGTCATGGACCCTGACTCCTGATCTTCACGGCCAGTTGCGGAAGATATTTTATCAGAAAGGATCAGACCGAGGATTATTTATGTAAACCCCCTGATTTTGCAAGAATTATAAACTTGGATTTTTCACAATTTTCTGGAATTTTTCTGTAATTAAAATCAGGTTTCTAATTATTAAATAATTTTTATTTAATAATAAATAATATTAAAATATTATGAAAATAATATTTTTGGGTGTAAAGTGAAAAACTAGACTTAGGGTAATTTTTCTGGAATTTATCGGGCCCCGGACATATTTTAAATCACCTAAAAACTATTTACTTATTTATTTATTAATTAAATTAATTATTATTTATTCATTTAAATTATTTATTTATTTTTAAACCCTAAAACCCGGCCCATCGGCCCACGGCCCAGCCCGTATAGCCTAACGGGTCGGGTCGGGTCCACCCGAACCCGACCCGCCGCCCGTGACCCGCTAGCCCGTCTCCCCCAGTCACCCCGTGCCCGCGTCCACCGCCGCTCCGGCCGCTCCGCTCCGCTCCGCCCGGCCACGCCACCCCTCGCCTCCACCTTCCTCGCCCACGTCTCCGCCAGACCCGGCCACCCCCGGCTCCCCTCGACCTTTAAAACCCCCTCCCCTTCTCCCCCGTCGACCACCACGAACCTCCGTCACCGCTCGTGCCACCTCGCCGCCACCTCGCCGCCACCCGCCGCCCATCTCCGCCGCTGCGGCCTGCTCCTCCTCCTTCTCCCTCTCCTTCCTCCTCCGCTCCGGCGCCACCGACGGTCCCCTACTCCTCCCCTTCTTCCCAGCCTCCAGCCGCCCGTGCTCCGCCTCCGGCCGCCTCCGGCAACTGCCAGCGTCCCCCCGCCTTGCTGCGAGCCGCCCCCAGCCCCTCTCCAGCGCGCCTCCGGCCGGCCCCCGCCGGCAGTTCCCAAAACCCTAACCCTAATTCCCAATTTGGTGTCGACACGTGTCGGACACAACACGGACACAGTAAATTCCGGATTTTTGGACCCTGTTCAGGTGTGTGTAACTTTCTCCTCGCTGCCCCGTTTTCAATTCCGTAAATTGCGTTGCGAAGCCTGTATGACCCTCTCGGTGCCCGGACAAACCGCTCGGGGCATCGCATCCTGTGGTGATCGCACACCGCGATCCAAAAACAGGAAAAATAACGACCCGATTCACCCCGGAACTGGGTACGCCCCGCCAAACGGGATAACTTGGTCGCACGCGGTCTCCACAGATACGTGCGTGCCGTCGATACGGATGTGTGGGATTTTGCAGAAATCAATTCGGATGTGCGTACACACCGGGATCAACGCGTATCCGCGGACACCGCCCCGTATCCGCCTTTTTTGAATCATGCCCTAACTTTGTGTACACACGTCGGATTGAAACGAAACTTGCGCCATCGGACTCATAGCGATACGCTGGTCCTGTGACCCAAGTTTGGTTCGATTCTGAGAACGTTGACAAAATCGCGTGTCGTGGGCCCCATAGGTCCCACTCGAAAGGGCAATTTTGTGATCGGCTCATCGGAATCCAATTCTGGAAGTTCTGTTGGGTTCATATCATCATTCTTGACCTGTTGACACTAAGTTTGGTGAATTTGGAGACCTTTGACCCTGACACATTTTTTGGTGCAAAGCGGGCCCACATGCGGACCCCGTTTTGACCCAAAATTGCCGTTTTTGCCCTTGTCTCCAAATTGGACTCAAGGACAGGCATTTTTAGCTATTTGATATCTTCTGAGCATGATGTTAATGTTTATTTCAGCATCCGGAGTCATTTCTGGAAATTTCCTCGAGACACAAAACCGTAGTGGGATCCAAACATCAGGCAAGTACCTGCACTTCAAGTTTATTCTTTATATTGTGATAATTAGTTCCTTGCTCTACTAGTACCATTGGATGATTACACGTAGTGTTAGAACATTGGATTTCATGTCTTTATTTTCATGTCGGGTGGGAGAATACTAGGAGGCATGTAGTTTACCCTTCCCCCTGTCCTGACTGCTAGCTGTTGGTACGCGACTGTACCATCAGCCTGATACTCGATTATTCCTGACTGATAGCCGTCTATGATGGCCTGATTAGCCTTATAACCCCCTACATGCCAACTATGTATTCTAAATACACAAATTTACACACAATAGTTCTTGTCTTGTTGCAGTTCCTGTTATCTTGTTACAGTTACATTTCTTGTCTCACTATATTCCTGTTTTACTCATGTCCCTAGTTTATAGCAATTAATCCTGTTTTACTTATAGTCCTGATTTATAACATTTAATTCTCAGTTAATTTTTACTACTTATTATGCATATTTTGATCATGATACTTAGTCAGTCTTTTCACTACTTGTCATAAATATTTAGTTTAATCTTGTTGTGCATTTGGTACTTTGCTCCTTTCCTGACTGGATCCGTTGATATTAGGCGACGATAAGGACTATGCTCCCACCTTTTATGGCCCCTATGAGGTAGCAGGTAATACATTTGAGGAGCCGGTTCCTACTCAGGAGACTACTTTTGAGGAGTAGTAGCCAGTTAGCTAGTATTTTCCTTTAGCATAGCACTCGGGTTTGTCCCCGATTTATCTTCTGGTTCTGTAATAAACTGTGGAATTGCTTATCACAATTAAATATTATAAAATCTTAGCATTCCTATTTCCTGTTATTATCCTTGCCTATTTATTCTTGTGGATGAGATAGATTTTATTTTAACTGTGAATATGACCTAGACAGCGTACTACCGCCGATACTGCGACGTAGGCTGGACGTACCCACGTACTCGTGCCCGAATATCCGGGTGCGGGTCGTGACAATTTGTGAGCCATCCTTCAGGTCCTGTTATGCCTTTTAGGGGATTATTTCTGGGTAGCGTCCCGAGTGAAGACACTGTACTACTCCAGCTAGTCCAAATATCGACTTTTTGTAATGACTTCATTGGGCATGGAGGAGTATACCCCAAGGTTAATCCTCGGACCAGCGGATGGCTTAGCCCTGGAAATCTTCGATGGGCTCGTTTAACTGCCTGGGCCCTGAAGCACTTTCAGATGAAGATGGAGAGCATTGGTCTGTTTGCGGCTGTGAGTGCTACCAGTGTTGGGTTACCTCTCAACACCAACCTATTTTTGGCTTTGATGGAGCTGTATATCTCGTTCACTGGGACTTTTGCCACTCCACTGGGGGAGTTAGGATTGGCCCTTCATGAGATGGCAGAGATTTCAAGACTGCCAATGGGGGATATTCCTTACGAAGAATATGTCCCTACAAACAGGGAATTGAGGGATACAAACCCTCGGGTAATGGCAGTGTATCAGGAGCTGATGTGCCATTACCTTGGTTGCACCACTTTCTATCATGAGCCGTCTAATTTGGCTCATACCAACAAATGGGCGTCCTATCTCTTCTTTTATCAGGCCAGAGATGCTAAGCCAGACAAAGTTGTGGATAGCAGAGATAAACCCTTGAATCTTCTGAGCGTGCTTAATGCTTAAATAGTCGATGATCTTATTGAAGACGCTGGGGCTTCAGATCAAGTTTTTGATGAGGAGGTCGAGGGTTATCCTGCAGGCACTAAAGCCTACAGTTATATGAGGCATTATCGTAAGCCTCTATCGAGGGAAGCTCAACTGGCTGGCTTTCTCTCTGTATGGCTACACCGGTTGGTAGTACCTGGCATCGCATCTGCAGATCATATTCATCGTAACACCTTATGGCCTGCAGCGCATTTGGTGTTTGGAGCAAGACTGGGTCTGCTCCCTGCCATGGTATGCCGGATACAAGCGGGTCTAAGGGCCATTACTGATGGACTGCTTGCAGATGAAATACGGCGTGAAAGCTTTCCCAGGGTTGAGTTACCATTCCTATATCTGATGGGATGGTTAATTCTTCATAACCCCAGGGTGATGTCTCCCGGGTCTGCCAGTAGTTCGGAAAATAATTTCTTGTTGAATTACAAGAATTTCTCTTGGAATGTGACCACCGTCGTAGACTGTCGGCGAGCATTAAATTTTGCTCATAGCTGGAAGCTCTTCTGTATCGTCCCCACTGTACATCTTAACCAACTGGGGACGAAACTCACGGATGAAGGTCATGGGAAGACCGTTCTTTCTCCTGAAGCCTTTTACTGGTTGGTCTGCATTAGACCTTCCCACTTACTGTACAGAAGTGAGGACCATTGCTTCTTGGAGCCCTATCTACCCAGTCGGTTCACCAGGCAGTTTAGGTATGACCAATTGCATGTGGGAAATGCCATCACCATCTTTAAGTCTAGAGGTAGACTTATTGATGGAGCCAGAGGGTGGCGATACTTCATGATGGGTTGTACTGGAGCAACCTTTACTGTGCCCGCGACTTCTCTCTCCATGGAGTTGCGCATCCTCCATTCATACGCACAATTTTATGTGGCCATCAATACTTTCCATCGCGATTTTGATATGCGTAAAAGTTTTAGTATGCCCTCTCATAAGTCCACTGGAAGAGAGGAGGTCCCATCAGTCTCCTCTGATGAAGGTGAAGACCTTGTTGGGGCAGACGAATTTTTGACGATAATACCGAGAGGTGTATTAGCTCCGACTGCAGAGCCTCTCATTATCCCCCATAAAAGGAAGGCTTCTGCTCCGAAAGAACCTTCTCCCCGTAAGAAGAAGAAGACTGTTAGTGGTCCTAAAAATACTTCCAGCCATGAGGCTCCTAGGAGTGAGTCTGTTGTTTCCCCTATTGAGGGTGATTCTTTGATTAGAGATCCCTCACCTTTTAGAGAGGGAACCTCCTCAGTTCCGGTTGGCAGTGCCGGAGATTCTTTGCTCGAGACTGTTGTCGCTACTACCGCTACTGGTAGTGCAGCGAGGTCACCTTCGAGATCGAGCATATTAAGGATATCTTTATCCCGACCAATAATGGGTCCAGCCCCATCTTCATCTGTAAGTATCTCTAGCGAGATTCCACTCGATGAAACTCGAGTGGATCTGGGTGAAGACTTGGATGACTACCCTCAGGCGTCATTTGGTGCACCCTCTTCTCCAGGTATGACAGCTCGCTTAGCCTCATTAAGAAATGATTTAGCTGTACTGGCTGCGGACGCGGCATATATACCATCAGCTATGGGTAAATGTTGTCCTTACGCCTCTTTTTTTAAAAAAAATTAACATCAGGTTGATATTAACTTTCTCGTCTTCTTTTCAGGTGAAGACACCTTAGAGGAAGGCGGAGTCGACGCAACTTTTGACTTTGTTGCGGATACTGCCGACGAAACGGTGGTGGTTGACACCGAAGGGGCATACTTTGAAGATGTTGCTCCTTCGTCTGCAGCATTTTCGGGTGTAGCATCACCCAATACAGTCCCAATATCTTCAGAGGAGGATGAGCCTATCATCGCGGCTGCACTTCCTTCGTCCAGTATGCCAGCAACTTCAACTGTTATTGGCGTCTCTTCTTTTATCGCGCCGTCTGCTGAAGCGACAATTGTGGCCACATCTTCTGCCAATATTCCACAAAAGGGGTTTGCTGATATCGCGGCCACGCCCAGCGTCCATCCGCATTTTAATATGCTAACTGAACAATTTACTAGCATATTCTATGTCACTTTAAAGTCGTTGATATCCATGGTGCTGGAGAAGAATCTGGGCTTTGACGCTCTGAAGATGTCCTCCAATCTTACCACAACGCAGATCAGAAATTTCGATGACACTGGGCGAGCTGATGCTCTGGAGCAAATAGTTAATGGTTTGGAAGAACCTATTAACAATTATTTGCAATTGTCTCAAGACAACGTCGACGATAGGATTCGGGCTGAGTACGACTCCTTGACTGCGAGACTTGCTGAAGAGATGGAAACTCTGAACAAATCTATCGAGGCACAGTAGCAAGTGATGAATGAAGATTATGCTGTATTGGGGTATGTCATTCCCCAGTTGGCTAAGTGCGAGGCCGAATATAAGGAAGAGGCAGAGAGTGTCCGCAAATTGGAAGATGAACTCACTCAGGCAAAGGAGAGGGCTCTCGCTTTATCGGCAGCTCGAGATGTGTTGAAGGACCGAATGGAAACTGCTCAACAGAACCTAACACATGCGGGTGTCATCCATGCTGGTTTTGTACATGCTCGGTCTGAACTATCCCTCCTGAGCGATGATGAGGCACGAATGAAGCGGGCTCGAGCTAATATTTTGGACTCCAGAAATGAGAGGATGGCCGCTCTAGCGCAACATATTCGCGATTTAGCTGCTCCTCCTAAATGATGTACTTTTTGCTTCTATATGTAACTTGCTCTTTTTGGAGATAATAAAGAGACTTTATCTGACTTTGGTGGACCCATCATTTTTTTTGAATATAAATGATAGGTTGGGGTGAAAGTGATATCAGAGGTAATATGGACGTGATATACTTTCGGTAAGCTTTAGCTGGATATATCTATTCATAGGTTATATGGACATGATAGAATATGACCCAACTAAATTTGTATACAAAACACTATCAGAGGTAATATGGACGTGATAGGTTTTGAAGTTCCAAATTAGTTAAACATATCTATTCAGAGGTTATATGGACATGATAGAATATGATCCAACTAAATTTTGTATGTAGTATCGTCAGAATGAAATCTTCATCATACTCCGCTTAAACAAGGAAGATTAAGCATAATACTTCTTCAGGAATTTGCCATTGATAGGAGCCATTAACAAGTCTCTATTAGGCTTGGCTAATCTGTATGCGCCATTTGAGAACGTTGTCTCGATCACATAAGGGCCTTCCCATTTGGACTGAAATTTACCCTTACTCTTGTGAGTAATGATCATTGGCCTTTTCACAGCTAAAACTAGCTCGCCAACTTTGAACACTATTTTTTTCACTTTTTGATTAAACTTTTTGGAAATACGTGCCTGGTAGAATGCGATGCGTTGTTGAGCTTGAAGGCGTTTCTCGTCTAATCCTTCTAGCTCTTGAAGCCTTAATAGGTCATTCTTTTCCTGAGTCAACTCATTAGCCACTACTATTCTGAGTGGGGGAATTTGAACTTTAATGGGGAGAACTGCTTCACTCCCGTAAACCAATGAGAATGGGGTACACCTTGTCGGTGTTCGTACCGTTGTGCGGTATGCCCAGAGACATTCTCCCAGTTTCTCATTCCAATCTCTTTTGTTCGAAGAAACAAACTTCTTCAAGAGTTTAATGATGGTTTTGTTGAAGGCTTCCGCCAAACTATTAGCAGCAGAATTATATGTTGTAGAGGCCATATTTTGTATCTGATTCTTATCACAAAATTGGTGAAACGCTTGACTGATGAATTGAGGCCCGTTGTCATGGATTATCCTTCGGGGTACCCCAAAGCGATAAATGATATGATGCTTGATGAAACTGATCACGTTGGATATCTTTACCTCAGCAAGAGGGACCGCCTCTGCCCATTTGGAGAAATAATCGGTGATAGCCAATATGAACCGATGACCTCTGGAAGACGATGGATGAATTGGACCAATGATGTCCATACCCCATGCTTCGAAGGGCCATGATGCAATATTAGGATGTAGGTACTCAGAGGGCTGATGTATAAAATCTACATGAACTTGACAAGCTGTGTATTGTCTTGCATATTTTACTGCATCTGCAATCATGGTAGGCCAATAATAGCCCATTCTCCTGATACGATCCTGTAACTTAGGACCGGGTTGATGTGCTCCATATACGCCGTCGTGAGCTTCACGGATAACCCATTTTGCATCATTATCAGAGAGGCATCGTAGTAGTAGTCTATCGTATGTTCGACGATATAGACTTTGCGAAGAAGTATCAAAATAGAAGCGTAGTGACCGTCTTTTAATCGATACTGCTTCTTTGGGATCTTCTGGTAAGATTCCGTATGCCACAAAATCTATAAAATGACTTCTCCAGTCTCTTTTAGGAGGAAGCGCGTTTACGGCGTAGCTGTGTTCTATGTGAAAGTTATTTTTCACACAAAAAAGATCTCTGTTGAGAAGGATCACCGAGTTCTGCCTTCTTATAGGAATGGCTAGATTTGCAGCTAAACTAGCCAAAGCATCAGCTTCCAAATTTTAAGATCGAGGCACATGCTCTAAGAAGAATCCTTTAAAAGATATGGCGATCTCGATCGTTGCTTGGTGATAAAGAATGAGGTCTGGATTGCGGACTTTATATACTCCTCTGACCTGATTGACGATCAGCTGGGAATCACCAAAAGCTTCCAGATATTTGACCTCCAATTCTTTAGCGACTTGAAGCCCGATGAGTAGGGCATTGTACTCTACCACATTATTAGAGCAGGGTTCGCTAAGAGAATATGCTCGATAGATGACGAGTTTGTTAGGAATCACCAGAATAACTCCTACTCCTGAAACCACATTTTTCTTGGGATTAGTCCTGGAGGCACCATCGAAGAATAACTGCCATATATCATCTTCCATTGCAGAGTTACATTCTGCAACTTCGTTTGGAGGTTTCTGGAATTGGATGGGCGGCTAAGAAATCAGCCAAGGCCTGAACCTTTATGGACTTCTGAGGGACGTACACCATGTCATACGGTGTTAATAACATTGCCCAAGTCGCAAGTCGGAAATTAAGAATACTCGGCTTACTCATCAATACCCGGAGAGGATTGATTCTGGAGATGATATGAATAGTTTGGCCCGTTACGTAATATCGTGTCTTCTGAATAGCAAACATTAGGGCCAAGCATTCTTTTTCCACTGGATTGTACCGGTGTTCGGCTCCGACCATCATCCTGCTTAGGTAGTAGATAGCCTGTTTGTGACCTTCGTCGTTCTTCTGTGCGAGGAAAGCTCCCAAAGAATGATCCATTGCTCGAACATACATCAAAAATGGTCTTCCTACGACGGGAGGCACCAGAACTGGAGGATTAGTGAGGTAGCATTTGATATCGTCAAACGCTTGCTGACAGGCTTCGTCCCATATGAAAGATACACCTTTTTTCATTAGGCGAGAAAAAGGGTGACATCTTCCAGAGAGATTGGATATGAATATTCTGATGTAGGCTATACGGCCTTAAAATCCCTTAAGTTCCCTCAGATTACGAGGAGGTCGCATCTCGAGAATAGCTTTTACCTTATCAGGATCGACTTGAATGCCTTTGGCGGTAATGATAAATCCCAGGAACTTGCCACTGGATACACCGAGAAAGGACTTTGTGGGGTTCATTTTGAGTTGATGTTGTCGCATCAACTCGAACACTGTCTTCAAGTCTTGGATGTGATTGTAGAAGCATGAAAAATACGCTGGGAAGAGCTACGCAGCCTCTTGATACAGTGCAGCGTAAGCAGAGGCCTTCAGAGCCATCAGACGTACAACAGAGTTTTCTTTGCTAAAATACAGTGTGAAGAATAAAGCTTAAAGGACCATCCGCATAAGTGCAGTACGTCCAGGCCGCTCCAGCGTGAACAGAGTTCTTCATCGCCTCTATGGCGTAAAACTCATCCGCTCTCGAAGCAGCGTTATAGCGTACGAGGAACGCTTCATCTTCCCCGAAATGAACCTGTCAAGTCACGCAGTGAATCTGACCTCTGACTCCTGACAAAAAGTGCTGCACGACCACCCAGACGACGGCTGGAAATGACGGCAGGCCCCTCGGGACGCACACCACAGAATGATGGCAGATCTCTGCATTTAATGCAGAGAATTTAGTTAAAAGATCACCGAACCGTTGCTTACTGGAGTCCCCTCCGCATAAACCGCTCTTCTGCGTACAAAAGAATATGCTGCCCTGTTTTACACAGGCAAACATGAGCGATTTTACGATCCGCAGCGGACAAACCGCCTGCCACGTCAAAAGCGGCACTTCGTACGGGATTCGAGGCACGTCTCCACGTCTAATTGCACAGAGCGGTGACAGTTTCTCTTAAGGCACGTCTCTGCGACAGGTGCACAGAAGGGGTGCAGACCTTCAAAATATGCCTCCATATTTAATACATAAGATGATGGCAAATCTCTGCAAGAGATTTGATTATATCTTCAAAAGCCGTAATTCCGGCTAAAGGCGTCCACATCAGCACGGTACGCAGCAGCTTCTACGCCCATTCAGGATCTGTGCCCATCCGGCTTCAACGCCCTCTCGGCCTCTATGACCACTCGGTTTCTACGCCCATCCGGCCTCTAGGACCACTCGGCTTCAATGCCCTCTCGGCCTCTATGACCGCTCGGTTTCTACGCCCATCCGGCCTCTAGGACCACTCGGCTTCTACGCCCATCCGGCTTCAACGCCCTCTCGGCCTCTATGACTGTTCAGTTTCTACGCCCATCCGGCTTCAACGCCCTCTCGGCCTCTAGGACCACTCGGCTTCAACGCCCATCCGGCTTCAACGCCCTCTCAGTCTCTACGACTACCCGGCTTCCATGCCAACTCGGCTTCTATGCCTGCTCGGCTTCTATGCCATGGTGACGGACATTTGGCTTCTACGCCAACCCCTTTTACACAATGGATACCTACCTACGTGGCTTTTACGCCGTGATCTTAGTAGCAATTGTACGCGTTGTGTCCCCTTAGTTGGACCCGCGTCACCCGCTCATTCAAAAGATTATCTATACGTAGGCGTTGGTTACTTTAACCGTTGTGTAATAGGGTGCTGTACTTTCTACTCCTCGGTTGCTACACCAACAGAGTGGTCACTGTCACCAAAGACTCTATAAATAGAGGCCCCTATCAATGGGGAACAGAGGAGAAGATCGAACAGGGAGGAGTAGGGAGAGAGAGAGAGAGAGAGAGAGAGAGAGAGAGCCCGGAGCTCAGGCAAAGAGCGGGGATCGACGACTTCGGCATCGTGCATCCACCCTCTCCTTCGCAGCCTTCGGAGCCGCTACCCGTCTTCCACGGCACTTCTTCAACATCGTGTAGTCCAAGGGCTACAGTGATCGACCGCAGATCAGACACCTATAGCAATTTATACCCAGATTAAATAAATTGTACTCCCACATCCTCGTATAGGATTACATTGTACAAGTTTGTTTATAAACCAAAGGACGCGGGTTTCGCACAAACCCCGTCATTGAAATACACTTTCATTCTTTCGTTTAATACCACAAACAGTGATTATCCTTAATGTGGCTTTTGACAGCAATATCGTCTACGTAACATTCCACTGTTTTGCGTAGATGCTCGTGGAATATGTTACTCATGGCTCGCTGATATGTAGCCCCTGCATTCTTCAATCCGAAGGGCATGACTGTGTAGCAATATACCCCCAGTGGTGTGCGGAAGGAAGTATGCTTCTCGTCTTCAGGATACATCTTAATCTGATTGTATCCTAAAAATCCGTCCATAAAAGATATGCGTTCAAAACCGCATGTGTTGTCGATCATGACGTCTGTGATGGGAAGAGGGAATTCATCCTTGGGGCAGGCCGTATTGAGATCTCGAAAGTCGATGCAAATGCGAACTTTCCTATTTTTCTTCATGACTGGGACTACATTAGCGACCCAATCAGGATGTTGCTCTTCACGGATGAACCCACAGGCTATCAACTTTTTGATTTCAGCTTCAATGGCATCCATCATATCCGGACGAAACCGGCATTGGTGCTGCTTTACGGATTTTGAATTGGGTAATATGTTGAGCTTATGAGTAGCTACTTTTGGATCAAGACCTGGCATATCATCATAATTCCATGCAAAGACATCGATATATTCTTTTATCAGTTGGATCATCTCTTCCCTTTCTGCTGGGGAAAGATTGTTACTGATAAATATCGGCTTTGGTAAAATTTTATCCCCAACATCGATTTGGATAACTTTATCTTAAGTGGGCGGTTCTCTTTGCTCGAACCGAAGTTCCCATTATGTATCCATTTGCTGTGCCCAAGAGTCATTTTCAAACGGTTCAGATTCTTGCTCCTCTGTTTTGAGAGAATCTGTCAATATCGCGTTTGCTGACAATAACCGTGGGAATTCATCATCTGAATCAGAGGATGACGAACCATTCTGAGAAGAGAAAATGATATCATTACTTGATTTAGAAGTTGCAAGAGCCGTGGTATACCCTAACCCGAAGTGCATTCGTTGATAGTAGGGATCACCATACAGTGGCATTCGTCTGCCTTTCCCGTAGTTGAGGCCTGGCTCTAACTTTAAGTCATAACCCATGCTTTAAATGATCTTCAAAGCCTGTGGGCTATATCTGTGGACCTGCATTTTATCGGCATCGTCATTGAGAGAATCTTCTTGTACAATTGGTCGATTCCGCATGTGTCCGAAGATTATTGGATGTTGATTTTTACGGGTAGGTGGGACGATAAAGATAGAATCTTCATGTAGCCCATATATCGTGATGACGTTAGAAGTTGATGCCACTTCCCATACATACGGTTGATAGAGTTCTATGGCTTTCAAGAACTTTTGTTCTATAGGCTCTATATCGTTATGGAGGGATGATTCCTGATTAGGAAATTGAGCATCAGTATACTGAAAAAGAGGTTCTTTATTATCATCAGAAACCATGTTCCCTGCTGTATTTACATCAGTCAGCTGCTTATTGCGCCAAAGGTTGATGACCAAGGGTGGAGGCTTCTGGTTCAGAGTGATCACTAGGGGATCATTTTCTCCTCCTGATTTGGTTCTGTCCAAGTGGATAGCCATGGGCTTCATGACTTTAGGACGGGTAGTCCGTCCTTTTACCTGGATTGACAGAGGTTGCTCAACAGACGATTCTCCTGGCTCCCGGAGGGATTCCTCTTTCGTCTTACCTGACACTTCCTGCATGTAGTCTTGGGTGTACAACATGGCATCTGAGTAGTAGGACTCAACTCCTTTGAAAGGGTTGAGATCAACAAACTCTGTCTTTACTGTTCCTTGGGAGTCTACATATTTGAAGCATTGATGTAGAGTGGAAGGAACAATATTGTGATCGTGGATCCATGGTCTGCCCAATAGAATATTGTAGGAAACCTCCGAATTAATGATGTAACAAGTAGCCACTGATCTAAGGTCACCAATCTGGATCCTCAGATGAATCTTTCCCAACGGCTTACTTTACCTGGCGTTGAAGCCCACGATTGTAGTGGTGGTGTAAGCTAGTTCGCTGGTAGGAATTCTCAATGGCCTGAGCAGACTATGAGGGATAATGCTGATCGACGATCCCGGATCTATATGAATCTGGTCTACCTCCATGGAACCGACGTATCCGGTGTAATAGAGAGGCCGGTCATGCCTGTTATGTTTCAACAGCATGTCTTCTTGAGTGAAAGTGATGTTAGGAACCACTTCCATTACACTATGACATTAAGGACATGCCACAGGTTCTTTGTCGGGGGACTTAAGCTGGGTCAAGCATACGTCCGCCTGCATCAAAGCTTCGCTCAAGGCTTGACGAGTATTTTTGGATAGCCTCAGCAGTTCAAAAATGGACAGTCTGGCTGGAGTATTAGCCAGTTGGGCAAGGATGTCAAAGTTATATGGCTTCTCTAAACCTTTATTTTGAATATTTTTCAAAGGTTTATCAAAACGAACTTATTTCTGTTTGTCCTTGTCCTTCTGAGTTGGTCTAGAAGGACCTGCCTCTGGTATGACAGGTTCAGGCTCTGAAGGCTTGGCAGCTGAAGTGTCTGCCATTGTTTCTTCCTGATTTCCTTCATAGTCCTTGAGGTAGGCTCTCCCTGACCGGGTTCCGGTAGCTAAAGCCTCTTCTTCTGATATCGAAGAAATTGCAACCATATGACACGGTTTGCCTCTTGAGTTCTTTTTGGACTTAGCCTTAGCAGCTTGAGTCTCTTCCTCAATCTCTAACACCAGATCAGGATGAACCCACATAATCTTACCACGTTGGGTAGTTAAGGGTACCAGATCCTGGTTTTGACCCCTGGCCGGAGGGAGATTAACAATGTTCATCGTTGTCCGGGGAATAGGTACTATACCGTTCGAAACTTCTTGAGGAGGCAGATTGCCGAATTGAAGAGAGATCATGTTGGCAGTGACCATTTTCTTGCTATTGCACAGAGTGCTGGCCTTAGCATCGATCAACTCCTGGATCTTTATTTTTAGTATATAACACGCCTTGGTAAGGTGATGTATATACCTATAGAAAATACAGTACTTAGGATTATTGGTACTGCCGACTTCATTTGGCCGCTTTACTTTGGGGAGAGTGAGCTTGCCACTTTTGACTAGACAGTCGAATATGCTCGGAATATCATCATCATCAAAAGAATATTCTTCTATGGGCCTAGAAGTCCCAGGTTTCGTCTGCGTAGTTGCCGGGGTAGGTTGTTTGGACGTGTTAATCGCCAGAGCTTCCTTTCCTTTGGAACTACAAGGATGATCGCTATTGGAGGATGACCTCTTCCCTTTATCAGAGGTGGAGATCATGATTCCATTGTCACGAGCCTTCTGACTGTTGTCTTCAGCGACAACCGCTGAGATGATGAACGCGGGCCAATCATGGAACTGATATGGTCCTGTGAACACCGAGATTAGTGGAAAAAGGTTCTTCCTGCAAATGTCCACCAAGGCTGAATCCGAAACTCCGGGAGGCATTTGCAAAGTGGCCTGACAAAAACGTTCGATAAAAGTACGAACGCTCTCTTTCTCCTTCTACTTTACTTCGATGAACGAAGACATAGACATGTCCATCCCTCCTTCGTAGAATCGCGCGAAGAACAGAGTCTTGAAATCTTCAAAGGAAGTAATACAGTTGTCCGCAAGACTACGGTACCACTGATAGGCCACTCCAGACAAACAGCCTTTGAACACTCTAGTGAGAAGGGCGTCATTCCCTTGCAACAATACTGTCATCATACTGAAGTAGTTCATGTACTGGCTCGGTGACGTCTTTCCCTCAAACAAAGCCATAGCCTGTGGTTTGTATTTAGGAGGGAAGGGGATCTCATCCCAGATAGCTGGGTAAGGCTGGTTGATTCCCAATTTCTTGAGCTGATCTTTATGCTTCAAGGCATCAAATTGGCCTTTCAATTCCCGTACTGCCTGCATCGGATCTTCCGTTGGTAATGGGACCGCAGAGTGGCGAGAAATCGGTTATATCGTAATTTCGACAGGGGGCAATACATCCTCCGAGTTAGGAAGTGGAGGAGCTGCTGACTCTTGATTTAGAACAGGCTCCTGGTTTGTGTTAGATGGTGGTAAGTCCGCCCCCACACGTATTTGAGTCAGAAGAACCGATGCTGGAGCTATAGCAGCTGTATGTTGAGTCACCAATATTTAGTGCATACTCTGCATCATGGTATGCATCTCTTTGAGTGATGCCTCCAAAACAGCAACACGTTGTTCCGTAGTTCCTGATGGGGAAGCCTCTTCATGTTCATCACCAATGGCATAGACTCCCATTTCTCTGGATGCCATTAAAGGATTAGTATAGATCTCCGTAGAGATTGAATCTATACTTTCAGCATCCGATTCGGGAAACTGGCGACCCCCAGTGTCGGAATCAGAAGAATACGAAGCCGGTTGTCGTGACCTCGAACGGGTGTTTTGAAACACACCTGCTTCAATGTTCTCAAGGAGTCTGTCGAATCTCCTTTGGCTTGGGGTTCTAGAGGGATGACGTCTTGAATTTGACCTTCCTCTAGGAACGTGTGAAGCCATATTCACTGATGCAAATGTAGGCTCTTCTTCCTGTAAAGACAAAGAGTAGTTCAACCGGTCGAAAACCGACCGTTTTGCCTTGGAACAACAATAATTAACTACAACTTTATGACTATTACAACAGTACTCCCTGGAGGGTGTAATAGACATATCCGAAGATCCCTTGTCTTTGCGTTTCTGGATCAAAAAATAGCGCAGATCAGGGGGATTAACGGAAGAAGAAGGCTTATTTTGCCTTTTTACATTAGTCGGAACGCGGATATTGGGAACTCCAACCCTCTTAGTGCCATATGTATACAGCAGTTCAGCCATGTGAGTAGCAGCTGATCCATAAGGAGCGAATCTATCCATAAACTGGGCCTTCTTTACGCCGAGGGTCTGATCCTGGCATAATCTAGAATTCTGCTCAGGTTGGCAAAAAACCGAGGAAGTCCTCAAACGGCCCTCAGCGTTCCGCGTAATCTGAAGAGCAGGCAACTTCTTCTCTTGATGGCGTAAAAGCCGAGAGTTTGAGAAATCCGCCACTTGCTTTCCCTTATGGAGATTGCAGGGACCATCTGCCCTCTTATAGGAGAGAGATGTATTTTTACGCGCAGAGCGCATTTGAATTTTCTGACTTGGCGCTGAGGCCTTGCCAAAAATTATGTCAGCCCCGTCAGCGACGGGTGACGAGTTTTTACGCGTAGAGCGCGTTGTATACTTTTGGATTGGCGCTGAGACATTGTCAGAAGTTTTGTCTGACCCGCCAGCGACGGGAGACCGAGTTTTACGCACAAAATGCAGAGTGGACTTCTGGATTGGCGCTAAGGCATTGCCAGAAGCTTTATCTGCCATGTCACAGACGAGAGACAGATTTTTACGCACATAGCATGTAGGTTGGGATGCCACAACCTTGTTGATCGGAGAGATAGAGTCCGCAGGACTGGTAGAGGATGTCCGGGGCATCCATACTTTATGCAATTTCCTGCTGTCTTGGACAAAGAGGGACCGAGAACTACCCCCAGCTTGAAGCATGTCTTCGTAAGCCGATTGGTCGAACTAGATGACCAAGGTCTTCTTCGATGATACGATGGACAGAGCATCGTATTGAGCAATGACTTTCTCATCAGAAGAGAAAGAAATCCCCAGCAGAGTCGCCATCTTGTGTTTGATAATAAACGAAAGAAATGAAGCTAGGTTTATACGAAACCCTTTCTTAGGTTTACAAAAAAGAAGTACTATTAATCCTATACGAGGATATCAAGTACAATATTTAATCTGGGTAAATATTGCTATAGGAGTCTGATCTGCGGTCGATCACTTTGTCCCTTGAACCACACGATGATGAAGAAGTGCTGTAGAAGAAGGAATAGCTTCAAAGATTGCAAGAGGGAGTGGATGCTCGATGCCAAAATCGTCGATCACTACTCTCTGTCTGTGCTCTTCTCTCTTCGATTTTCTCCCCCTCTCTTTCTGACCTTTATAAAATCTGACCTCTGACCTCCATGGACGAAGGTCTCTATTTATAGGCGTAGAAACTGAACAGCGGAGAGAACCGCACCTTTTACGCGGCGGTTATCATAACTGTTATCCACGTATAAATAATCCTCTGAATAAGCGTGTGACGCGTGTTCCATTAAGAGATAATGCGTATAACTGCTGCGAAGATTATGCAAGCCACGTAGGTAACTGCCCCTCGCGTAGAGATAATTGGCGTAGAAACCAAATAACTGTCTCGTTGGCGTAAAAAACCAAATAGTTGTTCTGATGGTGTAAAAGCCAAGTAGGCGTAGAAGCCCAATAGCTGACATATAGGCGTAGAAGCCTGATAGCTGTCAGGTTCGCGTAGAAGCCAAGTAGGCGTAGAAGCCTGATGCTACATAGATAGGTTACCGGCGTAAAGGTAACTAGCCATTCCACCTTGACTGAGGTCTTGAGCGTATTCTGGATCAGATAGCCTGTTCACATACCTTTGCAAATATAGCCTAGGTTGGCGTATTTCAAGGAGATAGCATACGGCGTACTCCTATAGTTGAAAATAGCCTGATAGCGTAATATGCAGGGATGGTGACGTGGACATATTATCCCTAATTATAGCTCTCCCAGTCATTGAAAATAGAACAAAATCTCGTGCATTAAATGCAGAGATCTGCCCCCATCTCACACATTAATTGTAGAGACATGCCTCAGGCTCTGTACGAAGAGCAGCTTTTGACTTGGCGGTCAGTTTTGTCTCATCTTGAGCGTAAAAGCTCATGGCTGCCTGTGTAAAACTAGGCAGCGTATTCCTTGAATGCGTAGATGACGACTTAAATCAAGGCTTTGTTACTAAACGATAGTATGGAGCTCTGTGCTGAATCATCATTATAGCCGTCGTCTTGATAGTCGTGCAGTACTCTTTGTCAGGAGTTAGGTTCATTGTACTGTCTGACAGGTTCATTCGAGGAATATGAAGCATTCCTCGTACACTTCTATGCTGTATTAAAAGCAGATGAGTTTTATGCCATCAAAGCGAGGTAGCAACCTTTTTACGCTGAAGCAGTCTGAAATACTGTATTACGCGGGTTGTTCTAGAGCTATATTTTATGCTGAACAGCGTTGAAGCTCTGCTATACACCAATGGCTCTGAAGTCATATTTTATGCCGCACAATACTGAAACTCTGCTTTACGCGGGTTTTATGCATGTTTCGTATGATCCTGTAGCGTATTTTTCATGCTTCTACAGGGGGAGGTGGTGGCTGTGGATGGAGGCCGGTTGCTGTGGAGAAGAGGAAGCTGGCCGGAGGAGAAGTGGAGGTGCTGCTGCGGTGGCCGGCGCTCGTGGAGGAGCTGGGAGGCGGTGGTCGTGGGGGTGATGAAGTTGGCCGCGGGTTGGGGTAGCTGTTGTAGTTGAAGAAGAAGAAGTAGTGAAGAAGAAGAAGAAGAAGAAGAAGAAGAAGAAGAAGAAGAAGAAGTGGAAGTGGTGTAATTCGGCTGTGAAGTAGGAAAAAGGGAGGAGAGAGAGAGTCGGGGGGGGGGGGGGTTTCCCTAGGCTTCTAGGGACTAGGGCCTGCACATTGGGGAAAGGTGTGAGGATGAGAGATTTTATAGGAGATTGTGTGGTGGGGATGATGTGCAATTTGAATCAAAGGCCTAGATTTCACATGAAACAAATATTCAAAACCAAAGGGGAGAGAGAGAGATGATTTGACCGGTCCATGAGAGGGAGGGGGTTCTTCATTGGCCTTGACCAATAGGGTGGTGACACATAGCATCCTATTTGCAAATAAGTCCCTTAACCTTTGGGTATTTGCACATGAAGGAAAAGTGATGGAGATTTGGTGTTTGGTGTTATGTAGGGTGAGGGGGTGTTGTGTATTTTGCATGGGCTTCATGAATGGGGTATTGAATTAAATTGGGATTAAGTTGGGATTAGTCAAAGCTGGTATCCCTAATTTAATTAAATAAAGTGTCATGTGCTCTTAAATTAAATGGGGGCACATGGGGTCTCAATTAGGAGTGACACAAAGGTTATGAAAGGTGTAGGCTTGGTGTCAGTCTTGTCCCCTTTAATTGGTTTGGCGAAACGGGTTAAGTTTGTGTCCTAAAATTGATGGCAACGACATAGGTACGCTACATAGGATTAAAGAATTAATTTTAGAACGAGAAAGTTGTGCAATTAAATTAGAGCACAAGGGATTGTGTTTGTGAGTGACGAAAAAGTCCAGCGCCTAGGTTGGCTTGTCAGGTCAAAAGTGCAATAACTTGTTGGAAAATAAGGGCTATTGTTGAGCTCCAAATATTGTAACAACGGTAGGGTGCACCAAGGGTTTAAATAAAGAACCAGACAACTGCAACATAATTTTTAAACCTCAATCACCCTGATGCTAAAACAAATTTATTAACCCTATCTAGTCTACCTAAAATAATAATTGAGGGGGTTTACAGCCGACAAAAAAATCTCAACTTTGAAATTCAGTTGCATATTATCAATTTTTTCTCCCTACTCAATTTAAATAGCCCTGGAGGCTTGACCCAATTACCGTTTGCACTTCGTTTTAGGTGTAAATCTGAACGCCTGCAAATAATTTTTAAGTCCTTTCTTGCTTTGAAATTATCTTTTATTTTTGCTTTGATATCCATCACCGTATTAAAGATGTTGTCGAACACATTTTTTCGATATGCATAACATCAAGATTGGGTCTTATGAGATTTTCCTTCCAATAAGGTAAGTCCTAAAAGATACTCTGCTTCGTCCAATTATGTCTATGTTCGAACCCTTCAAAGCGAATGCCCGATATCGGATCTTCCATCACAGTCGGCAATCCATCTACCTCTTTCCAAACTTGGTCTCCTGTCAGTCTCAACAGGGGCGGAGATAGTTCATGTTTACCTGCTTTAAAGCCATCTCTGTTCCTTCTCCACGGATGCGACGCAGGAAGGAACTGACGGTGATAATCAAAAATTTATGTTTTCCCACCATTCTGGAGATGGAATGCTTACTCTTTCCCATACATATCGGACAAGACAAAGTACCATGAGTACTCCACCCCGATAATATCCCATATGCTGGAAAATGATTGATGGTCCACATGAGTAACGCTCCCATCTGAAAGTTTTGTTCCTTCGAGATATCATATGTCTGAACGTCGAATTGCTATAATTGTTTTAACTCATCCACCAACGGCTGCAAGTAGATATCAATATTCTTCTTTGGATTTTTTAGACCGGGTATGATAAGTATCAACAATATGTAAGGAGACTTCATGCAAATCCACGGTGGTAGATTGTAAGGAGTCAAAATCACCGGCCAACAAGAGTACTGAGATCCCAACTGTCCGAAAGGAGTAAATCTATCAGAACATAAACCCAACTGGACATTCCTGGGCTCCGTAGAAAATTCAGGATAACACCGATCAAAATGCTTCCATGCCTCTCCATCGGAAGTATAAGATAATTCTTCATCATCCATCTTTCGTTCCTTGCTATGCCATGTCATGTGTTCTGCTGTATTTACGGACATATACATCCTCTACAGTCTCTTTGTAATCGGCAAAAACTGCATGTACTTATAGGGACGCAACCTTACTCGAACAGTTGACTTTTATTTGTCCCGAATTGGCTTGTACTAGATCGCGTGACAGAAAATGCATCTATCTTTATCATTGTTCTCCTTGTAGTACAATATGCAACCGTTTCGACAATAATCTATCTTTTCGTAGCCTAATCTGATTTTCTGTATCATCATCTTCGACTTGTAGAAGTTTTCAGGTAACTCCTTTAATCATTTTGGCAACAATTCTCTAATAAACTGAATTATCCGGTCGTAGCATTCATGCAGCAAGTTAAAATCAGATTTAAGGTTCAACATCTGCATCACCACCGACATGAAAGAATGAGAATCACAACCCGGGTATAACAGAGTATCGACATTCTTGAACATATCATATAATTCCTTCGCATCAGGATTCATATCTTCTGGATCAAAACTTGGACCGGCCGCATCAAATACCAACTCACGCGCCAGATTTTGCGGTCGATATTCAAATTTATCTCCGAGAGTGGACGCTTCTACCTCCCTATTGAAGGAGGAATGATATTGAGGAGTCAAAGGTTCTCTTTGAGCCCTCCACTCCTTGTAGTTCGGTATGAAACCCTTCTTGTAGAGCTGCTACCTCACGAGACCCACATCTTTGAATGGTATATTATGACATTTGACACAAGGGCACTTGATGAGACTTCCATCCATGAAATAAGGTTGACTATTGACGTATTTGAGAAATTCCTTAACGCCCGTCCTGATATCATCTGTCAAACCAATCCTACTCTTATGTCGCCGATTGTACATCCATGATCGGTCAACTAAGTATCGACTCATTGCTTTCTTATAGACTTGAATGATTATGCATGTACCATGTTAAAAGAAAAAGCATAAAGAACTATGAGTACCTAGTTAGGATACTTGCTAAAAGCAAATGCAAGAGAAAAACTTATTTATCGCATATAATAGTTTTTTGTTTCCGATACCAAAAAATCCGATACTCCGGTCCGATACCGCCGATATTACCAATATCGTCGATCCTGATACTCATAGTAATGGTCTAATACCAAAAAAAAAACTAAGAACAACACTAAAAATACTTAAAATTATGCATAAAGTATATATATATATATATATATATATATATATATATATATATATATATATATATATATATATATATTCTAAAATGTTAATAATTTACTAATAGTTATTTGTTTTCGATACCAAAAAATTCGATACTCCGGTCCAATACCGTCGATATTACCGATATCGCCGATCCTGATACTCATAGTAATGGTCCGATACTGATACTTGTTCATGTATGTACAACATAAATCCTAACAAATCGAAAGTTGAAACTTTCCATTTCTATTTTGTCGTATTTTTTTTCTTCTTCCCGAATACAAGGCACGTAGACAAATATTGATTGGCCCCGACAAACCACTCGAAGCAATCTATTGTTGGCTTATTTATTGGTTGAGATATAGGACTAGATGTAATTTTATTACTTGGAATTTGTGTTAATTTCTGAATAAATTTTTCTTCTACCTATTCGCAAATCCTACATTTTAAATGTTTTTAATTTTAATTTTATTTTTCAAAGAAAACCCGTAACTAGTATCCATATGACAAATTAGTAGCTTTCCAACACGATCCAAAGAAAATATGTGTTTATACACCTAATGTTTATAAGTGTCTTCTAGCGTCTTGTGTCATGTGTCTTCCCATAAAATTCAAATATATTCGACAATGTGTATAGTCTTTTCCCAAATAGATATGTGGAGGGTTAGGGTTTACCTTCGGAAGGGAGGAGGAGATCTGACTGTCACACCCCAGTCCCAAAATACATAGGACTAGGACACGTAAGCATGCCAGCCGCATGGATATGGCAACTCCAATATATGGAAACCATAACCCATACGTATGCTGTAATATGAATATCAAATCCACAAGTGGTATAAAATGTATCACAAGTCACAGGGTACAATCTAAATCTCATCTACAGAAAATTAATATAAATAAATAACCAACATGTATATAACTAGATCTCAATAAGAAGTATCTAAAGATGATAGTTGGATGGAAACAAATCCACTACCAACTCAAATATAAAAACAACATAATATAGGTACAGCACCAAATTTACACTAAGCTCGAAGAGTAAACCTCCTCAACGATCAGTAGCAAGTCCGGATCTGCGCTCCTGTGAATACTCTTGAACATCTACACCTGGAAAGGGACCAGGTCCTCAGAGGGACGTAACAAGATAAATAGAAGCAAGCCAATTTGAATACAGTAAACATGCATAATGTTTGAAAATATATAAGTATGCTGTACAAGACAATCTATATGAATGCAATGAGGACAACCTTTCGACGTATGGGCAAGGGTAGGCTACTCGATCTACCTCACAACTCACACACCCGTCTAGAACATCAGAAATCGATATACCGCGGGGGTAGCGACCAGCGTGACTCTAGAAATTGACATACCGCGGGGGTAGCGACCAGCGTGACACACGTCCGTAGTGCTAGCTATATACTACGGTTTACCAGAGTGGTTAAAAGCCCATACACCTAATGGTTGTTCTCTCATGATACTAGGTGTCAAGTGTGTGTCAACATATCTAATATATAATAATGACTGAAAGAACTACACATGCAATGAATATACAGAAATGTAATAAATATACAGAAATATAATAAGCATGCAAAGTACTGTAAACAGTTTGGCAAGGTATCTTGCCTGGTAAGAAAGCTGTAAAATATAACGTCCAGAAGTCCAACACACATGATCAGAAGCTATGGCCTCAGAACATATATCTCCGGATGCTGAAATAGACATCACCAACGTTCCCAGAATAAGCAAAATAGGTAGAAAGTACTTCCCTTTCGTCCAATTTGGACACAAGGGCAAAACGGTAATTTCGGGTCAAAGTGGGGTCCACGTGTGGCCCACTTTGCACCGAAAAGTGTGCCAAGGGTAACAGTCTCTAAATGGGATAAATTATACGTCAAACAAACTCTAAATGTCAGTACAAACTCAACGGTACGTCCAATTTTGGATTCCGGTGAGCCGAACACAAATTCGCCGAAAAAAGTCAATCGTAGGGCCCGCCAAATGGTGACTTGGTCAACTATCTCAGAATTACGTAAAAATTGGGTCACAGGACCAGCGCGTTACCACGAGTCCAGTGGCACAAGTTTTGTCGTATTCTGACGAGCGTGCATAAAATGCGCAGGACTTTCACAAAAATTGTGATACGGAGATTGTCCGCGGATACGGGCTGATTTCGACGCGCACACACGTCCAAATTAGTTTCTGCGAACTCTCACACGTTCGGGTACGCTGCGCGCACCTTTTGGTATACTTAGTACACGGCAGAGCGATCCTGTTTGGCAGGGTGCGCTCCGTTTCGCAATTTTTAGAAATCTGAAAAAAGTGTATTTTTGGGGTTTTCCAACGAATTTAATTCTTCATACATCAGTTAATAATTTAATGTTAATTAACAGAAATTAAACTAGGTCAAGTGGTGTCCGCATACCAAAAAGAAAAATCAAATTCGGATCTCTGTGGTGGGAGATATGAATCCGGGAACATAGGTAGTTTACTGTAGTTTTCTGCGATACCCAAAAGTTGTCTTTTTCTGTCAACTTGGACGTTGTTTTCGCCTAGGGTTACGCGTTGTTCGAGGTCAACTATCATACAGATATTGAAGAGGGTTAAGTGGAGATCATACGACGGGGTCAAGTTTGGTTCAACGAGGGCACAAAAATCGGAGCAGAAATATGACTTCGCTACAGTCAAATTCTGCAGTGTTCTCGCGCGATCCCGCGCGATCACTGAAGCGACGACCGGCCGGCGGTGGCTGCGTGCTGCCCGACTGCGGCGGTTTGGCGCGGGAGGCGGCGGCCTCGTGGTCAGAGGAAGATGAGAGTAGGGTTAGGGTTTCGTTGAATGGGAAGAGATATATATATATATAGGAGAGAGAGAGACCGGGGTCGAGTTTTTGCTCACGGGCTGGCCAATTGTAAATGCTACTGCTGTTTGCTGGGTTCGTTCCCACGGGCGGGTTTGGGTCCATGGGGGTAGCGGGTTAGAAGTTATGGGGTAGCGGGTAAGCTAAAGGGGTTAGGGATTAGGATCCGTTAGGAAATGGGTAGTGGGTAGTTTAGGGGTTTGGATCCAATAAAGATTTGTTTTTCTTTTCTTTTCTTTTCTAACCTTTTTTTTTCATTTCTTTTCTTTCCTTTTTCTTATATATATATATATATATATATATATACCATTAAGCTAGCAACTGTCCAAAAGGAAAAAAAAAATCTAGAATTATATTAATGCATACCATTAAGCTAGCAACTGTCCAAAAGGTCTCCTACATTAAATAAATTAGAAAAAATTCTAACGGCCCCATAAATCCCCTAAGTGTATGAACACCTAAAATAAAAAGATTAAATAAAATCTATTTCTCCTAATTAGCCACTAATTACTATAATTAAATTAATAATTAATAAAAAAGGGTAATTACGGTTTTTAGGATTTGGGGTTTTACGTTCTACCCAACTTATAAAAATTTCGTCCTCGAAATTAAAATTAAGCCACGGTAGAAAGTCAAGGATGGTATAGGATAGAGATTTGCAGCTTTTTCTGTCCATTCCTCCATCCTAACCTCCATGATTTTTCAATTGTCATGGGGACGTTCGGAGGAATATAATTTGCATTATTTTGAAACGCAAGGCTAGGTTTAAATGAGGGGACGATGTTGCGCGACCAAAATGTAGCGCAATGGAGCTTAATTATAAGTTGCACAGAGGTCAGAGTGGAAGATGGGCATGTCTAGGATAAGGGTGTAGAATTTGTAAGAAGGGAGTGGCTAGTGTAGTGCTCCAATTATTGAAGCACGGTAAGGTGCGCTAAGTGATATAATTATTGCAAAATTAAATAAAAATACCGTGTTCTATTTCTATCTGGATTCAATCTAGCCTTAGTCTCACTATCTAAGCCAAGTAGGTCCAATTTTGGGTGAGGGATTTACAATCTACCCAACTTAAAATTTACTCATCTATCACCTAAGGCTATACATCTAGGAAAACTATTCCTCAAATTATTTAATCATGTTATTCAATCCTCAAAGTTTTAACACCAAACATATCACCTATGATATGTTC
Organism: Iris macrosiphon; assembly: GCA_036927795.1. NCBI lineage: Eukaryota > Viridiplantae > Streptophyta > Magnoliopsida > Asparagales > Iridaceae > Iris > Iris macrosiphon. Next base: position 268,986,977 of record JAYESA010000004.1, on the reverse strand, counting down.
TTAATCAATTATAAAAGAGAGTCACTAAGTTATGCGATTAGCCTTATGGGGTATATCTAGTACTATCAGTGTGTCAACTTATACCAAGCACGAGGTTTCGTCTTTTTGAAATAAGGGAAGACGGAGAGCAATAATAAAGAATTCAAGGTGAAGGTGATAGAATACGAGTCCGAGGTTCAAAGAGATTAAAGAATTCGAAAAGAGAGTTGTCAGGGCAGTTGTGGATTGAAATCCTATTTTGATAATTTCCTATTTACATACTCGTATCAGTACAGTTACGTAACCGATACGATATGTCAGACATGTCTAGGGGCAAGTATATTCGTCTACTACCCTATATCTTAATCCACGTAAAGTAGTCATGCGAAGAGCGAACCAAGCGCACTAAGGTTAGCTAGACCTTAATACACTGATTTTGATTAGGCAATTATATCATTGTGTGCACCCAATAATACATATATCATGAGTAAGATCGATAAAAGAATAAGATTGCAAAAACTAGGCTATAATAGCAACATAAGTCAAGGTAGTACATAAAATATAAGTACGCTAGATTATGATGAGAGAAGTTATAAAATAATTCAATTTCACAAAAAGATAAGGCTCTACAATCTTTATAGTGGTCATACTAAATCCTTGTCGAAGTCGCTAGTCGACCAAATAGGGGTATAGCCTCCAAGTTCTACAGTCTGAATAAGCATTATCGTCTTATGCTAGCATACAGGTAATGTCATTCGGTTACACTTCAACAATAGGTCAAAAGACTATGGGATACTAGGTTGTGAGGTATACTACCCAACTTATAACAATGAACTAATACGATAATTGTCTTAAGGATACCGTAGAAACTCCTATTAAGGTCTACGAGAAGGGGTCTTGGTGCTTATTAGGGTATCCTCTTATATTACATAGGTCATGGTCATCTTAAGTCTTAGTCATAGCGCTTATAGAGCAAGCATCAATAGTATGAATGAAAAAGTTACTGGCCTTCAAGGAAAGAAGGGGATATAACTCGTATCGAGGTATGGTACAAGTTACGCAATTGAAGCTAAGGGATAATCATCAGGTCACAATTTACAAGAATAACTTAGACCATCAAGTTCTAACTACTAAGCACAGGAATTCAAAATTCAAGTTTACAACTATAATCCTAGCAAGCTATATATCCTAACATAGAATAAAATTACTTGGTCTATAATCAGAGAGGTTTAGGTGGCACGAATTGAAAGATGAAGGAAAGAAATTTAGTCGTCTCACGAATAGCGAGCGCTAAGGGTTCAGAGGAATAAGTCATAAAACTAAATAGAAGGACTCTAGATAATGGCATGGTTTTCTAAGGAAAGATGCTATGCTAATCTCTATGTTTGAGGTATGATCAAGAAAATATTCTATGCATTGCTCTTGGCTTTCTATGGTACTGTCTGCTACTATTAAGACAAAAGCTAAATTTATAGATCTCTAGTACTATCTTACCACGAAAAGCTAGATTAGTCCTAATACTGAACCTTGAATTTCTATTGGTTCCTCAATACCAGGGTCAAACATTATGGTAAAATCTCTAACTGACTCTAATAGTGTTTATACTACTCTCAACTCTTCATAATACATCAAGGGGTAATGGTAAACCAATCTATAGATAAGGAATTCTAGGGTTCACTAGATATTCTAAACTTAGTGATGTGTCAACACTCTAGTTGTACTCTTAATAGGAAGGTTATCCTACTTATCATCTAACAACAAGGACTTCTATATTCTAGGAGGGGGCTATACTCAAGGAATTATCAAGGAAGTACATGAATCAAGCATGATACAATTATTCAAATAGAATGGATTGGAAGGAGAGCGAATCATAGTCAATTGTGGATGAGATCCTATACTCTATTCCTAGGTGCAGGCTTATTCGGTACAATAACGTAACCGAGACAATATGATCTCGACCTGCATGGGCCACCACAAAAATATGTCACGCCCCAGTCCCAAAATATATAGGACTAGGACACGTAAGCATGCCAGCCGCATGGATATGGCAACTCCAATATATGGAAACCATAACCCATACGTACGCTGTAATATGAATATCAAATCCATAAGTGGTATAAAATGTATCATAAGTCACAAGGTACAATCTAAATCTCATCCACAGAAAATCAATATAAATAAATAACCAACATGTATATAACTAGATCTCAATAAGAAGTATCTAAAGATGATAGTTGGATGAAAACAAATCCACTACCAACTCGAATATAAAAACAACACAATATAGGTACAACACCAAATTTACACTAGGCCCGAAGAGTAAACCTCTTCAACGTTCAGTAGCAAGTCCGGATCTGCGCTCCTGTGAATACTCATGAACATCTACACCTGGAAAGGGACCAGGTCCTCAGATGGACGTAACAAGATACATAGAAGCAAGCCAATTTGAAAACAGTAAACATGCATAATATTTGAAAATATATAAGTATGCTGTATAAGACAATCTATATGAATGCAATGAGGATAATCTTTCGACGTATGGGCAAGGGTAGGCTACTCGATCTACCTCACAACTCACACACCCGTCTAGAACATCAGAAATTGACATACCGCGGGGGTAGCGACCAGCGTGACTCCAGAAATCGATATACCGCGGGAGTAGTGACCAGCGCGACACACGCCCGTAGTGCGAGCTATATACTACGGTTTACCAGAGTGGTTAAAAGACCATACGCCTAATGATTGTCCTCTCATGATACTAGGTGTCAAGTGTGTGTCAACATATCTAATATATAATAATGACTGAAAGAACTACACATGCAATGAATATACATAAATGCAATAAATATACAGAAATATAATAAGCATACAAAGTATTGTAAACAGTTTGGCAAGGTATCTTGCCTGGTAAGAAAGCTGCAAAGTGTAACGTCCAGAATCCAACACACAGGATCAGAAGCCATGGCCTCAGAACAAATGTCTGCGGATACTAAAATAGACATCACCAACGTTTCCAGAATAAGCAAAATAGCTAGAAAGCACTTCCCTTTCGTCCAATTTGGACACAGGGGCAAAACGATAATTTTGGGTCAAAGTGGGGTCCACGTGTGGCCCACTTTGCATCGAAAAGCGTGCCAAGGGTAACAGTCTCTAAATGGAACAGATTATACGTCAAATAATTTCTAAATGTCAGTACGAACTCAACGATACGTCCAATTTTGGATTCCGGTGAGCCGAACACAAATTCGCCAAAAAAGTCAACCGTGGGGCCCACCAATTGACGACTTGGTCAACTATCTCAGAATTGCGTGAAAATTGGGTCACAAGACCAGCGCGTTACCACGAGTCCAGTGGCACAAGTTTCGTCGTATTCTGACGAGCGTGCACAAAATGCGCAGGACTTTCGTAAAAGTTACGACACGGAGATTGTCCGCAGATACGGACTGATTTTGACGCGCACACACGTCCAAATTAGTTTTTGCAAACTCTCACACGTCCGGGTATGCTGTGCGCACCTTTTGGTATACTTGGTACACGGCAGGGCGGTCCCGTTTGGCGGAACGTGCTCCGTTTCGCAATTTTTGAAAATCTAAAAAAATGTGTTTTCGGGGTTTTTCAACGAATTTAATTCTCCATACAGCAGTTAATAATTTAATGTTAATTAACAGAAATTAAACTAGGTCAAGTGGTCTCCGCAAACCAAAAAGAAAAATCGAATTCGGATCTTTGTGGTGGGAGATACAAATCCGGGAACATAGGTAGTTTACCGCAGTTTTCTGCGATACCCAAAAGTTGTCTTTTTCCGTCAACTTGGACGCTGTTTTTGCCTAGGGTTACGCCCTATTCGAGGTCAACTATCATACAGATATTAAAGAGGGTTAAGTGGGGATCATACCGGTAAAGACGGGGTCGAGTTTGGTTCAGCGAGGGAACGGAAATTGGAGTGGAAACATGACTTCGCTGCAGTCAAATTCTGCAGTGTTCTCGCGCGATCCCGCGCGATCGCTGAAGCGGCGACCGGCCGGCGGTGGCGGTTCGGCACGGGAGGCGGCGACCTCGTGGTCAGAGGAAGATGAGAGTAGGGTTAGGGTTTCGTTGAATGGGAAGATATATATATATATATATATATATATATATATATATATATATATATATATATATATATATAGGAGAGAGAGAGAGACCGGGGTCGAGTTTTTGCTCGCGGGCTGGCCAATTGTAAATGCTGCTGCTGTTTGCTGGGTTCGTTCCCACGGGCGGGTTTGGGTCCATTGGGGTAGCGGGTTAGAAGTTATGGGGTAGCGGGTAAGCTAAAGGGGTTAGGGATTAGGATCCGTTAGGAAATGGGTAGTGGGTAGTTTAGGGGTTTGGATCCAATAGAGATTTGTTTTTCTTTTCTTTTCTTTTCTAACCTTTTTCTTTTTCTTTTTTTTCCATTTCTTTTCTTTCCTTTTTCTTTTATATATATATATATATATATATATATATATATATATATATATATAGAATAAGGGAGGTGAGATGGGACCTCACTCTAAAAACAAGGGTGGCGGTGACGTGGCACAATCTCAACCACACATTTCATAATTGACAATTTGCACTTAACCCCTCCCCTCGTTTGTGTGGTTGAGATTGTGCCACGTCACCGCCACCTTTGTGTTTTAGGGTGAGGTGCCATCTCACCTCCCTTATTCTCTCTCTCTCTCTCTCTCTCTCTCTCTATATATATATATATATATATATATATATATATATATATATATATATATATATATACCCATAGAAAAAAATCTAGAATTATATTAATGCATACCATTATGCTAGCAACTGTCCAAAGGATCTCCTACATGAAATAAATTAGGAAAAATTCTAATAGTCCCATAAATCTCCTAAGTGCACGAACACCTAAAATAAAAAAATAAAATAAAATCTATTTCTCCTAATTAGCCACTAATTACTATAATTAAATTAATAATTAATAAAAAAAGGGTTAATTACGGTTTTTAGGATTTGGGATTTTACACTGACGGAGCGCGGAGGTGGACGCCTGAGGCCGGTGGAGGGCCTGGCTCAGATTCCTGAGGTCGGAGGAGAGGCTCGAGGGGATGTCTCCGCCGCTCGAGTCGAGGAGTATGAGGAGGGCTCGGGAGGATGTCATGGCTCACCGGAGAGGGGGAGGGGCTGCTTGTCGCAGGAGAGGGGAAGGGGGTCGGTGGAGGAGGAGGTCGTCGGAGAGGGGGAGGGGGGCGGTGGAGGAGGAGGAGAGGGCGAGTGAGGGGGAGGGGCTGCCGGAGAGGGGTCGGTGGAGGAGGAGGTCGTCGGAGAGGGGTAGGGGGTCGGGGGAATCGAGAGAGAGAGAGAGAGAGAGGGAAAAATAAAATGGGTTCAGAAAATTTAAGTTTTCGCAGCGACGGATAATTCCGTCACTAATCCGTTGATGAAATAACAACGATGGATTAGCGACGAAATATTGACGAAATATAATATATTTGGTTTACATAAATAATTTAGTCGTTATTGCTTAGTATTTCAGTCGCTGACTCAGCGATAAATTAGTTTCCATCGCTGCGATCCATCGCTATTTAACAGTATTTTTGTAGTGAACTTTAATTTTTCAAAAGTGTCTATCTCTAATTTCATACATTAAAATATGCTTAAATTAACTATGGATAAAACATGTAAAATACACACCTTCCCACATATATAATTACTCATCACTAATAATTATACACTTCTAATTACAAAAATGATTCACTATCTCAGAAATAAATTTACTTTTAAATATTAATAATATTTTAAAGTTGGTTTGTCATGCAATTATACATTTAAAAAGTGAAAAAATGCATACAAAAACACATGAAACGCACGTGCACGATTTCTAGTACTACTATATAATAAGAAAAGTTGAGGATTCACCGTAAAAAATTTTGTTCCAAAAATTTTCTTATCTAGTTTACTAATTAAAATTGTTCATTAAATTTAATATTGGTAGTTAGATTATTACATACTGGAAAAAAGGATGGTTGTTGTTTTCTCTTTCCAAGTAGTAATTTTTTTTAAAGATATTGTTGTTTGCCCTTCTCAAGTACTAAACAATTAAGGAATTATTGTTTGTTCTTTCCAAATAGTATGAAATACGTACAATGCACATGCATATACAATCCGACCCGAAGGTCCAAACTCAGCCCGCGGCTACATTCGGCATGAAGGCTCGCTCCAGATCCTGCCCGTAGGCCTGGTCCTCGGCCCTGTCAGTCCCGGGTCGGCAGAACTGATAAGTAATCACCGGACGTGATATCGCACAAATCTAAATTGCACTTGTACTAGGTAAGAACGTGCATGGATAATATTCCTTGAAAGTAAAACTCAGCAACACAACATCAAAAATATTGAATGCATAGTATAGGAAGAAGTAGTTTATTTATTTATTCGTTGCAGCGGAATATAACTTTTTTTAGTACAACTTGAAATGCTTTTCCAGCTTACATAGTTTGTAAAATAAAAATAACTGATAGACTGTCGTGAAATAATATTTCATTCTCACCAAAATTTGAGAATTTGAGTGAGGGTTGATGACTAAGTATTTAAGAATTATACACAAATATTTTAGATCAATACATGGTTTTAAATATTAGGTTGACTTACTGACTATTTGATAATATAAGTGGAGGGTATATGTGTTTTCCATAAATATATGCTATATATATGATATGGCTGATGTATTTCTTAGTGACTAATGAGATAGCCTTTTGACCAAGTGGTTGACGTTTATGATCTAAGTAAATCACATAATCATATTAGTCGTATAATGACATTGTCGGAGAGAAAAAAAAATCGTAAATCAGAGAATACAAAATTTGAAATATGATGAATCATACGGCTGTCGAAGGGATGACAATTTTTTTCGAATCCGACAAGACTTTACATTTTTTTCTTCTTCGACGGGAACATATTTGAAAATTTAAAAAAGGAGATATAAGATGCGGGGATGAAAATTAAAAAAAAAAATTACCGGTCGAGTTTGGGGTCGTGTATGGGTATAGTACCCCCGTTCTGATAAACTTTCGACTCCGATTATTGATTATTTATACTCATAAGTGCATCCCATTGATATTAATTAGACATTAATATCTCTTTTAGTTACAAACTTAATATTCCACGTATAAGAAATTTGAATGAAAATAATTTTTTAAAGCTTAAAAATTGTTAACGGAGAAGGAGACGAGGACTGAAAAATCCAGTCCTGAAAGTGTTAACGGAACGGGAACCGGGATGGAGACGGGGAGTGCATTGTTTAAGGGGAACGAGAATTGGGGTAAAAAATTGGACCCGATCACGAAGATTGGACCGCCGGGAATGGGAGTATGGTCCCCAGTCCTACCCGTCCCGTTGCCATCCCTAACTATCGATAACTCTTGGAGGTTTAAGTCGTTGAATGTCAAATATTTTAAGATTGGAAGTTTAGGATATTTACGGTAAATGAATGTGATAATGGAAGGATAACAACAAAAGTTGTGACTAAGGAATGAGTATTGAAATGAAAAAGGTTATAGTGGCTCAGATTTTAGTTACCCTTAAATTTGAGGACAAATTTTTTCTAAGATGGATGGATGTAAAATCCTCTCCAAAAATTTAATTTTTATTATTATAATTAATAAAAAATTATTATTAACTCTGATTATCGTTTCGTTTCTGCAAATCTATTTGAAATGTTCATGATTACGGTGGAAGTGTTTTTAAATGGATATTTTCTATCTATAATTTTTTTTTATCAATAATAGTAACTTTTGCTGTAATAATAATATTATTATTATTAATATTATGGAAGATTTTATACTCAATTCCAATTATTATTATTATTATTATTATTATTATTATTATTAATAATAATATTAATAGATATTTTATTTCTTATTATTGTTGTTATAATCAATTAACCATTACCACCAGGATCACAATATAAAATGATTATCAGAAATAACCTTAGAAACTATTATTGGTATTATATTAGTATGTTGGTATTGTTGAATATCTCATTTAGTTAATTCCTTTTCACTTCATTGCTTGAACAGCTCCACACACACACTTAACACACGTCCTCTCCCTATAACCTCTATTATTTTTCTTCCTGCAGCACTTCCACCATCACCACCATGCTCGGCCACACCCAAGCACCACCACCATCACCACCATGCTCTATCACTCGACGTCGATCATGACCCCATCAATCGACAGCCACCAACTGTGTGCCTCCGACTCCCGAGCCATCGGAACCAGTCAAACTCCATGGACTCTCCCCCAATAAACCAAACTCCAGACCCTAAGAGTAAAGTACCTCCCGTGAGCTTCTTCCGAGCAACTCCCCTTATCTCTTTATATAGGTTAAAAAAACATAATTTAGTATTAAAAAATTCATAAATTAGTCCAACGATAATCTTGAACGTCTGAATTAGATCACATGGTCATGAATATGCTGACTTGGACCCACGTCTGGATCGAATCTCGACAGGTGGTATACTGCCGATATAACGAGCTATACCGTGAGAACTGGAACAAAACATCCAACTACCAGTATATTGTGCTTGATATGTTTTTGCTCTGTTTTGACTATGTTCAACCACAGATCTTCCATCGTATTCGCAGAAACTTCCAATCGACGTCTTTTCACGACGTCAGACTACCGCACACCTCAAATCGAGACTGAAATCCAACAACTTGTCGGGATCATCTCATATTTATATTCCCATTTGAAAAGACAGCACCAGAGAAGGGGAGAGAGAGAAAAGGGAGGGGGGGGGGGACCACCGCGTCAAAGCATAACTTAACATCATACCATTAAATATTGACCCTCTTGTACCAAGTGTTTGTTGGGGAATCAGACACCAGAGCCAGATGCTCTGATACCAGACGTTGGGATCGGACAAGCCCAACAAGCATTCCGACACCATGTCTGAAACTGACCGCATCGAAAACTTAGGTCAACTCACTTGAGATAACTAACCCCCATCTAACGAATACCAAGCACTGATAAAAACAACTTATATGGCGGTGACTACGTCACATGGACAAATTCAAATCTATGTAACTCTGGTGAAATTATAAAATTGACAAAAATTAATGTTTGAACCATTTGTCCTAATAGGTTCAACTCCCCCACCACACTCAAGATGAAAAGACAGTGATTACAATGAAATTATCCACCCAACCCATAGCGATCTCCCTGAACGAATGCGACAACTCCTCGATCAGAACTGCTCTTCATTTTGTCTTGGATAACAATCCCTTAAAGCAAACTATGTACTTTCTCTTAGATTTTTTGTGAAAAACACCATGTATCTCCACTTCTTACTCTTTTTTTGTGCCTCCACCCTTAACGCATATAAATAGAATGAGAAATCTAGTTTTAGGTTTTAGAAAACCCTATAAGTAGTCCCCCAACAGATCTGGTCATCCACCAACATCTAACGGTGCAAATTAGAACTTAAAACACCCAAAACATACCAGCCCCGCCGACATCGAACTCGGGCCAAGTTCGGTTCAGATCCTGCAGAACATTTCTGGAACGAACTTTGTCCCCATCTCATAGACTTGACTCCAACATTCTCCCCCTCCAGTCTGATGAGAGGTGCTGACTCCATGGCTCATAAACTGGACTCTATGCATGTTGCCTCACGACAGAATTTCCTACTACCCATGCCACTGATCTCCGATCCCCAGAGTTTCTTTGCATCTTCCATCGTCTCCAGCTCCTCGACCATCACGTCGATGCTAGCTGCCATGCATAGAACCTCCTGCACCACTGGGATCTTATCGATATCAATAACACGGCTAAGACCGAAGTCCCTGACGATCATCATCACCATAAGTCTTGGCTGCCTATCCCCAACTTCCATCTTCGACCAGAACGTGCTACCATTCCGACGATCTTCTTCACCCTTGGTTGGAACAACCAACTAGACAGTGCGGTTCTCCAGAGATTCAGACTCATGAACCTGCCCACCTTCGTGTTCGACACTGAACCTCCCCCGTACGCATGCATCATCAAGTAGAAAATTATGCATTGTTGTGAGACTCGTCTCACTATTGCGTATTTTTTATGTTCATATCTTGTATATGTGCTATTGCTGTATATTGCTTTCCGTATATTTTTTTGGATTTCTCTAGCTGCTCTCATGTAATTTCTAGATTTGTGAATAATGTTAACCACCCTTGATATATAACCCCTCTATTTCTCTTTCTTCCCCATTCTTTCACTTTCCCCTCTTTTATTTTCTTATCATTTCCTTTCCTCTCCTCCCTAGCCGAGAGCAGCTCAGGCCGGTTCTCCCTCCCCTTTTCCTTGGTAGTGGTAGTAGTTAGTGGTGGTTCTAGGCAAGTTCCTCTTGCCAATGATGGAGAACTTGCACTTTTACTTTATTTTGGACTTTTTGTATTTTATTGGTTTATACTTATACTTTTGAGGCATTTAGCCACCGAGCACGTGTTTAGCTCGTGTGTTGATTCTGGACATTCTAGCCTGTGGGCCTACATGTAAAGCATATTCTAGACTATAGTTAGAGCTGATCATGTAATATTGCACTCTGCTAGTTCTTTATTTTGGTAACTAGCTTCATGATCATCCATGTATGTATAGTTTGGGATGCTTTACTATTATATGATTGGTGATTATACTTCTTGTAACTTGTTGCTTGCTTGAGATTGAGCCAACTAGGACTCTTGACCCAGGAATGCCCGTTGGATTGTAGAGTAAACTCTCACATGTCTAAACAGCCGTGACCGTATCTCGGGATATGGAGTACTCTGATATACGTAGCTAGCTTTGTCCGCCCCCGCTCTCCAGTGTTCTGGTTTTGGGGCGTGACAACTGTGCACGACATCGATGTCTTATAGCTCCTCCAAAATAGTGCAAATGGAGATGCACCCACCTTAGATTGAGTTTGCTGCACATCTTGTTCTCCTCACTGGCTTCGAACTGCAGAAACCAATATCGCTTTGTGAAGCTTTGGCAAACAATCTGTCACCAAAATTGGATCCGTGGGACAACTCCCACTTGGAGACCGACCAGTTGTCATTGGACCGACATATTGACCTTCAATCTTTAACTCATCACCATTCGTGCTTTGTCTCAATGAACTGAATCCTTTGTATCCCTCAAAGCATCTTGAAGACCCTCCTCAACAAGTTTTCGACGATCCACTAACTCCCGTCGAACACCCCTCGAGCCTGCATCTGATGTATGTGGCATACATGTACAACTCAGCAGCTTGAGCCTTTACATGGCACAACACAAAGGCTTGAGCATGTACATATGTAAGCTGTTGAAAATCTTTCGTAAGCATCCAATCTTTGTTCCCAAACAAATTGCGACAACCATCATCCGCTAGCCTCCCTACCGAAACCAAGTTGTAGCGCAAACTCGGTACATGTCACATACCTTTGAGAACGATATTCTCACAAAGCTCCATTTTCAAGTGCACATTATTGATGCCTACAACTGCAGTCGTTCTTTTGTTGCTCATATTCACACGTCCAAACCTACAGTTGCGGTATGACGTAAAGATCCTCCTATGTGGAGGGCATGATCCGATGCCCCCGTGTCTATTGTAGCGCCCCGTTCTTCCGGTACGGAGAGCGCAGCTAAGAAACACAACGGTATCGTTCGATCGGGATAGATTGAATTAAGAACTCGTCCTCGTTATGGATTTATTTCTTCGGAATCGATTCCCATATTCAGTGGACCGTGCCCCCGGGATCGACTTAGCGGCAGAGTCAGGAGGGACCTCTCCGCTGCTATCTTTTATTGCCTCGGTTTTCGATGTCGCTTGTTGCTTTCGTGCTTTGAGTTGGTTTTGGGATTTGCTTGTTTTCCTTGAACGGTTTCGATGGTCTTCATTGTTTTCGTTTATTGACTTGCACTTCTATTCCGAGATTGGAAAGAGAGGAAGAAGTATTAATTGAGCTGTTCGTGTGCAGGTGAACGAGCAGTAGGCGGCTTGCGAGCGGAGTCGTGAAGCGCCTCTTTCCTTCTCCCTTCCAAAATCTAAGTGAGTGGCTACCAACCCGATTAGCTAGCCCTGCTTCCAAGCTTCACAGCTAAAACACTTGCATTCTCTTCGCCCCGATCAAACGATACCAAGTAATAACTAAAAGAAACCAAGATAAAAGAGAATAGACTTGGTTCATTATGCTTGTCAATAACTTCATGAACGGATACTAAACTGCATGCTTGTTCGTTTGGAAATAAATTATGAACTGTTGCTTGGCTTGTGCAAATACATGTTTCATACTCGTGTTGCCTGAAGTGCATGAATGCTTAACAATTATTGATATGTCTTGTGCTCGTGTTGCCTCGAAGGCGTAAACTGATTATTTAAGATAACGTATTGTTCGATCATGGACAACTTGTGCACAAGGGTAAGTTCTGCGGACGGTCGCTGGGGCACTGGCACCGTTCCGGTCCGGGAGGAACTCGTGTGTAGTCATCGTGTGCTGGAGGGGATGGCTTGCAACGCATCGTGTGCTTGTCGTGTGCTTGTCGTGTTCTCGTTGCATGCTATCCATGTCCTTGACTATGTCCGTTATGGAACCACGCTAGTGATCATCTTGTATATTTAAACCTGTTGCAAACTAACTTGTGTCTTCGTGACAGGGAAGGCATGGTAAGTATTGTGCAGGTGATTCAGACGGGCAGGTAAAATCCATCGAACGGTGGCAAGTTCATTTCAGTACCATATATATCTACTGTTGCTTGTAAATGAACTAAGGCAAGATAGAAACCCACAAAAATATGCATGCTTCATTAAAACAACGTGTTGATTGGTATAGTTTGGCTAGCTCGCCTTCACCAGTATGTTTCGACATGCTGACCCTCGTTGAAACAGGTTCTCCGCACCAAGGCGAACCGAGCGAGGAGCCGAAGTCGTCTTCCCGATCCAGTCCAGCTGTTGGCGCATCTTCACCGCGCCCCTTGAAGTATTTTGAAGACAGGAGCTTGCAACTCTTCATACACAAATGCAGCTCCGTGGCAAAGCTGTCCTCCAGCCCGGAGGTCTATATCTTTTGAAGTTTAGTAAAGGGATATAATGTACAGGACTTCTATCTCATTTTGAGTCAACACTTTTGTAAGCCCGTGCGGCATATTAGCTGACTCGTTCAAGAGTTTGTAATAGATGTTCATTATCAATAAAGAGAACTTTTCCATGTTTCAACTTGTGTTCAATTTATCTGCGTACTCTGAATATGTGCTTGCTATGCAAATCATTAAAGCCTTGTGCGGGCGCAACTTCAGGCCCGCACGACGGTCACGATTCGGGGGACGCCTCAAACGATTCTACGGAATCGGGTCGTGACATAATGGTATCAGAGCACAGATTCAAGTTCCTTAGACTCGCACTGGAAAAGTTTCTTTAACGATCAAATTCCTGTGCGAACTCTTGAACTCGCTAGGCCAAAATGAGATACATTCATGCAATAAGTCCATAATACATTATGATTCTAATATAATTTACCTTCTTTTGAAGGAATAGCTCCAGCGCAATCTGCAGCGCTAGCACCAAACGAAACACAAGAAAGCAGTTCGGGCACTTCGGGAAGCTCTCGGAGCCAACGGGGCATATCTCAAGTCGATCCGCTTGAGCGGGTGCTACAAATGTTAGAAACACAACGACAAAGAGATGATGCTCGCCAAGCCAAGCTCGAGAGCAATCTAGAGACCCGATTCTCAGTCCAACAGAAGCAGGTAGATGCCCTGCAACAGATCCTTCAGACTTTGGCTGCCAACCATTCCGCCGCAACAACAACGACTCCGGTGGAACAGCTCGTGCTTGAAGTAGAGACGCCGTAAATTCCAAGGCCGAGGGGCGTGACTGCCTTCAACTTGGGCCACTTCAAGAAAGTCTGCAACACCCCATTCAACGGGACTGAGGACCCAGTGGTAGCTCTAGATTGGCTAGCCGAACTTGAAGATCACTTCGTTCTGCTAGAGGTCCCCGAAGAGAAGCGCGTCGCCTGCGCGTAACTACAGCTCCGCCTCAACGCACACGATTGGTGGAACGTGCATCGACGATCTCTCCAATTTGATTACGGAGAGGAGGCGATCTCGTGGACGACCTTTCGTGCCGCGTTCGAAGAGGAGTTTATACCCCCTCCAGTACAACGACAGATGGAGAATGATTTCGTACAACTGAGGCAAGGCAGGATGACAGTTAAAGAGTATTCCGCCAAATTCAACCGACTCTCCAAATTTGCTAGGGCCTATTTACCTGATGCAGCGAGTCGAGCTAGAAGGTTTGAAGGCGGTTTGCGTCCTGCCATCCATGCGCACGTGGTCAATAATCAATATGGAACAATGAGTGAAGTTATGAATCACGCCCTATCACTTGAACCATAATATCCTCATGTTGCTACCGGCGCTGTGCATACATCCAGTCACAAATGCCAAAGCAACGAGGGAGGAAATACCGTTACAAAGTGCCCGAATAATGCTGGTCAGCAGGACGGGGATTGGAGCAAAACTTGTCACTTCTGTAAAAGAAAAGGGCACATTAAGAAGTATTGCCGCAAAAGACTTGGGTTATGCCTCGCTTGTGGCGATCCAGGCCATGTTATTGGCTCATGTCGGAACCTTCATGGTCGTCGTCCCCAACAAAATAATCCTTAACGGTAGGTTCTATTCTTAAGTTTCGGGACGAAACTTCCAATTGGTTGGGTAGGATGTAGCGCCCCATTCTTCCGGTACGGAGAGCGCGGCTAAGAAACACAACGGTATCGTTCGATCGTGATAGATTGAATTAAGAACTTGTCCTCGTTATGGATTTGTTTCTTCGGAATCGATTCCCATATTCAGTGGACCGTGCCCCCGGGATCGACTTAGCGGCAGAGTCAGGAGGGACCTCTCCGCTGCTATCTTTTATTGCCTCGGTTTTCGATGTCGCTTGTTGCTTTCGTGCTTTGAGTTGGTTTTGGGATTTGCTTGTTTTTCTTGAACGGTTTCTATGGTCTTCATTATTTTCGTTCATTGACTTGCACTTCTATTCCGAGATTGGAAAGAGAGGAAGAAGTATTAATCGAGATGTTCGTGTGCAGGTGAACGAGCAGTAGGCGGCTTGCGAGCGGAGTCGTGAAGCGCTTCTTTCCTTCTCCCTTCCAAAATCTAAGTGAGTGGCTACTAACCCGATTAGCTAGCCCTGCTTCCAAGCTTCACGCCCTAAAATCTGCATTCTTCTTTGCCCCGATCAAACGATACCAAGTAATAATAAAAGAAACCAAGATAAAAGAGAATAGACTTGGTTCATTATGCTTGTCAATAACTTCATGAACGGATACTAAACTGCATGCTTGTTCGTTTGGAAATAAATCATGAACTGTTGCTTGGCTTGTGCAAATACATGTTTCATACTCGTGTTGCTTGAAGTGCATGAATGCTTAACAATTATTGATATGTCTTGTGCTCGTGTTGCCTCGAAGGCGTAAACTGATTGTTTAAGATAACGTATCATGGACAACTTGTGCACAAGGGTAAGTTCTGCGGACGGTCGCTGGGGCACTGGCACGGTTCCGGGCGGAACTCGTGTGTAGTCATCGTGTGCTGGAGGGGATGGCTTGCAACGCATCGTGTGCTTGTCGTGTTCTCGTTGCATGCTATCCCTGTCCTTGACTATGTCCGTTATGGCACCACGCCAGTGATCATCGTGTATATTTAAACCTGTTGCAAACTAACTTGTGTCTTCGTGACAGGGAAGGCATGGTAAGTATTGTGCAGGTGATTCAGACGGGCAGGTAAAATCCACCGAACGGTGGTAAGTTCATTTCAGTACCATATATATCTACTGTTGCTTGTAAATAAACTAAGGCAAGATAGAAACCCACCAAAACATGCATGCTTCATTAAAATAACGTGTTGATTGGTATAGTTTGGCTAGCTCGCCTTCACCAGTATGTTTCGACATGCTGACCCTCGTTGAAACAGGTTCTCCGCACCAAGGCGAACCGAGCGAGGAGCCGAAGTCGTCTTCCCGATCCAGTCCAGCTGTTGGCGCATCTTCACCGCGCCCCTTGAAGCATTTTGAAGACAGGAGCTTGCAACTCTTCATACACAAATGCAGCTCCGTGGCAAAGCTGTCCTCCAGCCCGGAGGACTATATCTTTTGAAGTTTAGTAAAGGGATATAATGTACAGGACTGCTATCTCATTTTGAGTCAACACTTTTGTAAGCCCGTGCGGCATATTAGCTGACTCGTTCAAGAGTTTGTAATAGATGTTCATTATCAATAAAGAGAACTTTTTCATGTTTCAACTTGTGTTCAATTTATCTGCGTACTCTGAATATGTGCTTGCTATGCAAATCATTAAAGCCTTGTGCGGGCGCAACTTCAAGCCCGCACGACGGTCACGATTCGGGGGACGCCTCAAACGATTCTACGGAATCGGGTCGTGACATCCATGACCCAATTGCCGACATGCCATATGCCACAAGGTTTCTCTGCGTCGATTGTTGCGATAATGAGATGTCCCATAGCCGTGAGATCCTCCTGATCATCCTTGCCTTTAGTCTTCTCAACTTTGAGCTTCATACAGTTCCTCTTGATATGAGTCATTTTACCACAATAATAGTAGTCCTCCTTGTAGTCTTTAGTCGCAAGATCCTGAGAACTCTCCCATGTCCTCGCCTGTGACTTGGGTCTTCCCTTCCCGTAGGAAGAACCAGAGCGGAGTCCTCCGACGATTCAACTTGCTTACACTAGACTTCCTCATTCAACAAACCACTTTTAACTGCCTTCATCTTGACAACTCCATCCGGTGCGGAGTTGCTTACCGACACTGCCAACGTCTATCAGCTTTTCGGTAGGGAACTCAAAATCAGCGGGGCCTGAAACTCATCATCAATCACCATCTTCATCGTAGACAACTGATTGATGATACCCTGAATCTCGTTCAGATGTTGTGCTACAGGGGCACCCTTCGTATACTTCGAGTTAACGAGTTGGCAAATAAAAAATGTCTTGTTACCAGTCCTCTTCCTCTCGTACAGCGAATGTAGCTTCTCCCACAATGCTTTTTTTAAACTCTCCATAAGATGTGGTAAAATACTGAATCGTCCAGCCATTGGCGGATGAATCAAACGGCCTACCGATCTAGTCATTTTCAGTCTTCAGGAGTTTTCTCCATGGCTTGGCGTTGTCGTCCTTCAACAGACCATACAAATCCTTGAACTGGAGTTGATCCTCCATCCTTGGCTTCCAAATCGACTAGTTTTTTTCCTGTGAGGGTGATCATACATGTGTTCATCTTCTCCGTAGACATAGTTGCACCTTTCTACTTGCAAACCTTAGAGCTCTGATACCAGTTGTTGGAGAATCAGACACTAGATCCAGATGCTTTGACACCAGATGTTGGGATCGAACATGTCCTACAAGTGCTCTGACACTGTGTCTGAAACTGACCGCAGCGAAAACTTAGGCCAACCCACCTGAGATAATCAATCTCCGTCTAACGAACACCAAGCACAGATAAAAATAATGAATATATATGGCGGTGACTACGTAACCTGAACAAATCCAAATATATATAACTCAGATGAAATTACAAGATTGAAAAAAACCAATGTTGAACCATTTGCCCTAATAGATTCAACCCCTCACCACACTCAAGAAGAAAAGACAGATTACAATGAGATCACTCATCCTACCCGTAGTGATCTCCCTTAACGAATGCGACGACTTCCCGATCAGATCTCATATTCCTTCTGTCTTGAATGACAAACCCTAAGAGTAAAGTATGGACCTCTTCTTAGATTTTCTATGAACAAGCACCTTGAATCTCCACTTAGTACTCTCTTTTTGTGCCTCCACCCTCAACCCATATAAATATGATGAGAAATCTAGTTTCGGGTTTAAAAAATCCTAAAAGTAGTCCACCAACAGATCTGACCATACACCAGCATCCAACGATGTAGATTAGAACTTAAAACACCCCGAACACGTCAGCCCCGCCGATACCAAACTCAAGACGAGTTCGTTTCAGACCCTACAGAACAGTTCTAGAACGAACACACCGAGTTCGGCCCGAACTGTCCCCACATCACAGACTTGACTCCAGCAGTGTTAGCTTGTTTTTTTGAAAGATGTTTCACTGTACATGCTCGAAGAACTCCTGATTTTGGTTGTCAGAAACTTGGGTAAACTGTCTAGGCAGTCATCCACAAAAGCCCCGACGATACATGTTCAGCAGTGCAAGACAATCTCCATTATCCTGCACTGCACTGGGTCATCTTTAATGATCAACAACTTCAAACTACCAGTACAAAAGTCTGTATGTATGATATAATCTCCAAAAAGTTTAAAGGTTAGTAGACATCAATTTCTGTATGTATGTATTTAAAGGTTAGTAGACATCAATTTCTGTATATATATATATATATATATATATATATATATATATATATATAAGCCGCACCATCTACAAATATGAAAATGCAGAAATATAAAACTTAGAACGGAACTACTCCCAACAGGTTGACAAATGTTACCGAGTTAAACTGGACAACCAAGTGCTGGCATGGAAATGATGTTAGAAGTGGATAAGAGGCCAGAATATTCCTGATATTGATGTAAAGTTAAAGCAAGACACCATTCTCACACTCATCAGACAGAAAGAAAGAAGAAGAATAATGAATTACATACAGATACACCTGCTGAAGATCATTTCACAAAAAAGATTACACTGAAAAAGAATTTAACATCTCCTGTAAAGGCAATTGATTTGCTTGATACTGGAAATTTCCTGGGATACTCTGAGAGACTATAGACACCCTTAGAAGACAGTAAATTCTGTGAGTTTTTGTATAAAAACAAGCACACCCGCCCCCCCCCCCCCCCAAGGTGGTCAAGATGCACAACTGCTGATTTATCACACACATACAATAGTAATCCGTTAGCCAAATAAAACCATCACACATTCCATTTAAGCTGGACCTTTACTTTTACATATAGCGATAAACCCATAAATTTAGCAAAATGCATATATTAGTACAAACAGTCCACTGGGCCCTCCGATAACACAAATCTTGTCAACAACCCAACCTGTCCGTTGCTCTTTTCTTGCAACTTGTAACAGCAATAAAAGCAGCAGAACTTGCCCTCTTTTCAGCGACAAATATGATCCACTATAGAACAGACTAGCAGATTAAAAGACACTTCTCGGATTGGCTTGAAGAAACAAGGCTATTTTATTTCTTGTATTCAATATAAATGCAGCAAATTGTGCATGCCACAAACAGGACGCACTTTGTATTGAACTGGCTACTGTACAACAAGGTTACCATGTATACAATCATTTGGCATATTTATCCTTATTAATCTAATAATGGTACAGGCTACTCAGCCTTCAACTGTAGTATCTTGTTGATGGTTTTACTTCCACCCCAAAAGCATCGAAGTAATCATCATCTCCTTCCAAAAAAATTGCCCAGAGTATATTGTTTTGAACATCAGCATCTGGAATTCATGATATATATAATATATATCCATCTTCACCAGTCTTTTGAATCAAGAAAAGCTTGGAGGCAATCCAAGTTATCAAGTTTAGCATGCTTGGTGAAATAATGAGCTTCTCCGAGAGAAGCATGTATTGAATAATGAAATGTTATTGTATGGTACTGCAAGGTTATTGATTGACAGATATTGAGCACAACTCCCATCTTCCCTCCCCATCGATGAGTCTCAACTCCGTGGAGTGGTATGGTATTAGAGCAGGCCGCTGGACAAAGTAGACAACATAATTTTAGACGGCATAAGAAAATGAATTGAGGAAAATAAACAAAAATATGAGGACAAATATCATGCACAATGGTGTTGGAGCAAATCACATTGTGTATATGAGCCATTCTTACTTGAGAGGATGTGAGAACCGTTATACCAATTTCTTTTGCTACCTTATACAGGTGCTCTTCAACATCAACACTGGTAGCACTGTGAAAAGGAAGGACAAAAGGCATATTATGGAGATTTCCGATTCAAATCACACTACCCAACATGCTCCAGGTTTATTGAACTATACTTACTTTGTGCACTCATCCAGGATGGCAAATTTAGGATTGTGAAAAAATAATCGGGCCTAAAAAGAAAGTAGAGTGATAAGTTATCTATAGCATGCCTCTAGTCAGATGTGAGAAGTACAAAAGCAGACATATAGGTTATGTATAGCAAGAATCTAGTATGACGTGAGAACTATAAAAGAATAGACCAAAAGGCATCATCAACTCACCATCCCAAGCCTCTGTTGTTCTCCTAGAGATAGCACATCTTCCCAGTTTGGACTTGCATCCCAACCTAGCTCGTATCTCTCAAGAAGATAAACTAATTTAACATTTTCAATGATATACCTCAGGCGAGCATCCAAAAGAGTAGCAGCATCAGACAAATCACCTACATATACATATATATAATGAATTTGTCAAAGTGAGTGGAAGGAAACGAGAAATATAGGTTAACCCAAAGGGATGATTCAGACTGTTGATTACTTTTTTCCCTGGAAAAAGTGTGTAGGCTTCACAGTTCACTCACTGTTCTAAAAGGCGGTCTAGGCGGCCGCCTAGGCGCCTGGTGCCTGCCCGATGCCCGTCTAGGCAGCCGACTATGCATGTGTTTGGGGTTTATGGACTTGTTTTTGCAATTTTCAGTAGGTTTTTTGGATTTTATTTATTTATTTTGAACCGCCTAGGTCGCCGCCTAGGCGGGCGCTAGGCGGCGGGTGCCCGCCCGACTAGCGCTTAGCGCTTTTCACAACCTTGTGTTCACTATTGATCTATCAATCTTAAATTTGCATTACTTTTATGAGCATTATGATCTATCCACCTTAAATGCTTGTAACCAAGAATCACAAGTTTCTAGGGGCTTCTATGCTATGCAAGTGGTTTTACCAGTTTAACTGCTAAAAGGCATATCGTTTTATCCAGTAAAATAAAATTCTGATCTGCAAAACGTAAACTTCTCAAAAATTGTGATACATGATCTCCAAATGTTTCGACATGCGACAGTGGCCAGTGATGTGATTCATGCACACCTGCCAATATAAGTATAGACATAAATATTCATGGCACTATAACATGTATTATACGTACTTGGGACTCAAATTTTACAATTCAAATCTAAAGTCGCATGGACACTTCATAGTATACTAGATAATTTACTAACAGACACCACACTAGATAACTTACAGAGATGCATAGTTCTTTTACGTATTTTCTTCAGTAAGAATACACACATCTTGCCTCAGATGTTTACTAGAGTCGATATACATTGCACTCCCTTGATGCATGTGAATGTCCTCAAATTTCTAATACATTTTATATGTAGGACAGTTCTTTGATATGTTTACAACAATTCATTCACATTTACTAGACGCTTTTCTTGCAAGTTTTTCCTCTTTTCATATGCAACAACAACAACAAAGCCTTTATACCAAATTTTTGGGGTCAGCTTTTCCTCCTTTCATATGTATGAATATAATATTAGTAAAATTTCACTGTCCACAGAAGTAATAGAAAAACTGAAGATGCATGTCTTATAAGTAGCTGAACCTAAAATTTCAGGATAAAGGCTTTCCTATCAGGGTCTTATATTTCTTACAAGTGAGACAATAATTTACTATACAGGAAATTGATGATGACAAGCCAGGATCAGTGTCTTGTATATAAACTCAAGAAAGTATGGTATGCTGATGCATATCATATTGAAACAAATATATATAGTCAAACTAGGTTGTCAAATCGAGACACTTATCACATATCAATTTTTTTGATTATCGTATAATATACTGTATGACACATTGTTTTATAGGAAATTTGATTGAAAACTAATGTAACCATGCATACATGAATAAATTTAACATGCTGAGCAATAATAAGGTAGGGGTGTAGGTAGGGGTGTGCAAGAACCAAACAAAACCAAAAAACCGTGGGTTGGGCTGTGTCAGATCTTTATGTTACCGGTTAGGTCCGGTTCTTCTTTAGTTATTTATTTCCCAGTCCGGTTCACCGGGTTCAGGGTTAAAAAAAACTACAAAACCCGTTTGATAATTACGATTGATCATTGATGATTGATCATGAATTTTTAAATTGAAATGACAGTGGATTATGATGTCTTAACAAACTTAGAACCTGTTTTTAACGAAATATATGTGAGAAAAATTCTTCATAAGATTTATGTGATTTAATTACCGTGTAGAACCGAGTGAAAGAAACGAATAGAACCAAGTTTGACTGGTTGGCTTGGAGCGATTATGTAGGCTAGGACGGAGGTCTGCTCCCGATTTTAATTTTTAGAATAGAACCAAGGAATGATGTTTAGATTCGGAGTTAGCCTAAAAATAAAACCAAATTGGACCATGCCCACCATAATAAAGAGCATTGTCAATCAATAAGTGAAGCAAAATGTAAAGAAGATTCAAGAAATCTAAAAAGAAAAGAAAATATAAGTATTTTAAAATATAAACAATATTCCTTTTAGAAAATCAATTATGAGTTGTTGTTGAGGTATCTTGATATGCTAGATACCATCTTGCAGATGTTTGATGTTGTCATTTGAGATACTGGAGTCGATAAAGGATACAAGAAACGAGATGCTCGTTTAAAGAGACTCAAAAGAGGAGGTTGAATAAAAAAGTTGTGACAAGTTCTTTAAAAGGCTATATAGGTATCCCTATCGAGTTTTAGAGTTGCAACAGATGGCTATACAAAATGAATTTTTAAACCGCTTGGAAGTTGGCTTAAACTCGTTAAAAATAAACCGACTTGGAGAGATGTGAGGTTTAGTTGAAGGGAATGTACGAATCCAAAGTTGGAGAGATGTTAAAGATAAGAGATTTTATGTTTTTGAAAAAGGGCGTGGAGTTCAGAAAAATATGTTACTTTTAGAACATCATTTTTCCAGTCTCCCCTGATAAAAAGGCAGATAGAAAGGTCAAGACACTTATTGGAGATCTAAACAGGACAAGTGGAGTTCTGGAAATGATTTTAACCATTTGATAAAGCGACATCGTTCTCCCATCTGTACCCACCCAATATATTACCTAACCATTCTTAATAATAATTTAGCATTATACCTGACTCAACCACTTTGACAATCCTTTGCTTTGCTTCCTCGCATGAGAGAGGGTAAATAATTTGATCTCTCAGGGTCCCTAGACAGGTATAAGGCCTCTGGGGGATGTAAAACATTCCGCACCTTGATCTCATCTCTTCGTTGATACTTTGAGAGGGTTTGATAACTGTCCCATCTACAACCGGCCACAACCCACGAAGGACTCTAAAGACTGAACTTTTCCCACTTCCATTAGGTCCTTCAAAAGACCCAAAGCAATTATCAGACCATGGTCAAACAAATTCCCAAGGCAGGTAAATAATAGATCAGATGTACAGACCAGTAAGGAGCAGGCTTTTTCCTTGTACAATTTCACATGTTAACTGTCTAGCCAGCAGTTTCTGTGTTGGGGTGATGATGTTAACTTCGGAGAAGGAGATCATATCTTCAGCAGGTATGACGTTTGCTTCGGAGGACGCATGAGCAGCCGAGGAAGGAATATCTGCCCAACAGTAAATTGTGAGAACATAATACCAAAATCATTATTCGTCAGGGCATAAGACATGCTATATATATCCATAAACAATAATATTGAATGGCAAATAACTCTCAAGAGGGAGTTTCTTGTAACACAAAGCAAAGTGAACATCCTATCTTGCAGGCATAAGATATACTCTTTTATCATTATTTTAATCAACAGATAGAAGGTAACTTGATGAAGAAAGGAAATATAGCAGGTTATGATACATGAAGCTATCAACTCAAATAAAAAAGAACAGGATGACCCAGTTTTCCCATATTTCATACTTCAAGATTTGCACATTCTTCACTTCCAAATATGATAGCTTCAATCCAACTTCACAAAAAACCATGATTCTATTGAATATTAGTTGGCATTTAACAATGTTGGGATTGTGATTCCTTTACTTTTTAGCTTAATGTCTCATAGAGAATAATGTGATTTCCAATAGCAAATCATATCATCTTACCTCTTCGTCTAGTCTCTTTATCGTCTAGGGCAACTTGGATGGTGCTCCTTGGTTGCATGAGCATAAACTGCATATCCAAAAGGTAGGTCTACCACCAGCCAATCGGCCGCCTAGATTTTATGGCATGATCTTCTGATAGTTAGCTTTGCTAGGATTTTGGCACCAACACAGAGGGTTGGCGTTAGATTGACCATCGGCCATAAAAAATTAGACAAATCTTTCATAGAGCTTTGTTATGCTCCACAGCCGACCCCATTATCATGGGTGGAGTTGGTCTCAAGACCTTCGCCAACTTAAATATATACAGTAAGGTAATTATATATGTTTTTAAGTGTTAAAGAAGGATATAATCTTTTGTTAGCTTTACAGAGGACATTGCACTTAAAGAGACGAATGGAAGAACAGTATTCAACCAGCCAACCGCAAAAATTTAGGATAAAGACTTTGTTGTTGTTGTTATTGTTGTTGTTGTTGATGTATATGAATAGAGTAGTGCACCAGCAACTAACTAAACCTTAGTAGCGATAAAGCTCAAATGTACTGACTACTTTAAAGATGCCATCCAACACACCTACGTCCGGTAGTACAAGCCTAATGCTTTTTAGGTGTGTAGAATAGAAATGATAGATTGATTCATTAAGAGGAGAGGGCAGTACATTATATAGGAGAGACTAACCCCTATCCCTATTAGTCTACCCGATATGGGACTAAACTCAACTTAACACATAACTCAACACCCTCCCTCAAGCTGGAGCATAGATGTCAATCATGTCCAACTTCTACAGATAAATTGAACCCGAGGACCTAGAAGAGATTTTATAAATATATCAGCTATCTGATAGCCGGTCCTCACATGGTGAAACTTTATCATCCTTTTCTGATACTCATCACGGACAAAGTGAATGTCGATTTCAATGTGCTTTGTCCTTTCATGAAATAACGGGTTAGTAGCAATATGAATAGCAGACTGGTTATCACAGCACATATCTGCTGCTTTATATCCTGCTTCTTCTCCCAGTTCCTGTAGAAGATGCTGCAGATATATCACATCTGCTGTGACATAAGCAATTGTCCGATATTCTGCTTCCGAGCTTGATCGTGCGATCACACACTGCTTTTTGCTCTTCCATGATACCAAGTTTCCGCCAATGAAGACCGAGTAGCCAGATGTAGACCGTCTATCCGTAAGACTGACATCCCAGTCAGCATCAGTAATGCACTCAACATAAGTATGCCCCTTATTCTCTATCCGAATTTCTTTTTCTGGATTCTGAACTAGATACCGCAGAATTCTGAGAACTGCCTCCCAATGTGGAACTCGTGGTGAAGACATGAATCTACTTGCAACACTGACGGCAAAGAAAATGTCTGGACGAGTCTTAACGGCCAAGTATATGAGTTTTCCAACTACTCGACGATATTGATCTGGATCGGTCATCAGTGTCCCCTCGTCGGGAAGTAACTTAATCCCGGGGTCCATGGACGAGGTTGCTCCCTTAGCTTGCATCATTCCTGCATCATTTAGGATGTCAAGCACATATTTTCTCCGAGACATTACAATGTCCCGCTTACCTCGTGTGACTTCTACGCCAAAAAAATAGCTCAACGATCCCAAATCCTTGGTTTGAAATTGTTCTCCTAGAAACTTCTTTAGTTCTGCAATGTCCTGACTGTCGTCTCATATGATTACAATATCGTCCATATAGACACCGAGTAGTTTCCTCCCAACTAGTGTCTGACGATAAAATATTGAATGATCCTTCTTTGATTGACACATGCCAAACTGAGTAACCACATTTGTGAAACGACCAAATCATGCGCGATGGGATTGTTTGAGACCATAAAGGACCTTTCGCAGATGACACACTTTACCCACTCTTGCAACAAACTCGGGAGGTTGCACCCGATATTTTTCTTTGTCAAGATCTCCATGAAGAAATGCATTCTTGATATCCAGCTGTAGCAACGACCAGTCATAGCGAACAGATAAGGCCAAGAGGATGCGCACAGAGGTCATTCGAGCAACTGGGAAGAATGTCTCAAAATAATTCTCACCATGTCTGAAAATAACTTTTTGCCACCAGACGAGCCTTCAGGCGATCAAGAGTACCATCCGATTTTACCTCAATATTGAACACCCATTTGTAACCCACTGCCTTCTTACCATGAGATAAATCAACCAAGTTCCATATATGGTTCTTCCGAAGTGCTTTCATTTCCTCTTCCATAGCAGCACGCCAGCCGGAATGTTTAAGACCCTCCTCTACAGAATTGGGTATTTGAATCCCATCAATAGTCGCCACCAATGATTTTGTGTGGCTCACAAGCCCTTTGTAATTATGAACGTACAATGGATGATCACGACATGTACGACGAGGTCGAGCTGGCGGATCAGGCGAAAGCAAATCAGTGGAGCTAGAGGAGGATGAAGGCGCTATGTCCACAGACACTATCGACGAAACTCGTCCCAGCGATGCTGGTACCGACGGAGCCGGTGTGTGCTGACCATCGGACCGGGAGACTGGCTCGGTAGGGGAGGGCACCCTTACGGGGGCTGTTGTGTTTGAACATAAAACAACAAGAAATCCTCTTCTGGGTAAACTTGTGGAGCCGGATCGGTAGTTTGTGGAAGTGGAGGAAACTAAGTTTCAACAAAGGTAACATTCCGAGAGAAAAAAAATACCGCTTCAAGACTGAGAAAAAACACTGATACCTTTTCTAATCCTTAGAATACCCAAGAAAAATACATTGGATAGCCTTGGATATAGTTAGAAAGAGTTGGTCGGGTATCCCTAACATAACACAAGCAACCAAAGATTCGGAGAGAGAAAGAAAACGGCTATCGTTTGGGATATAACCGAGAGAAGGGACTATCGTCATTGAGAACAGACGACGGCATGCGATTAATTATATAGCAAGTCGTAAGAACGACATCCGACCAAAATCTTTTTGGAATACGTACTTGGAACATAAGAGCACGCATTGTTTCTAAGAGGTGACGATTCTTGCGTTCAGCCATACCATTCTGTTGTTGTGTGTAATGGATGATGTCATTCCGAGACAGATGTGAAAGAAACTCATAAGACATATATTCACGACCATTGTCACTGCGAACGCATTTAATCGGAACACCAGATTGTGTTTTGATTTTCGCATAAAAATTGCACCAAATATTAAATAATTCGGAACAATTTTACATGAGAAACAAAAATGACACGCGAGTAGTCATCAACAAAGGTAATAAAGTAGTTGAATTCCATCACAGATTCAACCGGACAAGGTCCCCATATATCGGAATGCACCAACTCGAAAGGAGCAGAAGCAAATTTATTTTGACTGACCGAATAGGAAATCCGGTGATGCTTAGCCAAACTATAGGACTCACAATAAAAAGAACATGAAGGTACATTTTCTGGAGTGCTTGGACAGAAGAATGTCCTAACCGGCAGTGTAACTCAAAAGGATCAAGTTTCACACCAGCACAGACAACAGAGGAAGGTTCGTCAAACATGTACAAACCTCCAGCCATGTCCCTTACCGATAGTCTTTTCAATCTTTAAGTCCTGAAAAACACAACCATCAGGAAAGAATGTTACCGAGCAATGCATATCACGAGTAATCTGACTAATTGAGAGTAAGCTGAATGGGTTTTCAGGTGTATGTAATACAGAATATAGTGACAGTCCCGAAGAAAGACGGACAATCCTTTTCCATGGAGTGTCAGCGAACCACCGTTGGCACATGTAATATTAGACATACGACCAACCGATATATAATTTTGTATCATACCTGTGTCGCCTGTCAAGTGAGCAGATGCACCAGAATCAAGGATCCACTGCTTCAACTGTACCACACATGCCGCTGAGTACCCTGCCGTGGACCCAAAAGTAGAAACTTCACCTCGACGTTGAGCTTGAAACTCAACAAAGTCTACATATGCTTCAGCAGTCATTTGTACGGATTGGCCGCCAAGATCAAGAATACCTGAGGTGACATTGGCGGCAGGAGTTTTAGTACACTGCCACTAGAAATGACCATGTAGACCACAGTTGAAGCAGGTGCGCAGTCGACCTCTAGCACGACCGCCAATGCCTCGTCCACCATCACAGCCAACATTCCAACCACAACGTCGTCCACCACGAAATCCAGTACGAGCGGCTCCCAGAGCAGATCGATCAGCGGGAGCATCACTTGGAGAGGTCTCGACGACCTTTGCTGCACGTAGGACACAAAAATGAGCTTCCATTAGAGATGGAACCTCAGCTCCAGCAATGATCTGAGAGCGAGCTGAGTCTGCATCAGGACGGAGAGAGGCAATATATGCCATGACATGAAGCTGCTCCCGTTGAGCCCTTGCTTTATTGATATCCGTCGTCAGAGGTAATACACGGTCAACTTCATCGACCATAGCCTTAAAGGTCCGGAAGTGATCCTTAGGAGACTTGTTGTCCTGTTCCGTCCGGTAGACGCCAACGACCGAGTCGTAGATACGAGATAAGTCACGTTTTCCATCAAACACCGTCGATAGGACCTCCCATAACTCTTTTATCGTGTTCGTGTTCTGAACTATGTCCTCCACCGAAGGTTCCATTGAGTTCATCAACTGTGTAAACAGTCGACTATCATCTGTCTCCCACTGCTCAAATGTGGAATCAGTCATCTCCGGGGGGTCATCAGTCAAATGCTTGGACAACCGCTTTTCCTAAGTGTTTTTTCAACCTTCTTCCGCCATGTTGAGTAGCCATCTGGTCTGTCCAACCGCCGATCGACGAGTCGAATCGAAGAAATCGTCGTGCCAGTGCCCGTTGGTCCCGCCAATGCGTTCCCGACACTGGTAGTAGTAGCACTGCTAGCTGCATCAGTGTTAGTCATCCTGCACTTGATTCGACTGTAGCTAGATCTTCCCAACCCCAATAATCACATCAACTTTACCGATGCGCTATCAACGTGGCCATAACCGGCACGCGCATGGAAAGTAGAAATCGTATAGGGATCACACAAGCCAGGTCACAGAGGTAACCCAGGTCACTCTCTGTTTAGATCCTAATGTGGATATCGGGGTAGGACGGAAACAAAGATCCACGTAAACAATCAACTTGTCTCGTATGTCATGACAGAGGTAAGTTGATAAAGGTGTACAAAAGGATCATGAATGGTTAGAGTAAGACCAGAGGTAAGTTGATGTGAATGGACGTTTGAAGGAAGGTTCGAGCCTCATGTCATGACATGGAATGTTCCAATTAATAGGAATATTGGCAAAGAAAGATTAGTAAAGGTGGGAACCTGTACAGCTGGGACAAGATTTGTTGCTTAAGGCTGTGCTTTGGAAGAGCTACCTTCACAATACCAGTCAAGAGGACCCGGATGCCATAGGTCTTCTAATCATTTTGACTTAACCTATGTGCCAAGGATATACATACATCAAATAATCCCCATCAAATATAAACAAATGAGGAATATGATCCAACCATTTCCAATTCTAACGAATTTATTTGACTCGGATTAGATATTATTTGGTTTCGAACCAGGAGCATGTAAAAAACTGATCCAACTATCCCAAAGCCTAGTAGAAAAGTCAACTGCATGTAACCATTGTTCCAAGAAGATTAAGCATAGCAAGATAAATACGACCGTCTCCCGATTTCAAACTACCATTTATCCTGTTTCCTTGTCAATTGGATGCCTCTCCTTTTCTTACATCTCTCAATGTTAGATCTATGCGTATACTTCACTATGTCAGGCAACTAAATATATGATCTCAAATGGAGATGAGTTCAACCAACAAGTTATCAGGCACCATACAGGCTCTATGTATTCAATAAATTAAAGATGATTCCAATCAACTAAATAGTAAATATCTGACTTAGATGTTCACCCAACTATATGGATACAGTAGGTGTTAACTAAAGCAATATGGTCCAAACTGCCTGTCTAATCATGCACATGTACTACACCCATCCCAACCCAGCTTGGATTTCACTAGCACAGTTCAAGATAAAAATTTAAGGCTAGAATCCTGAACGAGGTTACCTAGAAGGCAGAACGTTATGGAACGAAAACAGGAGCTTAATACTTGGTATGGATCAGTGAACAGAGGTGTAGGCTTCTTCATAATTCTTTGGTGGAATGGAGTGTGCGACTCGGAGCTAGTTTCCTTGATTTACAATGGATTATTGCAAATCATGTGCACGATGTAGTTTTCCTCCACATTTTTATAGTACTGAATGATGCCCTGTTTCTAATCAGAACAACAGCAGTGTGCAACTAGGAGTAATTGCAATTCACTTGGTTTGTAACTTCAGAATGCTACATTTAGCGCTTTGGAGCACAAAATTTCCGAAATTCTGAACAAAAAATTGGGAACACAAGTCTTTGGGGTTGAGCTATTTATGGTTACTTTTCGTCGCTGTTGCTCCATTTTGGGTCATCAGACCTAAGCAGACAAAACCAACCTAGAGGTCTACTTGGCACCTTGCAAAAGGAATAGTAGCATAGAAGTCATCCTTATCAACATGGCTAATAAGAAACCCTAACTAATTGCAACTCACAAGACATTCTGAAAAAAAAGAGTGGCAAATCGTTGAATGTGAAGAGAACTGATGTTTTCTAAATGAGAAACCTTTTCTGATCATTTAACGATCCTACAAAAGAATATGTTGCTTGTTACAACTGTATTACCATTCTGCGCAGCATCAAGCAGCTCTTCCAGCTCAAAGACCCGATTTATACCACCAGAAAGTTCGAGATACTTTTTATTCAACTCAAGAATGTCACCGAATGCTAGAAAGCTTTGTGATACTATAGATGCTAAAAACCGAAGTGCATGTGCAAGCTCTCCTGAAAAAAATTGAATATTGTAAGAGAAAGTAACAAATAATACCTAATTAAACTGTGAAATCATCATGTATATTTAACCTTGTACTGAAGTCAAAGCACGGTCTCCTTTATGCTCCATTGCGTACAATAAACTTACTCCCCATGTCACATTGTTAGGAAGTTGCTTCGTGATAAAGTCATCTAGTATACCATATAACCACTTTTTCTTCAATAGAATCTTTGAGTGA
The DNA here is from genome assembly GCA_036927795.1 of Iris macrosiphon. Classification (NCBI taxonomy): domain Eukaryota; kingdom Viridiplantae; phylum Streptophyta; class Magnoliopsida; order Asparagales; family Iridaceae; genus Iris; species Iris macrosiphon. The sequence continues at coordinate 268,955,867 of JAYESA010000004.1, read as the reverse complement.
TCAAGCAATTCCTTAAATCTTGAATCAACCATCTGTAATATAACACGCATTACCAATGGACCAAAGACATCAATAAACCAAACATAAGGAATCAGTTTTTTTAAAATATTTAAAAGAGCACAAGGAAAAGAACAGAAATACATATGGAAAAGCTATGCGATAGCAAAATACATGAAGCCCAAGAAACCCACTGACACATCAAATTATCATTCAATATATAGTGGAGTAAAATCTGGATATATGCACAGTAAAAGTCAACTCAGTCATGGCAACCTTTTTCTCGTAAATACTGAAGATAGAAGCATGCATGTGATACAAGTTTCAACACACAGCTCAAAAGACAGAATAACAAACTCCAACCATGTAGTTGAGGATACCTGATACAAATATGATATATGTATATATAATATTCTAGTTTATTGTTGTCATTGAGTATACTAGTTATCACCTACTATGGTAAAACCTCCTGCTGTTTACAAGTTTAGGGTTTTGACAGAGATAATGTGCAACGCTTACCACTCCATATCAGTGTTCTAAATATGGGGGTCAAGGCAGCCGCCTAGGCGGGGCTTAGGCACGAGGCGGATGCTCTCTGCACCACTCTTGCCGTTGGCGGTGGAGTAGGTGGTTGGCGGAGGTTTAGGAGTGTATACGAAGGTGAGGCAGTGTAGACGGACGCCTAGGCGGTCAAAACTGTCAGATTTTATTAAAATAAAGCGAAAGGAGACTAAACATAGTTTCTGCAAAGTATCTGACGGGGAATAAGAGGAAGTTCAACAAAAGATATTCATCTGACACTCAATCTGCTGACCTCTCTATTTTACGAACATTTTTATTCATGTTGGACCCTACAGCTTGTTTCTTTACTTGAAATGTATAAGCGCCTAGGTGGTGCCAAGACGGCGTATTGTTGAAATTAGTTGATGATTTTATTGATTGTCTCATTGGCATTATATAGCCTTACAGTCATTAATACAATGATTTCAATCATTATGACAATAATCTCATAATGGAATATCCTGTGACATATTCTGGCATCCCAAATATGTCCTCAGGATATTCCCATGTGCTTATACTATACTTAAATATGACACCCAACATACCATATCAACACTCCCCCTCAAGATGGGTGAAAGATATTCACTAAGCCCATCTTGTCACATCCTCTAATCATGCTCACTGAGGCGAGTCCCTTGGTTAGTCCATCTGCTACTTGATCCCTGGTTGGAACATGGCCAAGCTCCAGTAATCCTCTATCCAACTTCTGTTTGATGAAGAATCTATCAATCTCGATGTGTTTGATCCTGTCATGCTATACTGGATTGTTGGCGATACTAATAGCTGACTGATTGTCACACCACAGCTTCATCTTGGCTCCTTGATCCAGCTTCAGCTCCACCAGCATATTCTTCAACCATAGCAGCTCTGCAACTCCCAAGGCCATAGCTCTGTACTCTGCTTCAGCTGTCGATCTGGCCACCACAGACTGCTTCTTACTCCTCCAGGAGACCAAGTTACCTCCTACAAATATGCAATATCCCGAGGTAGACCTCCTGTCATCAGCACAACTAGCCCAGTCAGAATCACAGTAGCCCTCGATGCTCACGTGATTGTTCTTCCTGAATATTAGTCCCTTCCCGGGAGCACCTTTCAAGTACCTCAGAATCTGGTACACTGCATCCATATGACCCTTCCGTGGGTCATGCATGTAGCGGCTCACCACACTTACTGCAAAGCAGATATCATGACGTGTGTGGCTCAAATAGATCAACTTGCCAACCAGTCTCTGGTATCTGTCCCGATCAACTGGTTCTCCAGCCTCAGCATCAATCTTGAACCTCTGATCTATTGGTGTCGTTGCAGGTTTGCACCCCAACATCCCAGTTTCTGTGAGAAGGTCCAGTGCATACTTCCTTTGAGAGAGAACAATCCCCTCTGCTTCTCGAGCAATCTCAATCCCAAGGAAGTACCGAAGAAGGCCGAGATCTTTCACCTCGAATTCCTTGCCAAGCTTTCCTTTGAGTTGGGCGATCTCCTGCTCATCATCTTCTGTGATAATCATATCATCCACATACACCGCAAGCATGGTGATGTGGCCTCCACTCCCACGGAAGAACACAGTATGATCAGCATTGATCTGCTGATATGCCATCCCTATCATCGCCCTTCTGAATCTGTCAAATCAAGCTCGAGGAGACTGCTTCAGTCCATAGAGGGACTTCTTCAACCTGCAGACCTTGTCTACTGTCTGATTGGTGCCAAATCCTTGTGGTATCTCCATGTACACCTCCTCCACTAGATCTCCGTGAAGAAACGCATTCTTCACATCCAGTTGGTGTAGCTTCCATCCACCATTCGCTGCCAGAGAAATCAGAGTCCTGACAGTGCTCATCTTTGCAACTGGTGCAAAGGTCTCGTCATAGTCGATGCCGTACGTCTGACTGTATCCTTTGGCTACTAGTCGAGCTTTGTAGCGATCAACCTGTCCATCTGGGTTCTGCTTCACGGTAAAGACCCACTTGCATCCAACTGCTCTCTTCCCCTCTGGCAGTCTCACAAGCTCCCAAGTGTGGTTCTTCTCCAGAGCTCCCAACTCCTCGTGCATTGCCGCTTTCCACTTTGGATCGTTCTTGGCAACCTGCCAATTGTTAGGTACAGTAATACTATCCAAAGATGCTATAAATGCTCCATGAGAAGAAGGGATATGGTCATAAGAAACAAACTGAGCAATATCCCAACCATATCTGTTTGGAGGATTTCCTGCATTGCTGCGAGTGGTCCTCCGTACAGATAGTGGTGTGGGAGGAGTAGTAGTAGGAGGAATGATATCTTGTGAAGGAGGGGGTATCACCTGAAGGGGGGTTGGTGTCGGTGCCTCAGGAGTTGGGACAAACGCAGGCAAGGGACTTGGCACTGGCACTGTCGGTACTGGTCCTGCAGTTTGCTTCTCTCTCCTGCTGTAGGTAAGTAACTCTCCCTGAGCCGTAGGCCTAACACCTTCACCTTCTTGTCCCTTCTCCGTGCCTCCATGCCAAACTTCTAAATCGGTTACCACCAAGTTCTCCATCTCCCCCTCTCGCCTAATACTGGCAGTATTAGGCGTGTTGTGTGAAGTTCCGTCCTGGCGGTAGTATGGCTCATGCTCCCGAAAGTGGACATCCATACTAACAAACTTCTTCTTCTCTACTGGACTCCAGCACACATACCCCTTTTGGGTCGCCGAGTAGCCTACGAAGATGCATTTGACCGCTCTAGGGTCAAGTTTCCCAACTGATGGCATGTTGTCCTTCACAAAACACACACACCCAAACACCTTCAGTGGGAGTATCCCACTATTATTGCCTTGCAATACCTCACATGGGGACTTCCATCCGAGGACCTTCGAGGGCATCCTGTTGATGAGTTGAGCTGCTGTCAACACTGCATGCCCCCACAGACTCTGTGGGACATTCATGTCGATCATCATACTTCTTGCGACCTCCAGAAGGTGTCTGTTTTTCCTTTCTGCAACTCTATTTTGTGCTGGTGTGTATTCACAGGTGGTCTGATGCTGTATTCCGTGTGCTGACAAGTATTCTGCAAGCGTCCTGTTGGTATACTCTGTTCCATTGTCAGACCTCAGTACCTTCACAACTGCTTTGTACTAAGTCTGGACATGCTTAAGAAAATCCCGAAAACAAGCAGGTACATCACTCTTATTTTTCATCAAATATAACCAGGTAACACGAGAGGCACACTCAATGAAAGAAACAAAGTACTTATAACCATTCATAGTGTTAGTAGCACATGGACCCCAGACATCAGAATGTACTACCTCAAAAGCAAAAGTGCTCCTATGACCCGTGCCAACATATGAGCTCCTAGTAAGTTTTCCTAACTCGCACGCATCACATACTAATTTCTCTTTATTTGTTTTTGCATAAATCTCTGGATACAACTTACTTAGAGTATCAAAGGAAGAATGTCCCATCCTCCGATGATGGAGTATCAAGGTATCCTCAGTCCTCTGCTGCAGTCCTTCCATGCCAGCCTTCTCTGCCATAGATGCCAATGCTGAGTCCAGTCCTTCTCGATCTAGGTACCACAGTCCCTCATGCCAAGTGCCAGTCCCAAGTCTTCGTCCTGTCCCTTTCTCCTGGAAGGTCACCTTAGGAATATCAAAAGAAACAATGCATTTAAGTTGGAGGATTATAGAACTAATGGACAAGAGACTACTGGAAAGGATGGAGCATGTAAAACATTGGATAATCTTACTGAACCTGTACAATTAACAGTACCCTTACCGACCACTGGCTGGAAAGTGCCATTAGCTGTCTGAATGCTGTCTGCTGATGCTAGGTGAGTGTAGGAAGAAAACTCACTAGCATTCTCCGTCACATGCCGAGATGCTCCCGAGTCGATAATCCAGTCTGATGATTTAAGGGAAGAGATAGACGCAAGGGCAAGTGATTCGTCGGTACCTTCTGATGGATGGGCATACATGGCAGCGTTGTCCCTAACAAAGAATGAGGTGGACGCCTCCTCTGTTCTACTCCTCATGTCTCCCAGTGCCTGGTCCTCCACAGTAAAGGTGCCATCAGCTTCTCCGTTCCCTTCTGATATCAGGAGGTTTGCCCGATAACCTCCTCGGCCGCCTCGTCTATCCCCTCGACCACGACCACGTCCTCCATTATATCCTCGTCCGCCGAACGGTCCTCGTCCACCACCTGAATCTCCCTCCCTAGGTGGTTTCGTACAAGCATACCGATGATGACCCATCTTCCCACAGTTGTAGCACTGCCGGTTATGCTGCCAGGGCTCTCCCTTAGATCCTGTGTTACCTGAGCTGGTGATCGCTAGTGCTGACTTTGCTTCAGGGGGACCACCTGTCCCGGCTTGCAGCCTGATGCGTGTCTCCTCCTGGATCATGGCTGAGATAGCCTCCTCAAGGCTAGGGATCTTTGGTTGGGCTAGAAGTAGGCCGTCCTCTGTGCGAAAGCTGCAGTCAGCCCTTTGAGGAACTTCATCGTCCTCTCCTGCAGACACACCTGTCTCTCCTTACACTTAGGGTCCCCGCAGCTCGCCCGATCTGAGGAGTGATCATAATCCAACCACAGACGCTCCAACTCCGTGGCATACTCCTGCACCGTCTTCTCCCTGTACGGTGTCATCAATCTCCCCCTTTATCTGGAAGACCCGTAAGTTGTTCCCCACACCATCATAGGTCCTTCTCAACTTCTCCCACACATCTTTCACCATCTCAATACCGTCTACTGTGGCGGCAATAGACTGGACTAAGGAGTTGAGAAGCCAGATGTAGATCACCATATGAGTGGACTTCCACTCATCGCGTCCTGTCGAGCCCTCGTCCGGCTCTGTCGTCTCGTCCGTCAGGAACCCCTCCATGTTTTTTCCTGCGAGGGTTCTTCTCACCCGTCGTGACCAACTCAGATAGGTGGCTGGTCCATTTAATTTCAGATCGATGGAGGGAAGCTTCAACTCCGGCGACGTTCGTGTCGTGTTCTCACCAGCCGACATCGTCAACAACTTCATCAACGTTGCCACCTCTGCAGAATCTAGTTTTTTGATGATCTCCTCCATCGATGCGTCGTCTATCCAGTCACGTCACGTCCGCTCCACGACTCACGCTTGTCCTCGTCGTCCTCTCCTAGATCCGAACATGTCTCCCCCTTTTTCAGATCTAGGCATCCCTATTAGGCGCTGCCTCGTGCTGGTGCGGAGGAGGCGGCAGCACGCATGTCACAACCGCCGTCGCAGCAGCCGCATCAGCAGTAGTAGCCGCAACAGTAGCGGAACGAGGCAGCAACAGCGAAGGGCGGCCTGCGAAGGGCGGAGAAGAGGAGAGGAGGGAAAAAAAGGAGGGAGGGGCGTGAAAGAGTTCGGTGGAGGAGATCTAGGAAATCCTCCTGTGGGTTTGTGGAAGCTTGGTGACGGCTAGGGTTTGTGGAAACTTGGCTCTGATACCATGTTGAAATTAGTTGATGATTTTATTGATTGTCTCATTGGCATTATATAGCCTTACAGTCATTAATACAATGATTTCAATCATTATGACAATAATCTCATAATGGAATATCCTGTGACATATTCTGGCATCCCAAATATGTCCTCAGGATATTCCCATGTGCTTATACTATACTTAAATATGACACCCAACATACCATATCAACACGTATGCGTCATGGGTACCCTCTCCGTCGGGTACCCAAATTACTACATTTAAATTATGTAACAGATATACTAATACCCATCCATATAAAAATCTTGGTTCAAATCCTTCAACACTGAATTCAAGATGTTCCCCTTTTGCATTTTTTTACGATTCTTTGCCTAAAGTCGGTTAGAATCTTGCTCCATATACAACATTAAACACTAAAACAAAATATTCAATATAACTTCTGAGTTCTTCATATGCCAATACACACACATATATATACATACACATATTCATTTAGATACATTAAGTGTCACGTTTTTTCAATTTAATACCGTGAACTTTTTAAGTTTTTTCAAGTTCCTACCTCCGTTAAACTTTTCTCATACATAATCAGCCGCATGCAAAGCACGCAACTATTTAAGACTTTTTTTGCCCCTAAAACAAATTTTACTTCTCTTTATTTTTGTAAAAATGTATCTTTCTCCCATCTTTCTAATCAAAATCCTAACCTATCACCTCCACCATCTAATAGATGTTTGGAGTTTGATTGGTTTATATAGGAGTGCTTGGATCCTATTTGTACATCCGGACAAACCATTTGGGGCCAAGTGATGTGCACATGTGACCCATGCACAGGTGATGCTTGGGCCAGTCCGTGGAACGAAAATGTGACAAATGATATCAAAGCTACCCAGTGGATTGTGTTCCACTAGGACGGCTGGGCCATTTGCACGAGCTGTAACGAGGATGTCATTTCTTTGAGTGGGAAAGATTGTAAAGTCTCCTCACACATTTTTCGATCAACATGAATTATATGGATGGGGCTCATCATTGGAGTAAATCTCAGTTCTATATGTCCTTGAAGATTCCTTGTCACCAATTGATCATGTAATATTCTTTTATAATCAGCATCGAAGTAGATGCAACTACTCTTTATACTAGGGAAGCACAAGTGGACAATTACATGGAGCGGTTGAATTACATAAAGGACTAGTTTGGTACACGTTTGTAATGACGTGTTTGTCGTTTATGTCAACATCTTGGCCGCCGAAACGGAAAATAAAATTTGTTTGGTTCCCATTGTTTGTCGTTTTGGCCATACAAAAACGACCGAAAATGTCAAACGCCAAATGCTCGAGGAGGCATCATTTGGCTTTTTTATTTGAATTAGAACTATTACATTTCAAACGGAAACCAATTTGGCATAAAAAATGCAATATCTCCCAAAGTCAACAATGCAACCTCTCCCAAAATCTTGATCAGATTTCACGTTGTAAAAACCAACCATCTTTGTCATCATGAGGTTGGACCCCTTGGCGATAGAAAAGGTGTCTAAGGGATGATCAAGATCGTAAATGGCGACCAATGAGTGTGGGACGAAACAATGATGGGGTTTTGGTGGTAGAACCAAAAAAGAATGGGTTAGGGTTACGAGTTGGGAGAAAGAAGATAATTATTCTCTATGAAGCACGAATACTCTATCTAGGAAGGTGAACCCATACCGAGCACTGGTACTCCTTAGAGTACTCTTGGACACTTACTGCAGAATTACCTAAACATATTTTTTATTTGTATTTTCAATTTTAATTTTGGGTACTTAGTTGGTACTTTCTTGTACAAGTCATTGGCTATCTTCTAAAATATAGATTTGGTATTTTGTTTTAGAAATCAAGTATCCTTTCTTTTAAACTTAAACCTTAGAAGCCAGAAACGGGAGCGGGGACGGAAGCGGGGGCGGGGAAGCGCGACTACTTAGAAGATTCTAAATTTGGGAGCGTAATGGGAGCGTGCGCTAATAAATTTTTAATGTTTATTAACTATTGTTATCAAAACTTACAAATATCTTAAAATTTATTAGAATTTATAAAGTTCAGTTCAAAGTTACAGAGAGATCTTTCGCATGTTAATTTTTTATGACGTCAAAGTAAGAAATCTTTAGTTTCTTCGTACTTTGATAAATGTGTATTGAAAATATTCCAATTTCTCTCACAAAATTTATGTCTATCTTCTAAAATTATGGTCATATTATAGGAAGCGATCATGTCGTCGGGGAAACGAGCTTCCGTCCCCGGAGAAACGAAGCTCCCGTCATCGGAGAAACGAGCTCCAAACGAGCTCCCAAGTAAGAAACGCTGAATCGAAGGTTCTTACTGAGATTCGTTGACCTCCTAGGAGTTTTGGCTTCTAAGACTTAAACTACATAGTTTCTAGAATAAAATTCATTTGATGACAATGATGAAGAAATTTAGACTATTAGTTTTACTCTTATGATTTATTTTTTTACTGCAAATCTGATTATTGTTTTATTATAGAGGGGATTATGGTCTTTTGGCACTTACCTTTAGGGCTAACTTGAAAAAATAGTGATAGTTCATGGTATTTACCTCACTATAAAATACTACGAGGTATTAAACTACAAAAACGTAATAGTCCAGGGTAGTCAAGTGAAAAATTAGCTTTTATATATGTATATAAACTAACTATGCCATAGCCGAAATTTTACTGCTATCACGAGTAGGTGTCAGCTTACTATTGGTGGGACAATGTCTGTCTCATTTGTTTGATTAAAACATCATATTTTCCTTTATCACAAAATCTATCCATCAAAGAACAAAAAACCCTCTCCATGACCCTTCTCGACAATGAGGACCATCCTCCAGTTGGAATTTTTTGGTATATCAGTGGATATCAGACCATGCAACGGATCTTCAACCGTGACAATCATGTATAAAACAACAATAACGATCCCATGCAATAACGTAAAGGACAACTATACGGGGATACAACTACGACATTGATGACAACGACAATTTGTAGGGGACATCAGCAATGCAAGACACGGTCAACACAGTACTGCCATAGCTCTGCCATCCTCCAACACTTGACCAGCACCTCAGAGGAACCCCTCGTCGTTCCAATACATGGTTTGAACCACCACAGTTATCTTTCCTCCACCATCGGACTCGCACCACTATCTCCATCACCTCCTTGGATGACGAACACGGAGCAACACCTGAGGGTGGCAATTTGGGTTCGACGCGCTAACTTGTGTTCTAAGGCAGGCTTGGATCTAGCCTAAAAGGGTTAGGTATCTATCCCATTTAATAAATGGACAGGTCCTGATCAAGGGTGGTGACCCACTTGACCTGATTTTAATCTGTTTATTAAAAAGGTTAGGTTTCGATCCAAACCATTACTCAAATCACAACTGACACTTTCCATTATAAAACTAACGAAACCTAACCCTAACCATCAGTCCCCGTTCTTTTTCTCTCTTCATCATACAATCTCATCTTCTTATAATTACCTCTAAGTTTTCACCTTTTTTTCTTCTTATATTTTCTTCCAAGTCTTCTCCCTTTTCTTCTACTTCCTTCTCCTAGTGTCCTTGTCCTTCTCTTCAAGATTTAGTTCTCAAATTCTCTTTTGACCTCCAACTTGATCTTCATGTTCTTCCTCTCTCTCTCCATAGTGGCCAAGGGAGATGGACCAGGGGGAGGGGATGGGAGAAGAGCTGGGAGGAAGCACTCAGGCAGGCAAAGCCCATGATAGAGGTAGGGCGAAGAAGGATTGTCGAAAAGGAAGAGAAATTTTAAGGTTTTAACATGTTTTTTGTTTGTTTCTTATTTACCTTTTTTACAGCAAATTATTAAAAGTGTTGGACCTAGCTCGGGTATATCGGGTTAAGCATGTTGAGTCTGGCTAATCCAAAGTTTTAAGGATTGGGTACGAGCTCGGCCTTAACGGATCAAGCATAAACAGGATTGGGTTCGGATTTAGCCTATGCAGTTAATAACGGTTTTTTCATGATAACGGTCCAGTAGAGTTATAGATATATCACCGATATATCGGTTTTATAACGGTAAATATCGGCTTGCATTTTTAACACAATTTTTATATATGAACAATACATATCGTCGAGAAATCCAAGAGATCCAAGATAAAGAAGATCACTTAAGGAACTACATCTCTGAATAAGTTTGATGCATGAAGATTTTGATGGCAGAAGATGTAATCTCCATTCTCCATTGATGTGAATGTCATATCATTCAACATCAGATGTAATATCTATTGATGTGAATGTCATATCGTTTGATGGCAACAGATATAATCTCCATTGATGGCAGAAGCATGTATTGTATTGTATCTTGACTTAACAGCTGATTTTTCCTTAGAATGTCGTCTGCAGGCCCAGGCCCATAAGATTTTTTGTAGCAAAACCAAAACTGTGAGAAATCGGTTTTTTTGTAAACCGATATTTCGAACAATATTGGCCAAATTGGCCGATAATATCGGTTCCGATATTTTACCGATATTTCTGCAAAAAAATATCGGTCCAGGACCGATACCATTATATATCGGTTATATAACCGATATATAACTGTTTTTGACTACTTAGGATTTAGCATAAATGAATCGACTCAATTGTCACACCAAAATCAATGTTGTCCTTGAGCCGAACAGATGTTCTAATTGTTCCTTGCACCTAATCGCTACAATGGAGGATGAACGGAGAGATGTTCTGGAGAGGAAGAAGGAGAGGAAGGTCGTTATTGTAAAGGAGTTTCTTGTGAGAGGGTGTTAAACCTAGCCATTCCTCTCCTCCCCTCCTTAATCCCAAAGGACTTAACCAACAGGTTACCCAACCTTTTTCATATGTTTGTGTGTGTATAGTTGATCAATCCGCAAGCATTGAATCTCCTTAAAAATATATGCGCTTAGATATTAAATCGGATAAACCAAGATAGTTTGGTAGCGTCTGATTGTGAGTCGAACCTAGAGCAATCTTCTCAAGTCCCAGATAAAAACACAAACTAATAATCAGTTCGTGTGAACGTGTAATGGAGACCCGCCGAACGTTGGGTTGACAAATGATGAGCATCCATCCCAAATTTTTGGGTCTAACTGTTTGAATATTTTCTTCCATTCAGCTTCGGTAAGGGTCATTCCTCTGCAACACTAACAAAAACCATATCCTTCTTTAAAATTTCAAAAACTCTTATCCATATTTGTTTAGGCATGCATGCACCTATATAAACAACAAAAAACCTTTATCCCAAATTTTTGGGGCTGGCTGTTTCAATTTATTTTCAGTTAAAAGTCATGTTCTTTGTAACACTAACAAAAACCATATCCTTCTTTAAAACTTCATTCATGTTTGTTTAGGCCTACCTCTAGTCCTAGTGGCTCCTTTAACCACTATCTTGTCTCTTCTCCTTAATGGAACATATATTGGTCTAAGTTGTATATGTTCAAACCACCTAAAGATTTTTTTTTCTCATCAACTAGCACCACCTCTAAATTCCTATGAATACACTCATTTCTTATCCTACTTGTTGAGGGTAGGAGAATATGTAGTCACTAATGATAAAATCAAACTCTACCCTTATAAAAAGTAAATAAATAATGTGATGTTGCATGGTATGAACAAAGAGAGAAAACAGAAAAGTAGTTTCACACGTTAGCCTCTCAATTTAAGCTAAATGCCGCGGGAAGGGGGGGGGGGGGGGGGGGGGGTGGTGCACAATCTTACAGATTTTTCACGAGAACCACCACCAAAGAAAGCAACAGATTCAGCATGTGTCCGAAGTCTTGAATGCATAAACCTATTTATAAATAGTAAGTAGCTTTTAATTTCACATTTAAAATTTAACAAACATGAATATGAAATAAAGAAACCAGAAATAGGTTGTACCAAATGAATGGATTAAGGGTACAAGCATTTACCTAAAAGTCCCATCAAGCTGTTGTTCTCTACTGGCTAGATAACCAAATTCCGGGGCAACACTTCTCAAAATGCCCAAGCCCAATAACATATAAGCATATAATACAGCAACTCCTCGTCCCCCAGTTAAGAGTTGCATTCTCCACGTAAACCTACAGCGTATGGAATTGAAAATCTATCAAAAACATAAAGGTTCTAGATTGACCAACACAATATCATCAAAAAGAAGTTTGCCGTCGTAACTAGCAAAAACAAGGACTCACCAAAGGATGTCAACGGAAGGCTTTATCATTCCAGTAACCAACCCTGACAGCTCAGTTGCCAACTTTTCCACATCTTGAGTTATTCTCTGATCTGCGTCAATATCTTTACCAGACATGTTGAACACCTGGAACAATACAAACAGTTTGTTGTTGGCATATGATATTGACTAATTTTGTGAGTTATTAAATATAAACAGTGGAACTGATGGAGGCAAGAACAAACTGATATTTTTGAAGTTATAATTTAAAACAAATGCCTCAAATTTACTGTTATAAATGCTAATAATTTTTTAATCAGAATGATCAATAAAACCAAGAGGATAAGTCTAGTAAGTAGCATGGGGTAAAAAAAGAAGCAGCAGCTAGTCACTAAAGCAATACATGAGAGTAATTAGGCAAGCATATTACCAAGTACCCCTTCTTATAACTAATTAAAATGCACAAGTGAAATAGCATTTACCTTGTAAAAAGCATTCCTTCTCAGATAATTTTTTAGCAAATGTTGCGTCAAACGTATCCTCCACCCAAGGGCAAGTCTAGCAGTAAGTGACCTATAAAAAATGAAGTGTGAATCTTAATATTATCCTTGTAGGTAATTTAGCAGACCATGTACAGTTAACACAAGGAACTTAATTACCAAGCTCCTGCACTCCTGCATTGAATTCTCTATGCAGGCAATGGTGTTGTAAGAATTCTTTCGTGACACTATACATCAGTCGGACGTCCACTTATTTTGTGTGTGTGTGTGTGTGTGTGTTACCTCTTACTAAATAGGTATAAAATATCGGCCACTAGTAGATGGCAATATGGATCCAGATAGCTGCTGGCGTGATTGAGGAAATGGATTAGTTCTATGACGTATTGCACAGACTTAACAGGATTTTTAACCACGGGCCACAGAAAATAATGTTAGAACTCACATAACTATGTAAGCTGCAAAAGAGAAATCCATCTTAAAGACTTGAACTGGCAAATGAAGATACGAACATAGTTCACTTTGAAGTTTGAACTACATATATGTAATGCGTGAAATTGTACTATTTGAAAATGTGCTATCTAGAAGGAAACATGCCAGTATGTTTGCACCAAAATGAGTAATTTGAAATATTTAAATATTGTTCCAAGAAATAGAAAGCATGTGATTGACTATGTAGAACCGGAGTCGTTCACATCTGTTTCACAAAATAACTGCTACTTATTCTGACCACTTCAATAGAATGTGAAAAAGAATGTGAATGTACTAACCAGTTCTATTTCATAAAACATGTATATCCTCATGTTATGAAGCATGATTACTCCATCTAGGAAGGCGTACCCCTACCGGGTACTTTACCGGGTACCGGTACTCCTGGGTACTTACCACAAAAGTACCCAAAATTACTTTTATTCTTCGTTCTAAACTTCATAGTTTCTAGAATAAAATTCATTTGATGACAATGATGAAGAAATTTATACTCTTAGTTTTACTCTTATGATTGAAGATGGATTACTAGTATTTGGTTTATATATATATATATATATATACACACACACACACACACATTACCATGGATTTTTAGAAATTTCTGTACTGGGTACTCATACCGGTACCTATGCTTCATAGTCCTCATGTGAGTTGTAATCAGTGTTTCTTCTTATATGGAAAAGGATAGTAGTTCAAGAGTGGAGAAAAAGTAATTATGTTCCATTATTTCTCCAGCAGACTCCAAAATCAAATTTAGAAGAACTACAACCCAGAACAGCGATTTGGTAGAAGGACTCGATGCTTTTTTTCACACTGGTGAAATTCAAATTGTCATATAAGTACTACTGAATTAATTTTTCCACAAACCAATAAATAGAAAGTTGTGAGGAAATATGACGATGAGGAAATATGGTTTCTTTGTTTTTTTCTTTATTTTCGATGGGGTGAGCACTTGGGCAAGGGTGGTTTAATAAACTATAATAATAGAAGCAGTAGGGCTAGAAAACTCAAAGGAAATTGAGAAAACTTCTCAAACCGCAAATGCCTATGAGCTGTGTACTAGTTCTAGTTTCAACCAAACAAATCCATGACTTAGCCAACAAAGCCATTTCTGGAACCTAGAAACACAAGACAGTAGGTCATGCTTGGAGTTTCTTCCACTGACAGAAAACCTACATTCCTACATGAGCATGCGTCACAGAAATTTTTCTCTGTCATGGCATGGTTCCACAATTGGCTATAATACAAGGACAGGTTCCCAACATATACTTTAGAGGATCAAATTCTAACTTTTTACATAATAAATGAATGAAGGTGATTGTCCAGGCAGCCGAAGTAAAACCTAGATAGTTATGCATGAACTATGACCAAATTTGGTATCATGGTTGATCAAACATATCTTACGCATTACATTATGAAATGCTTATGGGCAAAATTAACAGTCATAAAACTAAAAATAAAACAGTTCAAACTTTTAGAAGAATTGACTATTAAGGTGTACTCAGCTTCGACGAGGGATCTTCAAGAAAGAAAAAAACAAAGAACCATATAGGTTACTGGATAGTTAAAAAAAAAAAACTAAGTGAAAGGAAAACATACCTCAGTGAAGGGGCAACAAAAGAGTTTGCAGCACTCTGGAGAACACTAATCCCAGTAAGTCGAACAAAGGCTGCCTTATCTTGCTCTAGGACGTATTTAACGCTGGTTCCTGTAGAACTTGATTATATACATCAAAATACACTCGAAAGATTTCTTTTAAAAATAAACTTTACACGAAACATCCAAGCAGACCGTTCAAAGAAGCTATGCGATCTGAGATCAACGTTCTGGATACAACAAGCAAAGCAACTGCAAACATTTGTGCACCTTGTCGATCTAACAGTGTCGGTACCTAGAAAGAAAGCATAAGAAAGAAGCACAAAACTATCAAAATCAGATTTATTCAATTAATGTCTTCTGTCATTCACTTCACATATTTCTCTAGAACATATGGAAAATCAGATTGTTTGAATAGCTAGCTAAATTCTCTAGTTTTATCAATTAAGTGTATAATCAACCAAAGAAACAACTTTATGGTGAATACAGTAATGGAAGATCAAGAAACCAATAAACAACTTAGTAGCATATAAAGCTAAAGCAGATGACATTAGTCAGCACTCTCAAGGTTGAAAGGCATACCAGCACTTTAAACATCGCAGATATCCTTTGGGGCAAGGTTCTTGGAGTCCCCCGTAATTGAGGAATAAGAGGCAAGGGAAGTGTGCGCTCGATATCAGGGGAGGATGCTATCACTTTAGTCAAATAAGTTTGAGACTTGGAACTTGATGAAGTGCCACTCTACAAAACAATGAACAAAGATGATAGAATTCTACACAGAAGGAACAAAGTAAAAAGTTTATAAAAAGTATGAATAAGATTGCTCCCAAACCTTTCCCATAGCAGAAAAAACTCTTTGAACAGCTAATGCATCACTTTGACGATCAGTTTCAGCTGATGTTAACATATAACTACCTTTAGCAGTAGGTGATTGTGAATCATCCCTGCATAATACAAACAACCTTAGTTTTCCAGAACTGATTTTATATAGAAGACTAAAGACAAAATGGAAACATATTTGATAACCTCTTCAACTGAACACTCCATCCTCCTTCCCCATCTAAAGATAGAACTATGTCATGAAATGCGACTAATGCTGGGCGGTGCGAAATGGTAATACACGAAGTGCCCATTGCTCGAACCTTAGCACAGAACCGCTCCTCCATATCCGTTGTAACAGCACTCGTACACTCATCAAGGATGGCAAATTTAGGCTTATGGTAAAACAATCTGGCCATTCCTAGTCTCTGTTGCTCACCAAGGGAAAGCTCATCACCCCAATTTATTTCTTTTTCCGAAGGATAACGTTCTAGTAAGTACTCAAGGTCAACCTGCAGGAAGAAAAAAATAGAATTCGATAATGTTACCTTACAATTTAAGAGTCATAAGAGTTGCTCATAAGAGTTGCTTAAAGCCTTAAACTAAACATATTATCAAACGAGGAATAAAAGAATATAAGAGTTAAATTTCACAAATAAGGAGTAAAAAAATGTACATTTTTTAACAATTCCAGCATTCCATCATGGGTAAGTGGCTCAGTCTCCTGATCTGCTGTAAGAGGATAAATTAACTGATCACGAAGTGTTCCAAAAGCTGTATATGGTCGCTGTGGGACATAAAAAATTTCCTTGTTGAGATCAGATCCAATGCCAGGTTTTACAATGTAACCAGATACCAATGGCCAAAGACCTCCAAGAACACGGAATAGAGAGCTTTTTCCACTACCATTTGGTCCTGAACACGAAATAAATAGATAAGATGTGCTGAATATACGTTTTCAACCATTTGATTTTGACAGTGTCAGCTAATGCTAATATAGGAAAATGTCCACAGAACAGATGTCCATAACACAAGTAACATGCATGGCTTCACTGCTGAATGCTTAACAAGGTTTAGGGTTTGTGCATACTTCTTAAAAGCTATATTCTTAACCCCTGTAAAGGCATCAGATAGGGTAGTCACATAAGTAAGAAATCGACAGATTTCTTTCTGAACAAAATTAACATGAGAGAAGGAGGTTATCTACAGCTAACCATCTCCAGGAGCAGCCAATATAGTTCTCGAATATTATGAATAAGTCACTCAATAAAAATCAGAATTTCTCTTTTTGTCAAGTAAAATTAAAACAAGAGAGACAAAAACTTAACACTGAAAGAAGATTATACCAAGCCAAAATTATGCTAGTCTTCATTTGCTAAAAAAAGAAAAAAGAAACTCATCAATCAGAGTGATCAAGGTACTAATGGATGATTATGCCCCAAAGAAAGCAAAGAAAAGGCATCTGTAGGCGCATTATAAAATATTTGATCAATCTACGAAACGTGCACTTCAAACTTCAGCCCAAATAACAATCAACTTAGAACTACGGAGAATCTCAAGCATTTTTACAGGAACTGCACAGTTAAAGTTTTTTTAGTGAGGAGGTTTAAAACAAATAACCTACTTTCCTTGCATCATTTTCTTAGATTGAGGCGGCTGTCAAAATATACAATTAATTAAACCCACTGAGAAATGTGTATGATATGTTGAAGGAGACTGGATAGTCAGGAGTAAAACCAGTGAAGACTCGAATAGGTTCGGATCAAGTGATTATTAACAAGGACATGCTGATGACAATACTAAAGCTCTAGAGTTGTAGTGAGGGTTGAGGGTTATATATTTATATTATTCTAACAGGCCTCCGCAGGTCGAATGCCCATTTTGAGTATAGAACTGGATTCATGCAGCGGTACAATTTTTTTTTTTTTTTTACAAAATCTACTTAAAATGGGCGTCAGAGGAGATTTGAGCATAGGTTTCTCCAATACCACTGCACCAAAACTCTAGAATTATAATGAGGGTTAGAGGTTATATATTTATATGTATTCTTATATGTATTCTAACAATGATCCAGTAGATATAGTGGTGTTTTTTAAGGAAGATACAACAATAAATAGTAACTAGATTTAATATAGCTGTGCAGAAAAATTTAACACGATTTATGTTAACTTCTAGTCCCTCACTGAAAAAATAATAGTGATTTCCTGGTTGTCAAAAAATTTACAACTCTCTGTCAGCTTCATATATCTGGATTTATTAATTCAAACTGGGCTGTTTCTCCTTATTATATTCAACCACAGGGTAGTGTAATGGGTTATATTATGTACTGATAACTCCTGATCGTCTTGTTTCTTCCTCCTCTTTGTAACTGTACAATAGTTTGCATATTCCATGTAGTTTATGGCTTCCTAAGTGAGTGGTAACCTCATTTCAGTAGAATTTGAGGAGATAACATGTCTGATAACAAGTGTGCAACAGGAAATTGCAGTTTGGTTCCCTAAGTTAGGAAAAGGCAACCGTCTCCCACCATGCAAAAAGATTTCATCCAATAACACTAGCACCTCAGCTACATCAGAGGAACAGCAACACAGTAAAACCTAAACATAAAAAAAAAAAAAAATCATTTCTTTGGAGACTAGGATGCATGGATACTCCTCCAAATTACCGTATATTTCTGCATTTGTACCCTTGTTGCACGTAATACACTATACTTTACCAACATACCAACAACATCTAGGTGTGAAAGAGACCCAAAACATATCTAACAGCAAGCTCATTAAAGAGGCATGAGGCAGTGAAGCAGTGAGGACCAAAAAGCCGAGGTAAAGGCCTCAAGGCAGTGAGGCAGAGGCCTCACCATTAAAATTAGGGGTGTGTATAGTAGGTAAACTGAGACAAGCTTCTGGTTATGATCGAGACTTTGTTTTTGCGGTTTCCTCCTAATTGGTATGAAAATGTATAATTAAGAAACTATAGGCATCGCATGAAAATATTGTTGCATACAGTATACAGAAGTTTCAGAGTTCAACATCAATTGAACCTAAGTATTCAATCAAGAAACAACAATTAAGAGTATAACTAGCTTGATGTAGAGAGGGGAGAAAAAACAAAAAACAGTCATTGAAAGAGAAAGAGTGATACTGAGAGAGAATAACCTGCAATAGATGTCAGAGTCGAGATTAAATGGGTTAGGGCATACGCGAAAAGGAAGGGGATTAAAAAGGGAAAAGGGGAAATTCTATTCTTCCTTTCCTCTTTTTTCATAACTATATTAGATTACACTAATATAAAATTTGAAGTTCTTAGGCCCAAGCCAGATTGTAAATTCAAGACAGGTCGAGGTTGTCGTAAAGAGGAGAGGTGGACGCCTTTATAACATTAGTTCAAAGTGATTTGCACAGTTATGTTTATGCCAACATAATCAAGATATATGAAAGTAACATGTATTTTGCAACTGCCCTTTCTAAAATTTTTGGAACTTAGTTACTATAAAAAACAAGCATAAAAATAGCCATCATTAAGATCTAGTATACAATATGTATATAAATGTGTCATGTGCATATGTAACTGATTCCATTCCATACCATATCCTAATTTCTCTAGAAAATCCTATAATTCAATTTGTATGTATCTGTACCTGACCTGTGTCTACGCAACCTTAGATTAACAATTATAAAATATAAGTTCATCTCTGAGAAACATAGTGATGTCAAAATAACACATAAAAACGCCATTTGGTATGCCCAAAAAAATCATCAATAGTCTGACAGGCATTTTATTCAAATGTAGATAATTTGACTTAACACCACAAGTTCAATCTTAGTTCTTAGATTTTGCAGCATAACAGAAAAATGCAATGTAGGTTACCTGTGATCAAAAGATTAGAACCTATTTCTACCCTAAGACTTAAGTCCTTCACCAACACATTTCCTGAAGGTGTAACTACCTGGAAGAAGTTAGATCAGTGTCAACAAGCTAATAATCACAAACACAACAAATAGAAACCGGTAAGAGAGAGTTAAACCTTGACACCAGTGAACTCAATGTAATTTGCTTCACTGATATAATTCCTATTACAGTCATTTTGAAAAGATGATTTATCCTGAATTGTAGACAGCTCTCTTGATACCACCATCAGTTCATGAATACGGTCGGCATAACCACTGCAAAAAGAAAACTATGTTAGGAAAATGTCTCTGAAAAGGAACATGATCACCAAAAAATCGTCATACCCACGCACTGATATACATCTAATCATAACTACTAAAGGGCAGAGAACAAAATTTCAGACAAACAAGATCACTAAGCATCAAAATGAGAATGGGGAGCGAACATGATATCCAAAAAATTGTCATACCCATGCACTGATATACATCTTGTTGGCGAGATCAAATCAAATCTGATTGGATTTAGTCAACTGAATTTAATTTAGATTTTATTGTTTATTAGTTGGCAGAATCCCTTGATTCTAGGAATTGTAGTTAGTATTTTGATTCTTTCCTTAGCCTATTTAAATGTAATCTTCATTTGTATCAATATACAGAAAATATCTCATCCCAAATTTATATGGTATCAGAGCAGCTAGGTTATTCTCCATGGCCGACGCAACCATGATTGACGATGACACCACCTCTCCTAATTCTGGACATACCCAAGATCGTTTACTCATTTTCCTGGAGGAGAGATCGTTTCTCTTTATATCACAACCAAAACTCGATGGCAAGAATTACTTGCAATGGGTTCAATCCATCAAGATAGTCATCGGTGGTCGTAGCAAACTGGGCTAACTTACTGGCGAACTCCCAACCTTAGTGCCCCGATTCCGTTGCTGAGCGCGGTGATACCGTTGCCGAGCGCGGTGTGGGCTAGCGACTGGAATGGCCGAGTCGGAATCAAAGAATGGAGAAATATTGCCGGTATCAATTGATCGGGACAAAGAAACGGGAAACTGTTCCTCGTTATGGGATGGAATCCTTAGAAGGTGCTCCCAATATGCAGTGCATGGTGTCTTGGGGAGTATACTCTATATAAGAGTCTAAACCTCAAGACCCGTGCGTTGTTGGTTTTCGCTGTTGGTTTTAGATGTTGGTTTTGTGATTGCATTTTCGTGATTGTTTTGGATGAACGGTTTTTATTGCATGCATTCACTGTCTCGTATTTATACATCGAATTACTGAGAGAAAGATAAGAAGGATTATGAATCCTTGTTGGTGCCAATGAAGGTGAACCTGTGAACCGAGCTTGAAGTCGCGAAAAAGATCTCTTTCTCAGCAATTCACCAACTAGTGAGTGACTTCAATCCTTCAATGAATCATTTAGTCATCATGCTTAACAAAACGTCAATGATACCTAGCAAGAACCCAGAAAGATAATGCAAGATAAATAATCACATTCTATTAACCTGTGTTGTTATAGAAGGGTAGATTATACAAGTCCCGATGCAGGCGGTAAGTATGACGAGTTGCGGTTCAAACGAGAACTGTAGGATAATTATCAAGTTTCTATACGTACATATTGTGTTTCTTTTATTAGTAAAGTTGCAGCATATGCATGGTCATGGACAACTTGTGCACAAAAAATAATTTCTCGAACGGTAATCCGCGGCCACGAATCCGTTCGTCCTAGGGAGAATCAGAGCATGTGCAAGGTATCATGGTGATTCGGAAACCTCCAAGTGGGCTCGCTACCCTTCGAGGAGGGGAGCCGCTTAACCAACTCTAAGTCCAAGTTTGATGTTGAATCAATGACCTTCATATAGACATATGTCATAGCTAACAATGTCTTATGTAGGCTGAGTAAGTTATTACTCAAATACAATGATGGTTGAACGACCG
This sequence comes from Iris macrosiphon, assembly GCA_036927795.1. Taxonomy (NCBI): domain Eukaryota; kingdom Viridiplantae; phylum Streptophyta; class Magnoliopsida; order Asparagales; family Iridaceae; genus Iris; species Iris macrosiphon. The sequence continues at coordinate 268,934,509 of JAYESA010000004.1, read as the reverse complement.
TGGATAAAAAATCACCAAATGGTGATAATCATTATGTTCCTTATGTTCTTATATCATGAATTGTTAAACTAAACTTAAGACAACATAGCAAGATCACATTATAATAACTGATGCTTTCACATATTTACTTAATGTTTGCTTTTTAGGTGAGATTGGTTGAGGCCACTCACCAGTACAAGTTGCGTACTGATCCATGTTTGTGGGCATTCTCAGGTGCTGGGGATTTAGCTGTTGTGAGGGAACATTGAAGGTTTTGGTCCGACTCTTTAGAAGCCTTGCACTTGAAGCTTCCAAGTGGAGAAGAAGACTCTAGCTGAAGGTGGTCCATGAGTTTTAATATTTCAATAAGGAATATAATATACGGAGAAACGTTGTATCTCATTTCAATATTTCTGCAAGTTGGAAGCTAAGTCTGGTATTTTCATCTCGGTCGTTTGAGAGCCTTATGTTTCATTTCAAAGAATTATCAATAAAGAACTATTTCCATTTCAATTTGTGTATTCAATTTTTCTGTGAATGCTGCAAACTCCATATTCAAATATATGTTTATACAATGAGCACGAGCACGCCTTGTACAATCAAAATTACAGGCTTGTATGGTATCACGCCAAGCGAGGACGGCGGCTTTGTTGAACCAGGGTGTGGGAAGCCCAAGCGAGAACGTTCGGTTCTGCGAAACAGGGGCATGACACAACCCCTTCCGCGACAGACCGAAAACTCCATTGTTCGTGCCTTGCTCATTAATTCCATGGAGCCCAGAATCAGTCACAGTTGCCTCTATTTTAAAACTGCAAAAGAAGTATGTTATGTAGCTCACCGGATGTAATCAAATCTTGGAAACGCGTCCCAAATATTTTAACTTTGATCCAAATTTGAGGAGATGAAAGAGGGCTCTAACTATGCCACTCAATATTTCTCTGATTTTCAAGATCTTTGGCAGGAACTTGATTTGTTTCTTAAAGATGATGTACCATGTGCTACGTGTAGTGTCAAAAAGCAACCCAATCTTGAAAAATATCGTGTATGATTTCCTTGTTGGCCTTAATCGTAATCTGGACAAGGTGTGAGAACGGTAGTGGCACGAGAACAATTTCTTTCTACCAAGGAAGCATTTGCTGAGGTTCTCCGAGAGGAGGGACGTTGCAAAGTAGTGTTAACTAATGATGCACCACCAATCCAATCGAGACCAGAAGGATCAGGCTTGGTATCCAGGAATTCTCTTCAAACGGGCAACCTAACCATAATTCATGCATGAACAGGAGAGAAGATCGACCATGGTGTGATCACTGTAGTTGCCCTGGCCATATCTGAAAGAAATGCTGGCAACTTTACAGAAAACCAACCAATTGGGTACTACGAAAACGGGTCGATGATCATGCCTATCAGACCCAATTCGGCCATAACAAGGTTGGCAATACTGGATATTCCATACCATTCAGCAAAGAGCAAGTTGAGCATCTATGTCGCCTTCTAAGTCAGCCTTCCTCTACCCTCTCTCATATCACCTCCTCATCAGGTTCCAATTTAGGGTCATGCTCAGTGGCTCAATCCGATAACTTTCATTCAACATTGCACTCTTTAATTAATACTAAGGACCCTTGGATCAATGATTCAGTTGCCTCCCGACCATATGACAAGTGGCCCTAACCTTTTTTATTCCAATGTTTCGTGTTCTAATCATACTACTATTAAAATTGCTTATGGATCTTTATCTCCTGTTGTCAGGGTTGGCATCATTCGAATTTCTCATGATCGTGTTCTTAAATCCGTATTTCATGTCCCTGCATTAAAATGCAATTTGATATCCGTTAGCAAAATTGCTCGTGATAATAATTGTATTGCTAAATTCATTTCTTTTCATGTCAATTTCAGGAACTATAATCGTGGAGGACGATTGGCAATGCTAGGGTTCCTGGTGGACTTTATTACTTTGAAGATGATCATACGAAGAGTCGACAAACTTTTGTGTCTGGTATTGCTTCTATGTCTATTTCTAGTACTAAAGAAATAATGTTATGGCACCATAGACTTGGCCATCCAAATTTTTCTTATTTGAAATGTTTGTTCCCATCTTTATTTGACAATAAAAATTCAATTTCTTTTCGATGTGAAATATGTCCAGCTTCCCAAATACGAGCTTCCTTTCCTCCAAAACCATGTACGTCTTACACACAATTTTCATTAATCAACATTGACATATGGGGACCAGCAAAAATCACCACTTCACATGGCAAAAAGTGGTTTATCACCTTCATTGATGATCACACACACACACTACATGGGTTTACCTCCTTTAAGAAAAAACAGAAACATGTCAAGTGTTCAAAACTTTGGCCGGATGATTCAAACTCAATTGCAGACCAGAATCTGGGTACTCAAAATTGACAATGGTCAAGAATATTTTAATTCTCTCTTGGGTGACTATATGATGCAAAATGGTATTATTCACCAAAGTTTATAGGCTGACACTCCACAACAAAATGAAGTATCAGAAAGAAAGAATCGTCATTTGTTGAAACTAGTAGCCCGTGCTCACAGCAAAATGTTCACCATGAATGTCCCAAAATACTTATGGGGAGATGATGTATTAATTGCCACCTACGTCATAAACCGCCAACCTAATCGTACCATAAACTTCGAAACTCCTCTATATGTCCTCACAAAAAACTACCCACATATTTCCACATCCAATGCTCTTTGCTTGAGAACCTTCGGATGTACAGTCTTTATTCACATTCATGCTCACAATCGTAATAAACTTGATCTCTGAGCTCTCAAAACTATCTTTATTGGCTACTCTCCAACTCAAAAATGTTATCATTGCTATTGTCCTAAAAATAAGAAAACTCATGTCTCTTGTGATATCACATTCTTTGAAGATACTCCTTACTTCTCTCCAACTTCGCTTCAGGAGGGGGAATCGGGATCATGAAGCTTGTTGTTCATGGAACACCCTTGACATACCAATACTCGGATTAGATCACACCATACATCCACTACCTATCATTCCAAATGAGCCTAGCATGCCAAGTCCAGTTCCAGCTTTAGCTGACCCAACAGAACTAATCCATGACTCAATTTCAATCAGTACTTCAATATATCAACAAAGTGTACCAGTATTGGAAACAAGGGTAGAATCAACTGTCTACTCACCAAGACTTATGTGTCTACTCTAGACGAAAAGCCTCCTTAGGAAATAAACAAATCATAGATCTTACCCACAGTCAAGAAGCCGAGCCAGTGATAGAATCACCCACAGTCAAGAAGCCGAGCCAGTGATAGAATCACACTTGCCAAATGTGTCAGGTAATCCAAGTCCTAATCTTGATCTAGATGTGCCAATAGCAATTAGAAAGGGTATTAGGTCTTGTACTCAACATCCCATTTCAAAGTTTATTTCCTATTCCAATATGTCATCTTCATTCCGTGCTTTTACCTCGAATCTATCTAGTGTTGGGTGTTATACCCAGGTCAATTGAGGAGGCATTGACTGTTTCTGAAAGGAAAGCTGCAGTATTTGAAGAGATGTGTGCTCTTAAATAAAACAATACCTAGAGTTTGGTGGAGCTGTGACAGAAAAAAAGTACTCTAGGGTGCAAATGGGTGTTCACTGTAAAATATAAGGATGATGGTTCTATTGAAAGATACAAGGTACGGTTGGTAGCCAATGGTTCAACACAAACCTATAGGATTGACTACACTAAAACCTTCGCTCATGTCGCTAAGCTCAATATCATCCAAATTTTACTTTTACTGGCAGCAAATTCTGATTGGTCACTGCATTAGCTTGATGTAAAAAAATGAGTTCCTTAATGGTGAGCTTGAAGAGGAGGTATAGATGAGGCAACCACCGGGCTTCGAAGAGAAATTGGGCAAACCTATAAGTTCAAACAAGTCCCTCTACGGTTTGAAACAATTCCCACGTGATTGGTTTGACCGTATTTCAAAGATAATTAAGAATCTTGGCAATATTCAAGGACAAACTGATCATACATTGTTCGTCAAACACTCAGAAGGCAAAAAATACCATTTTGATTGTCTATGTTGATGATATCATTGTTACTGGAAATAACATTGTGGAGATGGAAAGAATTAAACAGATGATGGCAAAGGAATTCAAAGTTAAAGACCTTGGAGCATTGAGATACTTTCTGGGAATGGAATTCGCAAGGAGTTGAATGGTATTTAAGTATCACAGAGGAAATATATTCTAGACTTATTAGAAGAAACTCGCATGCTGGAATATCAACCAAGTAAAATCCCTATTGAACTCGGTTAAAGCAAAAAAGTTTGAAGGAGACCATGTTGACAAAGAAAGTTATTAATGACTTGTTGGAAAAGCTCATTTATATGTCGCATACAAGAGCTGACATAGCATTTGTTGTGAGTTTAGTGAGCCAGTATATGCATTCACCTTGTTAAGGTTATCTTGACGCATTGTATATAATCTGAAGCAAACACCTTGAAAGGGACTATTTTTTGCAAAGACTGATGATCGACAAGTTACAGAATTCATTGATGCTGATTGGGCTGGTTCTATCAATGATAGAAAATCAACATCCGGTTATTGCAGCCTATTATGGAAAATTTTGGTAACTTGGTGTAGTAAAAAACAATTCTTTGTCGCAACAAGCAGTGCAGAAGCAGAGTATAGAGCCTTGGCTCACGGAGTTTGTGAACTTATTTGGAAAAAAAGATTGATGAAAGAGTTGAAGATCAAATATTATGAACCTATGCACCTCTATTGTGATAACAAATCAACCATCAGTATAGCTCATAACCCTGTCAACCACGATAGAACTAAACATGTGGAGGTAGACCAACATTTTATCAAATAAAAGCTTGATGGAGGTATTATCATCATTGAATATGTGTCTACTTCCCAACAACTAGCTGATATACTCACAAAGGGGCTGACAGAACAAACATTTGATTTTCTTGTAAACAAGCTTGGTCTGATCAATATCTACAGTCAAGCTTGAGGGGAGAGTTGGCGAGATCAAACCAAATATGATTGGATTTAGTCAACTGAATTTAATTTAGATTTTACTGTTTATTAGTTGGCATAATCTGTTTTAAAGATCATATTTTATTGTTTTTTAGTGGATGTAAGTGTAAATATCTCTTGATTCTAGGAGTTGTAGTTATTGATTCTTTCCTTGGCCTATTTAAATGTAATCTTCATTTGTACTAATATACAGAAAATATTTTATCACAAATTTATACATCTAAATCAGAACTACTAAAAGGCAGAGAACACAATTTCAGCAAACAAGATAACTAAACATCAAAAGGTGAATAGGGAGCGAACAAATTAAGTACTACAAAAATAAGTAAAGAATTTAGGTTTTTCCCTAGAAGAACCAAAACAGAAAGAAAAAAATAGCACAAAGAAATAATGATTATGCATAGAGGTACTTAAAACCAAAAACAGCCACAATATTTGTGTGGCATAATAATCGTCATATTGTACAGTACCTCAAGACTTAAGAGAATATAGATATTGTGGAATATTAGAGCAAAAATAAGGCATTTGCTACTATATTTATACAAGTAGAGAAAAAGAACAAATACATTTTTTAGGTGAAGAATGTGAGGTATAAAATGAGGGCAGCAAAGATAATAATAAAAATCTTCCTATGGAGATAAAGGATGTAAATTGTAAAGTGATGTTACAAGAAAAGAAGATAGGGGAGACGAGACCGGTGACTGCTGAAGCAATGTTAGGAAAATTAAATTTGGCTCTTTTGACTCATAGATGAATTAGCACCCTTTTTTACCCTTCCGTGTAGATTATACTGTACTAGGATAATTTAGAGGCTTTCTCCTGGTTCAATGAGTCAATATAAATGAGAAATGCGGTAGGTTTTCCCTTCCAACAATTCACCTTAGTATTCTAGCAAGCCCTCTCTTACCCATGTTGCCTTAGCTAGGAATTTGTACTGATTGAGGGCCTACATGAGGTTGACAACTGACATATCAGAAGACATCTCAATACAATTCAATCTTACTTTGATACAAAACGGCTAAGAAGACAGCAAAGGTGGTAAGTAATTGACATTTGGACACTGAAAGTACACTCGAGAGAGTACTAAAGAGCAAGCAATAAGACAAAAGAACACAATTGTTAAAGTATAAGGTGATGAAAAGGAAAAAAGGTAAAGAGGTGTTGCACGAAGCATGCAGACTGTTCGAATGATATAAATATATAACCCCATCCCTTACCGATAGTCTAGAGTTTGCAGTGGCTAATTTAACATGGTATGAGAGCAACCCATGCTCAATATCTCTACATCACATTTTAAGAGGAATTTACAAAAATATTATACCGCCGCATCAACCCAATTCTCTACCCATAAAATTGACGGTTGACTTACAGGGGTGTTGAATAATATAAATCTATAACCCTCATCACTCACCAGCACTCTTAAGAGTTTCGTTGCAGTGGCAGGGACTTCAAGAAAGCCAAAAGGAACCTTTGGATGCAAAAGAGTTGGCAAGAAACTATTAAAAGATGGCCTTCATTAGGAACGTGTATTAAGGAGGGGCTTGACACTAAAATCATCAATGTATTAATCCTAGAAAACGCCCATTACAAATGGTAAGGTTCTCATTTGTAACTAAGAAAAGTATGCATAACATCTAAAAAACAGTCTGTGATGAATGATTATATTAACTCACTAGTAGGAGCAGAGATGGCATAGTTCGCGGTTTATGTGCTTATTGGTCTCATAATTAACAATACATGTCATTTTTGTTAGCTAGAATGTGAATTTTAAAATAACAACATAGAGGAAGAAAACTCTGCAATGCTATAATCTGCTCAAAGGGAGTAGAACTTTTGAGTAAGTCAAACTGAAATTAAGAATGTGATCAGTGTATATTTATTATAGTTTGCAGTATCGGCTGATACCGATACGATATGGCATGTCCCGATCCAATACCGATACTTGACCTATGCCGACATCGAGGATCTCTTTTCCAGTCAATTCGGCAAAGAAAATTGAACAAAAAAGACCAATTAGCAAGGGTCTAAAAGCATATTATGGTTGTAAAAGAATGTAAAAGAACAAAACTTATGTATCGCAGGTAAACCAATCGGCAATAGTGACTACTATTTCATTCAATTTCAAAACTACTAAGAAACAACATAGAAAATACTTTAAATTATGCCTAAAGGTATCATATATTTTTTATACAATTTTAATAATTTATTAATAATTATTTGTTTTCCCATACGAAAAAATTCGATACAATGATCTGAAACTGTCAATATTGCCGATACCGTCGATCCCGATACTCATAGGAAGGATATGATACCAATTTTGATACCGATACTACGAACCTTCATATTTATCACACTCCTAAAAATTTGCCTAGGCAGCGCATGGTGCTCTCCCGATGTCCGCTTAGGCGCCCATCTATGCCCCCCAAATCCCGACTATGCATGTTTTTGGATTTTATTGACTTTTTTTCAATTTTTAGTAGGTTTTTTGGTTTTTTTTTTAAACTACGGTCACCTAGGCGGACTAGGCGCTCGGTGCCAACCCGACTAGCGTCTTTTACAATCTTGATATTTATAAATCTAGCTCATTAAACTAATATACAGTGGATCTACTAGAGTCAACTCAATCAAGGACTAAAACTTCATGCAATATAGTAAATCTAACGGGTAGGATCAAGTGCATACATAAGATCCATCATAAAATTTAGGAGTTATGTTGCACTTGCGGATATTAACGAGACACCAAAATTCATATTATGCATAACCATGTTCAAAAGCTTTCAGACATTATACTTTTAAAACAATTTTATAAATTCTTTAAATTATCCTTTTTAAGTGTCAAAACCTACAACTCCAAAACTTTGATTGAGGATTGCTAACACTGCCAAAAGTATCAAAACATATTATCAATAAGGGGCTAAAATCAAAATTTTAGCCGCAATTATGAACTTTAGTTCAGAGATATTGTTTTACGAATTCCTAGTTTCCAAGAAATATGGAATTGTCATTCCCTCACTCTTTGGCTTAACGTGTCATAGAGATGAATACAATTCCCTATAGCAAATTGTATGTTCTTACCTCTTCGTCTAGACTTTTTATAGGCTAGGACGATGTTACTTGGACTCGGATATGGGTGTCGGATACGGGATCCAAGAGTCGGTCCCTTCAAACTCATAACTGAATGACACATGGACTCATCTAAAAATGATCCAAATTTTGGATACAGGTACGGGGATATTACTATTAAAATAAATATATTTGAACTTGGTTTCATAAAAAGACAACATGTAATTAAATTTGCATGATTTCATAAAAAGACACTGCATGTAATTAAATTTGCATGGCATCATAAAAGACAAATAATTAAATTTACATAATTTCTTAAAAAGACGGCCTATAATTAAATTTGCTTGATTTCATAAAAAAAATATCATTGTAATTAAGTTTGCATGGTTTCAATATTTAAAAAGACAGTTGTAACTAAGTTTGCATGATTTCTTAGAAAGTCAGTTGTAATTAAGTTTGCATGGACCGTTTCTTCAACTCCCCTATTACTTTACTATCAGTCTACCACATTAAAATAAATTATCTACTTCATTGCCAATATCTCAACATGGAGGATGCGATCCAAATCTCGTATCGGTACCCGCGTCCTGTCGAGTCGACATGGATAGTTCTCCTTAAAGTGGAGAGTCTGGGTAATAGAGAGCTAGGGGAACTTGGACAGTGCTCTTTGGTCACATTATCGTGAACTACATATTCAAAAGGTAGGTCTACATATACATCATGCAATACTCACTGGGAAGGAACAACGAGCTGTTTACGCTCTAGCATATATTTACTTGTTACCTGTCAACTGACCTCATAGGTTTTATGGCATAACCCTCTCATGCTTAGTTACTTGGCTAGGAATTTGGCACCAACATAGAGGGTTGACATCATGTCCACAATCAGTCATAAAAAAACTGTCAAGTCTTTTATGGAGAAGGCTTGGATGATGATGATGATGATATGAGACAGTATGCAATGAGAGGGTTCGTTGTGAAATGTTAGGACTGAATGTTGGAAAAGAAAATCAAGGTAACATATCATGCTAATGTAACAGTAGTAAAGGTGATGAGGATTCAAAAACGAAAAAAGCTCACAGATGATAATTTTAAGGTAGGTGCCATAACTTAAGAAGTATTTTCCTCCGTGCGAGCAAATACTTCTAGCACAACAAGAATCCTAGAGGAATACGGCCAGGTGGGGTATATACAGCCTGAGTTCTGAGATTTCAAGCAAGGATAGAGCAAAGTATACTACGTACTGGCTTTGTTCATTGACCTATTATTTCAGGTTATATAGGTGTAAGCCAACTTCTTAAAAGATGTGAAATGTGCATTTTCTTATATGAACATATTCAACACAATTATTTCAGAGATGCATTTCAGCTGAAGTCATGGTTTATGCTACAAGAAAGATGATTAGGCAGTTTGTAAACAATAAGTTATTAAGAAATGTTGATACTGGCATAGTTCCTGTTCCCAGATTTGACACGTATGTATTGAGAAATAACCTGAGGCGATTCAACCGTCTGGAACTGATAGAGAGTGTCCCAAGAGACTGAAACAGAGAAATTATAACACTTGTATGATAACGGAGATTGCTCAACATTTCTGCTTTTCCTATTGTTGAAGAATCGGGTCTAAGATTGCCACTGAAAAATGGTTCAATGATTAGGACAACCGCTACTGTGGCACCGAGATATTTCAATAGAAAATCTTGAAACATTCCAAACCACCAATTGTCATGAAGAACGAGATTTAAGTGACTAAGAAGAGATTTGAATTGGTTTTGAATATGAGATGCTTCTCTTTTCTCTCCCCCATAAAATGCGACGCTTTCGGCATGAGTCCTTAACCGTGAGTGAAGCTGTCTATAATCCCCTTCCAACTGTTGTTCCATGGACATCAATTTCCCAAATGCAGGAGAGAAGTTTCTAATCATAGTCCCTGTCCCTATCACATATGCCTGAAAGCAATAAAACATTTGCCTTGAGCTAATATTGGCTAGACAAACAAAAAACAGTAATACACAATTTGCACTCGATGCCTAAAAGTAAACAAAAAACACAGGAAAAATCAAGTAATAGTAAGCAAGTGTTATATAGGTAATCGACTACAGACAGTTCAAGATGTGTCAGAGAGAGAGTATATCTTGGTGCACGGGTAAGAAACAACTTAAAAAGGAACTAATCTAAATAACGAACTTGTATGGGTGAGGACTTCTCCATACCAGTATCCAGAGCACATATTTTGGACTTGCATAAGAACAGAGGCGCCAGGTATACAGCAAGCCATCAGTAACTGCAATAAGATCCTCCTGTACAAGATCACTTAATTCTGTACAAAACTTCGGTATATCACTGGCAATGCGTTGCTCCGGATTGGTGATTCGGTCATCAACATGTGATATTTTGTAGTAAACCATATTCTGCATAATCATAAAGACAGGTGAACTTCAGAAAGATACCAATCCAATAGGCCTTTGCATTCTGTCAATTAAACATGAGAAAACGGAAGACAATGTTGACTAGAAAAAAAAAATTCAATTATCACAAAAAATTTAAAAATTGAAAATTTTAGCATTGAAGCAAGATAAGCCAAAAGAATGAAGGACAAAAAGTGTCCAACCACTCTTCTAACTAAAATCTTCCATTTCATAAAGCAAGTCCACTTTCTTTGCTACAACCGACACAAGTGTAGTGCATTACCTGATAATAGTCAGGACATATAGAGGGAGAAAATGTTAAAACTAATTTCTGGGTACAAATATCCTAACAGCTATCCTCCCTCCTTCCAGGGTGCAATATGAAGCATCAAGAAGAAAATATATTACGACATATGTCGGGAATTGGACAAGAGAAGAACGTATTGTCCCTCACAATTAACCTAGAGACAATTCAGAATAAGCATGAAGGTCCGATGTGAGAGTCTTTGATAAAGCGTGCAAGTCAGTCAACTCTCCCAAAACCATGAATAAACACCAATGAAGATCACTCTACAAAAAGATGCAAACATTTCCTTACAGGTGTCAACTGTTAAAGTCCCAGAGTGTTGGTGAGGGATGAGTGTGATATATTCATGTTCAACAAAACTTGCAGGTCAAAGACCCATTTTATGGCTTGAGAGGTGGGTTCAGCTGCGGTATAATTTTTCTTATAACATCCGCTGAAAATGACCACCAGAGGATATTGAAGCATGTATTGCTCTGATAATCCGGTACCATGTTAAAGTCCCAGCCACTGCAACTAGAATTTTGGTGCGCGTTGAAGTTTCAATATTTATGTTTGAAACCAATATATATGAATGCATGAGCTAGTGTGCAAATCTGATACTCAGACATGCCCAAGAGTGATCAACAAATGATGCAGGTAGATGGGGAGATCGAAGGTGGGAGAGAGAAGTTATATGTAATTCTCTGATCTTTGATCAATGGCCAGCCATGAGAAGGAATATGTATTAGCACAACAATGGTCATCACACCTTCTTACATGCAGTCAACCCAGCTAAGTTTACACCAAGGCAGCTATGCAGGACTTCTCAACCCCTCTTCCACATACTTGCTGTATGACCCGCACATTTTCTCACTCACTATAGTATCATCTTACCTCTTCATCTAAGCTTGCTCCTAGTTTGGGTGAAGTTGGAGGGTGCTCCTTGGTTGCATGAGCTCAAAATGCATGACACTAAATATAGTTCTACCTACAGCCTGCTGACTTGTAGGTTTTATGGCAAGGTTCTCTCTCGCTCATAGCTACCCTTGGCCAGGAATTTAGTTACAACATGGGGGTAGAGGGCAGGTTAATAGACAGTCAAAAAAATCTATCAACTCTTTTACGTTGTAGCTCTCATGCAGTGGACTCCATTCTAATGGGAGAAGGCTTGGATCCAAATAATTATGAACTTTATAATTTTCATCTAATTATATAATGTCTTAGGACCTATGAAGCTTCCGATCAAACTTCCAGACCATGGTCGCGCAAAGAGTAGCTTCTGTTTGCAAACAAAGGAAGACAACGCCGCATGAAAATAAATGTTTTTAACACAGACCTCCATCTTGAGCTGTGACAATAGCGTTCTAAAAGTTAAACTTATTACAAAGAAGAAAATAATAACTATCGAATTTGTTTAACAAGTTAGCAATGATTAAAGTCATGAATATCCAGAAAGCAATAAGAAAAAACATATTTCAACAGACTTCACAAGTTAAAGAAAATGCATCCAGATTTACCTCAAAATAATCAGCATGTATGAGCTCTGTCAATATTTTTCGGAACCGTAAACCTAATGCCCCAGTCAAGTATTTTGAAGTTGAAAATATTGTAGACTGGAGGAAACATAAGAGAAGATTTTCTAGAATCAGGCGTAAGAAAGATGGCACACGCCGAAGGAAAGCAGCTCGAAACAAGAACCCTTGAACTTTTGCCAGCCTATTGCTCAGTGCAGTTCTCAACACCTGCAACCAAAAAAGAGTTTACGATTAACATTCATCGATAATAGCTCAGCAGAACAAAAATATCAACAAGGATAGCCTGAGCCTTGATTATTTATTCCACGGTCTCAAGAATTACCAAGTTTAAAAATGAATAGATAATTGAATTACCAGCTCCCTGTTTGCCATATAATTCTGATGAAACCTATGCCATATTCTTTTTCTTTTTTGGCGGATAAACCTGATTTTATTGAATGTCAAGCAAAAGTAGGGTGGGAGATAGCCTGAGCCTTATACAAAACGTGGGAGAGAAGATGGTCCATGTCTCTCCTAAATACCATCACTTCTTGTTTCTTGTTCAAGGATCATCTTCCAAGGGAGCTTGATGAAATAGATAAGAACTCCACGCGTATCAACTTCATAGATTGGAACAAATTAGTATCCTATTTCTTGATAAAGGGTTAACAAATTAGTAAAAATGATCCAAGAAGCACTTACAAGATATCTAATTCAAGGGCATGAACACTTATTCTACATAATTTAATTGAGTAAAGTGTGAATTTAGATACATTCAAATTTATAGTGAACAGAGAGAAATATGAATGTAATGTCAAGCTTCAAGACTTTTCACTTTGATTACATTTACATACCCACCCCCAACCCCACCCGGGCTGCTGCCACACACACCCACAGGGAAAGGGAAGAAAAAGGTAGATGAAAACCTTTATCAAAATATGTAATTTGATCACAATTCATGCATTGTTCTTAATCAAGGGTGAAGAGCGTCATGATAGTAGGTACGGGCTGGAAATGGGTACACATGAAGTATTTTCTACCATGGGCTTGGACCCAAGCATCAGTGCAGTTCTGTTTATTCTCATTGAAACCAGTTATTTGAGTTGCACATGAGTATCGGATAAAGTGAACTGTAGAAACTTAAATGCACTGGATAAAAAAGCAGATGACGCCTACATGGCTTGATGTGTGGGTGGGTGGGCATGTGTGGTGGGGGTGTTTTTTTTTTTTTGGGGTGTGTGTGTGTGTGTAGCAGTGAGGCTCACTCAAATGTTGCAGTGGCTCTTTGAAGTGGGAGTACCTCTCCTATAAAAAGGAGAAAGCTCAAGATGAACATGTCCCACACTTATTACTCAGAGAGGGCTCCTTTTTATATTTTTAGTGTGTTGTGAATTTATTAGTAACAAAACATAGGAAAATTTTGTTAGCATTGTTAGTTCTTTTCACTCTTTTTGCTTAATGTGTCAAAGAGATAATGCAACTTCCTAAAGCAAATTTATAATTTTACCTCTTTGTGTAGACTATTTATAGTATAGGGGAACTTTGAGACTGATGCTTGGTTACATGAGCTTAAATTGCATATTTGAAAGATAGGTCTCTATCTAGCTGCCAATTAGCCTCCTAGGTTTCATGGAATGACCCTATCATGCTCAAGTTACCTTGGATAGGAACTTGGCACCAACATAGAGGGTTAATGTCGGATCGACAGTTGGTTAAAAAAACATTGTCAAAACTATTATGGAGATTTATTATTATCCATAGCCGACCCTATTTTGATAGGAGAAGGCTTGGATGATGATCATGACGATAATGATTGATTTTATCTCAGAAAATTAGAGTAGCAAAATGAGGAATACTTAAGATGGATCGGTAGCAATACAATAAAAGATAAGAAAAATGGGTGTAGGGTATATTGGAAGTGGCGCCAACAATGTAGACCAATAGATACTCGATAAGGAGGAGCAATAAGATATCAGTTAAAGAAGCCACTAGGACTAGAGGTAAGAAACACGGATTGAAGTTTTAAAGAAGGATATGGTCTTTGTTATATGTTAGTGACAGAAAGGACATGGCCCTTAACAAAACTGAATGGACGAAAAAGATTCAAACGGCCAACCCATAAATTTTGGGATAAAAATTCTATTGTTGCAGTTGTATTTGATCTCAAAAAAATTAATAAAATTTAGGAAGCAAACACTAGCATCCAAAGATTGTGTATTCGGAGAAGAGTTAGAATTTTAAACTACAACTTGTTGATTACTGAAACAAAGAACATCAAAATTCTTCTTCTTTCCAAGTCTTATACTCATTGCTAGTTTATGCTTAGCTTCTCAAGCACGGTCTAGTGAAGCATCCACACACAAGACTAGTGAAGCATCCACACACAAGACATACGAATACCAGAGCGATACGATGACTACAGAACATTATTGCAAGTGAAAATAAAGCTAGCATTGTGATACTGAACTTGGTTATGAAAGTACGTATGACACGCAAAAACAATCCTATCTCTAAGCAAGAAGCTTTGTGGATTTTACTGACATAGTAAGATGTTTTCTTGATCTATAATTTTTCTCTGTTCTAGTTTTCTTTTTTATGGTGGTGGTGAGGAAGAGTCAGAAAGGTAGACATCATCCAAGTGAATAACATGTACAAAGAATTTGTCGTCATCAAAGCATGTAGCCTAAGCTTAAATCCTAAAAATATAACACCTAGGCACAACCTAGGAGAAACTCCCTTTGGAATGGGAAACTAACGCAGGACACAAACCCAAAAAAATATGATTAGTATCAAAAATAGGAACTTAGGGAAATTTAGGCACGAAAACTGTGAAAAAAATGTGAATAATCAACTATTATCAATTTACTACAAAAATAATAATAGAAATGCAACAAATAATAATTGGCATGTATACCCGATTTTGGAACAACATGTGGGTTCTGCCGAGTCTCGATGTTGGGCTTTTGTACTCGAGATCTGACTCGACGTCGGAGACGGAGAGGAAGACAAGATAGATCCACTGATCCAGTATATTTAATGCTGGAAAACAAGATTTTGAGAAAGATCTACTCTAGGGTTTTGGCATCGTACCATACAAACTAAAAATTATATTTCTCTTAATTTATTTCTTCAATGACTAATCTCTAAATTTACAAATTATTTATAGACTATAAAACAATCAGAAGAAGATAAAACAAATATCTAAATACTTGCCCATAAGATAAGTTAAATCCCTAACTAACTTAAAGAGATAAAATTATTCTTATTTAGATTAATCCCAACAAACAAATATTTCAACTGAAATATCTAAAAGGAAAATATCAAACCGATCTACAAATCGGACTCAGGTCCGACGAATTCATGGATGATCCTGCGTCGAAAACCAAGTTCTAATTAACATCGTGTGATTTGATAAGAAGTTAGAACAATCATATCCAGATATGATGCAGCCTATTCTGACAAAGAATTGGCATAATTAGAGACGTTCAGAGGAATAAGATTGGTGCCTTTAAGGAAGAGAGTATAATAGAAAGTGAAGATAGCAAAGCATGGAACTAATGAGAGTATTGAGAGGGTAAGCGAAAGGTTGTTGTGCTAAGGAAGATGAAGAATGGATTGAAGAGTTGATGACCATTGGTAGAATCAAATCATTCTTTTTGGCGGTTCATAGGCTTAGGAAACGACACAACAAACAACAAACATGGGTAGTTGAGATTCTTGAGAAAAGTTGCATCAAAAACAAGGATGGTTATCGACTCACACGAAGAAATTGTGGATTTACAAGTCAATACATAAGGTATTAATTATAGTACTACATTTAAGATCGCAATTGAGGTCATGATAGACCCAATTCCCAACCAACAGTGTTCTAAATAGAGGTCGAGACGGTTGTCTAGGCGCTAGGACGGTCGCTCTACGCACCGTTTTTGCTGTAGGCGGTGGAATAGGCGGCCGACGGTGGTTTGGCAGTGTAGGCAGAGGTGAGGCAACCTAGGTGGAGGTGAGACGACGTAGGTGAAGCAATACTTGACTATATGTTTTGGAAAAACAGTTTTGCAAGTATTATGGACCTATGGTTCACTTTTACAAAGCTGAAACTTAATAAATCTTTGTTCTACACCTTAGTCATGCATAAAATATCCTTCAAATGCATATTATGCAAAAAAAAAATAGTGGTAAAATTGTAAAAAAAATGTCCAAAACGTATTAACCGCATAGGCGGCGTCTAGACCGTAGGCGGAAGGACCCTCTCCGAAGCGTACCCGCCTACCGCAATTTAAAACCTTGCCAACCAGACATGGGGCTAGCATTGGACGAAAAATACAAGATAGATATGTTACGTGTAAAAAAAAAATCATCAGAGTGGATTTATAACCAAATAATATTTCAGATACGGTACGCGTAGAAAATCTTGAAAGTGGATTTAAAACCAACTAGTATTTCTATGACCCTTAATCAAAATCGAACTTGGTGTGAATTGTGACCAATATTGACCAGAATAACCACAACAAACCTAAGAAACATATTAGGAAATACAATCTCTAATTATATCATTTTTCGTAATAACACACTTGTTATTTACATATTATCTTTATTTAGACATACACAGATTTGCATTAGGGGTTCATGTTCCCAATAAAATATTTAGATTTGAAAAGATGTGGTTGGAGAGAGGAATTTCATGATATAGTGGGAGAGTCCTGGAACGAGATTTAGTACAAGGGGGAACGAGATTAAGTATATCGGGAGGAAGTCATGTAGCAGCAAAGGGCAAGAATTAAGTGATCAGGAGAAGGGGACCATAACACAGCTCTTTTCCATAGAGTAGTAAACAATAGAAGAATAAAAACCTTCACTCATAGCTTGGGCAATAGCAGGATCTTAATCACGGGAGAAGATCAAACTAGAAATTTAGTGGACTACCTCTATAAGGAATTGTTCTGTAAGAAGGAAGCGATCAGATAGAAAGTCATTCCAGAGCAAAGGTTGGATTAGTCTAAAGAAGTGCAAACAAAAGTGAGTGAGCTAGACTCTGACTTCATAAAAGAAGAGGTGAAGCAGACAGTTTTTCAATTGGAAGCAGGGAAGGCTCCATATCCTGATGTGAGGCCCATAATCTTTTGGGATGTAGTTAAACAGATGTGATGGGAACTTTTGTCAAACTTCAGGAAGGAAGAATGGAGTTAAAAGGATCAACTACGCCATTGTAGTCCTTATAAGAAAGAAAGAATAAGAAGAAGTAAAGAGAGTTAGGACCTTCGTCCTATCAATCTAGTGAATGCAGTGTCCAAGATCGTGACTAAGGTCATCACAAGTCATCCTTGATAGTGTTGGCATGGCCTAAGAAACTATCATTAGGCTTAAAAGGGGAAGGGAAAATAAGGGTTCTTACTCAAACTTGACTTTGAGAAGGCCTATGATATAGTTGACTGGGACTGCATCATGGAAACCGTGGTTTCAAAAAAAATCGGTTGTAAATGGAGGAGGTAGATAGATTGTTGCTTATGATCGTCCAGAATCACACTGAATGGCAGAGAAGGTGGGGAAATAAATTACAAAAGGGGTCTATGGCCAAGGAGATCCTTTATCCCACTAGTCTTTGCCACTCCTTTATCCCTACTTGACTGTAACCTTCATTCTTTATTAGCATGTTAATTAGACAATTAAAATTAGTACTTAGTAGTTAAACCTTTTAATCAAGAATTTAATTAGATTAATCATATAAAAACAAAAACCATGAGAAGTCAAATTCAATTTGGATTGTTCTTCATAAGAAGAGAAATCCAAATTGAATTGGTTAAGGACAAAATAGTCAATTCACCATAATATCTTGACAACTCACCCTCCCTCTCACATGACCCTCACATTCAACCCACACCCTTCCCCTCTATATAAACACCTTCCCACCTCCTTCACTCACCATCTCCCCTCGACCCTATTAGCAAGGGAATAAGAGTTCTCATAAGGTAACCCTTGATCCTCTTCAAACTTTTTTATAACCCTAACTAGGATAAGTGTGTGTGTGTGTGTATATATATATATATGTGTGTGTGTGTGTGTGTGTGTGTGTGTGTCAAGAGGAAGGGGAGGAGCTGCAACAGACGAGCAACAGAGGAACAATAGCAGTTGCAGCAAGCAGCAGTAGTAGCAAAGCTATATATATATATATATATATATATATATATATATATATATATGTGTGTGTGTATCTATATATGTATTTATATATGTATCTATATATCTATGTATCTATATATATATATATATGTGTGTGTGTGTGTGTATCTATATATGTATATATATGTATCTATATATATATATATATATATATACTGTATATGTATATATACTCTATATCTATCTATATATATATATATATATATATATATATATATATATAGATAGATATATATATAGATAGATATAGAGTATATATACATATACAGTATATATATATATATATATATATATATATATATATATATATATATATATATACTGTATATGTATCTATATATGTATCTATGTATTTATATATGTATACTATATATCTATGTACCTATATCTATATCTATATCTATATATATATATATATATATATATATATATATATATATATATAAAATCTATACGTGTATCTATATATGTATCTATATATATCTATATATCTATATATATATGTATACTATATATGTATCTATATATGTATCTATATATATCATATATATATATATATATATATATATATATATATTATCTATACGTGTATCTATATATGTATCTATATATATCTATATATCTATATATATATGTATACTATATATGTATCTATATATGTATACTATATTGTATCTATATATATCATATACATATATATGTATCTATATATGTATACTATATTGTATCTATATATCTATATATATATATATATATACTCTATATTATCTATATATGTATACTATATATCTATGTATCTATAAATATATATGTATACTCTATGTTATCTATATGTGCATCTATATATGTATTTATATATGTATACTATATATGTATCTTATCTTATATATATATGTGTCTATATATGTATTTATATATGTATCTATATATATATGTATCTACATATATGTGCATCTATATATGTATTTATATATGTATACTATATATGTATCTTATCTTATATATATATGTGTCTATATATGTATTTATATATGTATCTATATATATATGTATCTACATATATGTGTATCTATATATGTATTTATATATGTATCTATATCTATGAATCTATATATATGTATACTATATATGTATCTATATATTTATACTATATTGTATCTATATATGTATATATATATATATATATATATATTATTTTTATATTTAAGTTTTTATATAGATATTTGTCCATCTATTAACCAGAAATAGCATAAAATTGACATAGAAATCTAGTGGGTTGAATCTACTTAATTATATTTCACCAATTAATGTAAATTATTCATTATATAGGTTCTGGACCCCGTCACACACTCTGACTTGTTTCATTTGCTTTGGATCCTAGGCGAGTACAGTCTCTGATGGTTTTCTTACTGATAATTTCTATAACACATGTAGTATTGTTGTACTTGATTCCTGACACGAAGAAACACGGACTAGCATATCTTGTGCTTTTAGACCTTGATCTTGTATAATACTTGATATTCATGTGATTCATGTATGCTAGTCGGGGCGAAAAAGTGCTAGTTTATATGTGATCATATCCTTAAATCATGTGCAAATATAATTCCTGTGCAAAGGCTAACCATACACTTCACGTATGATTAACCGGCTCCCATTGTGCAATCTTAAGTCGATCACATAATCAAACTAGTATTTCAAAACAATTAGTGACTAAAGATTTCCTTGTTGATACATGACATATTTTTCTGTTTATTCATTTTTCATGTTCATTTTTTACCATGCCTTGATGTCAGTTTATTTATCCATCATGTACTACTTTTTCTATCACTGTTTTATAGTCCTTATCATGTATTAAAACTGCTATTAGAATTGTACTCGTTCAATCCTGACTGGATAATATTTCAGGTAGCACTTAGAAGGACTTGTGCCCTATCTATTATGAATTTTTGGAAAAATAGCTTCGAGACTGATTTTACCTTTTGGAGGATCGAGGAAGGCCACAAACGGGAGACCTAGTTAAGACAATAGTTAGTTTGCAGACTTACTATAGTTGTATGATTTATGAACACAAGATTTTGTACTGTAACATTTATATACATATATATACTACAGTATGTTTCTACCTGCCTTAGTTTTGTGATTGAGTATAATATTTGTTCCCTTTATATTATGAGGTGTTGGTTATACAGTAATAGTTCCAGACAGCGTTCTACCGCCGACACTGCGGCGTAGGCTGGGCGTGCCCACGCACTCGTACCCGAACACCCAGGTGCGGGTCGTGACACGTTTTTATGGTAGCCCATGCAGGTTCGACTTCACAATTAGTATGATGTCGTAATAGTACTTAGGATTAGAGTACTATTACGAGCCTGCAATAGGATATATGATATTAGGAATAGGAAATACTCAATCACAACTAGGAATTCCATCCCTGAATTAAATTTACTAATCTTGATTACTCTAACTGATTTGACATCTTCCTTAATTCTTGTCATTCTCAAATAATATCTTATCTTGTGTCTTAATGATGTCTCCTTATTGTTTTATCATATTCCAGAATGACACCTATAACATATTCCAGAAGGACACGCGAGACCAGAGTACCCGATTGTTCAGGAGCACCTGCATAAGCCCCTCCAGTTGTCTCTGAATGTCTTTCTTCTCCTCTTTCACTTCCACCACAAGGAGGTGTACTATCAAACACTGGAGGCATGCCCACTGAAGGAACACATTTATATGAGCTCTTCAAATGTATGATGGAGACGCAGAGGGCTCAGACTGAGGCCCCAGAGGGAACAAACAAAAATGATACAAGAAAGCATTGAGAGTTCCCATCATACGGCTTTGGCATCTATGGAGAAGGTTGCATCTCAGCAACAATAGCCAGTTCAACAGAAAATGGGCAATATCTTAGACTTCAAGAAAATGGCTCATTGGGAGTTCAAGGGAACTGAAGGGATCCTATACGCGGATGAATGGCTCAAGGATATCGAGCGAATTATGCGGGTTACTCGGATACCGGAAGACCTGAAGATAGAGGCTGTAGGCTTGCAGCTTCACGATATCGCCCGCACTTGGTTCAGAATTGAGCCTAGACTTGCTAATCCAGACCTAACCTGGGACCAGTTCAAATACATTTTCAAACATAAGTTATTTCCCGTAGTAGCCCAGGGCGTTCTGGAGAAACAATTCCAGAACTTGGAGCAGGGTAGTCTCTCAGTAGATAAATATGCTGCAGAGTTCGGCAGGCTGAGCCGATTCGCAAAATATATGGTGAGAGATCCGGAGGACCGAGCTCGCAGATTCCGGCAAGGCTTGGCCCAGAAAATTCGAGTTATTATCCCCTCTAGTATCACGACTTTTGCTGGGATTGTAGCAGAAGCCCAGAGGATCGAGGTGGACATGGGCTTTAAACCCAAGCGGGACCGGAATGCGTTCGAAGGAGGCAGCGGCACGGGACCAGCAAAACGTTTCCATTTTCAGCCGAGGACTTTCCAACATCAGCAGCAGCATTGTCCTCCAACTAGATTTACGGCTCAGCCGCATCCTCAAAGACAAATCCAGCATACCCATTTTTGCCATTTTTGCAAGAAACTAGGACTTCCTGGAAAATATGCAGAAAAAGACTTTTGAGTCTGTCTATACTGTGGTTCTGCGGGACATCAGATGAAGAACTATCATATTCGAGGTGCAACAAATCAAAAGGGACCAGCTAAGCCACCTGTGACACAACAGCAAAGGGGACCTCCACTTCTAACACAACAGCAGCAATTTGTCCAGCACCAGCAGAGGGGGCACCTCAGCAGGACAGCTTTTGCTACAACTGTCGAGGAAACTGAGCCCGCTGGTGATGTTATAGCAGGTTCCATTCTTCTCGATTCTATTCCAGCCGTAGCATTATTTGATTCTGGTGCATCCCATAGTCTCATATATGTGTCTTTTGTACTTAAGCATAATTTAGTGGTGGAACCCTTGAGTAGAAACTGTAAGAACACGACTGGGGGAGGCATCATCCTAGTCAATGATGTTTGCAAGGGGTATCAGACCGTGTTTTGTCTGCTAGCTTACTCGTAATGCCACTTCCAAGTTTAAACATTGTCCTTGGAATGGATTGGTTGGGTATGCATTTCGCTAGCATTGACTGCCGCAGAGGTCGTGCTGTTTCGACCTCCAGGAGAGCCGGAGTTCGAGTTTGCTAGAAAGACAGAGAAGCCAGATCATGAAATTCTTTAAGAAGCTATAATGGAAGAGAAAGAGCTACTGCATCCTATTATTACTGAGTTCTTAGATGTGTTTCCCAAGGAGTTACCAGGATTGCCGCTAGATAGAGATGTTGAATTCTCTATTGATCTAATGCCGGGAGCAGAACCAATATCACAGCATGTTTACCGGATCAACAACAATGAGCTGGCGGAGCTAAAGAAATAGATCGATGAATTAGAAGACAAGGGATTCATCAGATCAAGTTCGTCGCCCTGGAAAGCTCCGGTACTTTTTGTGCCAAAGAAGGATGGATCGGTGCGGATGTGCATCAATTACAGGGCCCTGAACAACCTCACAATCAAGAACAAATATCCGCTGCCGATAATAGATGATCTCTTCGATCAGTTGAGTGGCGCGAAGGTATTTTCAAAGATTGACTTGATATCCGGATATCATCAGGTGAAGGTAAAAAAGGAAGATATTCCAAAGACTGCATTCATGACTCGATATGGCCAGTACGAGTTCTTGGTGATGTCGTTTGGGTTAACTAATGCCCCGGCAGTCTTCATGAACTTGATGAACAAGGTATTCCATCAGTACCTGGACAAGTTCGTGGTAGTGTTTATAGATGATATCCTTGTATACTCAAAGACGCTAGAAGAACACGAGAAGCATTTAAGGATAGTACTTGAAACTCTCAGGAAGGAGAAGCTCTATGGAAAACTCTCTAAATGTGAGTTTTTCTTAAACAAAGTGGAGTTTCTCGGACATGTAGTGACTGGAGATAGAATATCAGTTGATCCAAAGAAAATTGCTGCCGAAGAATCTTGGGCCACTCCGAGCTCTGTTGCAGAAATTAGAAGCTTCTTAGGATTTGCTGGATATTACAGAAAGTTCGTGAAAGATTTCTCTCGAATTGCAGAGCCTTTGACTAAACTCACTCGGAAAGATGTAGAGTTTGTATGGACTGAGGAATGCCAGGCAGCATTTGATGAGTTGAAGAAGAGATTGACTACGGCTCCTATTCTGACATTGCCATCGGGATCAGGAGGATTCGCCATCTATACCGATGTTTTAGGAAAGGGTTTGGGATGTGCTTTAGAGCAAAACAATAAGGTGGTGGGTTATGCATCCAGACAGCTACGGACACACGAGAAGAACTATCCTACCTATGACTTGGAGCTGGCAGTTGTCATCTTTGCATTGAAGTTGTGGAAACATTATTTGTACGGAGAGCGTGTGAAAATATTCACTGACCACAAAAGCTTGAAGTACGTTTTCACACAAAAGGAGCTGAACATGAGACAACGTAGATGGCTAGAGCTTATGAAAGACTTTGATATTGTCTTGAAGTATCATCCAGGAAAGGCCAACGTAGTTGCAGATGCCTTGAGCAGGTATCCAGTAGTTATGTGCTTGACGATGGACCGCCACTTGTTAGCAGACTTTGAGAAATTGGGTATTGAAATAATAATTCCTGGAGTTGAAATGCAGATGATGGGTATGCAGATTCAGACGGAATTGATGAACAAGATCCGGGAAACACAATATCAAGATGAAAGTCTGAGAAGTATCCGAGCTCAAGTACATGCCGGATTACTAGATGATTTTACAATTACAGAAGATGGCTCTTTACGACACGGAACGAGGCTATGTGTTCCTAGAGGAGATCTACGGGTAGAAGTCATGCAGGAAGCTCATCGCTCTCAGTATTCTATACATCCGGGAGCTACCAAGATGTACAAGGATCTAAGAGATCACGTGTGGTGGTATGGTATAAAACGAGAGGTAGCACATTTTGTTTTCAGATGTCTAGTATGCCAGCAGGTCAAAGCCGAAAGGTAAAGACCATGCGGCATTTTGAAAAAAAATTAAAAATTTTTAAATTAATTTTTCATAGCTTTCTGAAATTTTTCTGGTATTTTTACTAATTAAAACAAAGGTATTTTAGAATTAAATAATTTTTAATTATTGTTAATTAATATTAAAATATTATGAAAATAATATTTTATGGTGTAAAATGGAAAATTAGACATAGGGTAATTTTCCGGAAATTTATTGGACCCCAGAAGCATTTTTAAAGCCCTAGAAACTAAGTTGTATTTAAACCAAATTAAACCCTGATTGAACCCGGTTTATTTGAAAATAAACCAAACAGAACCGTGGTGAACCGAACCGGACCAAACCCAGCCCTTAACGGGTCGGGTCGGATCCGAATCGAACCCGACCCGGACTCGTTAACCCTAACCGAAATCCTAATCCTAATCTTACCCGGAAACACTATTCCGGCAACCGATATATCATCTCGAAACCCACGCTCCGCCGGCCGCAACCCTAGCCATCTCCTTCTCCTCCACTCGCAGCGCCGCCCCAACGAACTCCTCGACCGCCCTGAACCCTAGCCCTCGACTTCCTCCTCCTCCAGATTTCCCTCGAACCTCCACCGCCTGTCGACCTCTCCTTCGCCTAGCCACGCTCCGCCTGTCACCCCGACTCCACCATCGTCGATCCCCCGATGAGCTCCACCACCCTCCAACCTCCCCAAAGCCCTCGACCCCGTCCCCGACCCACAGCCCGACTATCTCCACCATCTCCTCCGCCCTCCGCCACCCAGGACATCGACCCCACAGCCCTCGTCGAACCCCAAACCCTCCGCCTGAGCCGCCTCGACCACCTGTCACCCCACGACCTCGCCACCCTGACTCGACCGGACCCCGTCGACGACCC
Source organism: Iris macrosiphon (assembly GCA_036927795.1). Lineage (NCBI taxonomy): Eukaryota > Viridiplantae > Streptophyta > Magnoliopsida > Asparagales > Iridaceae > Iris > Iris macrosiphon. The sequence goes on along the minus strand of JAYESA010000004.1, from coordinate 268,909,125 downwards.
GCTGCCCTAGCCCCGGACACGGCTGACCCGGACACAGCAGCTCTCAGACCGGACACGGCAGAACTCAGAACCCGGACACAGCACAGTGACCCGGACACGAAGAATCATCGTTCTACGGAGCCCTGTTCAGGTAATCCGTTCTCTCCTCGTTGTTCCGTTTTCCGTTCCGTCAGTTGTGACGCGTAGACTGTGTAACCCTCTCGATGCCCGTGCAACCCGCTCGGTGCGTCGCGTCCTGTGGCGATCGCAAACCGCGATCCAAAAACAGGAAAACCAACACCCCGTTTTCCCCCGGAACTGAGTACGCCCCGCCAAACGGGAGACTTGGTCGCGCGCGGTCTTCACCGAAACGTGCGCGCCGTTGATACGGACGTGCAGAATTTCGCAGAAGTTGATTTGGATGTGCGTGCACACCGGAATCAACACGTATCCACCGACAACGTCCCGTATCCGCCAGTTCTGGAACACGTAACTTTGTATACACACGTCGGATCGAGACGAAACTTGCGCCATCGAACTCGTAGCAATACACTGGTCCTGTGACCCAAGTTTGGTTCGATTATGAGAACGTTGAAAAAATCGCGTATCGTGGGCCCCGCGGCTCTACTTGACGGGCGATTTTGTGATCGGCTCATCGGAATCCAATTCTGGAAGTTCCGTTGGGTTCGTATCATCGTTCTGGACTTGTTGACACTAAGTTGGACAAATTTGGAGACCATTGATTCCGACACGTTTTTCGGTGCAAAGCGGCCCACATGTGGACCCCGCCTTGACCAGAAACTGTCATTTTTGCCTATGTGTCCAAATTGGACTTAAGGACATGCGTTTTTAGCTATTTGATATTTTCTGAATCTGATGGTGATATTTATTTCAGCAACCGAAGGAGTACCTGCAAATTCCACTGAGACCAGAGCTACAGTTGGAGCCAGAACCCCAGGCAAGTGTACCTTGCCATATTTGCAATATACTGATTTATATTATTCTCTTGTTTTATTCCAGTGATCTATATGCTTAACCTAGGACCGTGTGACATTACTTAGCGTCCGATTAATAGTCGGGTGCCAACACCGTACGCGGAGTTGTGTAACGTCATTTAGAGATGGATATCGAGACCCTTTACATTCTCGTGCTTGCATTATCAAGTACGTTATAACCCAGGACACCTGATACTATTCATGAGACAGAATCTTCATGAGATATTCATGGTGATTCTGTATAGGATACAGATTTCATGACATATACTTTATTCATATGCTTAGATCTTATTTTGACTTGCTGCATTAGTTATGATCTTGCGTGTCATGGACATGAGACGTGTGATTACATGGGGTGGGGAAAGATTTACCATACAAAAGGCTGATTATATATATATATATATATATTACTTTACTAGAAGTGCCTTAGACTCTGACACAGAGCTTTGGTACATTACTGGCCCTTCGAGAGAATACTGCTATAGGTTTCTCCGACACATCCTATAGTAGTCTCAGCCCGAGTATGACTAAAACTCTCACTTGCATATCACTTAGCTGGTTATATAGTTTACTCTATTGTTTCATTTATTGCTGCACTGCATTTATTTTGGCATGAGTTATTTTGTACCTTGCTATGTCCCCTGAGGACCTGGATCCGGATTATGTCCCCAGGATTAGCAGACGAGATCGATCCCGAGGTATACGGAGCAAGAGCATTAGCAGGAGCAGGAACAGGAGCAGGCACTGGAGCAGTACCAGATCCAGTAGACGAGTGATCCCCGAGGATATCTTCTGAGTATATGCTTTATCCATACTCAGTATTTGCAGTTGTTATCTTTATTTCTGTATCTTGACTATTGTATCAGACTTGTTATCGGGTTGTTCCCCGATTTAATTACTTGTGACTTGATGATGTTTTATTTTCTCTTGTTGATATTGATGTATTCATTCTGTGGATGAGATTAGTAGACCCTTATTGTTATATTACAGCTTAAGTACGCCCCGATGGATCCATTAAATTGGGTTTGTCCATCGGTGTGTGCTGCTGGCCATTGCCACGTGTCTAGTCCCTCGATATTTCGAGACTGGGGCGTGACACTACTTGGGAGAGAGGATGAGATGCGTGAGCGATACCCATACATATTTGAATTTTGAGATATTTCTTCTTTCTTTCTGTATGATCTACTTTAAATTTCGATTACAAAATTTTTCTAAGGGGAGTAGATTTATAACTTTCATTCTTTATTATCATGTTAATTAGACAATTAAAATTAGTACTTAGTAGTAAACATTTTAATCAAGAATTTAATTAGGTTAATCATATAAAAACAAAAGCCATGAGTAGTCAAATTCAATTTGGATTGTTCTTCATAAGAAGAGAAATCCAAATTGAATTGGTTAAGGGCAAAATAGTCAATTCACCATAATATCTTGACAACTCACCATCCCTCTCACATGACCCTCACATTCAACCCACACCCTTCCCCTCTATATAAACACATTCCCACCTCCTTCACTCACCATCCCTCATCTCCCCTCAACCCTATTAGCAAGGGAATAGGAGTTCTCATAAGGTAACCCTTGATCCTCTTTAAAAATTTATAACTCTAACTAGGATAAGTGTGTATATATATATATATATATATATATATATATATATGTGAGTGTGAGTGTCAAGTGGAAGGGGAGGAGCTGCAGCAGAAGAGCAGCAGAGCAACAACAACAGTTGTAGCAAGCAGTAGCTGCAGTAGAAGACAGTAGCTGGAGCAGCAGCAGCAGCAACAACAAGCAATAGCAAATCTATATATATATATATATATATATATATATATATATATATATATTGTATATATATATGTATCTATATAACATATATATATGTGTGTATCTATATATGTATACTATATTATATTTATATATACATCTTACATATATGTGTGTATCTATATATGTATTTATATATGTATCTATATATCTATGTATCTATATATATGTATACTATATATGTATCTATATATTTTATATATATGTATACTATATTGTATCTATATATATCTATATATATCATATACATATATATCTACCTATATATCTTTTATATATATATATATATATATATATATATATATATATAGATACTCTATATTATCTTTATATGTATATTATATATCTATGTATCTATATATATATATATATATATATATATATATATACTCTATGTTATCAATATGTGTATCTATATATGTATTTATATATGTATCTATATATCTATGTATCTATATATATGTATACTATATATGTATCTATATATGTATACTATATTGTATCTATATATGTATACTATATATCTTATATATATGTATATATATATGTATTTATATATGTATATATATATATATATATGTATCTACATATAGGTGTGTGTGTATATATATATATATATACATTATTTTTATATTTAAATTTTTATATAGATATTTGTGTATCTATAAACCAGAAATAGCATAAATTGACCTAGAAATCTAGTGGGTTGAATCTACTTAATTATATTTCACCAATTAATGTAAATTATTCATGATTTAGGTTATCTGGACCCCGTCACACACTCTGACTTGTTTCATCTGCTTTGGACCCCAAGCGAGTACAGTCTCTGATAATTTTTTTACTGATAATTTCTATAACACATGTAGTATTGTTGTACTTGATTCCTGACACGAAGAAATACGGACTAGCATATCTTGTGTTTTTAAACCTTGATCTTGTATAATACTTGATATTCGTGTAATTCATGTATGCTAGTCGGGACGGAAAAATACTAGTTTATATGTGATCATACCCTTAAATCCTGTGCAAATATAATTCATGTACAAAGGCTAATCATACACTTCGTGTATGATTAACCGGCTCCCATTGTGCAATCCTAAGCCGATCACATAATCAAACTAGTATTTCAAAACACTTAGTGACTAAAGATTCCCTTGTTGATACATGACATATTTTGCTGTTTATTCATTTTTCCTATTCATTTCTTACCATGCCTTGATGTCAGTTTATTTATCATCATGTACTACTTTTTCTATCATAGTTTTATAATCCTTATCATGTATTGAAACTGCTATTAGAATTGTACTCGTTCAATTCTGACTGGATAATATTTCAGGTGGCACTTAGAAGGACCTATGCCCTATCTATTACGGATTTTTGGGAAAATAGCTTCGAGCCTGATTTTACCTCCTGGAGGATCGAGGAAGGCCGCAAGCGGGAGACCTAGTTATGACAATAGTTAAAGTTTGCAGACTTATTATAGTTGTATGATTTATAAACACAAGATTTTGTACTGTAATATTTGTATACATATATATACTACAGCATGTTTCTACCTACCTTAGTTTTGTGATTGAGTTTAATATTTGTTCCATTTATATTATGAGGTGTTGGTTATACAGTACTAGTTCCAGACAGCGTTCTACCGCCGACACTGCGGCGTAGGCTGGGCGTGCCCACGCACTCATACCCGAACACCCGGGTACGGGTCGTGACATTGACAAGCTAGACCTACTGGACAAATCAGCGATCTTAGAAAATCCTCCATACGTAGATGATAATTTATTATTTGTTATTGGCGATCTCTATCAGATTAGGGTGCTTGAGGTATTATTTACTCTTTTCAGTTACGATCGGGACTCAAGATCAAATATGATAAGAGTATGGCAGCTGATTTATGTGGGGATTATAGCTTGTCCATTTTCTCGCCTCTATATTTAATTGCAAGATCCAGATGTTCGCAGTTGATTTATATGGGGATGATAGCTTGTCCATTTTGTAGCCTCTATATTTAATTGCAAATCTAGATTTTCCGACTCAATTACCTAGGCTCAACGTTGAGAGCTAGGTTGCCTAAGCGAGTAGACTGGGAGACAATAATACCAAGGATAGATGAGAGGCTGCAAGGATGGGAAGGAAAACTCTTGTTCTAGGGAGGTAGACTCACTTTCAGAAACTCGGTCCTATCCACATTATCATCATGCTACCTAGCTTATTACACTATGCCAATATGGGTGATCAACAAGATTGACAAGATTAGGAAAAGATTTTTTTGTTGGAGGGTGGCACATCTCAAGAAAAGTATTACAATCTCGTTAAATGAGGGGCATTATGTAAATTAAAGGAGGTTGGGGAGTCTTTGGGCCATTAATATTGGGACATGAATCGGACTTTGTTGGTCAAATGGTAGTGGAAGATATGGTCAGACAAAGACAATACACTTGTTAAGACCATTAAAATGAGTTATGGCGGCAAGGTAGGAGTTAGGAGAAAGGCCGAAAGAAATACGGGTAATAAATCTGGATTTCGGATAGAACACTCCATGGTTTGAGAAATCTTTCTCACTTGTACAACTTTTACTTTCGGGATAGAATTTGTTTTTGAGATGACCCATGGTGTGGGGAGATTTCCCTTAAATCCCAATTTCCATCACTCTACGAAGAGTCTTAGTTTAAATTGGAGTCAATTTTCCTTCAATGGAGAGAGGGCAATGGAGACCCTAATTCATGCGTACCCTAAGAGATTCCCTAGGTAGGGAAAGAGAGTATTGAATTATCTCCAACAATGGAGTCCATCATAACTAGATGGGAAGATCGTTGCTCTTGGAGATGAGATTCCATTGGCAATTTTTTCGTTAAATCTCTATATAAAATTCTCAATAACAGAGGTTTGAATACAGACTAGGCCACGTACATTTGGTCAGTCAAAGCTCCTACACAAGTATGAGTATTCATGTGGCTCATATGCAGGGACAATCTAATCAAAAGAAAATGTATATACCACAAGGAATCAGAAGCAGAACTTCTTCTTAAGTGCAAGATAGTGTGTCACTGTGTCCAATTTGGGAAGCCTAAAAGGAGCAAATTCAAATCAGTGGCCATCCAGGATCAATTAAATCTTTATGGGGTACATGGAGGGATCCTAGAGTAAAGCTAGAGATCGATGGCTTTGAGATATTGTAATTGCAGCCATCTGTTGGGGGTACAGGTGGAAAGAGATAATAGGATATCCAATAACAAATATAAAATTGTCCAATAGCTTGCTTCTGACATTTTCTCTAACATTCCTCTTGGATACGGGATGCTCTAGAGAGGGGTAAGAAGAGGCAGAGGCGAGGCGAGGCGAGGCGTACTATACAGGACACTGTTCAACCGGAAGCGACAGAAGACTTAAAGAGGAAATCCAACATCATATAGCACCTTAACCAATGTGGCTTCTACTATTGCCGATGAGAAGACATTTTGTACAGTGTTGTGTGGAACTTTTGTGTTCATTTAGTTTGACTCTGTTGTAATTAGTTTATAAGAGGCTTTGGGTTGTTTTGTTAAAAATCTCTTTGATGAAACACGGGGAGACATATCCACCACCGATTCTCTAAAAAAAGGATCTGTAATCATATCAATAAATGAATAGGACCACATATTCCCCCCTCTTCCTGTCTTCCAACTTGCCCAAATATGGACCCCAGCAATAGTTTTCACTATATCTTCGTAGAAGTCCTTGTAAACTTGTTCATTACAAAATTTTTTAATGGAGATATAAAGCCAATCATCATGTCACATAGATGAAGATCAAAGAGGACACAAGTATATCACTCTCTATTTTTTCTTGCGATTTCCATATATCTATATCCTAGATACAGTAAATCTTGGCAATGCAGCTGAAGCTTCATCTCCAACTCTACTCCCACCCCCTCTTATGGTAACAATACAATGGGTGACGCTAAAGGGAAAATTATCCAATTCTTACTTTGAACATGCAATAAAGCAACAAAGGTGGAATCCACAGTCGAAGTAGGTGTAATCATCAGCCTCTTTCACTCTGTTGAAATCCGATAGATTTTAAGTGTTTAGTTGACTAAAAGTGCTTGAAACTTGGTTTCTTCTGATTTCAGAACCTTCACCACATTTATGACTGTTTCAATCCCTCTCCTTCCGGCAGATTGTCCATGCTTTATTTAGCATGACCTAACCCTATCGAATCCCCCAATAAGCCCAACTCTTTAAAGGATTCAGATGAATGCAGACTCCCGACCTGACATGGGTACAAGTTGCTCAACCATTTCCAGGTTTTATCCAAAAATCAACCAATTTTGCAGGTCTCATGGTTATAAAGAATATCCTTTTCCAAACACACCTTTGTCTTGTCCACTAATAAATCCGATTCACCACACCACATAAAAGCAAAAACTAAAAACTTTTTTCTCCATGTATCTTTGTGAATTTATGTTACATCAACAGATTTCAAACTACCTATGATCACCGTATTTAACATAAACCTCAAGCTTGTAAGCATTAGTCCCTATAGAACTTGATTTACTACAGCAAGAAAAAACTACCATATATATGAAGGTATAACTTCTAAGAGAACTGGCAGACCAATAGGACACGGCTGCCAAGACATAATAAATGGCATTACCATTTTGAATAAAGTCCAGAAACAAATAGCCTTGAATAGTTATAAAGTGGAAAATATTTTAAATATTAACTAAGAAAAGCTCACATTGATCATGAATAAAGGAACCCAAATCTCAACAAAGTATAAAAGATCAGTACTGCTACATTCTTTACCAAGAAACAGAAAGCAGTAAGAAATGGAAATTTTAGGAATTAAGAAACCATTAATTGCACCCAAATGCAATAAAAAAAATCTGCCACTCTTTACATCTACTAACTGTGACAAAAACAATAACCAAACCAGTTCCAAGGCTCTGGGCCAATATATTGTCCCACAACCTAGCAGATGACCTTGTTTATGTCAGAGGTATGCAACCATTGTCAAAATATGGCATTGAATAGACAATAAGACAGGAACTACAATGGAAATACATCCCATAAGAAACTTTGAAGAATATGGCATTGAATAGACTATAAGACAGGAACTACAAAGGAAATACATCCCATAAGAATTTTGAAGATGATACATCAAAAAGCGTATAGCATGAAATTTAGGAAATAAGTAATAACTCACCACTGTAACAACTAATACCAAAAGGTTGTGGGACAATAAGACAGGAACTACAATTGTCAAAATATGGCATTGAATAGACAATAAGACAGGAACTACAATGGAAATACATCCCATAAGAAACTTTGAAAATGATACATCAAAAAGTGTATAGCATGAAATTTAGGAAATAAGTAATAACTCACCACTGTAACAACTAATGCCAAAAGGTTGCGCATGCCACTACGTCCCATCTGGGAAAGCAAAATAGCAGCTAAAACATGCAGAGACCTTAAACCACTTTTTTTTCTTCTTGTCCTTTTCACAGGGTTATTGCTTACACCATTTTGGCTATTACTAACAGGTGCAGGATCAGAGGGATCAGGTCTAATAGATTTGTTTTGCTGCCATGACCGCATGTATGCAACAGCTCCCCCAGCCACAAGAATGCCAGTGGCTGCAGCAAGTGTTTTCCTGTTTGGAAAATACCGCTATATAAACCAAAAGATGCAATATGGGCAAGTCTGAGTACGAATAAAAGGAGCAAACAAATTACTGTTTAATCAGCACTTGCTAAAATTGACAAGAACCTATTAAATCTCTATTTAGTATGACATGAAGATATAATAGACTAGCTTAAGAAAAAGGGGAAACCAAAATACAGTTTTTGATAACAGCATCAAATAAAAAAAAAAGCAAGACATTTTGAATCGGTTCAGGTTAGCTTTCTCCCCCGAAAAGCCGGAATCTTTTCCTTTTGGAAACTGTAAAATAAACATCAAATTACAAATCTGTTCTCCAATAATATTATCACAACTTGAACTGCATGTATATCATGAAAACTTCCAAGAGCTGCTGCTTTCCTCCTCTCCATCCTCCACCAATGTGCCTAACTCCAAAAATATCAAAAGCCCCAGCCACTTGCTTAAAATTATCAGACAGAAAAAGTGGGCCTCCAAGCATATTTAAATATATAAATTCATCAGAAATTATATTTTATGTGAACAACTGCCAGTGTTTAGAACATCCAAATAGGACGGCTTTAATAAAGCATATACATCCTATGACCTATCTTCTCCACAACAACCCCTTTTCTACTCAAAAACCTTAACCGTATATAATCACTTATAAGCATATTTTACATTATTATCACATAATTACGAAAAGCCATAAGAATGATTAAAACAATGCAACTGTCAACAAAGCTAACATCGAGCAGTTGTCAGACTCAACAAGATATAATAGCATATGACTATAAGAACAAAACCAGTAAACACAATGAGTAATCATCTACCAGTTAGAATAAATAACAAGCTACCCTCTGATAACAATCAGAACATAAGAGTAACTAGTAGTAGCCTACTATTGGCGAAACAAAGTACGGGTAGAAATAAATAAATAAAAGAGCAAAGCAAGGAGCATAGGACAAGAGAAAGAAGAGAAGAAGAAATAAGAAAGAACTAGCAATAGGACATAGATGTTCAGCAGTCAACAACAACTGCTTGGCGATAGAACCTCATCTGCTTGCTAGTGGGACTTCAAAAGGGACGAAGTAAAGAAAGGATTTCCAGTCAGATGTTGGTTTGCAATTTGGGTTGATTACAAGACCTAAATCTCTCAATTCAATATATGGAACCTTATTATTAGAAGTTTAACACATGCACCAGTAACTAACAAGTAATTGATAACCAAAGGAATAGAAGATAAAATTAATACATCCGATTCTCCAGAAGGTGGAACGGTCAATGTCCTAGGGGTTAGGAGAACAGCTTATGGGCATAGGCAGCTGCATTTTAGTACACATGTTCTGTTTAACTATATCTCACTTCAGTAGCCCATCATACCTGACCCAAAAATCTCCTGCTTTATCATTTTTCATATTTTCCAATTACTATATCAACACTATCTACGGACCCTACGTTGAACCTCTCTTCCACGGAACCACCAAACCAAGCCACCAAAAAAATCCATCATTGGAACTCCAGGTCCTCCCATCATTATCCAACACAGAATGGATGTGTAAAATAAGTATCAATCCAAGAAGCATATGGACTATGGAGATAAAGGCTACTCCTTCATAACTTAACAGCACGAAGAGGAGTTCTTAAGCCCTGATGAATGGGCTAGCGAGACTTTAACTCCAATCTATAGCAAATGCTGGGAACAATAGACTGAAGTGAAGGCGAGTGAGGTGAGGTGTGGTTTTAGAATATGCTTAGGATGGGGTCAGATAAAACTGGCATGATGTACATGGACAGCTACGAAAGAAAAAGGTACGATGGCCAAAATGATGTATTTACTACCTATTATGTTATGCTTAATTCTCCTCTTAAGGAAATTAGGAGGATAGTCTCGATGTACCCTGTTAAATTTGTTAGACAACAAAAGTCACTATCCTAATTTTTGGGGCAGGCAAAATGAATCCTAACTTCCACTCTGCTCGGGCCATCTCCTCCTAACAGTAGCAAATGAAATATATTTCGTAACAGTCTTAATCCATGTGCTTAGGTCTACTGTTAAGTCTAGGGGATCTTTGACTAATATTCTGTCAAAATTTCTAATTGGCTAAGACGGTTATCTCCGTTGCACATGTTCATACCGTCTGACGATTTTCCCTCATATTCTCCTCATTTGGTGCAACCTTCAACTTCCCACAGATGCATCCTCTTGAGTGTGTTGCTCATTGCTGACCGAATGAGGACTGGCCATATATGTAATTTTGTTTCTTGTCACAGCCATTTATTCCAGTGAGCCATTTATTCCAGTGAACTTGTCATGAATGTTTGACTACAACAGAGTTGTATGTGTGTTGAATGCTTAAGATCCTCTGGTACTTCTGCGCATGTATTTGTAGTACTCTTATTACAGCAGAGCTTGAGAGCATCTTGAATAATATTATCATTCCCCTCTAAAGGTCACAATATGGTTGGTGTAAGGGGTTGCTCACGGAGATCATCGGGGTGAAGTGGGATTGTTACGCCGAAACATAACGGGTCAAGTGAAGTTGATAGCTAGAGCACAAAAGCAAGAGACTGAGATCGTCAATATACTTCAAGCATCTTTTTTCGGATGACCAAGTCCAATGTTCAAGGAAAACTCACGACAAATTTCATTCATGAATGGGAGCCTGATGTATGGAAGGATCCGACTAAAGAGGCAAGATCCAACTGAAGGAGGCATAAAATATGGCTCATTAATATTTAGTTAGTTTCCAATTTAGTTATTTTATGATTTGGTAATTTTCTATCATTTTCTACTTAAGTCATTTTAGGGTTTTGTTTCCAAATTTTCCTATATTTATACAAGCCTTTAAAAGGCACCTCATGTATGGAGCTTGAGAACATCTTGAATAATATTAGCATTCCTCTCCAAAGATTTCTATGGTGGATTCCAATTGTCCTCGTGGATTCGAAACTCGTGAATTCGGAAGCCAAGGATGTTTCTTCGAGCGGCCCGAGTCATCAACTTTGCTCAACCAGCTGCGCGTTTTGGTGTAGCAATCCAACCACGCCACTGTCATCTCCAACGGCAACCCCCCTTATACCAACCCGTATCATGACCTTGTGATACATTAATTAGTTAACAGGAGTTCTCAGCTAACTGGACGAGTTTATATGCAAATCATTAGCAAAAGATAAGCACCTACATGTAAATTGATACAACGGAAGATGGTAGTTGTATGTGTAGAAGAATAAAGTATGATTTAGTCTATTTTAGATTATTATGTCATTTAGGTCTATCAGATTTAATCAAATATTTTTGTTAGCGCTATAAAGGACATGATCCTCAACAATGTCGAATGGTAGAAGAGGATTCAAACATACGACCCCAAAAATTTGGGATAAAGAATTTGTTGTTGTTGTATATTTAATCAGAAAGTTGTTCTATATTACTTATTTAGCGATTGATTATGCTTTGTATTCTTAGTTATTGTAACTAAGGATCTCTCCTTTAGGTGGTTGTTACCTACAAATGGTTTTTCTCTACCAACTTATGGTTAACCAACATGATATTTGAGCAAATCCATGATCCTCAAAGGAGAGGTCGAGACAGTACCCACTTCGGGTGTTTCTTCTTCCGATGCTTTCACCATTATCCTTCTTCTGGTTTCACTATTATCCTTTTTCTCCGACGAGTAGGTAAGAGGTGTAGGATGAAAATGGAAAGGAAAAAAAATAGCATTTAGATAAAGATGGAAGAAAAAATATTCGAGAGGGTTGTCTGGCACGACGGTAAGACTTGTTGCTTGCATCCTTGAGAATGAAGGTTCAGAGTCATGGAAACTTCTCCATATGTATAGGGATAAGGTTGCGTACATCTTGACACTTTCCTGATCCTGCATAGACGGGAGCCTCGTGGCACTAAGACACTCTTTTTATGAAAGAAAGAAAAAAAAAATTGAGTATAATTTTAAACGTCGAGGTACCAATGTAGTTTTCTACAAAGTATCAAAGCATGGTTCATCTTAGACCTAGATCTCTTCTTTCCATCGAAATAATTCTTACCAGAATAAAACACCTCTCCATCATCAAGAAAATCCAAACATAATTTATTCTTCTACAATAGTAAGAATACCAAAATATAGGGAGTTCTATGCTAAAATCCCTTGTACCTACTACTTAAAACTAAGAATGGGTTCTGCTCCAATTATGCAATATATGGAATTTGCATTTTTCTTCTCTATTTTATTCCTATCGTGTATGTGTTGGCAAAAAGAAAACTGGCCATGTTATGTATTAGCTGGTAGGATGGCCTACCTCAATATTTTTGCAGAATATTCACTAAATTTTCTGTCAAAAAGTCAACACTTTGATTGGGTTCTGCTTGGTTAGTTTTTGCAGAAATTTACTAAATTTTCACTAAATTATTCTTTTCAAAGAGAGAATAAATGAACACATAAATAATGTGAAATAATCAATATCACAGGATCCTTAGTGTTGTATTTTCTCATTCTTTAGATCCCATTTTCTGAAGTAACTCCTGAATACTGAAGGCATAGCTGCATGGTTTACCACGTCAATATCTCCAAATGCTCCTATAGAAAAAGTTAAATTCCATAATTGTTTTTGCAGAATGCTTGCTCCCGGGAGAAAGTAAGTGGAAGGAAAGAAAAGAAATGTAAGTGGCAAAGTGTAGAAACAGGATCCATCCTAAATGATCCAATTTTCTTTTCCTTCAGTTTCATTGCAACCAAATACGTCCATAAGAAATATTAGTCAATGAACATCTACATGTGTAACATAAAAATAGAACAATTTCAAGTACCTCCTAGATGCCAAAAAATTACGCCCATGTTCGGTTAAGGGCAGTAACTGTAGAGAAGGCATATCTTTATAACGATTCCTCCAAATATCAATTATCCGTGAAATTTTCCTCAAGAAGATGAAGTCATAAAGTCAGGTGTAGAACAAGGGGATACGAGCTATGCAGCTACTGTCTGACCCTATAATAGCACACAAAAAGACATTGAATTATTAAGAAGTTATGTGACATAAAAGAGAGGTCTTAATAAAGAAGGCATTTGACAGATATAGAGTGCAAGTTAAGCAAGGATGGACACAACAGAGTATAACAAAAAAATAACTTTAGCTCCTACAACAGATAAACCACAGATCTGTAAGTGAAACATAAAATAAGTTGGATAGAATTAGGATAAACAAAGTCAGACACCTCATGGTATCGAGAAAGTTATTACTGATTTCATGACAGGATTCTTGTGTGAGTATCAGAATTTCAATTTCTGCTAAGAACTTGTACAAAATTGTCACAAAAGAAGCGTATAATGCATAGACATATCAATTTGCAACAAAATGCATAAGCAAGCAGTTTTTCATGCATAATAGAAGTTTGCAGAAGAAGATAAAGAATGTCACAACAGTTCCTGGTTCAAAAAGTTATTACAGTTTCAGGTCAAGAAAGCTAAACAGTTTCTGGTTCAAAGAAAGATAAGCAGATATGAACTATTTCAGGAGCTCTTGTCCGTGATCAAAGTGGAGTTCAGTAAAACACCCACATAGAATTTCTTGGATATGGTGACAATGTCAAAAGGCATACTGAAAAGAATGAAGACCCTCAACCACAAGTAACAAATTTTTCATCAGCATACTCTTGTTGGAAACACACATAAATGCATGTGAGTTGTAATATGAGAGCATAATTACATGATACTCATATTCTTAAAACATCTCTTCAGAAGCAGGCCATCCCCATCTTATATATTCTCTCAACACAAAACAAAATATTGACATTCAGTGTTGTATTATCACTTGACCCTTAGGAAGCATTGTGATAAGTATTCTACTTATGGAGGCTAACTAAATTTCTTATGCCGGGTTGTTATTGTATGCACAACATTACAACTTTGCTTGTAGCAACTAAAGTTGTCAATCTGTGTATGCGAACTGCATCTGTTTATTTCCCTGTAATTTCATTTAAGTTGTAAGCCAGATATACAAGCTCAGTCAACACCATTTTGCCCATGCAGTACCATTCATGCTAACTAGAATTCTCAGAACATTCGTTCAGGTACCTTGAAAAGTAGTCAAACCAATAAAAATCAACTGATATAGCAGCAGCTGTCCCTTTCTGTAACCACCGTGGTTGAAATTGCAAGGGTTTGGTCCCCAGTAGCAGCAAGCATCCTTGCAAGGGCACGAATAGCATGCAGACAAGCGCTTCTAAGTTGTTTTAACTGTACCACTTTCATGCAGCTTTTGACTTTAGCAGCAATATCCATTTTGTCATACACACATATGACACTCTTTTTATGGACGTTTAGTCAAACTATGAGAAAGTTGAAACAACAAAGACAAATCAAGAAGCTAGGATTGTTTTCGTTACTATTATAGATGAACCAAGAATCTAGAACTGTTTCCTTTACTATGATTGTACATTCTTCATGATAGCATAACTGAGGACTTCATTGAACAAGGATAATTGATGTGATGATGCTTCTGGAATACCATATAAAAATACCTACAAGTTACAGAAAAGTTTTAAAATTGGCATATAGAACGATTAATACTTCATGGAATCATGGATCAATTTGGCAATGAAAAAAAGACTAGAAAATTGAGTATAAGAAAAACGAACGTACAACCGAAGAAGCGGCAAAGTAGTAAAAGTGAGGACAAAAAAGAAGCACCACTCCTCAAAGTTAGAGGTGGCGCAGTTGAGGACAACATAAGAGCATTGTAACAGACAGAATGGTGGTTCAGTTATCAGTGGTATGTAGTTAGATATGCTGCTAGGATAGGGGCAACCAAAATGGCCTGGGCTCGGTGCTGATGTATAAAGAAAGGAGGCAACCAACATGACCGGAACTGAAGTGATCTGGTAAAAGAGACATGAAAATTGCTCATGTAATGGAGAAAAACAATTAGAGAATCTAGAGATGAGTGAATAAAAAATAGCCTGTAGCCAACTTAACGTTTGGGACAAAGGCATCACATCTGTTCTTGATCTCATTGTCGTTTTTATTTTCTCATTCTAGTGCAGTTCTGCCTCTGTGCTTGTTAGTTAGAGTAAGTCAGCACCCTGTTTGCACCTGCTCCCATCGGCCTATAGATCTAGGGTTTGAGAATGCATAGGATTGTATCAGAGAAAACCTAATCTGGTTGAAGCTGACTAAGTCATTGTTTCTCTAAGTTATAAAATTTCCTCAATCTTAGGTATACATAAGAAGATATCTCAACCCATACTAGCTTCCAGTTATAAGTCACCGAGTTCCTTAATTGAAATCTGTACCGCGTCCAAACCAAGGTTCAAAGTATCGGTATCAGAATCGGTATCGGACCATTCCTATGGGTATCGGGATCGGCGGTATCGGTAGTATCGGCGGTTTCGGATCGGAGTATTGGATTTTTTGGTATCGAAAAGCAAATAACTATTAGTAAATTATTAACATTTTAGAGAATATATTTTATACATTTATGTATAATTTAAAGTATTTCCAGTATTGTTTCTTAGTATTTTTGATATTTAATGAAATAGTAGTCACCCTTGTCGATTGACTTATATGTGATAGATAAGTTTACCTCTTTTATATATTTTTACAACCTTACTATGTACACCATTGCTAATTGGTCTTTTTAATTCAATTTTATTTGCCGAATTGACCGGAAAAGAGACCTCTAATGTCGGTATCAGTCAATATCGGGTATCGGTCGGTATCGGATCGGGACATGCCAAACTGTATCGGTATCGGCCGTATCGGATCGGTATCGACTGATACTTCAAACTATGGTCCAAACACTAATTTATATTATAGAGAATATGTCCAATAAAAGTTTATGATGTCGTATACCATTTCAATGCAATTCAGATCTATTTAGCTTACCTTTAATTATACCAATGGATACTCTAGATACCACTTCCATCACAACCATAAATCAAAGATGTATTTTTCCAAGCTAAGATGAAATTGCCCATTGCTTACTCTCATTGGTTAGTGCTCTTCTTAATGTGTACTACTTACTATTAGTCATAAGTGCTAGACATTTGTCTTTAGTTATGTGAAGTATTCACAACATGTCATGATGCTTGATTTGTAAATGAAATCATTGTTGATAAACCTTATCATTCTCTATATCTGTTTGGAATGGAATAGTTACAGAATTTTGCATGACAGTAAACATGATAAGATAATCGGATGGTAGAACTTGGAAGCTCTGCTGAATTAGAACTTGGAAGCTCTGCCGAATTGGACGGTAGATCTTGGAAGGAATCAGAGGTGAGGCTCAAGCTTTGCGAAAGATCACTCCTACTTCTTCCTTTAGGCATTTCTTCGAACAAGTGAGTGGCTACGATCTCCAATTCCTTAATCTCTTACTTCTTACTAAAATTACTCTCTCTAATAATCCCTCTTTTATGTCCATATGATCATGATACCATAGTAAAGTTAACCCAGACTAAAAGAGATTACAATTATGCTTTTATGTTGGATTCATGATATTATAGACTGCTGGAACAACTGGTATGAACTAGTACAATTGATACAGAACTTATGGTGGAATTTACTATCTTTATGTTAGTGTGTTGGTACGCTAATAAACAAGGCTATGATGACTGATTAAACTATTTGTTAAAAGAGAATTATAGAATAACTTAAAAGAACTGATACTTCATTTGGGTGGAATGTAGACTTTATAATGATGATGATGTGTGTGTAATATTCTAAGCCTTAGTTAATGATAATATTATTGTGGAAATATTGGGATTCTTGTCGCCATTTAAGATGACCCTGGAAGGGAGACTTTGTATACAAACGATGACTTGAGAAATGTGGAAATAATAAGACAGTAGATGGAATGATGTTGTGTAAATCTTATGCTTTCATTGTTATATTTTTTATTTTCATAGGTACTTGCATTTGGATGTTCATGGACAACTTGTACACAAGGTTTCATTCTTACCAAAGCACCGGATCAGTATCGACCTAGGGGGATGGTTATGTTCGTGTAAGGTGGATATGCACGGATATTACAAGACCTTTAGTAGGACAAGCTACATTACTAGAAGGGACGAAGTAATACTGTTGACAAAGTCCGAATTGGTGAGATACGTCAGTGACCGTCATATAAACAAAAAGCATTGCTAACAATGGTTTTGCAGGTGCAGAACATTATAATCTCTTGTTTTGTAGGAAAAGACCTTAGTCGTGGCTAAGAATTGGTATAAATGATGTCTTTCGTATTATACTCATTTTAATGCCTGCAAGTACAAATAATTGTGTTATAGTTTGAATGAAAAGAAAGGAAAGGATATGTTATGGAAATAACTCAAAATGAATAGAAATATCACTATTAATGAATGTTCAGATGATTATTGTGTTTGATTTAGGTGGATTTTTTGTTACCACTAACATGTGCATCGCATTACAATTCCTAGAAGGTGTTTATTTTATTTTAATAAAAAAGGACATGATGTATGGAATCTTGTCATTTATTTTATGTTTATGTATTGTAACCCATAAGGGGCTTTCCTTGGAAAGAACCTCACTTTTTCCGCTGCAACTTTGTTATTCAATGATTAATAAGTTATAATTATATTCATTTTTTTGTTTATTCCCTTGTAACAACCTTGATAATTGAGATGTTTATTTAGAACTATTATATCTATTACATTGTACAAGTGCAAATTAGACTCATACGGCATCAAATCCAGTTGAACTCAATATTTGAAAATTGGGACGTGACATATTGGTATCAGAGCTTTAGGTTCACTTCCTTGGACTCATTGATTCCTTTGATTGTTTCCTTATCCCTCGATCATCCCTTTGATATGTTTATAAAATGGAAGTTCCATACATTAAGTCCATAACATTTTATAATGCTAATAAAATTTGTTATGTTGGATAGCAACAAGGAACAACCCGAGCAGTTCCAATATGGTTGTAGAGACTGAGCAGTTCCAATATGGTTGTAGAGACTGACCCGATGGAGATGATGGCTTGTATGTTTGAATCGCAACAGAAACAAGTGGACACACTTCAATAGATGGTCGAGACCTTGACTAAGAATCATAATGTTGTTGCTACAACCGAGAATGGCATAGTTGAGATTGAGGAGACTCACCATGTCGCTAACACAAATGTTGCAGCCAGAGTTACAGATTTCAAGAAGATGAAACCGTCGCAATTCAATGGCACCAAAGACCCAATAGATTGGCTCACTGAATTAGAGAATCTTTTTTAGGCCCTCGGCATTGAAGGATCCAAAATAGTCATGTAACACTCAAACTGTGCATGAACACATATGACCGGTGAAAATCAAGGAAAATGATACTCGGCGGAGTAAACCGAGAAATCAAGATCACTTAGGCTATGTTCAAGAAGGCGTTCTTGGATCAATTCAATCCTCCAGCTAATCGCAAGAGGAAAGAAAAGAGTTCCTCTATATTGAGCAAGGGACCATAACAATTTAAGTCTCGTTTCACTTAGTTGTCCAAATTTGATGTCTTATTGATGCCCAACGATGAAAAACGAGCGTGTAGATTTGCAAACGGTGTACGGCAAGACTACCAGAAGGATGTGGTGTCCCAACATTTCCAAACATTCTGCAAGGTATTGAACAAGCATTATCTATGGAAGTATATTATCCATCAAAAAACCAGGGAGCCGATCCGGACAGAACAACAACAAGCCATCTTTTATTGCATGAGAGAATTTTGCTTAAGCTGCGGTTTGTTCATAATGAACGAAAAAAACTTTTCAGATTAGCTACAAAGTTGCTTAAAGCTCTGTACAAGGTAGCGTTAATGCCTTAGTGATAATGTTTTAGATACAAAGTTTGATTTTGCGCTATTTCTGCTAAAAAATGAGATACTCGTTCTAGAGTTCAGTTTCTGCTATATAGCAACAAAAGATCCCAACTTTCTGATACTTCTGGCTTCTTTCCTACACCCCAACTGTAATAAAAAATTAAATCTTTTAATTTTTCCACTCCGCCGGCACGACTACTGTTAGAAATATTTTTGTTTTCTTATTGAAAATTTTCTGAGTACAAAAATAAAATTAGATTGATGTTACCGGCCTCTGGGGAAGTCGTGCACAAAGCACTGCCCTAAAAGCTGATTCGGGATCTGTGTGCAGACGTTCCCGAAGCTCCTAGTGGTAAAACCCCCGCACTACCGGTATCTCGTTGCCGCATACGACTTGGAGAGAACGACCAGAACTTAGTTCTGCCCAGAGCTTGTAGACGATGAAGAATGAACAGAATGTTGACAGAGGTTTGGAGTAAAGAAATTTTTCTGATTGTTTACAAAGAAACACAGACGAATATATAATACTGTTGTGTAACGGTCTGAATTAATTTTCTATTAATTCAGACGTTACACAGGAGAAAAATAAATAATGAACCTGGACACAAAACCGGTTCAGAAACAATTCGTAACGGACAAAATAAATTCCAACGTTCAGAAAAATAAAAGAAGAAGAAGAGGAGCAAAAAGAATTTTAGGGTCCCAGCCCGAACCCGAAGAGGAAATCGGATCGGCATTCGGCGCCCGCAGATGTGGGCGCGTACCCGCACCCGTCACACGGGCCGAACCAAACCGAGCCGGGTCGGGCGGCGGCGGCGGCGGGCGCGTGTGGCCCAAGGGGTTCCCCACACAACAACTTAATAGAGCAAAGAAGAGAAACTAATATATGTACACAAGAGAGCTTTGCCCCATCCGATGTGGGACTAAAGAAAGGAAGAGGAAGTTGAGCTTTTGCAAGCAAAGCAAAACCAACAATCCCCCCCAAAAGGTCAAGTTCCGAAACAGAGATAAGAGTGAAGTAAATAGAGAGAGCATCTGGGCAGTAAAATACTATGCATAGATGAGATGGACTACAGCCTTGAATCTCACGTAGTGACTATTGCCTTAATCTGAAGAAGTGCTTGATGGACTATGCCTTGAATCAGACTTCTTGAACCAGATTTAGAAAAATAGCACACATATTTCGCTAGAGGTCCTTGGTCTATCGGGTGGCGCTTTAAATGGCCATGCGCACTATCCACATTCATGAGAGTTGTCTGGGATCGCCCTGTCCCATAGTCGCGGCCTTCACGACCTCTCATATAGGTAAGTCCTTAATGGTTGGTGATATGAATCAACCCAGCATTACAGCTTGGACCTATTAAGAGTTTAACCTCATCCTAACCATATCACACATGAACACTGTCACCATAGGGATGGGGAGTCATTGTACACATGTACAGCCGCTTGGGCTTTATTTTAATGAGACTTTAATCTCGAGTCAGTGTTCCATAAAGTCACCTAAGTTCAGCTTGTTTCTACCCATTGAACCGGCTTCTTGGGATCTCCAGTCAGACTCGGTTGGGTTGCCACTGCTGGTGACTAACTTATGGGCTTAACCCCATCCCCCTCGATGATTCTAGGATCAAAGTCCTAGACAGACCCTTCGTCAAGTGATCTGCAAGGTTCTTTTCTGACTTTATATAGTCAAGAACCACATATTTGCCTAGTAGGCTTTTTATTGACTTGAAGCGCAGCTGCAGGTGCCTATTCATCTTAGCATTCACATAATCATGCTTTAGTAGTTCAATAACAGATTTATTATCACAATTTATAGAAATTGCAGGAACATAACTAAGAGAAACAGGTATATGCATAATAAGATTTTTAAGCCATTCAGCTTCTGTGCAAGTTGTATCTAAAGATATCATTTCGGAGTCCATTGTACTCCTAGCTATGATAGTTTGCTTGCAAGAGCCCCAGGAGATTGCAGCTCCTCCTAGAGTAAATACATATCCAGTAGTAGATTTTATATCATGTGAGTCGGTTACCCAGTTTGCATCTGAATAACCTTCTATGATATCAGGGTGCCTAGTAAAATGAAGTTTGTAGTCTAGGGTGCCCTTGAGATATCTAAATACCCTATCCAAGGCAGTCCAATGTGACTGATTTGGGTTACTGGTATATCTGCTTAGTCTCCCAATAGCAAATGCAATATCAGGTCTTATCCTGTTTGTTATATACATAAGGGAGCCTATCATCTGTGAATATTTATGTTGTTCCAAAGGTGAACCTTCATTCTTTTTCAGTACAATACTGCTGTCATAAGGAGTAAGGACAGGTTTCTTATCAAATAACTCAAATCTTTTTAGCATTTTTTCAATTGAATGTGCTAAAGATAGAGTATAACCCTCTTTGCCTTTGGTCGCTTGCATTCCTAAAATTAAGTTGGCTTCTCCTAGGTCTTTCATATCAAACTGGCTAGATAAATAGTTCTTTGTAATATTTATCAATTCCAGTGATGAACCTAGGATAAGGATGTCATCTACATACTAGCATAAAATGACACAACTTTTACATGTACCTTTAGAGTATATACATTTGTCATACTCATTTGACAAGAAACCATATTCACAAATTACTTTGTCAAATTTATTGTGCCATTGTTTGGGAGCTTGTTTCAAGCCATAGAGGGATTTTACTAGTCTGCAGACTTTCTTTTCTTGACCTTTAGCAATGAAACCTTCAGGTTGGTCCATATAAAGTTCTTCCTCTAGATCTCCATTCAAAAATGTTGTCTTTACATCCATTTGATGGATTAGCATATCATGAATGGATGCTAAGGCCAAGAGAGTTCTAATGGATGTGATCCTAGCTACAGGAGAGTAGGTATCAAAATAATCTAACCCTTTCTTCTGGGTAAAATCCTTAGCAACTAATCTAGCTTTGTATTTCTCTATAGTACCATCGGCTCTGAGTTTCTTCTTGAAAATCCATTTACAGCCTATTGGTTTATTGCCTAAAGGTAGATCTGTTAGATACCAAGTGTTATTCTCCATGATGGAGTTGTATTCACTGTTAATGGCTTCTTTCCAGAAGGGAGCATTAGGAGACGACATTGCTTCTTCATAAGTTGAGGGATCACCCTCTATCAAAAAGGTGAAGAATCCTTCTCCTAAATTTTTCTCAATCCTATTCCTTTTACTCCGTCTTGGTTCTAAGTCTTGTTCAGATTGAGAGCTAGGTATTTGGACTTGAGAACTAGTAGAGGTATGGAGGAAGAGATTGAACTTCTATCCTTAAAAGGAAATATGTTTTCAAAGTAAACTGCATCTCTTGCTTCTATAATGGTATTGTTAGATATTTCATTCACTTCTGAGTGAGTCACTAGAAATCTATTGGCATAGCTGTCTAAGAAATATCCTATGAAAACAGCATCTACAGTCTTGGGACCAATCTTCCTCTTTTTAGGTTCGGGAATTCCGACTTTAGCAAGGCATCCCCAAACTCTAAGGTAATTAATCCTAGGTGCTCTACCTTTCCACAGCTCATAGGGAGTCTTATCTTTTGTCTTACTAGGAATCCTATTAAGAATGTAACAGGCAGTTAAAAGAGCTTCTCCCCACAAGTTATCAGGAGCACCAGAGCTGAGAAGCATGGCATTCACCATATCTAACAGAGTGCGGTTCTTGCGTTCAGCAACTCCATTAGACTGAGGTGAATAAGGAGCAGTTACCTCATGAATTATTCCATGTTCTTCACAGAAGTTAATCATTTCGTTTGATGTATATTCTCCACCACGATCAGATCTAAGGATCTTAATCTTCCTTTCTAATTGATTCTCAGCTTTAGATTTGTAGACCTTAAATCTATCTAGAACTTCATCTTTGGTTTTGAGAAGGTAGATATAACAATACTTTGAATAATCATCTATAAACGTAACAAAGTATTTTCTACCGCCTCTGGTCAAAATCCTATTTGAGTCACATACATCACTATGGATAAGTTCTAGCAGGTCAGAATTTCTTTCTACAGATTTGAAAGGTAATCCAGTGTGTTTGGCTTGAACACAAATCTCACATTTGTATTTGTCATCTATTGGAGTCTTGGGAATAAGATCTAAGGTCATCATTCTTTTAATAGAACCTAGGTTCACATGACCTAGTCTGCCATGCCAAACATTTGAAGATTCTATATTAGAGACAATGAGAGAACAATCAGACATTTTATTCATTGTACTTAAAATGAAAAGACCGTCTTTTACAAAGCCTTTTCCTATAAAAGAGTCATGCTTAGAAAAAACTACTTTATTAGCCTCCATTACAATTTTGTATCCTGAGGCTACAAGAAGGGATCCACTAACTAGGTTTCTCCTGACAGACGGCACATGAAGAACATCATGAAGAGTTAAGATTTTTTCTGATGTCATCTTCAGGTTAACTTTTCCTCTTCCAATAATTTGTGCCGTTGAGCCATCTCCTAGGGTCACACTTCCTCCACTTGATTCATGATAGTTTGAAAAACAGGAGCGATCAAACGAAACGTGAACATTAGCTCCAGAATCCAACCACCGATCATCAGAATGGTAAGAGAGGTTAATAAGGGGTTGAAAGGTTACAGACCTGAAGGAACTCGAAGAACCTTTGTGAAGCATGTTCGCTTCTGGTCTAACTGAGCCATTTCCTTTGTAGGAGGTCTGGACAGCTTCCTTCTTCCTATGGTAGCAGTTGGTGGCCATATGGTTTATTTTACCACACACAAAACAAAATCTCTTTTGATCCTGAGTCTGACTGAAGTTTCTATGTTTTTGGTTTTGGTGATGATGGCTTTGGTGGTTAGGCTGAAAGTTTTTCTTCTTCTTGAAGAAATTCTTTTTGGGTTTATAAGGAAAATTAGACTTGGGTTTTCCTTGGCCTTCTACAAGGTTTACCTTAGCTTTAGATTCAGTCTTAGGCTTAGACCTCAATCTAATTTGTTCTTCGGTTCTAATTTTCTTTAGGACTTGATTGTAGGTAAGATCTCCTTGTGTATGGATAAGATCCTTAGCCATATCAGACCAAGAGGGAGGTAGCTTGTCTATTAGGCATGCTATTTTATGTTCATTGGAGAAAGATGTCCCTTTGGCTTGAATATGTCTAAGATATTCTTGGAATTCATGGAGCTGGTCGTTCATTGGGTTGTCATCTACCATGAAATACCTATTAAAGGTTGAAGAATTAAACCTTTCTATTCCGGCATCATCACAGCCGTATTCATCTTCCAAGGCTTTCCAGAGTTCTTTAGCGCTCTTGTATTCAAAAAATATATCATACAAGGATTCAGATAATGCGCTTAGAATTCTATGAAAGCAGTGGAAGTCTATCTCTTTAGGGGTTTTTGGTTTCGAGGAGGTGGACTCTCCTATGTCAGACTCAGTATCATCAGAATCATTTGTGATGGATGTGGACCCATCAATGGCAGAAATAAGTCCTAAGGTCGTGAGCCAAAATTTCATTTGACTCTGCCATCTTTTAAAGTATGAGCCATCAAACTTAGCAGGTTTTACAGTAGAGGATTCCTCCTTACCAGTCATGATTGCAGTCTGAAAAATATAAATTTATTTAATAACAATGTCTAAGATAATAGTTTAGGTGGTCTTTGCTAATCAATCTTAAAATCTTTAGTTTTTCAAGTGTTGATCAACTCAAGTTAGCTGTAGGGGCCGGTTCCCAGCTAGCGGCGGTCCGAAGACTCTTAAGTACCGTGTCGCTTAGGGCTATTTACACCCGGTTGACAGAAGGACCCTTTCGGCTTGTGCCTGAGTTTGTCTCTACTTTGAAACTTTAGATTTGAAGATTTTATTTGCAATTTCCTTTTTACTAAACTATTTTCTTTTGGTCCTAGATTGCTTCCAAAAATACTAAGTGATTAAAATGAAGCAAATTGTATGTTACAACTGAAAGAAATTTTGTGATAAAAATTGCAATTGACAAAATTATGAAATGTGCTAACAAATTGCTAGAAGAAATCAACTTGTTAAATTCTAACAGTAAAAATTCTAACAAAGTTGTATATTGAATTTTAAAATACTTTAAGCAATTTTTCTAGCACCAGAGTTCAATTCTAACAGACAGTGAATAAATCAATTATAACAAATAGTGAGAAGCAAATTGAAGCAACAGTAACTATTTGAACTCAATGCTAATTTTTTGAACTCAATGCTAATTCTAACAGTAACTATTTGAACTCAATGCAAATTTAAGCAACAGTAACTAATTGAAGCAAATTAAATCAATTATAAATCAATGCTAAATTGTTTTTTCCTTTCTTTGTAGAACAAACCATCAGTAACTATTTGAACAATTGAAGCAATAGTAAATTTAAACTAACAGTAAATCAATTGTAAGAAAAATCAACTCTTAGATTGTTAGAAATATTTTTGTTTTCTTATTGAAAATTTTCTGAGTACAAAAATAAAATTAGATTGATGTTACCGGCCTCTGGGGAAGTCGTGCACAAAGCACTGCCCTAAGAGCTGATTCGGGATCTGTGTGCAGACGTTCCCGAAGCTCCTAGTAGTAAAACCCCCGCACTACCGGTATCTCGTTGCCGCACACGACTTGGAGAGACGACCAGAACTTAGCTCTGCCCAGAGCTTGTAGACGATGAAGAATGAACAGAATGTTGACAGAGGTTTGGAGTAAAGAAAATTTTCTGATTGTTTACAAAGAAACACAGACGAATATATAATACTGTTGTGTAACGGTCTGAATTACTTTTCTATTAATTCAGACGTTACACAGGAGAAAAATAAATAATGAACCTGGACACAAAACCGGTTCAGAAACAATTCGTAATGGACGAAATAAATTCCAACGTTCAGAAAAATAAAAGAAGAAGAAGAAGAAGAGGAACAAAAAGAATTTTAGGGTCCCAGCCCGAACCCGAAGAGAAAATCGGATCGACATTCGGCGCCCGCAGATGTGGGCGCGTACCCGCACCCGCGAACCGGGCCGGGCGGCGGCGGCGGCGCGCGCGTGGCCCAAGGGGTTCTCCACACAACAACTTAATAGAGCAAAGAAGAGAAACTAATATATGTACACAAGAGAGCTTTGCCCCATCCGATGTGGGACTAAAGAAAGGAAGAGGAAGTTGAGCTTTTACAAGCAAAGCAAAACCAACAACTACATCTACAAATCAAAGTAGTAGGTCAACAAGCAGCTACTCCCTTCAAACTAACCATTTTTCACTAGATTCACTCCACTCTTTTTCTCTCCATCTCTCGATTCTTGTTCCAATCAAAACCTAACGGACAATTTTAGTTCTCGACTGCTACTGAATGAATCAAACCGAAAACAAAACACAATACAAAAAACAAATTATTCGATGGGGTTGAGATCACTCACATGCGACGGCGTTGAGATCGGAGGAGCCGAGAGTCAATAGAATTGGGGGAAATCAGCGATTTTCCATCAAAAAGAAATCCTAGGGTTTTCTTTCGATAATTTACGAAGAAGAAAAATATAGAAAGAAAGAAATAATTAAGGAGGAAGGAGGGAGGAGGACGAGGAGGAGGAGGGGAAGAAATATTGGACTGCTTTCTTTTGGGCCACCAAGGTGGTCCTACACGTTGGGCCCAAGCCAACAGCGCGACCGGTAGCCGTCACGTTGATATATATACAGTGTTATCCGGGTATGTATACCGTATATGTGATCTCGTGACTCAAAACGGTTCCGTTTCCGTTCTTCGAATTGGATGTATATAATACTTTTATAACATTGTTGGAAGTTAGTTCAAATATTTAAATATATTGAATATTTACAACCCACGTAACAAAAAAATATAATATTATTAAAAAAATAGATAATTTTTTTTAAATTTTAATAGAATATTTTAAATATAATTTGAATATGTCTTAATTATAATTTATTATAAATATGTTTTTAGAATTTTGGATATGTATTTTGTTAGATAATATCGTTTAGTTAGTTTAAATATAATTTAAATATTGAATATATTTATGATTTATTATATATTGAGCAGGATTTTAGGTTTTTAAATTTTTTTTTTTCAACTACGTGAGCAGAGAACTACAGTAGTTAAAAGATTTTTTAAACTTTTAAACTAATAAATGAATATATGCATACGACTTAGACTGCTCATTTGAGTCGTTTCTAAGCCGCATTATAATAGTAGGAGATAGAGATTTGAATTAAGATTTGTTAAATAATTTAAATATTATTGATAATTTGTTCTTTAAATTAATTTTTAAATTATATATATATATATATATATATATATATATATATATATATATATATATATATATATATCAAATCTTATAATGCGGTTTGGAATTGGTTCAAAATTGAGCCGTCCAAGCCGTAAATAAATACTCAATAATTTAATTAAAAAAACTTACGGGAGATAAACAAAAAGTGAAACAAACTTTCCTTTTATCCGTCCAAGCCGTAAGTAAATACTCAACCAATTTAATTTTTTTTTAAAATTAAGGGATAAAATAAAAACTTAAATCAACTTTTCTCTTATCTGTCCAAGCCGTAAATAAATACTAAATCTAAATTTTTTTTTAAACTTATGGGAGATAAATAAAAAGTGAAACTAACTTTCCTCTTATCCATCTAAGCCGTAAGTAAATACTCAACCAATTTAATTTTTTTTAAACTTACGGAAGATTAAAAATAGCTAAAACCGTAAGTAAATACTTAACCAATTTAAAAAAAATTTAACTTACGGGCGATAAATAAAAATTTAAAC
Source organism: Iris macrosiphon (assembly GCA_036927795.1). NCBI lineage: Eukaryota > Viridiplantae > Streptophyta > Magnoliopsida > Asparagales > Iridaceae > Iris > Iris macrosiphon. The sequence goes on along the minus strand of JAYESA010000004.1, from coordinate 268,881,165 downwards.
CAACTTTCCTCTTAAAAAATCTAAAACCGTAAGTAAATACTCAACCAATTTAATTTTTTTTAAAAGACTTACGGGAGACAAATAAAAAATAGCATTAAATATGCGTGCAACGCACGTGCACGTTACTAGTACTATTATAATGCGGCTTTGAACCGACTCTAAATTAAGCCGCCTAACCAGTATGTATATCATCAACCAATTAATTTAAAAACTTAAAAAAAAAAATTAAGTACCGTAATCGTAGTTGTTTTTGTTTGTCATTGATTCAAAGTTGAAACAAACTGTCACTACCCAATTCTAGAAAATAGGATTATATTTTTTTTTATTTGATAAATAGTGTATTGTATTTAATTATTTATATTTATAATTAATTAGTGCTTGTCTTATTTTTATTTTGATTGTTTTAGGGTTTTGGCTAGCCTGGACCCATGTCAGACCCTAGTGGACCCATGTCCGACCCAGCCCACACCCTTGTGAGAATTATTTTGGGGCTTAGATTTATTATTTTATTTTTAGGAGGTTAGTTGGAGAGATTTGGAGCTAGTTTGAGCGCATTTGGAGACCCGGAACCCAAAACCGAGTGAGTAGGGGCGTTTTGGGAATTTGCAACTTAGGAAACCCCATTTATTAGCATGGCAGGCCAACCTACCCCCCCCCCCCCCCCCCCACCCGTGAGAAAACCAGCAGCCCCCTCCCCTTTGCTTTGTATTCTCCACTTCTTCTTCTTCATTTCTTCTTCTCGACTTCTTCTTCCTTCTTCCTTCTTCTTCAAAGTAAGTTTCCTCTTCCATTTTCTTCTTTCTTCTTTCATTCCTTCTTCCTTAAGCTAATCCTAACCTTACATTTTCTCTAACCTAGGTGTGAGGAGCTTAGATCTAGTGTGAGAGCTAGAATTGGTGGCTTGGAGCTTGAGGGAGGTGATTTGGAGTAGATCGGAGACTTTGGCCTTGGGATTCCAACTCTCAAGAGGTAAAACCTAACTTTCCCCTTCCTAATTATTTTTGTGTAGTGTAATTAGTGTTGTAGAACCCTCCTAGACCCTAACCCTACCCGTAGGAGAAAGTTGGAACTAGTTTGGGTGAGTTTAGAGACTTTGACATTAGGTTTTGTGTCGAATTCGGGTGGAATCCGAATTTGGCCCAATTTTGGGTGATGTCCTAGGTTAGATGGACCTAGGTAGACGTTGTCGGGTGTCTAGAGGGTGAGTGCGTGTCTCCGTTCGGACACGGGAAGCCGTGTCGCGGAGAAACGGGCGTTTCGGACGAAATTGGGGCTTTTCGTCGTCGCCGATTCTAAGTGCGTGTGCGTTTCTGTCACGGGCCTAAAATCGACGTGGGAGCACATTTTCTAGGATCTAAACATCGTGTAGAGCGCGTGGGTAAATTTTGGGCCGATTCCGAGTTCGTTTGGTGTGCGTTTCAGGAGATTTTCCGAACCGCGCACCACGTGTTCGTCGAAATGACCGAACGGCCATTTCGACTTGGTTTCCTCGTTTCGACTTTGTGCGCGCGTTGGGTTAGTATCGGGGAGTGTGTGCTAGAGTTTTCGGGCTATATTTTATATATTTTAGGGTATTGGTGAGTGTCGGGGTCGTTGGGCGTGAGTAGGGCGTGTGGTTTGAGTGTTGTGTGCGTGGTTGTGTTTGTATTGATATGTGTCTATATATATATATATATATATTTATATATACGTATGTGTGTTTATGTATATATATTTATATGTATATGTGTGCATTTATATTTATGTACTTGTATATGTATATGTCTATGTGTATATATATATATGTATATGTGTAAGTGTGCTTGTGTGTGTGTATGTGTATATATATATATAGGTGTATGAATATATATATAGTTGAGAGTGTGTGTATATATATATATATCTAGTGATATATGTATATATATGTGTGTGTATTATATATATAGAGAGTGTTATATATATATATATGTATAAGAGTGTGTGTGTGTGTGTGTGTGTGTTTGTGAGTAGGAGGGAGGGGGAGAACCTGGGAACTGCACTGCAGCAGCAGCAGTTCAGCTGCAACAGCAGCAGCTTGTTGCTAGAGAGCAGCAGCAGCAGCTCCAGAAGGAGCAGCAGCAGCAGCACATGTAGGAGCAGCCAGCAGCAGCAGTTATGAGGGCAGCAGCTAGCAGCGAGCGCGACGCGGCCTAGTTTAGTGCGAGTAGCAAGAGTACTAGTGAGGGTTAGGAATAGGTAGAGTGCAAGATAGATGTATCTATCAATAGGTTGATAGTTAGATAGATAATATAATAGATAGATGGTTAGGTAATTAGTTAGATAGTTAGATAAGTAGATAGCTAGTTAGTATTATAGATTATATACATAGATAGTTAGATATATCTATGGATAGATAGATAGTTAGTTTATTAGATAGATAGCTAAGTAGTTAAATAGATTAGATAGATACTAGATAGATAGGTAATTGATAGATAGGTAGATTCGTAGATTAATAGATAGATAGATAACAGTTAGATGGATAGATAGATAGCTAGCTAGGTATTAGGTATATATCTACCTAAGTGCATAGATATCTATATACATATAGTTATATCTATATCTATAGATATCTAGATAGGTATATATATATACATTTTGAGTTGGGTAAGGTATATATGGGTAATTGGGTATGTGTGTGGATATATATATATATAGGTATATACATACTTAGATATATATAATAGATAGTAGATATCTATATTACCTAGCCTAGATTAATAACTAGGTGCATAATTAATAGCTAGATAGCTAGTTAGAGGGCCTTAGGGCGAAACCTCAATACCTTGAGATACCGAGGTATCTCGATACCTTGAGATATTCAAGGTATTGAGTTTCGAGCGGGGTATTTGAGCATTAGTCTAGGAAATGCTTGGGAGTGATTTTTATATGTTTATATATATATAATTACGCGTGCTAGCATAGGTTTTAGCGGGTTTAGGCGGGGTGCGTGGCCTAGGGCGAGGTATCGGATACCGAGGGTATCCCGGTATCTCGATTAGGCGAGTTTGTGAGTTTAGTAGCTTTATGAGCTCGGTTTGACCTAGAATTTCAGGGGCACCCTAGTTTGACCTAGCTTTGACCATAATTGTCCCCGTTGACCATAAAAGTCAACGTTTGACCTAGTTTTGACCTAGAGTTGACTTTTTGGACCCCGGGTTGACTTTTTGACCCGATTTTTACCGGTTTGACCCGTTCGACCTAGAATAGCCCTAGAAGCCTATTTTTAATTATTTATATCAGTTTTAATGCTTAGAACCCTGTTTAATCCTTGTTTTTCGTATTAGGTCCTTGCGATACCGGTCCGGACCTCGATCCTCATCAGTTGCTCAGGACATCAGGCGAGTACCTACCTCTGATAGTTTCCATTTCATGATAGCGTTTATATCACCTGTTCTAGAACTGTAATACTTGATTCTGACACTTTATTACACGAGCTGGTACTAGTGGATCCCGTCATGAGGTGTTATCCCCCTTACCGTGTTCAGCGGGTACTCTATCACGTGTATTTCATCATGTGCTTCGGGTATTGATTATCATGTGCTATCATGTGCTTCTTGTGCTCTCGCCTTCGTGTGCGCGAGCTATTATCATGTACGTAGCGTGTTGTGGTTGGATCCAATGGTATTAGTGGGGGAGGGGAGTAGTGAGTTGGTTATATGATCAAAGCCAAACAGTATTCATGTGTATGTCGGTTATGCAACTCACGCATAACGGAGTTATCGTAGTGTTCTTCATGTGCAACCTAAGCCGATCATATAACGAACTTGTGCTCAAGGCACTTAGCTAGTATTCATGTTTCTCACCTGCAGTTACTTTTCCACTACTTGTATTGTTCTCCAGTTTACATTGCAGCTACTTATTGTGCTCCAGCATATATTTATTTCCTGTGCATCTTGATTACTTTTCTATTGCTCGTCATATACACCTTACCATGCATTTGGAGTTGCTTTCAGAGTTATGTACTTCGCTCCAGTCCTGACTGGGCATATTTTTTCCAGAGGATCCTGAGGACTATTGCCCTACGTTCTACGGGCCTGGTATTGACGACTGTTGTGACCCTGAGATCGAGGAAGAGTGCGCCGAGGAGACGCCGATAGCACCCTAGTTAGCTAGGTGGGTTTTCTGGGTTATTTCCAGTGGTTTGTATTTTGGATGACTGTACTTATTCTTTTGTGCTTCTGTGAGATGTTGTAGCTTTTAGACCTGGACTGTATCATTTTGGTTTGCCTTGCTCTCTTGGTTCTGTTTCTTGTTTATATCATATCGTGCTTATATTCTTCCTCTAGTTTTGTGATTGAGATTATTGTCATATATATATTGCGTGGTTTTGCCCTCCTTTTGGAGAGGTCATGCCGGATTTTTCTGTGAGTTATATAGATAGATATGGTTGACCTAGAACGGACCTTTACAGCGTTCTACCGCCGATTCTGCGGCGTAGGCTGGACGTACCCACGGCTCATGCCCGATTTTCGGGTGCGGGTCGTGACACGTTTTTGGTGGTGGCCCATGCAGGTCGCAGCTTTTAGGGTTACCTGCAATAGGATATAGGAGATAGGCTGAGAGAGAGTGTGCTCAATCACAACTAGGACCCTTCCTACTTTCTTTTGCTATCTTTAATTTTTCCGAAATTGTTTTCTTTTGCAATATTATTGTCCTTCATTGATGTTATCGTTTCTTGCACTATATTGACTTCTTTTGATCTGTGTTCAGGATGCCTCCGAAGACCAGATCTCAGCGCACCGCCCCAGCAGCTGCTACCGAGAGGTCTGCCACATCTCGACCTGCTCGACTTCCGGCAGCCGCTACCGCTCCACTCGTCACTCCTGCGGTTGAGGGAGCTTCTGTTTCTCTCGGAGATCCCCTTACTCCCATTGATCCGAGAGCCACCCCAGTTGTTCCGGTGGTACCTCCTCCACCACCGCCTGCGCCAGTGGATGCTACGCAGTTGTTTGCATTCTTCCGAGAGATGATGGATGCGCAGCACCGCCAGGCAGATGTTATGAGGATGGGCATTGAGAATGCTCATCAGGTGGCTATGACAGCGGTCGACAGGGTGGCTCAGATCCAGCCACAGCCAAAGCAGGCTCAGTATCCTAGGCCGGGTACTATCATCGATTTTCAGAGGATGCGGCCTAAGGAGTTCCGCGGCACAGAGGGGATCCTGTACGCCGACGACTGGATCGAGCATATAGAGGGCATTTTCAGGCTGGCGATGATCCCAGCCAGCATGCAGATAGAGGCAGCGGGCAGCCAGATGTTCGACCTTGCCCTCACTTGGTTCCGCACGGATACGCGGATAGCAGCTCCGGGATTGACTTGGGAGGCTTTCAAGAAGCTTTTCAAGGAGAAGTTCTTCCCGGACGTGGCTCTCAGTGCCTTAGAGAGTCAGTTCGAGGCGCTCGTCCAGGGGAGTATGCTAGTGGATGAGTATGCAGCGGAGTTCTGCCGTCTGGGCAGATTTGTTGAGGGGTTGTCAGAGGCAGCGAAGGCGCGGAAGTTCCGCAAGGGCTTGGTCATGGCGGTCAAGTCCTTGACTAGGAGCGACCGCGAGGCGACCTTCGAGCAGATTGTCAGCGATGCTCAGAGGGCTGAGGATGATTTGGAGCTGAAGACGAAGAGGGGCAGAGATGCTTCAGGAGCAGGCAGCAGTGCAGGCCCAGCCAAGAGGCCATTCCAGCAGACCCAGCAGCACCAGGGTCAGGGTCGGGCGCCCTTTCGGCAGGCGCCCCAGCAGCAGAGGCAGGGTCAGCAGCAGGGCCAGAGGCAGCCCATCGTTTGCCCTTTCTGTAAGAAGCCAGGGCACGGATGGGACATATGCAGAAAGAGGCTGGGCAGATATTTATTGTGTGGTGCCGCAGACCACCAGCTGAAGGATTGTCCTTCAGCGCTTGCCCGTACAGCTCAGGGCGGAGGAGCCGCTCAGAGGGCACCAGCCAGAGCACCTGCAGCGCAGCAGAGAGGTCAGCCTTTGCAGACTCAGCAGCAGAGGTTCGCCCAGCACCAGCAGCAGCACCGAGGAGGACAGCAGGGGCGAGCTTTTGCCCTGACAGTGGACGAGGCCGAGCCAGTTGGTGACGTTATCTCAGGTTCTGTTCTCCTTGATTCCATTCCAGCACTTGCTTTATTTGATTCCGGTGCTTCCCATAGCTTTGTGTCTGTATCTTTTGCTGTTAGACACCATCTTGTTGCTGAACCTTTAGCTAGACTCTGCAAGATCACGACCGGGGGTGGTATCATCCTAGTCCGTGATGTCTACAGAGACCGGAGAGTTACCTTGGGAGGCCGGGAGTTGAGTGTGTGCCTACTCGTAATGCCACTTCCGAGCTACGATATTGTACTCGGGATGGATTGGTTGAGTACGCATTGTGCTAGTATAGATTGTCGTGGAGGCAGAGTTTTGTTTAGTCCGCCGGGTGAGCCAGAGTTTCAGTTTGCCAGAGGAGCAGCGGAGCAGACCGAGGGAGTCTTCTGCGGAGCCCTGGTGGTAGAGCCGAGGTCGCTACATCCACTGATAGAGGAGTATATGGATGTCTTTCAGGAGGAGTTGCCAGGGTTACCTCCGGACAGAGACGTGGAGTTCTCTATAGACTTGGTGCCAGGCGCGGAGCCGATATCCCAGCACGTCTATAGAGTCAGCAACAGTGAGCTGGTAGAGTTGAAGAAGCAGGTGGATGAGCTTTAGGACAAGGGATTTATCAGATCTAGTTCTTCTCCGTGGGGTGCTCCGGTACTTTTTGTGCCGAAGAAGGATGGGTTGATACGGATGTGTATCGACTACAGGGCTCTGAACAACCTCACAATCAAGAACAAGTATCCGCTACCGCGTATTGATGATCTATTTGACCAGTTGAGCGGAGCGAGGGTGTTTTCCAGGATTGATCTGAGGACAGGCTACCACCAGGTGAAAGTCAGGAAGAAGGATATTCCGAAGACAGCTTTTCGGACCAGATATGGACAGTATGAGTTCTTGGTGATGCCGTTTGGGTTGACTAATGCCCCGGCAGTGTTCATGAATCTGATGAACAAGGTGTTCCATCAGCATCTGGACAGGTTTGTGGTGGTGTTTATAGATGACATCTTGGTGTATTCGAAGACCCCAGAGGAGCACGAGGAGCATCTGAGGATAGTGCTGGAGACTCTCAGGAAGGAGAAGCTTTATGGAAAGCTCTCGAAGTGTGAGTTCTTCCTTGACAAGGTTGAATTCCTTGGTCATGTGGTGACTGGAGAGGGTATCTCGGTGGATTCGAGAAAGATCATGGCAGTTGAGGCATGGAGTGCTCCGAGTTCAGTAGCCGAGGTCAGAAGTTTCTTGGGACTGGCAGGCTACTACAGGAGATTTGTTCAGGATTTTTTCCGGATTGCAGAGCCGTTGTCCAGGCTGACCCGGAAGGACGTGGAGTTTGTTTGGTCAGAGGAGTGCCAGATCGCCTTTGATGAGCTGAAGAGGAGGTTGACGACAGCTCCAGTGTTGACGTTGCCATCAGGTTCTGGAGGATTCACTATCTATAGTGATGCATCGGGGAAGGGACTGGGTTGTGTGTTGCAGCAGAATGGGAGGGTGATTGCCTATGCTTCCAGGCAATTACGTCCTTATGAGAAGAATTACCCTACCCACGATTTGGAGTTGGCAGCGGTCATTTTTGCTCTGAAGTTGTGGAAACACTATTTATACGGAGAGCGTGTGGAGATCTTCACAGACCACAAGAGCTTGAAGTATGTGTTTACCCAAAAAGAGCTGAACATGAGGCAGAGGAGATGGTTGGAGTTGATGAAAGACTTCGACATATCATTGCAGTACCATCCAGGGAAGGCGAACGTAGTTGCGGATGCATTGAGCAGGTATCCGGTAGCTATGTGCCTGACTACAGATCGTTATCTTCTGGCAGATCTAGAGAGCTTGGGCATTGAGGTGATAGTGCCTGGAGTTGAGATGCAGATGTGGGGACTACAGATTCAGTCAGAGTTGGTAGACCGGATCAGGGCTACACAGTTTGAGGATGAGTCCCTGAGGAGCATCAGGGAGCAGGTTCAGATGGGTTTAGCAGACGACTTCACCATTGCTGATGATGGTTCCTTGCGGCACGGTACCAGGTTGTGTGTGCCGAGTGGGTCGTTGCGCGAGGATGTTCTCCAGGAGGCGCATCGATCCCAGTACTCTATGCATCCCGGTGCCAACAAGATGTATAGAGATTTGAGACAGCATGTATGGTGGTACGGGATGAAGCGAGAGGTAGCGCGCTTCGTATTCCGATGCTTAGTGTGCCAGCAGGTGAAGGCGGAGAGGCAGAGGCCAGGAGGATTACTCCAGCCGTTACCCATTTCGGAGTGGAAATGGGAGCATGTGACCATGGATTTTGTTTCTGGACTTCCCCGTTCTCCAGACGGGAAAGATGCGATTTGGGTCATCGTGGACAGGTTGACCAAATCGGCCCACTTTCTACCATTCAAAGTGGGTACGTCTACAGAGAGACTAGCAGAGATGTATGTGCGCCAGATAGTCAGACTGCATGGAGTTCCAGTGAGCATAGTATCAGATCGGGACAGTCGCTTCACTTCGCATTTCTGGAGGAGTCTACAGGCTAGCTTGGGCACCCAGCTCAAGTTTAGTAGTGCGTATCACCCACAGACGGATGGTCAGTCAGAGAGGACCATTCAGACACTTGAGGACATGCTTCGGACCTGTGTTTTGGATTTCAGAGGCTCTTGGGAGGATCACTTGCACTTGGTAGAGTTTGCTTACAACAACAGCTACCAAGCCAGTATCGAGATGTCACCTTTTGAGGCGTTGTATGGACGGAGGTGTCGCACTCCGTTGTCATGGGATGATGTAGGTGAGAGAGCTTTGCTTGGCCCGGAGATGGTGGTTGATGCAGCGGAGAAGGTCAAGCTCATTAGAGATAGACTTCAGGTGGCGCAGGACAGGCAGCGGCATTGGGCCGATAGCCACCGGAGACCTTTGGAGTTCGAGGTATAGCTTAGAATCTAGATTTTGTTCTTGTGTTTGCTTATGATTGCTTGTTTTAGACTAAGTGCAGAGACCTTGTTTGTGCTAGGTTGGAGATCTGGTGTTCCTGAGAATTTCTCCGACGCGGGGCACTATTCGCTTCGGTGGAGGCGGGAAGCTTAGCCCACGTTTCGTCGGACCCTTCCGTGTTCTTGAGAGGGTCGGCGCCGTGGCGTATAGGCTTGAGTTGCCGCCTACGCTGGAGGGAGTTCATGATGTGTTCCACGTGTCGCAGTTGAGACGGTACGTGGCGGATCCCAGTCACGTATTGGATCACTCGGAGATCGCAGTGGGCCCTACTCTTAGCTATCCAGAGCAGCCGGTGGATATTCTGGATCGGCGGGAGAAGGTGTTGAGGAACCAGACTATTCCCTTGGTTCGCGTCGCGTGGAGGCATCACTCTCCAGGAGAGTCGACCTGGGAGAGGGAGGATGAAATGCGCGAGCGATACCCTTATCTCTTCGAGCCCTGAGGTATGGTTCTTTCTTGCATTCCTGTCCTAGTTTCGTCTTTTAATTTCGAGGACGAAATTATTTTAAGGAGGGTAGGCTTGTCACTACCCAATTCTAGAAAATAGGGTTATATTTTTTTTTATTTGATAAATAGTGTATTGTATTTAATTATTTATATTTATAATTAATTAGTGCTTGTCTTATTTTTATTTTGATTGTTTTAGGGTTTTGGCTAGCCTGGACCCAAGTCAGACCCTAGTGGACCCATGTTCGACCCAGCCCACACCCTTGTGAGAATTATTTTGGGGCTTAGATTTATTATTTTATTTTTAGGAGGTTAGTTGGAGAGATTTGGAGCTAGTTTGAGCGCATTTGGAGACCCGGAACCCAAAACCGAGTGAGTAGGGGCGTTTTGGGAATTTGTAACTTAGGAAACCCCATTTATTAGCATGGCCGGCCTACCTACCCCCCCCCCCACCCGTGAGAAAACCAGCAGCCCCCTCCCCTTTGCTTTGTATTCTCCACTTCTTCTTCTTCATTTCTTCTTCTCCACTTCTTCTTCCTTCTTCCTTCTTCTTCAAAGTAAGTTTCCTCTTCCATTTTCTTCTTTCTTCTTTCATTCCTTCTTCCCTAAGCTAACCCTAACCTTACATTTTCTCTAACCTAGGTGTGAGGAGCTTAGATCTAGTTTGAGAGCTAGAATTGGTGGCTTGGAGCTTGAGGGAGGTGATTTGGAGTAGATCGGAGACTTTGGCCTTGGGATTCCAACTTCCAAGAGGTAAAACCTAACTTTCCCCTTCCTAATTATTTTTGTGTAGTGTAATTAGTGTTGTAGAACCCTCCTAGACCCTAACCCTACCCGTAGGAGAAAGTTGGAACTAGTTTGGGTGAGTTTAGAGACTTTGACATTAGGTTTTGTGTCGAATTCGGGTGGAATCCGAATTTGGCCCAATTTTGGGTGATATCTTAGGTTAGATGGACCTAGGTAGACGTTGTCGGGTGTCTAGAGGGTGAGTGCGTGTCTCCGTTCGGACACGGGAAGCCGTGTCGCGGAGAAACGGGCGTTTCGGGCGAAATTGGGGCTTTTCGTCGTTGCCGATTCTAAGTGCATGTGCGTTTCCGCCACGGGCCTAGAATCGACGTGGGAGCGCATTTTCTAGGATCTAGATATCGTGTAAAGCGCGTGGGTAAATTTTAGGCCCATTCCGAGTTCGTTTGGTGTGCGTTTCAGGAGGTTTTCCGAGCCGCGCACCACGTGTTCGTCGAAATGACCGAACGGCCATTTCGACTTGGTTTCCTCGTTTTGACTTTGTACGCGCGTTGGGTTAGTATCGAGGAGTGTGTGCTAGAGTTTTCGGGCTATATTTTATATATTTTAGGGTATTGGTGAGTGTCGGGGTCGTTGGGCGTGAGTAGGGCGTGTGGTTTGAGTGTTGTGTGCGTGGTTGTGTTTGTATTGATATGTGTCTATATATATATATATATTTATATATATGTATGTGTGTTTATGTATATATATTTATATATATATGTGTGCATTTATATTTATATTTATGTACTTGTATATGTATATGTCTATGTGTATATATATATATGTATATTTGTAAGTGTGCTTGTGTGTGTGTATGTGTATATATATATATAGGTGTATGAATATATATATAGTTGAGAGTGTGTGTATATATATATATATCTAGTGATATATGTATATATATGTGTGTGTATTATATATATAGAGAGTGTTATATATATATATATGTATAAGAGTGTGTGTGTGTGTGTGTGTGTGTTTGTGAGTAGGAGGGAGGGGGAGAACCTGGGAACTGCACTGCAGCAGCAGCAGTTCAGCTGCAACAGCAGCAGCTTGCTGCTAGAGAGCAGCAGCAGCAGCTCCAGAAGGAGCAGCAGCCGCAGCACATGTAGGAGCAGCCAGCAGCAGCAGTTATGAGGGCAGCAGCTAGCAGCGAGCGCGGCGCGGCCTAGTTTAGTGCGAGTAGCAAGAGTACTAGTGAGGGTTAGGAATAGGTAGAGTGCAAGATAGATGTATCTATCAATAGGTTGATAGTTAGATAGATAATATAATAGATAGATGGTTAGGTAATTAGTTAGATAGTTAGATAAGTAGATAGCTAGTTAGTATTATAGATTATATACATAGATAGTTAGATATATCTATGGATAGATAGATAGTTAGTTTATTAGATAGATAGCTAAGTAGTTAAATAGATTAGATAGATACTAGATAGATAGGTAATTGATAGATAGGTAGATTCGTAGATTAATAGATAGATAGATAACAGTTAGATGGATAGATAGATAGCTAGGTATTAGGTATATATCTACCTAAGTGCATAGATATCTATATACATATAGTTATATCTATATCTATAGATATCTAGATAGGTATATATATATACATTTTGAGTTGGGTAAGGTATATATGGGTAATTGGGTATGTGTGTGGATATCTATATATATAGGTATATACATACTTAGATATATATAATAGATAGTAGATATCTATATTACCTAGCCTAGATTAATAACTAGGTGCATAATTAATAGCTAGATAGCTAGTTAGAGGGCCTTAGGGCGAAACCTCAATACCTTGAGATACCGAGGTATCTCGATACCTTGAGATATTCAAGGTATTGAGTTTCGAGCGGGGTATTTGAGCATTAGTCTAGGAAATGCTTGGGAGTGATTTTTATATGTTTATATATATATAATTACGCGTGCTAGCATAGGTTTTAGCGGGTTTAGGCGGGGTGCGTGGCCTAGGGCGAGGTATCGGATACCGAGGGTATCCAGGTATCTCGATTAGGCGAGTTTGTGAGTTTAGTAGCTTTATGAGCTCGGTTTGACCTAGAATTTCAGGGGCACCCTAGTTTGACCTAGCTTTGACCATAATTGTCCCCGTTGACCGTAAAAGTCAACGTTTGACCTAGTTTTGACCTAGAGTTGACTTTTTGGACCCCGGGTTGACTTTTTGACCCGATTTTCACCGGTTTGACCCGTTCGATCTAGAATAGCCCTAGAAGCCTATTTTTAATTATTTATATCAGTTTTAATGCTTAGAACCTTGTTTAATCCTTGTTTTTCGTATTAGGTCCTTGCGATACCGGTCCGGACCTCGATCCTCATCAGTTGCTCAGGACATCAGGCGAGTACCTACCTCTGATAGTTTCCATTTCATGATAGCGTTTATATCACCTGTTCTAGAACTGTAATACTTGATTCTGACACTTTATTACACGAGCTGGTACTAGTGGATCCCGTCATGAGGTGCTATCCCCCTTACCGTGTTCAGCGGGTACTCTATCACGTGTATTTCATCATGTGCTTCGGGTATTGATTATCATGTGCTATCATGTGCTTCTTGTGCTCTCGCCTTCGTGTGCGCGAGCTATTATCATGTACGTAACGTGTTGTGGTTGGATCCAATGGTATTAGTGGGGGAGGGGAGTAGTGAGTTGGTTATATGATCAAAGCCAAACAGTATTCATGTGTATGTCGGTTATGCAACTCACGCATAACGGAGTTATCGTAGTATTCTTCATGTGCAACCTAAGCCGATCATATAACGAACTTGTGCTCAAGGCACTTAGCTAGTATTCATGTTTCTCACCTGCAGTTACTTTTCCACTACTTGTATTGTTCTCCAGTTTACATTGCAGCTACTTATTGTGCTCCAGCATATATTTATTTCCTGTGCATCTTGATTACTTTTCTATTGCTCGTCATATACACCTTACCATGCATTTGGAGTTGCTTTCAGAGTTATGTACTTCGCTCCAGTCCTGACTGGGCATATTTTTTTCAGAGGATCCTGAGGACTATTGCCCTACGTTCTACGGGCCTGGTATTGACGACTGTTGTGACCCTGAGATCGAGGAGGAGTGTGCCGAGGAGACGCCGATAGCACCCTAGTTAGCTAGGTGGGTTTTCTGGGTTATTTCCAGTGGTTTGTATTTTGGATGACTGTACTTATTCTTTTGTGCTTCTATGAGATGTTGTAGCTTTTAGACCTGGACTGTATCATTTTGGTTTGCCTTGCTTTCTTGGTTCTGTTTCTTGTTTATATCATATCGTGCTTATATTCTTCCTCTAGTTTTGTGATTGAGATTATTGTCATATATATATTGCGTGATTTTGCCCTCCTTTTGGAGAGGTCATGCCGGATTTTTTTGTGAGTTATATAGATAGATATGGTTGACCTAGAACGGACCTTTACAGCGTTCTACCGCCGATTCTGCGGCGTAGGCTGGACGTACCCATGGCTCATGCCCGATTTTTGGGTGCGGGTCGTGACACAAACTTTGTGTATTTAACAAACAAAAGAGTACAAAGAAATCATATACAGAAAATCTAGGTACAATTATTTTTTATTCTAAAGAGTGTGACGATGAAAATCGAGTACTGCAGTAACTCCTTTACTCCGTTGACGGTACGACGAGGGAATCAGAATGCTTTCTTCTGTTCTCTCTCTTGTGCTTGTCTGTATGTGTGTTATTGGCACGCTGCCCTGCTATTTATATCGATCGTACTGATGGTCTATATATGCCGCATATGTGTCTCTGTTTGGTGGCCACATGGGGCTCCTTCAACAGAATACGGTTGTAATTGTGGCTGCATACCACGGGCAGGCTGCCACGTGGCCTAGGTTGGGATATGATGTTGATAAGATCCCGGGGTTGTTTTTAACCCATTGCGTGCGTGACTTGATGTTACTCTCCATTCCCGATATACGTATTTGGAACATATTAGTTTTTCTGCTTATATTATTTCTTGCTTGCATGGTTAATTAGGTTGCATGTCATGGAGATTAGACCAATTTTTTGGTTCACTTGGCTCTTAATTTAATTGTTGGATTGGTTGGTCATGAGTTGAGCCCATGGTCCAAACCTTTAGGTCACGATATGGGCATTACGAATTCTTAGTTATGTCATTCGGACTGACTAATGCTCCGGCGATATTTATGGATTTGATTAACTGTATTTTTATGCAGTACCTAGATCAATTCGTGGTGGTTTTCATAGATGACATTCCAGTCTATTCCAGTAGCGAGGAGGAGCACAAAAAGCATCTCCGAAAGGTCTTGCAGGTATTGAGGGAACACCAGTTATACGCAAAGCTTAGCAAATGTGAGTTTTGGTTGGATCACGTATCATTCTTGGGTCACATCATCTTGGGAGCAAGAGTGGCAGTAGATCCAAAGAAAGCTGAGGTCGTAGAAAGTTGGCCAGTTCCTAAGACAGTAACCGAGGTACGTAGCTTCCTGGGCTTAGCGGGCTATTACAGGAGATTTGTGGCAGACTTTGCAAGAATTTTAGCACCATTGACCTATTTGACACGTAAGAAGGCTAAGTTCGATTGGTCAACAGAGTGTCAGACTGTATTTGAAGAGTTAAAAAATAGACTAATTTTGGCACCGATTCTTAGGCTTCCAATAGGTTCCGAAGGGTTTACAGTATATTGCAATGCATCCAGAAAGGGACTAGGGTGTGTATTGATGCAACATGGAAGGGTAATAGCTTATGCATCTCGGCATTTTGAGATCATGAGACAAACTATCTGACACACGATTTGGAGATAGCAACAGTGGTGTTTGCACTTAAGTAGTGGAGGCACTACTTATATGGAGATCAGATGGAAATATTCACGGATCATAAGAGCTTGAAGTATGTATTCACCCAGAATGACTTGAACATGAGGCAGATGAGGTGGCTAGTACTGTTGAAGGACTACGATGTGGAGCTCCAGTACCATCCAGGGAAAGCGAATGTGGTAGCAGATGCTCTTAGTAGGAGAGGTAGTGCATATATGTTAACATGGCAGCGGCATATCTTGGAAGACATACAAGATATGGGTATAGAGGTAGTACTTCCGCAAGACGTAGGGGTATTGGCCAGTTTACAGATTCAGTCTACCTTGGTTGAGAGAATTAAGGCAGCTCAGGCAGAGGACCCGAAAGTTCAGAAGCTTCGGACAAAATGTGAGTCTGGTCTAAGGAAGGAGTTGACGATTCAAGAAGATAGAACTATTAGGTTTGGAAACCATCTCTGTGTACCAATCGGAGATATCCGTCAAGAAGTTATAATCGAGGCACACAGTTCCCAGTATTCGATTCATCCAGGAGGCACCAAGATATATCAAGATATCAGGCAACATTTCTGGTAGAACGGAATAAAGAGGGAGATAGCACAATTCATATTTCGGTGTTTAGTATCTCAGCACGTGAAGGCCGACCAGCAAAGACCAGCAGAATTATTACAGTCGCTTTCTATCCCGGAGTAAAACTGGAAACATATCACAATGGACTTTGTGACCGGTTTACCTAGATCCTCGACTGGTCGTGATGTAGTTTGGGTGGTAGTAGATCGTCTCACGAAAGTAGCTCATTTTTTTCCTTTCCGAGTAAGACAATCCACATAACAGTTGGCAAAAAAAAAATGTGACAGATAGTGAGATAACACGGTATCCCAGTGAGTATTGTATCAGATTGAGATACTCGATTTACTTCACATTTTTGAAAGAACATGCACTAGAGTTTGGGCACCAAGTTGAGATTCAGTACCGCTTACCATCCTCAAACAGACGAGCAGTCAGAAAGAACCATCCAGACATTGGAGGACATATTGCGGGCTTGTACTTTAGATTTTGGAGGGTCTTGGGAAGATCACCTTCATCTCGTTGAATTCTCATACAATAACATTTATCAAGCAAGCATTCAGGTGACTCCCTTTGAGGCACTATACAGAAGAAAGTGCAGGTCACCATTGGCATGGGATGACATCGGTGAAAGAAAATAATTGGGCCCAGAAATGATCACACAAACAGTGGAAGTTGTCAAGAAGATTAGAGAGCGGCTTCGGGTTGCGCAATATCGGCATCGGCATTGGGCCGATTAGCATCGTAGCCCGTTAGAGTTCTCTATCAGCGACCACGTATTCTTGCGGATTTTGCTAACCCGTGGAGTCATTAGATTTGGGGTTCTCGGGAAGCCTAGTCCGCGATACGTTGGTTCGTTAGATATTCTTGAGCGGGTAGGGGATGTTGCTTATCGTCTTGGCCTTCCGCCTTCGCTACGTGACGTACACGATTTATTTCATGTGTCTCAGTTTCATAGGTATATTTCGGATCCGAGTCATATCCTCGATCACTCTGAATTAGTCGTTGGTACCGACTTGTCTTATGAGGTACAATATGTATCTATTTTGGACCGAAGGATGAAGGTGCTCAAGAATCAGACTATTCATCTTGTCCGAGTTTCTTGGGGTCATCACCCTTTGGGAGAGTCAACGTGGGAGCGCGAGAACGATATTCGATCTCGGTATCCACCCATCTTCTACTCGAAAGGTATATTTTTCCTTATACTTTCGTATCTTGAATCTCGTGTTTCGCTCATCCATGTTATGTGATATTATTTTCTTCATTATATGCTCGAATTTAATGGCATGTGCAGATGTGCTCGTAGTCAGTGCATTGCTTGTTCTTATTTCTTTATCTAGCCTTGAGTATTAATTTCGAGGACAAAATTTTTCTAAGGTGGGTAGAGATGTCACTCCCTGTTCCCGATATACGTATTTGGAATATTTTAGTTTTTCTGCTTATATTATTTTTTTCTTGCATGGTTAATTAGGTTGCATGTCATGAAGACTAGACCAATTCTTTGGTTCACTGGGCTCTTGGTTTAATTGTTGGGTTGGTTGATCATGAGTTGAGCTCATGGTCCAAACCTCAACCCTAGCTATATAAGCTAACTTCTTTCTCTCTTCCCTCATTCTCTCATTTCTTCTCCTTCTTTTATTTCTAGGCAAGTACACATTGTATGCCATGGAGAAACCCTTAGATTTAATTCTTGCTTTTCCCTTGCATTTTATTAGTCTAATATGTGTACATTATGATTCTAAGCCCTTTTAATACTTAGTTTTCGGTTTTGAAGGATAAAATTTAGTATATTTGTATTTTAGTTAATGATTTTCATGGGTTCCAAAAGTTTTTCTTGGTTTTGATCTATTAAAACATAGTATTTTAGAAAAAAATAGTTTTTGTGGGTGATTGAGCATTCTATTTCAGACATTTTGGCTTTTGGTTCATTGATTTGGAGTTGAAATAAAGTTTTTATGGAGAAAATAATTTTCGATTTTTGAGCTTTTCTACCATGGCTGAACTTGCTGTCTAGATAAGACAAAGTGCTCATGCGGCCAACACTATATGTGGCAGAGAGTGCTATACGACCTAAGTGCTTTGCGGCCTGAGCTCTGTGCCGCATATACCTTCCAGCATGCGTCCATCTTGTTGATGCATGACTGATTATTACACAAAGTGTTCTGAAGCTAAGTGCTTGGAAAAGTCCTACGTGACAGAACTCCTTGTGTTTCACTTGTCGAACGAATGAGAAATCCACTAAGTCCAAGAGACATCTACACGGCAAGCATAGCATGCGGCAAGCAGACTTATGCGACATTGGCACTATACACCTCTTTTCTTTTGACGCATAACTCTACTTCATCCTTGCACATTTTTTTATGATTTTGTCTTTTCTCTGACGCACTTTATGACTTGTCACATCCATCACTTCAGTCACTTCACTGACACGCATTTAAGGCACATCACTCAGCACTTGTCCCAAGGAGTGGACTTTGCATGTCCTATGCTGCACCTCTCCTATGCGGCACCTGTCATATGCGGCACTTTGAATAAGAAGCATGGGCGAACACCTTGGGCAGCATGGGTGATGTGTCGTATGGACACGCTGTCGCATATATGAGTATATCAGGCTGTCAGATCTTCATTTAGTGAGGGATTTAATTCGATCTTCTAGGAGATCTCTTGGGATTCTGAGTTGACGGTAGTTTCCAAGGATAAAGGCAATTTTGAAAGGCCAAACGTCGTCAACTGTCACGTGGATAAAAGCAGTACGACCCTCGAGGTGCTATTATTATTCCTAGCCGCCGATTGCTGCCTATATATAGGGGCTCTGAAGGAGAGAAAAATATTTACTTGTTGTTTATTTTCTTCTTCTTCCTCCAACTTCCTCTTTTGCTTATTCGCCATGGCCCCAAAAGCTTCCACTTTCTCTGCTGCCAAGAAGGACGACAAGGGGAAGCGCCGTGCTTCTGAGAGCAAGGGGAAGGTAAAGCGCTCTCCGGCTTTGAAGTTTCATCCGGAAGTCAATTATCGATCAAGGGTAAGGGCAACCGAGGAGACCGCTTTTAGACGCATGAACACTTTGTGCACAGTTTGTCGCATGGACGAGTAATTATCTAGAACATGCGCAATATGCGTGGGTTCTTAGACTTGGCTTGGCCGCATGGATCCTTTATCGGTCATAACTTGGCCACATGGATGGGGAAAGATGTGCCAACATGAATCTGCCGCATGGGTGATACCACATGCGCCCACTATGACTTGGCCGCATGGGAATTTATGATATGCGCCAATTGTGTCTTGGCCGCATAGGCAAAAAGATTTGTTTAGTGGTTAATCTCTTTGCAGGTTCTGACCACCTTCTCTATTTTTGAATTTCTTTTGTAGTGTCTTTGCCCGTGGCCCCTTCCGGGGAAGTGCTTCTTAGACGGGCTTAGGCCGTGCTGGGCATGAAGTTCGATAGCATAGTGGCAAATATTCGGGACCAGATAGACAAATATTAGCATACGGCCAGGCAGAAGTTGGTAGCAAACCAAACTTGAATCTTCCTGCTGAGCCAAATAAATTCTGGGCAGATCGAAGCTGATGGTGGTGGTTCCTTCTTTAAGCCCATCTTTCTGTTTGTGGATGCCCTTATTACCTCGGACCTCGAGGTAGTGAAGATAAAAGAGACCTAGGACTTTACTTCCGGTGGACTAGAGATTCACATGCCCACCATGGAATGCCAACTGTCATTGTATGTTTTTAACATGATAGTCGTTCCGAGAAAGATGGAGGGATCTTTAACCCCAGATCAAAAGGGAGCCCATGTTGGCTGTATTCGTCCAAACTCAAAACTGAAGAAGGATATTGCAGTTTAAAGGAGTCGCCCTCAAAACTGTATGCGCTCCGGGGTTTGGTATCTGGTGCCATTGCGAGCGAAATGGGACCGAACATTCGTCCTTACCGTGCCGAGACTTTTCTAAAAAAATTTGGCCAGTAAGGGGTCCTACCCAACATGAAGACTACGCTTGATTAATTGGGTGCATTACTTATCCCCTTGTATTAACTTAATTTGTTGATCTTGGAGAAGTATGAGCGGGAGATCAAAGCAGCTAATCTATATTACGCCATAAGGGGATCCTGTTACGACTTGGAGACAAACCTGGCTCTGTTCCTTGCCTTAGTTGGGCTATACAACTGCTATACCGGGACATTCTTCACTCCTGACGGGAAAATGGGGCTCGCATTTCATGAGATGTATGATGTCTCACGTCTGCCCTGGGGTGAGAAGTCATACGAAGAATATACTGTCAACAATGAAGAGTTGGGGGAACTGGAAAAAAAGAACCCGGAGTTCCTTGTCGTGTACAAGGAATTGATGTGCCATCACTGTAGCGCCCCGTTCTCCCGGTGCGGAGAGCGCGGCTAAGAAACACAAGTCGGTATCGTTCGATCGAAATAGATTGAAAGAAGAACTTGTCCTCGTTATGGATTTATTTCTTCGGAATCGATTCCCATATTCAGTGGACCGTGCCCCCGGGATCGACTTAGCGGCAGAGTCAGGAGGGACCTCTCCGCTACTATATTTTATTGCCTCGGTTTTCGACATCGCTTGTTGCTTTCGTGCTTTGAGTTAGTTTTGGGATTTGCTTGTTTTCCTTGAACGGTTTCGATGGTTTTCATTATTTTCGTTCATTGCACTGCATTTCAATTCCGAGATTGAAAAGAGAGGAAGGAGTATTAATTGAGCTGTTCGTGGTGCAGGTAAACGAGCAGTAGGCGGCTTGCGAGCGGAGTCGTGAAGCGCCTCTTTCCTTCTCCTTTCCTTCCAACCAAGTGAGTGGCTACCATCCCGATTAGCTAGACCTGCTTCCAAGTCTTCACACCAAAACTCTTGCATTCTTGTTGCCCCGATGAAACGATACCAAGTAATAACTAAAAGAAACCAAGATAAAAAGGAAATAGACTTGGTAAACATTGCTTGTCAACTAAACTTGTGAACGGTTATTATACTGCATGCTAGTTCGTTTATAAATGTTCCATAAATCATGCTAACTATGGATCATATCTTGTATGCAAATAAATGTTCAGTGAGGCTCTGCAATATAAATCCTATAATTCTGCTTGTTTGTGCTCGTGTTGCCTCATCTGCGTGATCTGCTAAATTAGTAAACATAACGTTCGATCATGGACAACTTGTGCACAAGGTTTCTGGTTCCTGCGGACGGTTGCCAGGGCACTGGGACCGATCCGATCCGGACGGAATGTCTGTATAGTCGTCTGTATCGTCGGAATGAGGCGTGCAGCGGGGGCTCACCACCCGCATTGCATACCCTTCCGTCCTGAGACTATAAATCGTCCTTCGTGGTATTATGCCAGTGATCATCTGTATATTTAAACCTGTTGCAACTAACTTGTGTCTTCGTGGCAGGGAAGGCAAGGTAAGTATTGTGCAGGTGATTCAGACAAGCTGGTAAAATCCACCGAACGGTGGCAAGTTTATTTCAGTAAATTCTATATGTTGCTTACTTGTAAATAAACTAAGGCAAGATAGAAATCCACAAAATATGCATGCTTCATTAAAACAACGTGTTGATTGGTATAGTCAGGTTAGCTCGCCTTCACCAGTATGTTTTGACATGCTGACCCTCGTTGAAATAGGTTCTCCGCACTAAGGCGAACCGAGCGAGGAGCCGAAGTCGTCTTCCCGATCCAGTCCAGCTGTTAGCGCATCCTGATCGCGCCGCTTTTGAAGTACTTGAAGAAAGGAGCTTGCACTCTTCATACACAATGCAGCTCCGTGGGAAAGCTGTCCTCTAGCCCGGAGGTCTTTATCATTTTGAAGTTATAAAGGGATGTAATGTACAGGACTGCTATCTCATTTTGAGTCAACACTTTTGTAAGCCCGTGCGGCATATTAGCTGACTCGTTCAAGAGTTTGTAATAGATGTTCATTATCAATAAAGAGAACTTTTTTCCATGTTTCAAATCTGTGTTTCAATTTATCTGCGTACTCTGAATATGTGCTCGTTATGCAAAATACTTTAGCCTTGTGCGGGCGCAACCCCAGGCCCGTACGGCATCACGATTCGGGGGACGCCCCAACGATTCTACGGAATCGGGTCGTGACATAATGGTATCAGAGCACAAATTCAAGTTTCTTAGACTCTCGCACTGGAAAAGTTCCTTTAACGATTAAATTCCTGTGCGAACTCTTGAACTCGCTAGGCCAAAATAAGATACGTTCATGCAATAAGTCCATAATACATTATGATTCTAATGTAATTTACCTTCTTTTGAAGGAATGGCTCCAGCGCAATCTGCAGCGCTAGCACCGAACGAAACACAAGAAAGTAGTTCGGGCACTTCGGGAAGCTCTCGGAGCCAACGAGGCATGTCTCAAGTCGACCCGCTTGAGCGGGTGATGCAAATGTTAGAAGCACAACGACAACGAGACGATGCTCGCCCAGCCAAGCTCGAGAGCAATCTAGAGACCCGATTCTCAGTCCAACAGAAGCAGGTAGATGTCCTGTAACAGATCGTTCAAACTTTGGCTGCCAACCATTCTGCCGCAACAACAACGACTCCGGTGGAACAGCCCATGCTTGAAGTAGAGACGCCACAGATTCCATGGCCGAGGGACGTGACTGCCTTCGACTTTGGCCACTTCAAGAAAGTTTGCAACACCCCATTCAACGGGACTGAGGAACCAGTGGTAGCTCTAGATTGGCTAGCTGAACTTGAAGATCACTTCGTTCTGCTAGAGGTCCCCGAAGAGAAGCGCGTTGCCTGCGCGCAACTTCAGCTCCGCCTCAACGCACACGATTAGTGGAACGTGCATCGATGATCTCTCCAATTTGATCACGGAGAGGAGGCAGTCTCGTGGGCGACCTTTCGTGCCACGTTTGAAGAGGAGTTTATACCCCCTCCAGTATAACGTCAGATGGAAAACGAGTTCGTACAGCTGCGGCAGGGGAGTATGACAGTTAAGCAATATTCTGCCGAATTCAACCGACTCTCCAAATTGGCTAGGGCCTATTTACCTGATGTAGCAAGTCGAGCTAGAAGGTTTGAAGGTGGTTTGCGCCCTGCCATCCATGCACACATGGTCAATAATCAGTATGGGACAATGCGTGAAGTCATGAATCACGCCCTATCACTTGAACCGCAGAATCCTCACGTTTCCACCGGCGCTGTGCATACCTACAATCACAAACGCCAAGGCAACGATAGAGGAAACACCGCTGTAAAGTGCCCTAACCACGGCGGTCCACAAAAAGGAAACCCGAGACCGTTCTGTAATTTCTGCAAAAAGTCGGGGCACACCACTGACAAGTGCTATCGCCGAAAAGGTCTATGCTTCAACTGTGGCGGACGGGACCACGTATCTCGGGATTGTCCGCTCCCCTTTAAGCTTCTGCCTCAGCAAAATAATCCCTAACGGTTGGTTCTATTCCTAAGTTTTGGGATGAAACTTCCAATTAGTTGGGTAGGATGTAGCGCCCCGTTCTCCCGATGCGGAGAGCGCGGCTAAGAAACACAAGTCGGTATCGTTCGATCGGGATAGATTGAAAGAAGAACTTGTCCTTGTTATGGATTTGTTTCTTCGGAACCGATTCCCATATTCAGTGGACCGTGCCCCCGGGATCGACTTAGCGGCAGAGTCAGGAGGGACCTCTCCGCTGCTATCTTTTATTGCCTCGGTTTTCGACGTCGCTTGTTGCTTTCGTGCTTTGAGTTGGTTTTAGGATTTGCTTGTTTTCCTTGAACGGTTTCGATGGTTTTCATTATTTTCGTTCATTGCACTGCATTTCAATTCCGAGATTGGAAAGAGAGGAAGGAGTATTAATCGAGCTGTTCGTGATGCAGGTAAACGAGCAGTAGGCGGCTTGCGAGCGGAGTCGTGAAGCGCCTCTTTCCTTCTCCTTTCCTTCCAACCAAGTGAGTGGCTACCATCCCGATTAGCTAGCCCTGCTTCCAAGTCTTCACACCAAAACTCTTGCATTCTTGTTACCCTGATCAAACGATACCAAGTAATAACTAAAAGAAACCAAGATAAAAAGAAAATAGACTTGGTAAACATTGCTTGTCAACTAAACTTGTGAACGGTTATCATACTGCATGCTAGTTTATTTATAAATGTTCCATAAATCGTGCTAATTATGGATCATATCTTGTATGCAAATAAATGTTCAGTGAGGCTCTGCAATATGAATCCTATAATTCTGCTTGTCTGTGCTCGTGTTGCCTCATCTGCGTGATCTGCTAAATTAGTAAACATAACGTTCGATCATGGACAACTTGTGCACAAGGTTTCTGGTTCCTGCGGATGGTTGCCAGGGCACTGGGACCGATCCGATCCGGACGGAACGTCTGTATAGTCGTCTGTATCGTCGGAATGAGGCGTGCAGCGGGGGCTCGCCACCCGCGTTGCACACCCTTCCGTCCTGAGACTATAAATCGTCATTCGTGGTATTATGCCAGTGAACATTTGTATATTTAAACCTGTTGCAACTAACTTGTGTCTTTGTGGCAGGGAAGGCAAGGTAAGTATTGTGCAGGTGATTCAGACGAGCAGGTAAAATCTACCGAACGGTGGCAAGTTCATTTTAGTAAATTCTATATGCTGCTTACTTGTAAATGAACTAAGACAAGATAGAAACCCATAAAATATGCATGCTTCATTAAAATAACGTGTTGATTGGTATAGTCAGGTTAGCTCGCCTTCACCAGTATATTTTGACATGCTGACCCTCGTTGAAACAGGTTCTCCGCACTAAGGCGAACCGAGCGAGGAACCGAAGTCGTCTTCCTGATCCAGTCCAGCTGTTGGCGCATCTTGATCGCGCCGCTTTTGAAGTACTTGAAGAAAGGAGCTTGCACTCTTCATACACAATGCAGCTCCGTGGCAAAGCTGTCCTCCAGCCCGGAGGTCTTTATCATTTTGAAGTTATAAAGGGATGTAATGTACAGGACTACTATCTCATTTTGGGTCAACACTTTTGTAAGCCCGTGCGGAATATTAGCTAACTCGTTTAAGAGTTTGTAATAGATGTTCATTATCAATAAAGAGAACTTTTTTCCATATTTCAAATCTGTGTTTCAATTTATCTGCGTACTCTGAATATATGCTCGTTATGCAAAATACTTTAGCCTTGTGCGGGCGCAACCCCAGGCCCGCATGGCATTACGATTCAGGGGACGCCCCAATGATTCTACGGAATCGGGTCATGATAATCACAACACATGCCAGCAGCTCCCTAAGAAGAAGGACAAGAGTTCAGAAGGGAAATATCCCCATATTACCTCTTGGACCCATTACCTATTCCCGGTTGATGACTCGGGTCGTGTCAGCGTTAGAAGACCCTAGTCCCAAAGGAAAGTTAGCGAGCTGGTGCGCAGTTGTCAGAGGTCCTCAAAAGCCCATGACAAATTTGGTAGTCCGGACGACTCCTTCGGCTATTTTTACCAAGACACCCAATCGTTATCTTATAAGGATGCGTTGGCCGAGTTCCTGATGATATGGTTGCGGAACTTCTGTAGCCGACTTGCTTTACTTCCTGCGATGGTTTGCAGCATCCATCACGGGCTTCATGGTATCGCGGGAAAGGCGATGGACTATGGAGGTTGTGGAAATTTCAATCAGGTTGAGATACCTTACCATTACCTGATGGGCTGGTTGTTGATGCACTACCATCCCCTGATGACCCCTGGATTGGAGGGGAATATGACGGATGAGGATGCTTTCATTCGTCGGTACAGTGGGATGCCTCGGGTCTACAATAAGGTTCCTGAATGTCGGCATGCACTCACTTTTCAGAACCACTACTCTTTCTTCATCTTAGTCCCCATGTTTACAGATAATGAGATGAACCGAGCACTTCTTTTTTGTGGGTGATTGATCATTCCATTTCAGGCATTTTGGATTTTGGTTTACTTGATTTGGAGTTGAAATAAAGTTTTTATGGAGAAAATAATTTTTAGTTTTTGGAGCTTTTCCACAATGGCTGAACTTACTGTCTGAAGAAGATAAAGTGCTCATGTGGCCAGCACCATATACGACAGAGAGTATTATGCGACCTTAGTGCTATGTGGCCTATTTTCTGTGCCGCATATACCTTCCAGCATGCGTCCATCTTGATGACGCATGACTGATTATTACACAAAGTATTCTGAAGCTAAGTGCTTGAAAAAGTCCTAAGTGACAGAACTCCTTGTGTTTCACTTGCTGAACGAATGAGAAATCCACTAAGTCCAAGAGACATCTATGCGGTAAGCAGAGAATGCGACAAGCAGAGCATGCGACAAGCAGAGCATGCGACAAGCAGACTTATGAGAAATTAACACTATGCACCTCTTCTCTTTTGACACATAACTTTGCTTCGTCCTTGCACATTTTCTATATTTTTTCTTTTCTCTGATACACTTTTATGACTTGTCACATCCATCACTTCAGTCATTTCACTGACACGCATTTAATGCACGTTACTCAGTACTTATCCCAATGAGCGGACTTTGCCTGTCCTATGTGTAGTGTCCCACTCCGCGTAGGCACTATGTAAACCCCCTTGACCAAATTTTTTTTTATTAATTTAGATAAAGAGATTAGGGTTTTGATCCTAATTAGAATTTATACAAATATTTTTTTTATTTGTGCAATGTTTTGATACTTAGGACACCTTACCGTTGTCCCGATATTTAGGACACTACCCTAGCGATTACCCTGAAACAAATTCCATACACTTGGCCTAGATATATTAACCTATCATAATGAACCTTGAGCAACCCCGGATACTGATTTTTGTGGCTGATTTTAGTCGCACAAAAGTCGTTACAAACGTCCGTACATAAATAAAATAAATTGCGTATTTACGTTCGTTGTCCGTTTCAATCAAAATTGAGACCCAATCTCGACCCGATTTGACCAACCTAGATCATGACATTATTGTACCCTGAGCCTACCACACTAATGACCCTTGTCCAACCCAATTTAGAACCCCAATTTTTATTAAATTAAATTAGAGGCACCCGGTGCATTAATTATGAATTAATTAATGTAGTAACCTAGCCTCATTTAAATTAGACCCAATTCCAACCCAAACCCACCCACATACCCACAAGCCTTATACTAAACACCATACACCATCCTAGTCCAACACAAAATACCAAACATGGTGTTTTGTCACATCAAATTCTCAATTTCAGCTTTTATGTAATTTCCTAATTGTTCAGGGGCCTTTATGCAAAATTGCAATGAGGTGTCTCCCTCTCATTGGTCCAACCCCATGAAGAATGAGACCTACATTCCTTGACCGGTCTATCATAATTCCCTCCCCCCATTTTTATGTACCTACACTACTTTTTAGGGACATATCTCCACCCTATATTTTGAACCACTCATTCCTAGCCCTCCCCTCATCATGATGAAGCCTCCCTAACTCCCCAAAAACAATACCCAGCCGGCCCTAATCCCTAGGCAGCCCCCACTCTCTCTCCTACATATACATTAAGTTATATTACTTTTATTTCACACACAAACCAAGAAAACCCAAATACCTAGAAAAAAACCCTATTATTAAAATCCTCACACACTCAGCTCACCCCATACCCAAGCTACCCGCCGCCTCCTCCCGGCCGGCCACCGCCTCCGAACGCCCCCGCAACGACACTACCCCCTCGGGCGAACCTTCCCCCACCTACCACCACCGGCCCCGACCACGGCTCCGCCCACAGCCGCCTCCCTCTCCACCATCCTCGACTCGAGCTCACCCCTCCCCGAGCTCGAGCCGACCACCCGAAGACTCCCCACTCCGCCATCGCAGCACGCCCGGCCACCATCCCTATCCGACCTCTTCCGCGACCAATCTCCTCCGTCTCCGCCAACTCCCAGCCCCGGCCGACGCCTGAGCTGGCCGCCCTCGTCCCCGCAGCACCGACGACCCCAAAGCCGCTGCTGCTGCTGCCGAACTCCCCGAGCGTTGCCGGAGCTCCGCCCGGCCACCCCCGCCGTCGACGATCAGCCACCAGACCCCCCTAGACCCCTCCTTCATTCCAGTGAGGTATAAATATACGAATACGATATTTTATACCTAGTATTAGGGGCTGCATAGGTTCATATACTAATTATACTATATAGGTATTCTAATTTGGGAATTATTATATATACAGTATATTATATAAATATCTCTGTATAAACACAGTATTTTATATGTATATGTGCTGTATTTTTTATATATTATATATATATTAGAGATACATATATCTGTGTATGGTATATACTATATACTTGTCTAAAATACTTATTTATGTACTAAAATACCTATTGTGTATATATGTATATATATATATATATATATAAATATATATATGTATGTATGTATATTGTATTATATGTATAATAGTATATATTTAATATAAATCATAGTTTAAATATATTTTTCTGTGATTTAGTATAATATATGTAATATAATACTATTTGTATTGTGATTTAGTATAATATATGTAATATAATACTATTTGTATATTATATATTTGTATTAAAAACTTATACATATTAAACATCTAGCATGTATATATGTATATATATATATATATATATATATATATATATATATATATATATATATATATATATATATATATATATATATATATATATATATATATATATATATATATATATATATATATATATATATATATATATATATATATATATATATATATATATATATATATATATATATATATATATATATATATATATATATATATATATATATATATATATATATATATATATATATATATGTATGTATGTATATTTGTATTATATGTAGAATATTATATATTTAATATATATTGTGTTTAAATATATTTTTCTATGATTAAGTATATTATATGTAATATAATATTATATATTTATTTAAATACTTATACGTATTAAACATCTAGTATGTATATATATATATATATATATATATATATATATATATATATATATATATATATATATATATATATATATATATATATATATATATATGTATATATACATACATATACATATATATGTATGTATATATATTTTTAATATACATTTTATGTTATTTTGTGTATATATAAATATATATATATATGGGGTATATAAAAATATGTATAAATATATAAATATATATATACACTATGTATGTAGTATATGTATATGAATATATATATATATAAATATATATATATACATTGTGTAATTAGTATAATTATAGTGTATATCTATGTATAAAATAAATATGTGAGTATATATAAATATATATATATATATATATATATATATATATATATATATAAATAAATAAATAAATAAATAAATAAATAAATATATATATATATTTATTTATTTATTTATTTATTTATTTATTTATTTATTTATTTATATATATATATACTTTGGGTGTATATAAGTATATATTATATATTAGTACTTTTCCATTATGTGTATATATGTACTATTAAACATTAAATATTTTTATTAAATTTTAATATGTATTAGTGAACACATAAGTATAAATGTTATACTATGTATGTATATACTATCTTTAATGTATATATTTAATCATGTATTATTTTATGCAAGTACTTATTTTATGTATTAATGTATTATAGTATATATATTAACTAATATATGTAATTATATAAGTATGGTATATTTAAATACTATATCTGTGTACTATAGTAGTATGTACATATGTGTTATTAAATTCCTTATACATATTGAACAATAATATATGTTATATATTATTAATGCATTATGTATGTATATACCTATGTCTAAATGCAGTTGAATATATAACTATATAGGTTACTAAATCATCTATAGTATATATGTGTATAGGTGTTGTGTATGTATACCTGCCCTATGTTAACATAGGTAGTTAAGCATGGTGTAAAATTTAATGAATCATAATTATTGTTATCTGTTCGTAGGCATCCGAGATGGTGCTACCTTGACTGCTGGTTCCGGAGCATTGCTTGTGCACACTAGAGTTCCAGGCAAGTATACCTTGCCTTGTTGTTACTGTTTAAAATTTAGCTGTTTATCTAGTTGCACATCTTATTGTTGAATATTAACTGTGCGCGTCCGAGAAAACTCGGGTGTAGTCAACGAAGGCGTTGACGTTAGGACTTGTGTCTGACCTAGTGTCTAGTGGACCCACCTAAAGTTGAGGAGTTATCAATATGACTTCCCAGGCCTTGACACGTATCTTAACACGTCACAGAGTGAGTTCATGTAGGGACGCGTGCTTCATGATCGACTGGCCATCAGCATGAGCAGTACGTGTGACGACATTTAGCTTAGTTGTTTATTTCTGTAGCGACTTGCATCATAGTATGAGGTGTCTACGTCGCATTTATGACTTGTACATTGACATTGGGCGGGGAAGACAATTAGTAGGCGTATGGGACAGACATTTGGTCGTCGTAGTTTCATAGTAAACTGCGGGACCGTGAGCCTCAGTGTTACCCGGTTATGGGCTCAGGTTCCCGGTTATGGGCATATATGCGTGTCGATACATCCGGCAGAGGTTACTAACTGCGCGCTATCATGATCGATGATATATTCAGCATATATACTCCTGGCGATCAGTTTACAGCTAATGCCAGGTACTTAGTCTCTGGCTCGACGCTATGCTTTATACCTTTCACCTACCCATACGTACCAGGGTTGTCTTCAAAGAGCATTTCACTTGGCTAGTTAGATTACCCTTGAGTTTACACAGTATTTACTTTATGGCATGCATTTCTGTATACTTGTTACGTCCCTCTGAGGACCTGGTTCTCTTCCAGATCCGGACGAGCACTTGTACCCTACCATCTACGGAGCAGGAGTAGAGACAGGATTCCTGATTGAGGACTACGAGGCATTTCTAGGGGATTTCCCATTATTTGAGTATGCAGCTACATCGGACTAGAGTTTTCATATCTAGCTAGTTGATACTCTAGTCTAGTTATCTTACTCTTTCTACACTTTATTTCCATTTCTGTATTTCAGTGGGTTTGTCCCCATTCAGACTATTTCAGATGTATTATGGATATTCAGACTCTTGTATCTTATTTACCAGCATTTTATTTCAGTCTTTATGATATTATTATCTGTGGATGAGATTAGATATTGCCTGCTATATATTAGCATATTAGACTTGTTAGTATTTTAGGACAGCGTAGCACGCTTCGATAGGATCCATTAAATTGGGATATCCTTCGGAGTCGTGTCAGCTGGCCAATGCCACGTGGCCTGGTTCCATATATTTTGGGACTGGGGCGTGACATGGTTTTAGTGGTGGCCCATGCAGGTCATGTTTATCGCTTGTGGTATGGTAACATGCCCAGCGAGCCTGCAATAGGATAGAAATTAATAGATCTCATCCACTTTCCGCCTTTGAACCTCCTTCGCATTTGATTAAATTAAATATCTGCATCCTGCTTTTTATTCCGTACTCTTTTAATAAAGTTCTATCTCTTACAGCGAGATGAACCTGCACAGCAGACGTGAGACACTTGGTGCCATAGTACCATCAGCCCCCGCACCAAGGAAGGAGACATCCTAGGGTCCACCTGGAGAGCAGCCTCATCCACAGGCACAGGTGATCCCCCGGGCCCCGATGATACACTGGCATCAGACCTCTCCCGACGACGGGACGCAGCAGCCAGAGGGCCAGACTTCGCAGGCAGTCCCGATGCAGCACTTCGAGGGACAGACCTCGAGGGCTACGCCGATGCCGCAGTTCGAGAGGCCGGCATCCGAGGAGACACCTATAAGGCAGCCGGAGGTACCACTACCACCTCCTCCACCATTTTCGCCCCAGATGCCACCAGCGGAGGAACAGCCACAGATGTTCCAGTTCTTTCAGACGATGATGCAGGCACAGTGGCATCAGACTGAGACCCTGAGACAGGGCCTGATGGCGGTACTGGAGAGGGCACCTACCCAAGCAGCAGCACCAGCATCTGCACCTGTCCAGCCAGTGGGTACTGTACGAGGCTTCTACCAGATGGAACCGAGAACCTTCTCAGGCAAGAAGACTGCAGAAGAGATCTCAAACTGGGTCTCCAACACTGAGATGCTATTGGAGGGTTCACAACTACACCCCGACCTCTGGATGACCGCAGTGAGGGCCCAACTCACAGGCAACACCCATCACTGGTGGGATTCTATGGAGTGCAGCGTCGGCAGGACGCAGACTTGGAAGGAATTTCTGGAGTACTTCAATGCGAAGTATTTCCTCGCTATGGTTAGGAACGCCCTGTACTCCCAGTTCCTACACCTGGAGCAAGGGAACTTGACTGTGGACGCCTACGACGAAGAGTTCAGCAGACTCAGCCGATTCGGTGCAGCCCTGATCCCCAACGACCTGGAGAAGGCCAGGAGATTCCACCATGGCCTCTCTTTTGAGCTTCAGAGGTACACTACTACTCAGGCGAGGATCTCATACGAGGAAGTCCTATCAGAGGCGAGGATCCAGGAGGCTATTAGCAGAAGATCGAGACATTCCAGCACGACTGCACCAGCCAGAGCTCAGCCCGGAGCAGGAGGACCGTTTCGCCATCCAGGAGCGCAGACACAACAGAAGATTTTGCCATATCAGCGGAGGGAGCTACCGACGTGTCACTTTTGCAGAAAGAAAGGACATGTCCAAAAAGATTGCAGAAGAAGACTAGGACAGTGCTTGAGATGCGGATCAACCCAACATCAAGCTCAGGAGTGTTCCTAGTATAGCGATAGAGCCCGGGAGATAGTATAAACGCCAGCCCCACCAACCCTAGGTATGTCCGTAGCATTGCTTGATAATTTATAGCTTATTATGTGTTATTTTAATTTCGAGGACGAAATTCTTATAAGTTAGATAGATTGTAAACCCCCTCGACCAAAAAAATTATTTATTTTATTAATTTAGATAAAGAGATTAGGGTTTTGATCCTAATTAGAATTTATACAAAAAAAATTTTATTTGTGCAATGTTTTGATACTTAGGACACCTTACCATTGTCCCGATATTTAGGACACTACCCTAGCGGTTACCCTGAAACAAATTCCATACACTTGGCCTAGACATATTAACCTATCATAATGAACCTTGAGCAACCCCGGATACTAATTTTTGTGCCTGATTTTAGTCGCATAAAAGTCGTTACAAACGTCCGTACGTAAATTAAATAAATTGTGTATTTACGTTCGTTGTCCATTCCAATCGAAATTGAGACCCAATCTCAACCCAATTTGACCAACCCAGATCATGACATTATTGTACCCTGAGCCTACCACACTAATGACCCTTGTCCAACCCAATTTAGACCCCCGATTTTTATTAAATTAAATTAGAGACACCCGATGCATTAATTATGAATTAATTAATGTAGTAACCTAGCCTCATTTAAATTAGACCCAATTCCAACCCAAACCCACCCACACACCCACTAGCCTCATACTAAACACCATACACCATCCTAGTCCAAAACAAAATACCAAACATGGTGTTTTGTCACATCAAATCCTCAATTTTAGCTTTTGTGGAATTTCCTAATTGTTCAGGGGCCTTTATGCAAAATTACAATGAGGTGTCCCCCTCTCATTGGTCCAACCCCATGAAGAATGAGACCTACATTCCTTGACCGGTCCATCATAATTTCCCCCCCCATTTTTATGTACCTACACTACTTTTTAGGGACATATCTCCACCCTACATTTTGAACCACTCATTCCTAGCCCTCCCCTCATCATGATGAAGCCTCCCCAACTCTCCAAAAATAATACCCAGTCGGCCCTAACCCCTAGGCAGCCCCCCCACTCTCTCTCCTACATATACATTAAGTTACATCACTTTTATTTCACACACAAACCAAGAAAACCCAAATACCTAGAAAAAACCCTATTATTAAAATCCTCACACACTCAGCCCACCCCATACCCGAGCTACCCGCCGGCTCCGCCCGGCCGGCCACCGCCTCCGACCACCCCCGCAATGACACTACCCCCTCCGGCGAACCTTCCCCCACCTACCACCACCGCCCCCGACCACGGTTCCGCCCACAGCCGCCTCCCTCTCCACCATCCTCGACCCGAGCTTACCCCTCCCCGAGCTCGAGCCGACCACCCGAAGACTCACCACTCCGCCACCGCAGCACGCCCGGTCGCCATCCTCAGCCGACCTCTTCCCCGACCAATCTCCTCCGTCTCCGCCAACTCCCAGCCCCGGCCGACGCCTGAGCTGGCCGCCCTTGTCCCCGCAGCACCGACGACCCCAAAGCCGTTGCTGCTGCTGCCGAACTCCCCGAGCGTTGCCGGAGCTCCGCCCAGCCACCCCCGCCGTCGACGATCAGCCACCAGACCCCCCTCGACCCCTCCTTCATTCCAGTGAGGTATAAATATACGAATACGGTATTTTATACCAAGTATTAGGGGCTGCATAGGTTCATATACTAATTATACTATATAGGTATTCTGATTTGGGAATTATTATATATACAGTATATTATATAAATACCTCTGTATAAATACAGTATTTTATATGTATATGTGCTGTATTTTTTATATATTATATATATATTAGAGATACATATATCTGTGTATGGTATATACTATATACTTGTCTAAAATACCTATTTATGTACTAAAATACCTATTGTGTATATATGTATATATATATATATATATATATATATATATATATATATATATATATATATATAAATATATATATATATATGTATGTATGTATATTGTATTATATGTAGAATAGTATATATTTAATATAAATCAAAGTTTAAATATATTTTTCTGTGATTTAGTATAATATATGTAATATAATACTATTTGTATATTATATATTTGTATTAAAAACTTATACATATTAAACATCTAGCATGTATATATATATATATATATATATATATATATATATATATATATATATATATATATATGTATGTATGTATGTATGTATGTATGTATGTATGTATGTATGTATATTTGTATTATATGTAGAATATTATATATTTAATATATATTGTGTTTAAATATATTTTTCTGTGATTAAGTATATTATATGTAATATAATATTATATATTTATTTAAATACTTATACGTATTAAACATCTAGTATGTATATGTATATATATATATATATATATATATATATATATATATATATATATATATATATATATATATATATATATATATATATATATATATATATATATATAGATATAGACATATATATGTATGTATATATATTTGTAATATACATTTTATGTTATTTTGTGTATATATAAATATATATATATGGGGTATATAAAAATATGTATATATATATATATATATATATATATATATATATATATATATACTTTGGGTGTATATAAGTATATATTATATATTAGTACTTTTCCATTATGTGTATATATGTACTATTAAACATTACATATTTTTATTATATTTTAATATGTATTAGTGAACACATAAGTATAAATGTTATACTATGTATGTTTATACTATCTTTAATGTATATATTTAATCATGTATTATTTTATGCAAGTACTTATTTTATGTATTAATGTATTATAGTATATATATTAACTAATATATGTAATTATATAAGTATGGTATATTTAAATACTATATCTGTGTACTATAGTAGTATGTACATATATGTTATTAAATTCCTTATACATATTGAACAATAATATATGTTATATATTATTAATGCATTATGTATGTATATACCTATGTCTAAATACAGTTGAATATATAAGTATATAGGTTACTAAATCATCTATAGTATATATGTGTATAGGTGTTGTGTATGTATACCTGCTCTATGTTAACATAGGTAGTTAAGCATGGTGTAAAATTTAGTGAATCATAATTATTGTTATCTGTTCGTAGGCATCCGAGACGGTGCTACCTTGACTGCTGGTTCCGGAGCATTGCTTGTGCACACCAGAGTTCCAGGCAAGTATACCTTGCCTTGTTGTTACTGTTTAAAATTCAGCTGTTTATCTAGTTGCACATCTTATTGTTGAATATTAACTGTGCGCGTCCGAGAAGACTCGGGTGCAGTCAACGAAGGCGTTGACGTTAGGACTTGTGTCTGACCTAGTGTCTAGTGGACCCACCTAAAGTTGAGGAGTTATCAATATGACTTCCCAGGCCTTGACACGTATCTTAACACGTCACAGAGTGAGTTCATGTAGGGACGCGTACTTCATGATCGACTGGCCATCAGCATGAGCAGCACGTGTGATGGAATTTAGCTTAGTTGTTTATTTCTGTAGTGACTTGCATCATAGTATGAGGTGTCCACATCGTATTTATGACTTGTACATTGACATTGGGCGGGGAAGACAATTAGTAGGCGTATGGGACAGATATTTGGTCGTCATAGTTTCAGAGTAAACTGCGGGGCCGTGAGCCTCAGTGTTACCCGGTTATGGGCCATGTGTTTCCCGATTATGGGCTCAAGTTCCCGGTTATGGGCATATATGCGTGTCGATACATCCGGCAGAGGTTACTAGTTGCGCGCTATCATGATCGGTGATGTAGTCAGCATATATACTCCTGGCGTTCAGTTTACAGCTAATGCCAGGTACTTAGCCTCTGGCTCGACGCTATGCTTTATACCTTTCACCTACCCATACGTACCAGGGTTGTCTTCAAAGAGCATTTCACTTGGCTAGTTAGATTACCCTTGAGTTTACACAGTATTTACTTTATGGCATGCATTTCTGTATACTTGTTACGTCCCTCTGAGGACCTGGTTCTCTTCCAGATCCG
Organism: Iris macrosiphon; assembly: GCA_036927795.1. Taxonomy (NCBI): domain Eukaryota; kingdom Viridiplantae; phylum Streptophyta; class Magnoliopsida; order Asparagales; family Iridaceae; genus Iris; species Iris macrosiphon. The sequence continues at coordinate 268,844,729 of JAYESA010000004.1, read as the reverse complement.
GACGAGCACTTGTACCCTACCATCTACGGAGCAGGAGTAGAGACAGGATTCCTGATTGAGGACTATGAGGCATTTCCAGGGGAGTTTCCGTAATTTGAGTATGCAGCTACATCGGACTAGAGTTTTCATATCTAGCTAGTTGATACTCTAGTCTAGTTATCTTACTCTTTCTGCACTTTATTTCCATTTCTGTATTTCAGTGGGTTTGTCCCCATTCAGACTATTTCAGATGTATTATGGATATTTAGACTCTTGTATCTTATTTATCAGCATTTTATTTCAGTCTTTATGATATTGTTATCTGTGGATGAGATTAGACATTGCCTGCTATATATTAGTATATTAGACTTGTTAGTATTTTAGGACAGCGTAGCACGCTTCGATAGGATCCATTAAATTGGGATATCCTTCGGAGTCGTATCAGCTGGCCAATGCCACATGGTCTGGTTCCATATATTTTGGGACTGGGGTATGACACACTATGTACAAGTGATATCGCTTTGCTTGCTCGAGTGGAAGTCTTCTCGGAGAGTTTTCGACCGAACAACAAGACGATTGATCAATGTGAGTGGGCAGAACTGCTTTCTCTAATACTTGCATGACTTAATAATGAATCTGAGTTTTTAAATGTTTGTTCTAAGAAGATAGTTTCATAAGAAGAATGATAGAACCTGACTCTGCATGCTTAATAAGTGAACTCGTATAGCTTATCATTGGAACGAACCTGCTTGCTTAACTAGAGAATTTGTATGCTTATCTGAAAAGAGATAGAACCTTACCATGCTAAGTCCAGAGTATAAAAAAATATTGCATGCTTAGTTACACCGATACAACTATCGAACAAACCTTTGCCATGCTAAAAAGATAAGTAAAAGAATCGCTTGAATAAGTCCCTTTGTAATATGCTAAGAAAGAGATAGATATTGCATGCTAGATATAAAATCGAAATCGTGCTTGCTATTATATGTTTCGCTTGCCTGTTTTGCTATATTGAACTGCAATAAGTCTTTGATTCGTATAAGCAGAGACTAATAGTGCTCCCTGAAGATACGGCCCGCTGGGGGTCTAGTGGGGTATGTTATTAGATATATGAGATGTGCTTTGTTTGACAAGATGTGTTTCGCTCAACCATATATATATTTTGCTTAATTATTTGTTTTGCTTGCATTATAGATATTTTATGTCATTACATTAGTCTCGGATAACTTGTGCACAAGGTCTTGTCTCTCGAACGGTTCTTGGGGTACTAGAAATTGCTCGGTCCAGAAGAGATTTTTGTTTTGCCCTGAGGATACGGCCCGCTAGGGGTCTAGTGGGGCGATGTGTCTATTAGTATTGTGCGGAACCCATGATGTCATAGCTGCTAGTACTCGGGTGTGTTGGTGAAGAGCTGAACCTTGAGTCATAGCTGCCGACACATGTGCGTGCTAGTGAAGAGCTGAACCTTGGGCAACCGCTGCTAATCATGGGGCTACCCATGGACCATCATATAGTTAGGGCGCATGCTAGGCTAGCCTTCTTGCATACCTAACTATTTGATGCAGAGACGGACAGGGAAATAGAGAACCTTATACATATATACTTATGCAAAATGTTGCTAACTTGTATGTATACTATAGGGATAATCGTTCGGCCAGGGGTAAAAAATAAAAGAATATATATATATATAGCTTGCTTGTTTATTTTATTTGCATCATAAAGTTTATTTAATAGTGCTTCATGCATTCGCATCGATTGGACAATGGCTATTAGTGCAGAGTTGAACCTTGGTCCCAGCTGCTATTATGTTAGTGAAGAGCAACCATGAGTCATAGCTGTTAATATCATCAGATAAAGAGTCATTAGCTAGCTGGTTTACCGCTACTGATCTTGAGTTTCTCGGGGACTAAAATTATATAGCCAGTTCTTCTTGTGTGCTTGAAAGTATGATAGTCCACTTATTGCTTATCTTGATTTGAGATGAACAGTCCACTATAGAACTTTGTCCGTAAGAGTTAGAATATGGTGTACGATACATGCTGTGCACTGCACGATAGAATACTGTTTCGATTGTATGCTTATTATTTGAATATGCAAAACTGTTTTTAAGCTATATTTTCGAAAGAGGTAAATTGACTCAAATCCTGTGTTGCATGAAATGAACATAGGTAAAAGTGGCAAGATCACTAGTAATATAATATTTTGTCACATGCTTACTTAGTGTGGGTTTCAGGGAGTGTTGCTTCTGTTCAGTTGATTTTAGACTCACCAGTACTTTCTCTAAAGTGCTAACCCACCAATAATTTGCTTGTTTGTAGGTGTTGGATCGTCCGAGAAAGCGATAGCCGTGCCTCATCCCAAGGACCCATAAATCTAGAGTCGATGCCTTGAGATTTATCGATATTACTTTGAGAAGCTTTTGTATAGAGGGACATAATGTATGGAACGATGTCATTGTAATCGAGTGGAAGAGAGCTTGAGCGAATTATAACCTCGGCCAAGAGCCGCTTGTAACACTTCTGAATATCAATAAAAGAGCTTATTTTTATATGCCATTGTGTTCTTTACTTTTCTGCAATATATGTGCCGCTGCTCCTGTCTTTAATAGCTTACTTGCCCTTGTTCAAAGATTTGGCCTTGTGCAAGCACACTTTAGGCTTGCATGGCATCACGTCCATGCGAGGATGATCGGTTTCGTAGGGACCAAGCGAGGGCGATCGGACCCCTGCAGGACCGGGATGTGACATAATGGTATCAGAGCGACTCGATTCTTTGCTTATTCTATTGTCTCTAACTCTGAGTTATGCCCGATATTGTGCTGCAATGAACGTTCCATACAATAAGTCCAAAGATATTCTCAAAAATGCGTGCAAAATTTTTTTGGATTTGATTTGTTGCTTGAGAGTTGTGCTTTCGTGTTCGTGATTTGCATGTGTTTTGATTGAGGGTGGTGAGGGATAAGGATATTGCTGCTCTAGATTTTTGTGAGTTTCTCCTTGAGTTTCGAGATAAAACTCTTTTTTGGTGGATAAGTTTGTAGTGCCCCGCTCCACGTAGGCACTATGTACAAGTGATATCGCTTTGCTTGCTCGAGTGGAAGTCTTCTCGGAGAGTTCCCAATCGAAGCACAAGATGATTGATCAATGTGAGTGGGCATAACTGTATTCTCTGATTCTTGCATGACTTAATAATGAATCTGAGTTTTTGAATGTTTGTTCTAGAAGATAGTTTCATAAAAAGAATGATAGAACCTGACTCTGCATGCTTAATAAGTGAACTCTTATAGCTTGTCATTGAAACAAACATGCTTGCTTAACTAGAGAATTTATATGCTTGTCTGAAAAGAGATAGAACCTTACCATGATAAGTCCAGAGTATAAAAAAATATTGCATGCTTAGTTACACCGACACAGCTTTCAAACGAACCTTTGCCATGCTAAAAAGATAAGTAAAATAATTGCTTGAATAAGTCCCTTTGTAATATGCTAAAAAAGAAATAGATATTGCATACTAGATATAAAATCGAAATCGTGCTTGCTATTATATGTTTCGCCTGTCCGTTTTGCTATATCGAACAGCTATAAGTCTTTGATTCGTATAAGCAGAGACTAATAGTGCGCCCTGAGGATACGACCCACTGGGGGTCTAGTAGGGTGTGCTATTAGATATGTGAGATGTGCTTTATTTGACAAGATGTGTTTCGCTCGACCATATATGTTTTACTTGATCATTTATTTTGCTTGCATTATAGATGTTTCATGTCATTGTATTGGTCTCGGACAACTTGTGCACAAGGTCTTGTCTCTCGAACGGTTCCTGGGGCACTGGGAATCGCTCGGTCCAGAAGAAATTTTTGTTTTGCCCTGAGGATACGGCCCGCTGGGGGTCTAGTGGGGTGATGTGTCTATTAGTGTTATGCGAAATCCATGATGTCACAGTTGCTAGTACTCGGGTGTGTTGGTGAAGAGCTGAACCTTGAGTCACAGTTGTCGACACATGTGCGTGCTAGTGAAGAGCTGAACCTTGGGCAACCGCTGCTAATTATGGGGCTACCCATGGGCCATCATATAGTTAGGGTGCATGCTAGGCTAGCCTTCTTGCATACCTAACTGTTTGATGCAGAGACAGACAGGAAAATAAAAAATCTTATACATATATGCTTATACAAATTGTTGCTAACTTGTATGTCTGCTGCAGGGATAACCGTTCGGCCGGGGGTAAAAAATAAAACAATATATATATAGCTTGCTTATTTATTTCATTTGCATCATAAAGTTTATTTAATAGTGCTTCATGCATTTGCATCAGTTGGACAATGGCTATTAGTGCAGAGCTGAACCTTGGTCCCAGCTGCTATTATGTTAGTGAAGAGCAACCATGAGTCACAGCTGCTAATAGCATCAGATAAAGAGTCATTAGCTAGCTGGTTTATCGCTACTGATCTTGAGCTTCTCGGGGACTAAAATTATATAGCCAGTTCTTCTTGTGTGCTTGAAAGTATGATAGTCCACTTAATGCTTATCTTGATTTAAGATGAACAGTCCACAATAAAACTTTGTCCGTAAGAGTTAGAATATGGTGCACGATACATGCTGTGCACTGCACGATAGAATACTGTTCCGATTGTATGTTATTATTTGAATATGCAAAACTGTTTTCAAGCTATGTTTTCGAAAGAAGTAAACTGACTCAAATCCCGTGCTGCATAAAATGAACATAGGTAAAAGTAGCAAGATCACTAGTAATGTAATATTTTGCCATATGCTTACTTAGTGTGGGTTTCAGGGAGTATTGCTTCTGTTCAGTTGATTTTAAAGTCACCAGTACTTTCTCCAAAGTGCTGACCCACCAACAGTTTGCTTGTTTGCATGTGTTTGATCGTCCGAGGAAGCGATAGTTGTGCCTCATCCCAAGGACCCAGAAATCTAGAGTCGATGTCTTGAGACATATCGATATTGCTTTGAGATACTTTTGTATAGAGGGACATAATGTATGGAACGGTGTCATTGTAATCGAGAGAAAGAGAGCTTGAGTGAACTGTAACCTCTGCCAAGCGCCGCTTGTAACACTTCTGAATATCAATAAAAGAGCTTATTTTTATATGCCATTGTGTTCTTTACTTTTCTGCAATATATGTGCCACTGCTCCTGTCTTGAGTACTTTACTTGCCCTTGTTCAAAGCTTTGGCCTTGTGCAAGCGCACTTTAGGCTTGCACGGCATCACGCCCGTACGAGGACGATCGGTTCCGTAGGAACCAAGTGAGGACAGTCGGACCCCTGCGGGGCCGGGGCGTGACACTATACGACACTTGTCCTATGCGGCACCTATCATATGCGGCACTTTGAACAAAAATCATGGGCGCACACCTTGGGCCGCATGAGTTATATGCCATATGGACTGTCAAATCTTCATTTAATGAGGGATTTGATTCGATCTTCTAGGAGATCTCTTGGGATTCTGAGTTGACGGTAGTTTCCAAGGATAAAGGCAAATTTGAAAGGCCAAATGTCGCCAACTGTCACATGGATAAAGGTGACGCGACCCTCGAGGTGCTGTTATTATCCCTAGTCGTCGACTGCTACATATATATAGGGGATCTAAAGGAGAGAAAAATATTTACTTGTTTATTTTCTTCTTCTTCCTCCGACTTTATTTTTTTCCTTACTCGCCATGGCTCGAAAAGCTTCCACTTTCTCTGTCGCCAAGAAAGCCGACAAGGGGAAACACCACGCTTCTGAGAGCAAGGGGATGGTAAAGCGCTTTTCGGCTCCAAAGTTTTATCCGGACGTCTAAGTACCGATCATGGGTAAGGGCAACCGAGGAGACCGCTTTTGGACGCATGGACACTTTGTACATAGTCTGTCGCATGGACGAGTAATAGTCTAGAACATGTGCAGACTTTCCCACATAACCCTTTCGCATGGATAAGAGATCATCATGAATATGCACGGGTTCTTAGACTTGGCTTCATAACTTGGCCGCATGGATGGGGGAACATACGCCAACATGACTCTGCCGCATGGGTGATACCACATGCGCCCACTTAGCCGCATGGGTATTTATGACATGCGCCAATTGTGTCTTGGCCGCATAGGCAAAGCGATTTGTTTAGTGGTTAATCTCTTTGCAGGTTCTGACCACCTTCTTTTTTTTGAATTTCTTTTGTAGTATCTTTGCCCGTGGCCCCTTCCGGGGAAGTGCTTCTTGGGCGGGCTTAGGCCATGCTGGGCATGAAGTTTGATAGCATAGTGGCAAATATTCGGGACCAGATAGACAAATATTAGCCTGGGGCCAGGCAGAAGATGGTAGCAGACCAAACTTGATTCTTTCTGCTGAGCCAAATGAATTCTTGGCAGATTGAAGCTGATGGTGGTGGTTGCTTCTTGATGCCCATCTTTCTGTTTGTGGATGCCCTTATTACCTCGGACCCCGAGGTAGTGAAGATAAAAGAGACTTAGGACTTTACTTCTGGTGGACTAGAGATTCAAATGCCCACCATGGAATGTCAACTGTCATTGTCTGCTTTTAACATGATGGCCGTTCCGAGAAAGATGGAGGAACCTTTAACCCTAGATCAAAAGGGAGCCCAGGTTGGCTGTATTCGTCCAAACTCAAAACTTAAGAAGGAGATCGCAGTTTAAAGGAGTCGCCCTCAAAACTGTATGTGCTCCGGGGTTTGGCACCTGGTGCCATTGCGAGCAAAATGGGACCGAACATTCGTCCTTACCCGTGCCGAGACTTTTCTGAATTTTTTGGCCAGTAAGAGGTCCTACCCAACATGGAGACTACGCCTGATTAATTAGGTGCATTACTTGTCCCCTTGGATTAACTTAACTTATGGATCTTGGAGAAGTACGAGCGGGAGATTAAAGTAGCTAATCTATATTACACCATAAGGGGATCATGTTACGGCTTGGAGACAAACCCGACTCTGTTCCTTGCCTTAGCTGATCTATACAACTGTCGTATCGGGACATTCTTCACTCCTGGCGAGGAGATAGGGCTCGCATTCCACAAGATGTATGATGTGTCACAGATGCCCTGGGGTGAGGAGTCATACAAATAATATACTCCCAGCAATGAAGAGTTAGGGGAACTGGAAAAAAAAGAACCCAGAGTTCCTTGCCGTGTAGAATGAATTAATGTGCCATCACAGCACTTGCCAGCAGCTCTCTAAGAAGAAGGGCAAGAGTTCGGAAGGGAACTCTCCCATATTACCTCTTGGACTCATTACCTTTTTCTGGTTGATGACTCGGGTCGTGTCAGCGTTCAGAGACTCCAGTCCCAGAGGAAAGTTAGCGAGCTGTTGCACAGCTGTCCGAGGTCCTCAAAAGCCCATGACGGGTTTGGTGGTCCAGACGACTCCTTCAGCTATTTTTACTAAGACACCCAATCGTTATCTTACCCGGCTGCATTGGCCGGGTTTCTAATGATATGGTTGCGGGACTGCGTAATCCCGGGGGGCTCAGGGTCGATCAAAATGATCAGCCAAAACATCATTCTTCCGACGGTGAAGTTAGTCTTCAATAGCCGACTTGCTTTACTTCCTGGATGGTTTGCAGCATCCATCACGGGCTTTATACTTATATGGAGAAGGCGATGGACCATGGAGGTTACAAAAATTTCAACCAGGTTGAGAATCCTTATCATTACCTGATGGGCTGGTTGTTTATGCACTACCTTCCCCTGATGACCCCTGGATTAAAGGGGAACATGACGGACGAGGATGCTTTTATTCATCGGTACGGTTGGATGGCTTGGGTCTACAATAAGTTTCTTGAATGCTGGCATGCATTCGCTTTTCAGAACTACTACTCTTTCTTCGTCTCAGTCCCCATGTTTACAGATGATGAGATGAACTAAGCACTTCATTTTTGTGGGTGATTGAGCATTCTATTTCAGGCATTTTTGTATTTGGTTCACTTGATTTGGAGTTTAAATAAAGTTTTTATGAAAAAAATAATTTTCAATTTTTGAAGCTTTTCCACCATGGCTGAACTTGCTGTCTAGAGAAGACGAAGTGCTCATGTGGCCAGCACCATATGCGGCAGAGAGTGCTATGCTGTCTGAGTGCTATGCGGGCTGAGCTCTGTGCCGCATATACCTTCCAGCATGCGTTCATCTTGTTGATGCATGACTGATTATTACACAAATTATTCTGATGTTAAGTGCTTGGAAAAGTCCTAAGTGGCAGAACTCCTTGTGTTTCACTTGCTGAACGAATGAGAAATCTACTAAGTCTAAGAGACATCTATGCGACAAGCAGAGCATGAAGCAAGCATACTTATGCAGCATTGGCACTATGCATCTCTTCTTTTTTGACGCATAAGTTTGCTTCGTCCTTGCATATTTTTCTGTAATTTAGTCTTTTCTCTGACACACTTTATGACTTGTCACAACCATCACTTCAGTCACTTCACTGACATGTCAATTTAGATACAAACAGTTTATGCTTGCCAACCCAAGCCCCTTCACGTTGCCTGACACTAGTGCTCCCCCACAAATTCTTGATGGTGTTCGAGCTTGGGATTATTACTGGGCAGTCAACATTGGAGGATCTTTTACGTTGCCTGACACTATTGCTTCCCCGCAAATTCTTTACGCGGCAGCAAATTTATTTGTCTCCATAACAAGCAGTCGTCTGGCTTTGATCGATGGACTAGTCTGATTAAGGGCACTAAGTTAAAGCCTTCGGGTAGCAATTCCAAGAAAGGTCTGGTGATAAGTAAGGAATGCCCCGTATCTCGGCCGACGGCCCTGAGTCAATAACAGGGAAGGAGAATACGTTTGACGATATTCTGCTGCCAGCGACTTCTCTACTAAAACACAAAGCTTCTTTGCTAAGGAGCCCCCACCTTCCAAGAAGGAAAAACATAAACCGAACGCGGCTACGAGGTCAGGTTTGAGGAAGAGGCTTGTCGGTAAGCCTTCCATGGAGGAAGAGGAAGAAGAGGTAGGGCCCCTTGTAATGGTGATTTATCGACCAGATCCTCTTCTTGAGGCTATGGCGGTGTCCATAAGACCTCTTATCTTTAATAATGTATCCTCCCTTTATGCCACTCTTTTATTTGGTTTATCTGGGATTGTGTAGAGACCAGGAGCGGGAGTGAGAAGACTTCCCCTACGAGCTGCTGCTTCGGGGGTGTCATATAGGGAAGATGATACGACATCATCCTCGACCAAGCCTGACGTTGTTGCTAAAAATCCTACTGTCGCGGCGGCAGGAGAATCTACCATGTGTTGGACGACTGAGGAGCCCGATGCTTCTCTGGCTGACATCTCGGTTGATGATTTGGATGCCATGGGGACGGCTCTAACTACCCTGGATGAGCCATGACCCACTCTACCTCCCTCTGGTATATTTTTTGCAACTTCGCAAAAGATGAGATTTTTTGATGTCAGCTCTTCATCCTCCAGGTGAAGTTAATCATTGGTTGTTCTCATTTGGTAGGCTCCCCTCTGCCAATTCAACTATTCGACGTGGCAATTGAAGAGGTTGTGGTGGAAGAGGAGGGACATGGACTCGTTAGGACGAGACCTATACCAGACCTGCACCGTTCCGCTACTGGAGAATCTTTTGAAGGACCTCCTACCGAGACAGGCACAAAACTGGTCTTTGAGGACGATATATCCATTGTGATGGCTGATATGCCGCTCTTTACTGTCGGGCCATCTGCCGCCAGGGTTTCTTCGGCTGTTGACGCTATGAATCATCCCGAGGAATCTATTTCAGATACTTTTGAAGCAGCGATGGTTGAACCATCCTCCCATGCCACCGTTGTACAATTCGACATCGTCATACAGGCGGGTGCTAAAACTACAGGGCACCCTGGTATACCTGTTCCTGGTCATGATGCTTCATCGGCTGCCATTGCCAAGTTGCATGACATCTAGGCACTTCTTACGACCGTAAAGGATGTGGTTACTAGTAAGACTGCTACTCGTCCCTCCGCGACTGTTTTGCCTCTTGGGCCATCGGGCACTATTGTCCTACCTGTCGTACCGATGACTGTTTTTTTTGCCCTGCCTCCTGTAACTTCTGCTACCCTTGAGGAGATTAACCAAACTGTACGTATGTCCATACGGAGCTTTTACATATTTATGAAACAAGGGGTCAAGAGCATACTGGAGAGGAACAAGTCCTTTGTCTGGGCTAAGCACTTTGCCATGGCCAGGTCGAGTATCTAAGGAAGCTTCCGGGATTTGAACAGACGGGTGGCCTCATGGGCCAGAAGGTGATCGAATTGGGCCATTGTCTGACGGAATGTCACGTCCAGTCCCAAAATACTGAGGGACTAGCCACGTGGTAATGGCTAGTAGCACAACTCCAATGGACAAACTCAATTTAATGGACCCGTTAGAGTGCACTTAAGCTGTAAAACAAATACAATATTCTACGATACATGTCACCGTCTAATTCTAATCTCATCCACAAAAAGTAAACACAATTCAATATAATAGACCAGTCAAGATAATAGATAAAAAGAAAGAATTCATCATTAAGTCAACATAGGTAGTGCCTCATGGAACAACCTGACATAATAAGAAAAGAGAATAGCATCAATACATATGTCCATGAGTCAAGATATGAAATAACCATAAACATAAATAACTGAGTAAGTAACTGAATACTCAGGAGAAATCCTCTGACACAACCTCATCCTCTGGTGCCAGTACTGCTCCAACGTCAGCTCATGTCCCGTATATCTCGGGGTAATCCTCCTCTGCTGTACCTGGGGACATAATCCGGATCTAGATCCTCAGGGGACATAGCAAGGTAGAAGAAACACTCAAGTCAAGTAAAATACAGTAAATATAAATCGGTTCTCAGGGCAAGCTATGTAACCAGCTAAGTAAAATATAAATGAGAGAATCACTAGTACTCAGGTTGAGACCACTACAAGCTCTGTGTCGGGGAGCCCATAGCAGTAAGTAATATCACGTAATGGGCCAAGCTCTGGTATAGAGACTAAAGCACCTCCAGTAGTATAGTATATATATATATATATATATATATATATATATATATATATATATATATATATATATATATATATATATATATATTTAATCAGTCTGTAGCATGAGTGTCTCTCCCCACCCAATGTAACCTCATGTCTCATGTACACAATATCTCATGTCCATAACACGCAAGATCATGACCTCTAGCTAGTATAACGAGTCATAATGATATCTCTATATATGCAAGTCTCATATCACGAATCCTATAAGCCTATACAGAATCACCATGAATAACTTAGGAAAGATTCTATCATATAAATAGTGTCAAGTATCCTATGGTATGACATACTTGGTAATGCAAGCACGTAAAAAATATAGGATCGTGGTATCAACTCTCTAAGTGACGTTATACGACTTTGTGTACGGCGTCGACACCCGAATCTTGTTCGAACATTAAGCAACATCTCACGGTCCTAGGTTGAACAGGTATATCAGAGAAGTATATAGAAAGAATACAAGCAAATAATATCACAGGATCTACTGTAAGTTGGCAAGGTACACTTGCCTGGGTTCTGAACTCTGTCAATTACTCCTGTAACAGTAAAATCTCTAGGTACGTCTCCGAATGCTGAAAAATATATCACCATTGCTCTCAGAATACTTAAAATAGCTAGGATTGACTACCCATAAGTCCAATTTGGACACAGGGGCAGAATTGACAATTTTGGGTCAAAGCGGGGTCTCCACATATGGCCCACTTTGCACCAAAAAATATGTCAAAGATAAGGTTCTCCAAATTCATAAACTTAGTGTCTATGAGTCCAAAATAATAATATGAACCCAACAGAACATCCAGAATATGATTTCGATGAGCTGGTCACGAAATCACTCGTCAAGTGGAACCATGGGGTCCACAAAATGGTATTTCGTCAACGTTCTCAAAATCGAACGAAACTTGGGTCACAGGACCAGTGTAACGCTACAAATTTGATGGCACAAGTTTCATTGCGAAATAACAAGCACACACAAAATTATGACGAGTGTCAGAACAGGCCGATACAATACTTTTTTACGGATATGCGTTGATTCTGGTGTGCACGCACATTCAAATTAACTTTCGTAAAATTTGACACATCCGCGTTGATGATACGCGCCTTTCGATGCAATTCTCACATGGCAAAGTTGCCTTGTTTAGTGGGATGCATCATGTATCAAAAAAATTTAGGTTTAAGAAGCCAAGTTTTTGACGAATTTCAACTGCAAATAAATCACAACATAAATCAAATTAAAAGAAAGTGTTTAAAGGGATTAAAACTAGGTTTTATTGTCTAAATTACCGTTTAAGCAGAATTTTAGTATCGCGTGCCGTTATGGAGATAACGGGACTCAAACACGCGTACTTGGAATAGTTTCTATTCCTAAAAATAAGTCATTTTTTCCTGTTCTGTGTCATAATTTACGATCAACACAGGACACGATACATTAAACTAATTATACAGGGTTCAATGGGGTCATGTAGTCTTTGTATAGGACTCAACGGTTCACTTTTAGGTCTACTGTGCAGGAAGAAACATGGGAGAGAAGAAGGGTACCTCATATCGCTATATTGCTCGGGATTCTGGGCGGGTTTGTGCGGCTCGCGACGGCTGCTCCCGGCGATCGTCGGCGATCGGCGGCTGGGCGTCTGGCCGGTGGAAAGATGCTGGTGGTTAGTCGGCTATGATGGGGTTTATATAGCGTGAAAGGGGGGGGGGAGGTTACCGGAAGAGGAAGAGTGGGCGTCGACCGGTTGTCGGGGAGGGGAATTGAAGGGGTGCGGAGGTTACTGTGGGTTATCGGGTGAGCGGGTGTATGGGTGCGGGTGCGGGTTCAGGTCTAGTTTAGGATCTGTGTTTGGGTTGGTTTGGTTTGAGTTTGTTTGGGTTTAATAATAAATAATCATATCTATGTATATGTATATATCGCCATCAAAAAATAGTTTTAGACCTCAATTTACCAGAAAAATTCTATAATACTCTAATAATAGTTGTTCACCCAAAAAATATTTTCTGCACTATATTAATAATTAATTAAATATACAAAAATATCAATCCATGAATAAATATTTATTCTAATTAGCTAAAATTACAAAAAATTAGTCCTTAATCTCAATAATTACATAATACCCATAATTAAAATTTAAAAATTTAAAAACTAAAAATATGGGGTTTACACAAAATTATAATAGTTCTAGCAAGTAGACATGGGGAGGCTGGTCTCCTATGAGTATGGTCAGCTCCTGGAGGCCATAGAGACAGAGAAGACCTTTTATGCTTCGTCTAATGAGGGCTTGCAGCGTGACCTCTAGTGTTTGTGCGAGGAACGTGACAAGCTGAATGGTCTCAGGGAGAGTTGTCTCACGAGAAAAACTATCCTGACCCGGGTGGCAGCTGAAGTGACCTAGGAAATCAGGAAGCTCCAGGTCCGGCTTGATATGCTAGGGAATGATCTCTAGGGGGCACAGCAAGAGGAGTAAGCCATCCGTCTCGAGTCAAGTAAAACAAACAAAAAAAGTTGCTGTCATTGAAGCTACCTTGCAGAAGTTAGAAGACAAACACGATTCTTATACTCATTATGAAGACCCCGGGGCCATGGCTAGAGAAGTCGAGGGTCGAGCCCAGGCGCGTTTGGATAACAACATCGCCCGACTCCGTGGGCGTATAGAAGAGTTGTGTTCTGATCAGTAGTACCAGTAATTTCTTTTTGTTCTTCTTTTTTCATATTGTCTTGCTTGATTTTGATTGAGGTATTTGGTAAATCCTCAAATGTAGTTTGCTCTTGGTTTCTTTTGAAAGAAATAAAAGCTTTTATATTTATTGAAACTATGTGTGGACTTGGGGTACTCGTACTAGAGGTGATATGGACGTAGTACGATACCGTAGTTACTAAGGATATCCCACTGAGGGATCTTTGGTGGACCTATTACTTCTTGCACACTGGAGTACAAGTAATAAGTTCAAAATAAAACCTTATCAAAGGTGATATGAACGTAATTGGTTTTGTGGACTTAACACCGCTGGCGTATTTTAGAGTTAAGTACGGGTGATAAATTTGGATGACTGTCGACATCATAGGTATTATGGACATGATAGTCATAGTAAAAAATAGAGATTTACTCAGAGGTGATGTGGACGTGGCAAACCCTTACTGGAGAAATAATGTTAGAACCATAATTCAGCGGTAATATGGACATGAACTAATGTCCAGGCGAAAATAACTTTTGAGGCATCTACTTGGGAGTGTAGATAGACCTGAGAGTTGCTCCACTGGAGAGATTTTGAGAATCCACTATTTTTTGCGTTTTCAGGACTCCTGAATACAGAAAATGACATTTACAATATTTTGTAGGAAGAGGGTAATGATATGCATGGGTACTCACTGGGGATAAACAAGATAAAATACTGTACATCTTGATTGTTCGGCTAGGGATGTGGGAGGTACAAGTCCAGATTAGACATAGTATTTTTTAGGAACTTGTCGTTGATAGGCATCATGAGCAAGTCTTCATTAGGTTTCTCAAGCCGGTAGGCACCGTTGGAATATACCGACGCCATAATAAAAGGGTCTTTCCATTTAGCTTGGAACTTCTAGACCGTCTTGTGTGTTATAACCATCGGTCTTCTCACATCTAGGACAAGGTCCCTTACTTGGAATGTCCTTTCCTTGACCCACTGTTGAAGGCCCCCGATAGACGGGATTGGTATAGCTCAATACATTATTGAGCTAAAAGACGCTTCTCGTCGAGTGCTTCCATCTTGTAGTTGTCGGCGGTGATTATTATCATCTGTCAACTGGTTGGTGAGGGCCACCCAGAGTGAGAGAATTTGGACCTCTAGAGGGAGCACCGCCTCGCTTCCGTTAACCAAGACAAATGGCGTACTATCAGTTGGTGTTCGGACCATTGTGCGATAGGCCCAGAGACATTCGCCAAACTTCTCATTCCAGTCGTACTTATTGGATACCATGAACTTCTTGAGGAACTTTATTATAGTCTTATTGAATGCTTCTGCCAGACCATTGGCATCTGTGTTGTAGGTATTCGAAGCTATATTTTGGATTCAGTTTTTATCGCAAAACCGATAGAAAGTGTGACTTGCAAACTGGGGACCATTTTCGTAGATGATCCTCTGTGGCAAGCCAAAGAGATATATGACGTGATGCTTGACAAAGCTAATCATGTTTGATGAATTTACTTCAGCCAGTGGCACGGCTTTTGCCCACTTGGAGAAGTAGTCGGTGATGGCCAAGATAAATTGGTGTCCCTTAGACGAAGGTGGACTAATCGGTCCAATAATGTTCATTCTTCATGCTTCAAACGACCAAGATGCTACCATTGGGTGCAGGAATTCTGAGGGC
Organism: Iris macrosiphon; assembly: GCA_036927795.1. Lineage (NCBI taxonomy): Eukaryota > Viridiplantae > Streptophyta > Magnoliopsida > Asparagales > Iridaceae > Iris > Iris macrosiphon. The sequence continues at coordinate 268,829,392 of JAYESA010000004.1, read as the reverse complement.
TGGATGATGATGTCTGAATGGATTTGGCACATCCGGCACTTCCTTGTATAGTCAACAGTATCTGCTACCATTGTCGGCCAATAATAACCTATCCTCCGAAGACAATCATGGTGCTTCGGAATGGGTTGATATACGCCACAAATACCGTCGTGAGCCTCGCAGAGTGCTTGCTTTGCCTCTGTATTCGATAAGCATCATAACAGAAGCCCATCATAGGAACAACGATACAATATTTTAGTAGTCGTATTGCAATAGAACCGGAGATAGCGTCTCCTGATAGAAATGACTTCCTTCTGGTCCTTTGGGAGAATTCCATTGATTGTGTAGTACATGAATGGGAGTATAATCTTGGATGCCGGTGTCTACCTCCGTTGAGTAGCTTAGATATATGCATAGGTTATTTTTGGGCAGACTACTTCTTGGTCGACCACTGTGATCAATTGATGAGTCTTGACCGAGAATTTCAAGGAAGCTGCGAGAGCGTCAGCCTCAATATTTCGTAATTGGGGCACATGTTCTATGAAGAACACGTTGAAGGTAGAGATTATTCTAAGTGTGTCTTAGTGGTAGGGAATTAAATCCTTATGCCAGACTTTGTACGCACCCCAGACCTAACTGACGATTAGTTTGGAGTCGCCGTAGGCCTCTAGGTAGTCAACCCCTACTTGTTTAGCGAGTTGGAGCCCAATAATGAGAGCATTATATTCTGCCACATTATTGAACCACGACTTTGTGAGAGAGTGAGCGTGATGGATGACCAGATCATCGGGATAAATCAACACTATCCCGACTCCAACGATGATATCGCCTTTGGGCCCTATTCTTGAAGCATAGTCGAAGAACATTCACCAAACAATCTCTTCCGTTATCATGTTGGAGTCCAGTACTTTATCTGGGATCTTATCGTAGAGTTTTGATTTTTCTGGCACTGGATGGGTAGCCAGGAAATCGGCCAATGCTTGGCCTTTGACTGTCTTCTGTGGGACAAAAACTATGTCGTATGGTGACAGCAGTATGGCCTACGTATCGAAGGAAGAATTAAGCGCCCCTGGGTTGGTTATGAGAACCCTGAGAGGACTAACTCGCGAGACCACATGGATCGTTTTCCCAGCCACGTAATGGCGGGTCTTTTGGATAGTGAAGACCAATGTGAGGTACTCCTTCTCAACGGGGTTGTATCTGTGCTCCATGTTGACCATCATTCTGCTAAGATAGTAGATAGCTTGCCTCTGACCTGTATCAATCTTCAAGGCTAGCAGCGTACCGAGCGAGTGATCCATCACATGTGCATATAATAAGAAGGGTCTTCCCACAACGGGGGTCCACCATGACTGGGGGAATTTGTAAGATACTTCTTGATGTCGTAAAATACTTGCTGGCATTCTTTAGTCTATACGAAGGAGACTCTCTTCTTCATGAGCTGAGTAAATCGAAGGCATCATCTAGAGAGGTTTGATATGAACCTCCTGATGTATGATAATCTTCCCTGAAGGTTGCAAAGTTCTCTGAGGTTCTTCGGCGGACGCATTTCAAGGATTGCTATGGTCTTGTCAGGGTCTATGTGGATACCCTTTGAAGTTATGACAAAATCCAAGAATTTGTCGCTGGAGACTCCTAGAAAGAACTGTCATGCCCCAGTCCCAAAATATCGAGGGACTGGACACGTGGCAATGGCTAGCAGCACGCACCGATGGACAACCCAATTTAATGGATCCATCAGGGCATGCTTAAGCTGTAGTCTAACAGGAATTAGGGCAATTGTTACAAGTCACGGGTTATTCTATTCTCATCCACAACAGATAAACACAGATTAAAAGACAGAGCAATGCAAATAGAAATAACTGTCAAATCTCAATAAATTCCTCGGGAAACAATCCGAGAATATGTCTGGTACAACAAATGCAAATAGACAGGAAATAATCAACAGGAAATAGAAATAACTGACTACATACAGCTACTGCTCAAGAGAAGTCCTCTGGTACGATCTCGTCCTCAGATCCTGGTACAGCTCCTGGAAGTGCTCCTGTACGGTGTATCTCTGGATGGATCTCCTCAGCTATACCTGGGGACATCATCCATTCCAGGTCCTCAGGGGACATAGCAAGGTACAGATAATACAAGCCAAAACATAAGCAGTGCAGAAACAAATAAGCAATAGGGTAAACTATGTAACCAGCTAAGTGAGATGCAACATAAGAGCAGTACAAGAACTCAGGCTGAAACTACTACAAGCTCTGTGTCGGGGAGCCGGTAGCAGTGATATCATGTAGTTGTCTAGCTCGTAGTGAGACTTAAGACGCCGGCATAATATAACATCAACCTGTAGCCTGTGTGTCTCTTCCCATCCCATGTAATCACGCGTATCATGACCATAATGTCTCATGTCCATGTCAGCGGGATTATCGCTAATGCAACAAGTCATACTGTCTATAAATAAATATCTCTGTCAAGTCCTGTATCCTATACAGAATCACCACGAGTATCTCAGAAAGATTCTGTCTCATGAATAGTATCAAGTGTCCTGGGTTCTGGAGTACTTGATAAGACAAGTACGAGCATTATCGGGTCTCGATATCCATGTCTATGTGACGTTACACAACTCCGCGTACGAAGTTGGCACCCGACTATGATCGGACACTAAGCACGTCACTCGGTCCTGGGTTTTAACAGTTAAACAGGTTTATATGCATTTAAACAAGAATTCAGGCAAGTTCTAGAACATGAATTACTGCTAATGGCAAGCTTTAATTGCCCACTGATATATAAACAAGTCAAGGAAAATAAATAGCAAGCTGCAGGGTTTGGCAAGGTAAACTTGCCTGTAGTTCTGGCTATGTTTGCGGTTCTGACTTCAGCTGGATTTGCAGGCGGTACTCCGGTTGATGAAACAAACATCACCATCAGATCCAGAAAATATCAATCAGCTAGAAACGCCATTTCTTGGGTCCAATTTGGAGACAAGGGCAAAACGGCAATTTCGGGTCAAAACGGGGTCCACATACGGGCCCGCTTTGCACCGAAAAATGTGTCCAGGTCAAAGGTCTCCAAATTCACCAAACTTAGTGTCAACAGGTCAGGAACGATGATACGAACCCAACGAAACTTCCAGAATTGGATTCCGATGAGCCGATCACAAAATCGCCCGTCGAACGGGGCCTGTAGGGCCCACGACACGCGATTTTGTCAACGTTCTCAGAATCGAACCAAACTTGAACCACAGGACCAGCGTATTGCTACGAGTCCGATGGCACAAGTTTCGTCTCGATCCGACGTGTGTACACAAAGTTAGGGCACGTTTCAGAAAGTACGGATATGGGGCGATGTCCGCGGATACGCGTTGATTCCGGTGTGCACGCATACCCGAATCAGCTTCTGCAAAATCTCACACGTCCGTATCGACAACGCGCACGTATCTGTAAAGACCGCGCGCGACCAAGTCGTCCCGTTTGGCAGAACGTACTCAGTTCCGGGGTGAAACAAGGTCTGGTTTTTCCTATTTTTGGATCGCGGTGTGCGATCACCACAGGACGCGATGCCCCGAACGGTTTATCCGGGCACCGAGAGGGTCATACAGGCTTCGCAACGCAATTTACGGAATCAAAAATAGAGCTACGAGGTGAAAGTTACAAGTACCTGAAGGGGACCCGAAAACCGGGGTCTGGATTGTGTCCGACACGACACTGAGTCCCGTGTCCGTGTCCGACACAGGGGATACTGCGCTAGGGTTAGGGTTAGGGCTTGGGTACGCGGCAGAGCTCCGGCGGAGGGCGGCTCAGGCGAGGGGCGGCGACGTCGGCGGAGCACGGCGCAGGGCTGAGCAGCCGGAGGCGGCGCTGTCGTAGTTCGGAGGCGGGTCGGCCGGGGGAGTAGAGGAGGAGGAAGAAGAGGGAGGAGGCTGTGCGGGCGGTGGCTGGGGCGGGCAACGCGGCGCTGGCGGGGCGAGGCCACGGCGGGTGGCGGCTGCGGACGGAGGTCGACGGAGCGGGGGCGGTGGCGGATCGGAGGGGGTGACCGGAGAGGTAGGGGAGAGGGAGGATTTATAGGGCGGAGGAGAGGGAGCGGGGCCGAGCGGGGTAGAGGTCGTGGGGGTGGGGGCCGGGCGGAGCAGAGCGGCGGGCGGCGCGGCCGGAGGCGCGGGGAGCGGCGGCAGAAGCGGGCGGTTGCGCGGGTCGTGCGGGGAGGGGCTGGGTCGTGGGGAGCCGGGTCGGGTCGGGTCTGGCGGATCCGACCCGACCCGCTAGGGTGCTGGGCCGGGCTCGGGCCCAATGGGCCGGGCCGGCTGCGGAAATGGGCCGGGGGCAAATAAAAACAATAATACTAATAATAATAATATTAAATAAATAAATAACAGTAAATTAATAAATAAATAATTAAATAATTACTTAAATACTTTTTAGGCATTTAAAAATAGGTCCGAGGTCCAATAAATTCCAGAAAAATTACCCTAAGTCCAGTTTTTCATTTTACACCCAAAAATATTATTTTCATAATATTTTAATATCATTTATTATCATTTAAAAATCATTGAATAATTAAAACCCTGTTTTTAAATTACAGAAAATTCCTAGAAAATTCCAGAAAATTATGAAAAATCAGTTTTTTTAAAATTTTGAAAAAATCAGGGGGTTTACAAGAACTTTGTCGGGTTCATCTTCAGCTGGTGCGCCCGTATTAGGTCCAATACCGTCCTCAGGCCTTGGAGGTGGTGTGCCCTGGTTGTCAGTGTTGGTGTGCCCTGGTAGTTTACAGAAGGTACATAATTTCTCTTGACCACGTCCCACATTATGGCCCTGAGAATCGCCTTTATTAGGACACTTTTGAGCATTGCTTCCTCTCGTGTTACTATGGCGCTTGTGATTAGAATGTTGCACAGCACCGCCAGTAGTATAAGGATATTAGGTTCTAAGACGATGGCATGGTTAAGGACTTCCCTCACCGTCTCGTACTGTGGAGCGACTACGTGCGCATGAATGGAAGGTCGCAGGCCACCTTCAAACTGTCTGGCTCAACTCGTTGCATTGGGCAGATAAGAACTAGCAAACTTGGCCAACCGATTAAATTCTACGGCATACTGCTTCACCGATATGCTCCCTTGTTGCAGACGTACAAAATCGTTCTCCTTTTGACGATGAATAGGTGGGAGAATAAACTCATCTTCGAATGCGCTATGAAAGGTGGCCCACGGGATCGTCTCGCTATCACCGTCTGCGAAGAGAGATCTATGGTACATATCCCACCAATCATGCACGTTCATACAAAGCTGGAGCTAGGCACATGCGACTTGTCAGTACCATATTATTTTGGTAATTTCATAATTAAATAAATATTGTACATATTGAATAATTATTTATTATGTTATTTAATTATTGTTAGATATTAGTTTATTATTTTAGACTTGTGTTAGTGGATATAACTAGTTTAGATTAGATCCATGGACCAATATTTGTAATTAGTTAGAATTGAGCCCAACTAAAAGCCCATTCATTAGGAGGATGATTAATTTAATTAAACCATTAGACTAGAATCTTACCTCCTTAATTATTTTTTCATGAGAGGCCCTAAAGGGTATATTGTATATTACATAGTAGCTTGAGGAAGGGGCCAAGGGGGCCGACCATATAAAAGAGGGGGGAAGTTTCTCTCTCCTCTTTTTATTTTAAATCTAGATCTAGAAATTCTCTCAACCAAATTTCTTCATTCCCACATCAATTTCCTACCAAATTTTTTCTCAATTTCTTCCCAAATCACTATTGGAGGCTAGTAGAGTAAGAATCTAGAAGGAGAAAGTAAGGATCTACAAAGAGAAGCAAGGATCTACAAGTTGAAGGCCAATTTTATCAAATTTGGAGGTTGCATTGGGAATCCATCTCCCAATAGGTAAAACTCAGTTTTTTCTCTTTAATTAGGTTCTAAATATAATATTTAACCATAAAAAACCACCCCATATGCATAGGCTACCCATAGGAATTGGAATTAGGTTCATAGGAGGCCTATGGAGAAAGTTATGGTGCTTTTTGTGTCAATTTTGGGAGAATTTCGAGATTGACACTTATTGTGTTTGTCAATTGGTCATATAGACTAAATTGACATATGTTTGTTTGTTTGTCGCTAGTATCATATCCACAATTGGATACATGTAGGTCGTATCCCAACAAATTGGTGATACATGTTAATTTGGGGGTTTTTTCTCTAACACGGGGTACATGTCACATTTGACACGGACACGTAGATGTATATTTTACTCTTTGTATTGTTCATAAATAGTAATTTAGACTTGCTCGTGTCCTTCGGGGTACGTTTGGTTGTGTGGTGGACTCATATCGCAAGCGTATCATAGAACTAGTGTGATACGGGTGCGATACACTCCACGTGCTTGTTGCATTGCATTCTTAGATTCAATTCTCTTTGTTCTTAGTCATTTGTAATAGATGTATTCATGTGTGTGTGTGTGTGTGTGTGTGTGTGTGTGTGTGTGTGTGTGTGTGTGTGTGTGTCTATATATATATATATATATATATATATATCTCCAACATACACACTTAAATTATACATATAGATACACACAAACACATATGTAAATATCATCCCCTCTCACATATACATATAGATACTTTATACACTAGTACATATAACTACATATATATACATAACAATATATATATATATATATATATATATATATATATATATATATATATATATATATATATATGAAGGGGTAATATATCTACATGTGTACGTATGTTTGTATATTTATACATATATGTATAGATGAGGGGGGTCACTTGAGTGTCTATATATATATATATATATATATATATATATATATATATATGTGTGTGTGTGTGTGTGTGTGTTGGAGATGAGGGTATATATATATAAGTAAGTATACATATATCTGTATATAAATAGTGTAGTGTTTTATGCATATGTGTTGTGCTTGTGTTGTGTGTGTTATGTGTTGAGAGAGAGAATCGGGAACAACAGCTTGCACAACATCAGTGCAGAGGGAGAGAACCAAGCAGCAAGGGGGCTCGGGCTGAGGTTGCTCAGGTGCAGCACTGTGCTCGTACACCGCAACCTCGAGGCAGTTCTGCACAGGGAGCAATGTGTGGATAGCAGTATCAGCTAGGAGAGGCAGCAACAAGTTCATCACTGTAGCAACTATGCAATGGCACTGTACAGGAAGAACAGTAGCAGCAGCTTCAGTTTTTTGTCTCAGCAAGGTACAGCTGTGTGCACTTCGTGCACAACAAGCTCGAGCAGCGAGCAGCAGTACAAGCACAGCAGCGGCAGCAAACGCAATAGCTGCTGCAGCAGCAGCAGCTACGCTAGCATGAGCAGCAACAGTTTTCAGTCATATATGTAGCAGTATCAACAAGGGGAGAACGAATGCAATGTGCATAAACTACAGTAGCAGTTACTGAAAGGTAGTAGTAACAGTTTCAACAAACAACAGGGTGTTCAGTCAGTTGACTAGTTGGTTAGTAGTTCCTTTGGTTAGTAGCTAGTATATAGTTAGCTATTAATAGCTTAATAGTTATCTAGTTAGTTAGATATACATACATATTTATGTACCTCTAGTTTTGTATATGGGTATATGTATTAGTTGCATTGTAGTTAGTATAGTATAGTAGTGGTATTATGTAATACATAATAGTTGATAGTTATATAGTTATATTAGATTGATATATATATATATATATATATATATATATATATATATATATATATATATATATATATATATATATATATATATATATATTAGTATATAGTGAGATACCAAGGTAAATGCCAAGGTATTGAGGATACTCAAGGTATTTGAGTTGGGTATCAAGGTGAGTGTTTAGTAGTGTGATACCAAGTTGCTTCAAAACAAAGGTATCCACTTAGCTTTGTAATTAGGAGTATTATATTTAATATTGATTGAATATGCATATATGTTATTTCCATATCTCGTATTTGCGTATCTTATATAAGGTATCTTAGTATCCTAGTTTAGCTTGTTTAGCCTAGATTCTTAGTGTATGAACCCAATATCCTAGAGATAGACTCATGCAACCTAGAAATAGGTAGTTTGACCAAGTTTGACCAGTTTGACTTAGAGTTGACCTAGTTTGACTGTGTTTGACTTAAAAATGGCTCTTTGACCTAGAAGTTGACTAGTTTAACTTATTTTTATTTTGAAATCTTGTATTAATATTATATTCCATATCTAGGTCTTTGAGGCACCGTACTGGACATCTATGATATTGTGCACCAGGTTTCAGGCGAGTACATTCTCTGATAATTTTTCATTTATGATATCCTCTATGTTCATTGTATCTAGTATAGATATCCTTGATTTTTTGACACGATGGTTACACGGATTGGTATATCCGGATCTCGTCATGAGATGTTATTCCTTGGTATATATGGTGTATCTTATGCAAGCCTTGTTTCCTTGTTTCCTTGTTTCTTGTACTTGTATAGACACTGATTCTCGGGCAGACTAGCTACCTTCCTAGAGAATCTCGTGCCATAGCGTACCATGGTTGGATCCACTATACCAATCGGGGGGTGAGAGTATTTTAGTGTAGATATTTGATCATACCCTCCTTGTGCATGTCTTATTCCTTGTGAGTGTTGGTCATACACCGCACGTATGACTAGCCAGGCCCTTATCCTTGTGCAAGTTTCCAAGCCAATCATATGTTAAAGATAGTACTCACTCACTTAGTCATTAGTATTCTTGTTCATTGCCATATTGTTTATTCTTGTATTTATTTCCAGTATTTCCTTTATTGTATATCTCTTGTATCTATTGTTGCATCTTGTATATTCATATCTATTTACTGTTACATAGTTTATATCATTGATTAGAACTGTTGTCAGAGATGTACTCTGCTTCTTTCCTGACTGGATATATTTTTTTCAGATGACACTGAGGAGTGGTACCCTATTCATTATGGGCTTCAGGATGTTGTGGGCTTAGATCCAGAGACCCTGGCTCAGGAGAGACTCATCCCGACTGAGACAGGCGACCCGGGACTCATAACTTAGATGTTTAGCTTCTCTTTATACTGGATTTGTCTCCAACATAATGTTTAGTATTTTCTCTGACACATTGATGTTATTATTTTGACTAATGAGTTATAAGATGACTATTCTATTCTTTTATCATATTCATGCTATTCTCTATCTTAGATCTGTGATTGAGTATATTGATATTGTTGGTGACTTATTATATTGTTAGATAGATTACCCACACAATATTCTACCGCCGATTCTGTGGCATAGGCTGGACATTGTTCCTGACTTGCATCCTTATACCGGGTGCAAGTCGTGACACTAATTGCTTATCATCAGGTACTTCTAGGAGTTTAAAGTGATCCTCAAGCTCGGTCAACCAATCTAGAGCCATAACGGGTCCTCGGTCCTCGGAAGGACATGTTACAAACCTTTTTGAAGTCGACAAAGTTGAAGGTAGTCACATCCTTCTTCTTTGGGGTTCGGGGTATTTCGACTTCATTTATCGGTTGCTCCACCGGTGCCGTTACTATCGTTGAAGAATGGTTGTAGGCTAAGGTCTAAATAATTTGTTGCAGGACATCCACCTATTTCTGTTGGACCTCAAATCGGACTTCTAGATTTTTCTCAAACTTGTCCTGTCGAGCCTCATCCCTTCTTTGTTGCGTCTCTAGCATTTGTATTATTCGTTCAACCGGATCGACGGGAGGTGCACGTTGTTGGCTCGGAGCTTGCCGAAGTGCACTTTAACTTGCCTGGTTCTATGTGTTTGAGCCATTCTTTCAAAAATAAAGAACTTACATCAGTCTCATAGAGTATTACGGACTCACTGTAAGGAACGTATCTTATTTTGCCCAAATGATTTCAAGAGTTCAGCTGAAAGGGACAGGGCATCTTATGAAAACTTTTCTAATACGAGACCAAAGGATCTGAAACTGGGCTCTGATACCAATATGTCATGCCCTAATTTTTGCTAAATCGATAATTGTCCCCCGGGCGTGATGACGTGCACGCGTAAGGCACGCGTGCACAAGGCCTAGGCATAATGATATACTTTAGAACACATACAACAGAGTACGCAAATAAGATATCACACATTGAGATATAGAAAAGTTCTCTTTATTGATAATAAACATCTGATTACAAACTCTTGATCCAAAAGTAATAAGGATGCCGCACGGGCTTACAACTTGGACGCAAAATATGATATCTATTCCGTATATTACATTATTTACTAAAACTTCAAAATATAATAGACACCTGCAGGTGAAGCTATCGTTTTTCCTCGGAGCTGCATAAAAGGGGTGCACGAGCTCCGGATATTTTATAAAAGTTCCAAAAGGCACGAACGGAGTGCGTTGAGTACTGGACTGGTTGGGGGAAGAAAGCTTCAACTCCTCGCCGCGTCGCCTGGGCTCGGGAAACCTGCTGCAACGAGGGTCAGTACTTTGAAAAGTACCGTGACGGCGAGATAACCCAACTAACCAAATCGACACAATATTCAAGTGAGGCAAAAATTATCAATGTGAACTTTCTATCTTGCCCTAGTTTATTTTACAGCATAAAATGTATATATGTAAAGACTGAATAACTATGCCACCGTTCGGTGTCTTTTTTACCTGTCCGTCTGATACACCTGCATAAATCTTACCTTGACCTTCCCTGCCAAAAAGACATAGTTAGCTTGTACAGTTAAAATATACATAAGGTCACTGGCATCACAAGCCATATTGGACAATTTTGTAGTCTCTGAACGAATATGGGGTGCAACGCAGGTAGCGAGCCCCCGTTGCATGCACATTCTGTTCGATTCAAATGACTATCAAAATTGTTCCGCCCAGATCGGATCGGTCCCTGTGCCCCACCAACCATCCACAGGAACCGAAAGCCTTGTGCACAAGTTGTCCGTGACCATACCACGTCTTAATATTAGGTTATCAGCAAAGCAATTCCAGACATCAAAATTTAGCATAACAACTTAGCACACAATGAAGGCATAGTCTATATGTTTCAAATGATCACATTTCAGAATAGGTAAATTCATATTTGCACAGTTATAGATGAATGAGTTCTAGCTACAACTAAAATATAGGAAGAATATTTATACACATCGAACAAGCACGCAACATTATGATCGTAATGAAGTAGTGTGACAAGCATAAGTGTTCCCTTATTTTACTTCTTTGTAAATCTTGACTCAGTTAATGCAATTTTGGTATCGTTGATCGGAACGTACAAATGAGTCAGATTATTAATAACGAAGACTTGGAAGAAGGGAGCTAATCGAAGTAAGGCCACTCATAAGTTAGTGAATCGGGAGAGAGGGAAGGGAGATCTTCAAGACTCCGCTTGCACGTCGCCTACACTATCACCTGCACGCACCAACATATGATCAATATCTTCTGTTTTGGTCTCCAAGGGTTTGATACGAAATGCAAAATCAAAAGAACGAAGACAATGCACTCCATCAAAACCGTTCAAGAAAATACAAGTCACAAAACTAACAAGAAATCAACCAAGCGACATCAAAAATGGATAAAGAAACCAGTACAATGGAAAGGCCCCTCTCGACTCTGCCACCGAGTCTTTCCTTGAAACACGATCCATTGAATATGGGACCTGATTCTGAAGAAACCAATCCATAAATAGGAAAGGATCTTGATTCAATCTGTTCTGATAGAATGATACCAAGTATTTCTTAGCCGCGCTCCCCCGAAAAGGGAGAACGCCGGAGCGAGGAGACGCAGTGGTAGTCACCGACTTTTGCCATAATTCAGGCCTCGATCGCTTTTAAGATCATAACCATCTTATGGATAAGGTGCTTGGCATGAGAATTGTACCGGTAAAGTTGCATTATTTCTCCTTCGGGTTCTGGTTCTTGCTCCTCTGGGATGAAGGACTGAGGATATTCTACTCGGCCGAAGATGATGGGTTTATCTCCCCTCCTCCTTGTTGGCACTATAAAAGGAGATTTGACTAGGAAGATTTTGGTTCACTGCAAAGGTGGTAGTCACATATGAGTATAGTTGCAGGCTTAGTCTGTGCTCTAAAGACTGTAATGTGCTTAAATGTGCGACATCATAGTAGTCCAAAGATAACCCTTTATTCATGAAGTAAGGTATCTTTTCTAGGGGGATTATATCATCTAGGGAAGGAACATCAGCAAGATCAGCAACATATTCTCCCAGTTCATCTTTTTCGTGATCTACCCCTAATGCGAGTGATAGCTTCAGAGGTTTCCTGCGAAGTTTTACCACCAGTAGTTCTGAAGCAGCAACCGGTACTGGATCATCTTTACTCGGTCTTCGTAGGCGAACGACCAGAGGTTCGGGTGCCTTCTTATAAAGTTTCACAACCAACGGTTTCGAAGCGGCGGGCGGTTCCGGTATTTTCTTGCAAAGTTTTACCACGAGGGGAGGAGCCATGTTAGGAGCCCATCCTTTGATATAAACCCTGAAAGGCTCATCCGACGTTGCACCAACTTCCACTTCGTCGGCGGCGTCGTTGCCACCTTTGTCTTGGTAGACTGGCTTATAAATGATCGAGTGGAGTAATAGGCTTCGATCCCTTTGAATGGATCGACATCGACAAACTCTGTCCTGACGATGCTGTGATCATCGACGTACTTTAGGCACTGATGCAGAATCGACGGCACGATCATATACTAATGTATCCATGGACGTCCTAACAAGCGGTTGTAGGATACGTCTATAACGTAGCAGGTGACCTATGTTCATAGATCGTCGATATGTTATTTCAGGCGAATCTTACCCAGAGGGTAACTCTAAAACCCCATATTTTTAAATATTATATTTAATTAATTAACCTTGGAATTTACTTATATTATTTCATAGTTTATTAGATAATATAAATTATTGATTTAATTACCTAGATAAATTAATCATTTAGAATTATTGTACAAAACTACTATTTATTTTAGGGATCCTTGTGGGAGAGTGATAGATTTTTAGAATTTAATTTCGAGGTACAAATATATTTTTCTGGATTTTTATTACCTCAAATATATACGTAAATAATAAATAGTTATTAAATAATAGTAATTATAATCTTAATAATAATAATATTATTATTATTGATAACAATAATAATAAGTAATAGTTATAATAATAACAGTAATATTAATAGTAATAATAATAATAGAGTTAATAGAAAAGAAAAGAAATGAGAAATAGAAAAGAAAAGAAATTAAAATCCTTAATCTAAAAACCCTTAATCTAATAATCCTAATTAACCCTTAAGTAAACCCCCCTTAAACCAAACCCTCAGCTCTAACCACCCGACCGCCCCTTTCACAGAGCCGCGACCCTCACCCTCACCCTCTCTCTCTCTATATATATAATGTAAAGGCTCAAACCCTAAACCCTAACCCTAGCTCTCACCCCCAACCCAACGCCAACTCCCGACCTCCCCCCACTTCTCCAGGCGCCGACCGCCGCCTGGACGCACGTCGCCGGCGACGCCGCTGCCTGCCGTCCGCCGCGCGACCGCGCGGACACTGCAGCAACAGCAGAATTTGGCAGCAACGATCGCCACTTCACGCGCTGATTCCCGCCTCCTTGCTCGACCAAATTCGAATCTGTCTTTACCGGTATGTTCACGACCTATCCCTCTTCCAACTATGTTAACTAGTATCCATCATACAGCGTTAAACCCTAGGTAAAAATTGAGACCAAGTTGGAGAAAAACTACGTCCTTTAACTTCCGAAAATATTGCGAGGACCCATGTTTAAGGACCAATATCTTCCTCCACAGACATCCAAACTTAAAAAAAAAATTTGCTATGTGAAGACCATATAACCAAGATTATTTTTTGTCAATTATATTATTTAATTTGGTTTTATATGCATAGATAAATTAGGTTAAAAACTCATAAAAATTTGTTTTTGAAACACAAAAACTTGTGATACGGAGCGCGCCCCGTCAAACGGGACCACCTCATCGCGTACCAATTGCACCGAAAGGCGTGTATGGTATGTCCTGACGTGTGGGCTTTCGTGGAAATTTATTTGGACGTATGTGCACGTCGGAATCATCCCGTATCCATAAAAAGGCTCCGTATCGTAACTTTTGTAAAATATTGCACCATTTAGTGTACGCTCGTCAGAATGCGACAAAACTTATGCCATTATATTCATGGTATCACGCTGGTCCTGTGACCCAAGATTCATACAATTCTGAGACAGTTGACCAAGCCACCTATTTGCGGGCTCCACAGTTGACTTTTTGGGCGAATTTGTGTTCGGCTCACCGGAATCCAAAATTGGACGTACCGTTGAGTTCGTATTGACTTTTAGAATTTGTTTGACCTATAATTTGTCCCATTTAGATACCTTCACCCTTGGCACGCTTTTCGGTGCAAAGTGGCCCACATGTGGAGCCCGCTTTGACCCAAAATTACCGTTTTGCCCCTGTGTCCAAATTGGACGAAAGGGTAGTATTTTCTAGCTATCTCGCTTATTCTGAGAATGTTGGTGATGTTTATTTCAGCATCCAGGGACGTTCATTCTGATGCCATAGTTTCTGATCCATTGTGCCTGACGTCTGGACGCTTACACTTTGCAGCTTTCTTGTCAGTCAAGATACCTTACCAAATTGCTTACCATACTTTGCATACTTATTATATTTTTATATATTCATTGCATGTGTATTTTATTTCAGTCATAATTATATATTATATATGTTGACACACACTTGACACATAGTATCATGGGAGGGAAGGACAATCAGTAGGCATATGGGCTATAACCACTCTAGTAAACCGTAGTATCTAGCATGCACTATGGTAGTGTGTTACGCTGGTCGCTACCCTCGATGTATGTCAATTTCTGGTGTCGCGCTGGTCGCTACCCTTGAGGTGTGTCAATTTTTGATGTTCTAGACGTGTGTGAGTTGTGAGATTAGATAGAGTAGCCTACCCATGCCCATACATCAAAAAGATGTCCTCATTATGCATTCATATAGATTGTCTTGTACATACTTATATATTTTCTACCTTATGCATGTTTACTGTATTCAAATTGGCATACTTCTATGTATCTTATTACGTCCCTCTGAGGACCTGGTCCCTTTTCAGGTGTAGACGATCATGACTATTCGCAGGAGCACGGATCATGACTTGCTACTTATCTCTTTCGAGGAGGTCTTCTCTTCGAGTCTCATTGTTCATTAGATGTTCTTATGTGGTTTCTCTTATGTTCTAGTTGGTAGTGGATTTGACTCCACCCAACTACTTGTTCATATCAAGCATTTTATACTTGATTCAGTTATATAGTTGATTGGTTATTTGATTTTGTGGATGAGATCTAGTTATGTCCTGTGACTTGTGACAATATTTATACCACATGTGAGTTATTATTCATATTACAGCGTACGTGTATATTATGGTATCCATATATTGGAGTTGTCATATATACACGGCTGGCATGCTTACGTGTTCCTAGTCCTACGTATTTTGGGACTGGGGCGTGACAGTAACTCCTTCCTGCGTTGAAGCTACTGATGGAAGTGTTAGTTACTGTTAGCCGATATATTGGGATACCCAAGGTCTGGAGTAGAATTCATAGGATGATGCTGATGGACGAACCGGGGTCGATGTGCATCTGGTCCACCTTGATGGCACCGATGTACCCTATATAGTACAGGGGACGATCGTGTCTATTGTTCTTTAGCATCATATCTTATTATGAGAATGTGATCATGGGTATTACCTCTATCATATTATTGTAATGGGGACATGCAATAGGATTCTCATATGGCAGCTTGACCTGTGCCAGGTAGGTGTCGGCTTTCAGCAATGCCTCGTTCAGGGTATCCTGAGTATCCTTGAAAAGTCGAAGGAGCTCAAAAAGTGACATCTTTTCCAGAGTATTGGCGAGTTATGCAAAGATGTCAAAGTTGTTGGGCTTCTCCAACCCATGAGCCGTCTATTTTCGCAAAGGTTTATCGAATCGAGTCTCTTTCTGCTTTTGTTTGTCGGCTGCGGGGGTCTGAGAAGGACCTGGATCAGACATAATAGTTGGAGGAATGACATCTTCGGGGGCATTATAGTCGCATTGGTAGGCGAGGCCTAACCTAGTTGTTCCTGCTATAGCTTCTTCGTTAGAAGGAGAAACCGTGTAGCAGGATTTGGACTTCTTTTTTCTGGACTTGATGGCGGAAGGTGTTGCTTGTTGTATCAAGTCTAGAGCGAGATCCGGGTGAACCCACATGACCTTGCCTTACGACGTGCTAATAGGTGCCAACCCATCCGCTCGGTCACGAGCTTGGTGAAGATTGACAACCTTCGTTATTGCCCTCGGGATCTGGACAACATCATCTTGGGCTTTTGTCACCAAAAAGTTACCAAACTAGAGTGATACCATGTTGGAGGCTACTATTTTATCATCAAAATCCAATGTGAGGGCCTTGGAATATAGTAGACATTGGATATACTGCTTCAATGTATAGTAATCTCGCATTGAATGGTGGACATACCGGTGGCAGTGGCAATATTTGGGATTATCGACATGGTCTGCCTCATCAGGGTATTTGAGGTCGGAAAGATGGAGCTTATCACCCTTCATCATCACGTCAAAGATCTCCATTACGTCATCATCATCGAAAGATTAAGTCTCTTTTGGCCTTGGTGCTTTGGCAGGTTTTTGATCCGCCATAGAGAGCTTTTTGGACACATTGATGGTAAGGGCATGTTTTTCTTTGCTGTCACAGCTTCCATTATTGTTGTTATTGTTGTTATTATAAGGGCGCTCTTCCCTGTCATCAGCGATGGTGATATGTATTCCCAATAATTGGGTGTCTTTTATATTTTATCAGCAGCGACGACACTTATGATGAATGTTGTCCAGTCTTTGAACTGGGTGACGTCCGTCCAAAATCTTACTGCCGAAAGTAGATTTTTCTGGCATATGTCCATTATTGTAGACTCAAGATTACTGGGGGTAGCTTTAGCACAGCTTGTCTGTATCGTTCTATGTATTTTTATACATGCACTTTTTTCTCTCTGAGCGATGTCCGTCAGAGATGACATCATCATGTCATTTCCTCCGTCATAGAATCAGGCAAGGAAGAGACTTTTAAGGTTTTTAAATAAGGAGATACAATTGTCCTGGAGACTGCAAAACCAGTCGAAGTGTCACTCCCTATTCTTAATATATATATTTGGAATATATTATTTCTTGCTTGCAGGATAATTATGTTGCATGGAGACTAGACCCATTCTTTGGTTTAGATTGGTTCATGGTTTATTTATTTGGGTTGGTTTGGTCTTGAGTTTAACCCTTGATTTAAACCTCAACCCTAACTATATAACCCAACTTCTTTCTCTCTCTTCCCTCATTCTCCCATTTACTCTCTTTCTTCATTTTAGGCAAGTACACCTGCATGACATGGAGAAACCGTTAGATTTTAATCCTTATTTTTTCTTGCATTTTATTTTGCTAATATGTTTACATTATGATTCTAAGCACTTTTAATACTTAGAGTTTTCAATTTTGATGGGTGGATTTGGCTAGATCTACATTTTTAGTTAAGGGTTTTCATGGGTTCTATGAGTTTTTCTTGGGTTTGATCTACTTAAACTTAGTATTTTTGAAAACTAATAGTTCCATGTGATAAATTATTTAATTTTGTGCGATTTTAACTTTTGGTTCACTTGATTTGAAGTTAAAATAAAGTTTTTATGAAGAAAACAAAACTTTTGGTTTGGAGCTTTCCGTCACGGCTGAACATGCTGTTTGGAGAAGACGAAGTGTTCAGGCAACCAAGTGATTTGCCCTATGTAGCAGACTGTCATGCGGCCAAGTGATTTGCCTCATGCAGCAAAATGTCATGCGGTCAAGTGGTCTCATGCGCACTTTAACCTTGGTGACTTATGTGCACGAATTGTTATTTTACTTGGTTTATTGCTTTCATTAAATTATTTTCCATTGAATAGGTATGAGCTATGTGTTGAACCTAAATTGCAGGTATTATGATTCTAAGGGAGAATGGACTTAGTGACCAGACTATGATTTAGAACACACTAGATCAACTAACATTGGTGACTTGACTCGACTATTGGTATCCGTGGTGATACACTTACTACGTGCTATAAGTTCCTACGTACTAAGTGTTCCTATGTGATTATGTTACATGTTTTACACCGAGATGTACCTATGTGCTACGTGATATGATATTATTCCTTTAGCATGGACATGATAGTTGGCTAATTACCAAGCGTGGCTAGGACTTGTGTGGATTATTGTATCACGCTGGATGAATCCAAATTGAACTGCCAAGTGACAAAGTGAATTCATATCTAGTATGTCCGTACATCGATACGACATATAAAGGGAATAACATGTGACCACGCCATGTGATTCCAGATAACTGTAGGGTTAACTAGGCAACTAAAAATTTGTAGGGCATTGGGAGGGACGGAATCCAAAGATCGTGCTTAACTAGGCACCCTCAATCATCTAGGAGTGAAGACTACCCCCAATTTGGAATTTTTTTAAATCCTCATTAGTGGATTACGATATCTGACTATTATATTCTATGCTATATTAGCACGGTGGCCTTACGGGGGACCGGTGCATAATTACTACGTTCTATACCGCGATTCATGGCTCGGCTAGCCCTGCTAACACATAGTTCATTCTGAGGATTTCTATTGCATGTATAATATCTCTGGGATAATCCAGACTCCACCTAGCAAACCGTACAAGTGATTTGCTGATACTGTAATTGAACTTGTTTATGGTTGTATCTCCTGCTTAATAGCTTTGGGGACATGGAGTATCATGGTACGATGGTCTAACCCTTGTCCTTATTTGGTTGTAGGGTTAGATTGTTGTATCACGATAGGCTATGGACCGAAACTATGAGACAACTATATATATATATATATATATATATGTTTATTTTCCTTTGGTTTTGTTTCTTCATTCATGCTTCCTTTGTGGTAATTGCTATTTGTGGTCTAACCTCACTGGTTTAGCATGGCCAGGTTTAGAGCCAGCAGCCGAGGATCCAGCGTACTTTCCTTTGAATAATGGTACGTACCAGACGGATGCTCGCTGAGGAACACGAGTGGGTTTCTTCTTCCCTGCTCGATATTGTACATTTTACCCTTTTGGGCATTTAGCCACCGGTATTTGTTAGTCGTAGATTTGGACATTTAGTTTTCTTACATGATTATAATTAATGAGACTACAGCTGATCATGGTCATATACTTTTTCTACTTTGCTAACTTCTTATTTTGTACACTGGTTTCTAGAACAATTTGATGGGGCAATTGAGACGCCTTTCTGCTTTATCATACATGTCCTATGTTTGTTATTCTTATTTGACTGATTGAGACAATAGATGCTTTGTGTGATCCTAAGTCACTTGCTTGTAGTTTGTACCCCCTTGTCTAGTTACAGCCGTGATCGTCGTATGATGTATAGTACCTTGTATGGGGTAGCTGGCCATATCCGTCTCCGTATTCCGGTACCGAGGGTGTGATACAAAGGCCACTCCAGACAATTCCCCAACAAAGAGCTTGGTGGAAAGAGCATCGCTACAAGGTATATGCCCCGTTGCCGTCTCGAAATAACTAATGTATTGATGAGACGATGCCTTCCCGTCAAATAGAGTCATGGTGAAGGGATTGCACTTGGGCAGGTACGACACATTTTTTCACTCAAGAGGATATGGTTGTCGTATCTAGAGCTCGTACAGTGTGTCGCGACTGCCTATTGGGTCCAGGCGGTCTCGAAGTTCTCATATTTTATGGATTGCTTCCCGGGCCTCATCTACTGTGGATGGAGCAGATGATCCTGGCAGAGTATGATTGCTATCAACTGGGGGGCAGTTGCATTTGAATCCCCGTTGGTTCCCGGATCCTGGCTTGCTTGGCCCGAGGTTCTTGTTGGTTGAGAGGCCACATTTGCCTTTAATTCCAGCATTGTCTGGGTCAAAGCCTGCATCGACGCGCTCATGGTTTGCATCATGGCCTCGAGGGTATCCAGGCGCTATTGATCGTTGGCGCCTTCGTGATCCTCTTCTGCCATGTAGACTATCCTCACATGGAGAGAGACCGATGGCACGATAGATCTTTTACTTTTTGCGTCGGACACTTACATCGAATAGTCCTCAGAGAAAGTTGGCAATGTTGTATATTCTTCAGATTTGGAGGGAAAACTACCCCCAACATCGGAAGGTGCTTCACTTTGATAGAAGTGACTACCCCTAGCGCCGGAAGGTACTTCACTTTTATAGGAGTGACTACACCCCAGGGATCTCGGCGTCTGTTCCTCAAGAATCATCACCTTCTCGGAATGATGGATTGTTGTAGAGTTCTGGATGATTGTTACCCCCAGCTTGCAGAGTCATCTTTGGTCTCGAGGAAGTACTACCCTAGTTGTTGATAGTTTCGCCTATGAGCGGGTACCTAAAAAAATTTCTTCTGTAGGTATCGATGCTTGCCTCTGCCTCCTCGCTGCACTATTCGAGATTGGAGGGTTGGAGGTGTTGGACTTCCAACCTCCCCTTATAGAGGGAGAATTCCAAGAAGAAGAACATGAGATGAAGGGCAGCTCCTTCTCCTCTGATACTTGCACCCGTATTCCGGGATGTTGCCTGATAGATGCTCTTGGCTACAGTCGTTGAAATGCCGACTGCCTGTATGCAGGTACTGCTACTTTATCACAATAGCAGTTGATGACAGTGTTGGCATAGTGGTGCCCCAGAGGGGAAATATCACATGTTGTAGTTGTTTCCCTTGCATTGCACTTGTGATTGATCACATTGTGTAAGTCAGACGAGGGATGGTTCACCTTTATACCCTTCTTGTGAGCACGGGTAGACCGAGTGCATGGGTGTGTAGGTAATATTTTTGCTCCCTGACCTGGGGTTCGTACAAGAACTTTTTCTAAGTCATTAGTGGAAGACTTTTGAGACTGACCATGTCCCTGTGCCACTGCGGGCTGGTACCATGGGTCGGTCTTGTATAATTTCTCGTCAGGGGTACGTAGTTAGCGGCACATGCTGACGGTCAGCCACCTGAGCAGTTGCTTGAGCTTAATGAGCTCGCACTGCTCTAGACTTTCTCGTCTTAGCACGCACTGGTGCATAGTACGAGGAGTCCAAATTTGAGTTTTCTCCTTTTTTACCATGGCATATGGGGTCAGTGCCGCATGAGATTCTGTCGAAGACAGAGCCTCTATTGCTGTAAGGGCCGCATGCGGCTAGCTGTCTGCGGCTGGAGCTTGATGCCGCATGCTTCCTCATATGTGCCTTACTTTGTGGGCCCATAGACTGTGCGTCAACCCCCAAACTTCTGGCATTATAGTATTTTACTCTGTCAGAGTATGGGTGGTGAGCGCTTTCCTTCTCAGACGGGGCTGTTGCATGCCTGGGGACAGCCTGATTGGTCGCATGATGTGCGTCTTCAGCAACATAAAAAGAAACAAGGACCGCATAATTCACAGTTGGGTGAGACGTAGCGCTATTTGCTATCCATGTCCTGTGGGTCTTCTTTGGCTTTGCTAGCCTTAGCGAATGACTCGTACTGCTCTCAGGGAGCATTTTCTTCAAAAGCTTGCTGGTCGAAGCGTACAACCAGCATCTTCTGGGTCGATCCCAGCTTTGCCGCATCAGACTGCGTTACGACCTTTCCGTCAAAGGAGAAGGATTTTCCCTACAGAGTCGCCATCTTGTTTGCCATTGATTCAAAGTTGAAACAAACTTTGTGTGTTTAACAAAAAAAAGAGTTCAAAAAAATCCTATACAAAAAATCTAAGTACAATTATTTTTTATTCTGGGGAGTGTGACGATGAAGATCGAGTAATGCAATAACTTATTTACTCCGTTGACGGTCCATTGAGATTATTGGAATGCTTTCTTATGTTCTCTCTCTTGTGTCTGTGGTATATGTGTGGGTGTGTGTGTACTTATAGGCATGCTACCCTGCTATTTATATCCATCATATTGATGGGTTATATGTGCCGCATATGTGCCTCTATTTGGTGGCCACATGGGGCTCCTTCAATAGAATACAGTTGTAACTATGGCCGTATACCACGGGAAGGCTGCCACGTGGCCTCGGTTGGGATATGTTGTCAGGGTTGTTTTCAACCTATTGCGTGCGTAACTTGGTTAACTGGACATGTGGTCAGCACTGATTGTGTGAAGATCTTCTCGGTTGTAACAGAAAGATCCTGTAAGCTGAGAGTCGCATGGGATCTTGGACGCATACATGCTCTAGTCCGACCTAGGTCTTATGGACACTTCGCCCGCATGAGGACGAGGACGCATGGAGTCGTGGCCGCATACGAGCTTTTGTCGAACGCTTTGTCCATATAAAGATTGTGACGCATGGGACCGTGACTGCATATGAGTGCACACGTGGCACTGCATGCCTGACAGTCATTAATGGGCCAACATGGCTTTGTCTTTTAGCGTGCCGCCTTTCTCACATTCTCGAAGCGGTCAACTCAATAAATATCATGTCAGAATTTGATGACAGGCAATAAATGCGATGTCAGAGATGTTATGTGGCTCCTTCTTCCTTCGATCTGGGCCGCAAGGATGTTTTTATAGACTGGTCGAGAGGCTTCGCCGCATGGGTTCTATGCGGCTCGATTTTAACATGTTAAGTTTTTGGAGACCTCCATCTGGGCGCATTGACTCTATACGGCCCGTCTTCACAAAGCTGAGTTCTGAGGGTACCCTTTTGCTTGGGTGCATGATTTCATATTTTTCGTACTTCTACAGTTTTCTCACGTGGTTGGAAAAAAAAAATTAAAAACCTAAAATTCTCCTAAATACTTGAACATATGTAAATCCTAAAATATTTTAAAATTATATTTAAACTAACTAAATGATATTTTATAACTAAACACAAATCCAAAATTTTAAAAACCTATTTATAATAAATCATAACAAAAATATTTTCAAAATATATTTAAATATTCTAATATAATTTAAATTTCTATATTTCAATAATATCGTATATTTTTAATTTTCTATATTGCAATAACATTTAAAATATTATAATATAATTTAAATTTCTATATTTCAATAATATCATAAATTTTTATATTTAAATTAATTTTACATGCAACACACGTGCATTTACTATTATATATAAGGGACAGTTAGTTTTTTCATAAATTTTTTAATAAGTAGCATTATAATAATATAGATTTGAATAAATATTTTTTAAATAATTTAAATAATTTTGATATTTTTATTTAAATTAAATTTTAAATTATATATGTGTGTGTGTGTGTGTGTGTGTGTGTGTGTGCGCGCGTGTGCGAAAGAAAAGAGGAAAAATTAGTTTTTCGTAATTTTTTCAATAAATGATGGAGGATTTATAAATGGCTTAGACCGCTCAATTTTTAGCTGCTTCTGAGCCTTTTATAATAGTAGAGATAGAGATGTAAAAATGATAAAAAAAATCTTTATCGTAAAACCGTCTTTCCAAATATATAATTTGCATATGTTTACTAACTAAAATATTTATTAAAGTTAATAGGGACATCTTGGTAATTACAGGAGTTGTCATTTGGTCTTTCTAAATTGTTTTGCAGGTAGGTATAAAATAATATATATAATTACGACAACTAGATAATACTAATTTAATAATAATTTTAGAATGATTAAGGCAGTTGTATTTTAATCTCCTAAGTAGTTTTAATAAATAGTAGAATAATTATAATTGCTATATTTTAGTCTTCTTAATATTAATCTATGAAATACATGCAATGCACGTGCCTATATATTAGTCTTATATATAATAACAAAAGTTAT